>CM065590.1:231759303-232959303 GCA_033119425.1 Bufotes viridis
ACTGTGTACAGTTCTGGGCTCCTGTGAACAAGGCAGACATAGCAGAGCTGGAGAGGGTTCAGAGGAGGGCAACTAAAGTAATAACTGGAATGGGGCAACTACAGTACCCTGAAGTGTTATCAAAATTAGGGTTATTCACTTTAGAAAAAAAGACGACTGAGGGGAGATCTAATAACTATGTATAAATATATCAGGGGTCAGTACAGAGATGTCTCCCATCATCTATTTATCCCCAGGACTGTGACTGTGACGAGGGGACATCCTCTGCGTCTAGAGGAAAGAAGGTTTGTACACAAACATAGAAAAGGATTCTTCACGGTAAGAGCAGTGAGACTATGGAACTCTCTGCCTGAGGAGGTGGTGATGGTGAGTACAATAAAGGAATTTAAGAGGGGACTGAATGTATTTCTGGAGTGTAATAATATTATAGGCTACAGCTACTAGAGATGGGTCGTTGATCCAGGGAGTTATTCTCATTGCCTGATTCGAGTCAGGAAGGAACTTTTTTCCCTTAAGTGGGGAAAATTGTCTTCTGCCTCACAGGGGTTTTTTGCTTCCTCTGGATCAACTTGTAGGAAAGAGGCCGAACTGGATGGACAAATTTCTTTTTTCAGTCTTATATACTATGTTACTATGTAAAACATATTTTACAATTACTGGAAAAGATTTAATGGAGAGATAATTATATTATGGGCACGTTAGGGTACTTTCACACTAGGGTTTTGGATTCCGTTTGAGAGATCCGTTTCAGGGCTCTCACAAACGGTCCAAAGCGGATCAGTTAAGCCCAAATGCATTCTGAATGGATAAGGATCCGTTCAGAATGCATCAGTTAGGCTCCGTTCCGCTTCTATTCTGTTTTGGAGACGGAAACCATAACACAGCTTGCAGCATTTTGGTGTCCGTCTGAAGAGGTGGAGCCTAATGGATCCGTTTTGAATTAAAATGTAAGTCGATGGGGACGGATCCGTTTTCAATTACACAATCTGGTGCATTTGAAAACAGATCCGTTCCCCATTGACTTTCAATGTAATTTAAAACGGATCCGTCATTTTTCTTTAAAGCTAATGCAAACGGATCCGTTCTGAACGGATACAAACGTTTGCATTATAGGTGTGGATCCGTCTGTGCAAATAAACAGACGGATCCGCACAAACACAAGTGTGAAAGTACCCTTAGATGTCACCTCACTATATACGATTATAGAGAATACCAAGGGCAGAGAAGCAACAGAATAGTAAAGTATAACTGTCAAATTTTTATTTTTTTTTACTATTGGATTTTGGTGATTAATATCACTTTGTTGGCCCTGTTTTAATTTCTGATTATTTAATAAATAGCCCCTAAAAGCCACCTAAAAGTCCCCAGTATTGGCTATTGTTACCTGAGATAAAATCAGGTTGCTATGCTCCTTCCGTCTACCAGATAGAGGATGGAGCACGCTGTGTGCAGTGGGAACTGATAGTGAGTCAGCATTGTAAGGGAATGTATAAAAAGCCAGGTTCTTCCTATGTGGCTGCTCAGTGTATAAATGACAGCCTTATCTGATAAGAGGAGAGCTTGTAGGAAGGCTACAGGCTTCAGCCAGACCTGGGAACTTCACTGCAAGACCTCCCTATACAGAGCTGGTCTTCACTAACTTCACTGCAAGACCTCCCTATACAGAGCTGGTCTTCACTAACTTCACTGCAGGCGTCCTATGGATTAGCCTCAGGGCTGAGGGCGGCCATCTTAACAGAATATTGAAATTGCAGTTTTATGCAGACTGGTTGCTAAGGGCTGAATCTTATTAAATAAGGGGTAAGTCTAATAGTTATTGATTCAGGTATATTATCATATTAGTAAATACATATATGAAAACTGAAATTAAGGTCTATCCTTTAAAAAAAAAAGATGGGAGCATACCTGACGAACAGATAGATTTTATAGGACAATGCATAACTTTTATATTAACTCACAACTATTTTAAGTATGAAAATGAATTTTACCTTCAGATATGGGGGACCACTATGGGGACTCGATTCGCATCGAGTTTCTATAACCTGTATGTGTGTAGATGGGAGGACTCCATGGTGACGAGCTTGGTGCGGGTCTGGTCCTCTGACTTAGACTTAACCATCTTTATAGAGAAGGGACAAATACATACAAAAACCTACCAAAAGCCCACAGGCACTAATAGTTTCATACCCCTTGAAAGTTGCCATTTATCCACCTGGTTATCAAATATCCCCCATAGTCAGTTTATCAGGGCTCGTAGGAATTGCAGTAATCTGAGAGACTTTGAGCAAGAAGCAATAGAGCTAAACAAGAAATTCATGGAAAAAGGGTATAAACCGAAGGACCTAGAAGGCACCGTGAAACAGGTGAAAGAAATGGACCGCAACAATCTATTGGATAATAAAGAAAAGAAAGAACTTCCAATAAGAAAAGAAATAGGAGAGGATAGAGAAAACAAAGACACATTGATCCGAGTTCCAATTATCACTAGATATAGTGGAGGAGAAAGGACACTTAAAAGGATTCTCAGAAAGCACTGGGACATCCTAAAAAGGATAAAATGATAGGGGAGAAAATCCCAAATGGCCCAACTTTCATATTCAGGAAAGCCCAAAGCTTAGCTAATTTAATAGCTCCATGTATAAAAACCACTCAGAATAGGGAATTTAATTAGAAGAGTGGAACTAAGATCGGATTCTTTCCCTGCAAAATGTGCAACAATTGTAGAGCGGTTAAGCAACATAGAAACACCCCCATTTTTGAGATAGGAGATGACCCAACCACGTATAAAATTAACAATATATATTATGTGCAATACTAGAGGGGTGGTTTATTTTATTAAATGCCCCTGCCAGATAATCTATGTGGGTAGGACCAAACGCCACATGAAAATTAGAATCCGTGAACACATTAATAATATATGCAAGAAATTTTATGGACACCCACTGTCAAGACACTATGTGGAACATCATGGGGGCTCCTTCTCAGGTTCACTGTTTGGGGGGATTGAAAGGGTTAAAATGGACACAAGGGGCGGGAACTACATCAACCAGATGTCACGGTGTGAGAGTAAATGGATTTTTAGACTAAACAGTTTAGCACCAAAGGGGTTAAATCATGAAATTGAATTATTTTCTTTTGTGTAATAGTTAACAATCCAGCCAAAGGTAAAAAAAAACTTTTTATATTGCGGCTATTAAAGAACTGGTGATGGATCCCCAAAAAATCCAAGCAAATTGCTGAGGTTACTATGGGAACAGGTTGCCTATTTAATCCACAGGACTGGAAGAAAGATCCATCCCTGACAAAGGAACCCATTGGTTCTGAAACACATTGGAGAAAGATTGTCCTTTGGAGGCACCCAACGTGACGTCACATGAACAGACTCCCACATTCAACTCTGCAAGCTTCTCCACGCGCGTGCATGCTGCCGGCCAGAGCAGCGTGGATAGTGTGAGTAGAGCGAGAAGTGCGTCATACAAATATCCTAGCGCTACTTGGAGAAAAGAGGACTGCACCTGAGAATAACCATTCATCTATCCATGTAGAAACTAGTTTTTGTTATAGAAGTGAGAGTAAAGACTACATCCGCTCATTGATTATATTGATAGCAAGGATCGCATCTAACTATTAACTATACCAGCAGAGAGGACCGTACTTGTGCATTAATCACATTTAGGGTCCATTCACACGTCTGTGGCCGGCCGGCACCCCCATAGAGCAGCTGCGGGCAGGAATAGGACATGTTCTATTTTTTTCCGGAGGCGCGGACCGGAAGTTCGGCGGCGTTCTCTGGAAATGCAGATGCGGAGAGCACACTGTGTGCTCTCTGCATCCATTCCATCCCTATTAAGAATGAATGGGTCCGCACCCGTCCCACATAATTGCGGAACGGGTGCAGAGACTGAATGCCGACATGTGAATGGAGAGGACCGCATATGTTGACTGTTTATACTAATAGTGAAGATCATACTCTCTTATTAATTTTACTTTAGTGAAAATTGTAGTAGTTGATAAATTATAGGCACCCTTTACGTGCCAGCGCGGGTTCCTATAATTATTGTTTGATTACCATTTGTAAAAATACATTTTAAATTACTATTACCTGTAAAGCGAATATCTGGGATTCTTTGGTTACCTTGGTTGATGTTTGTATGTAACAGGTTTTTGTTACTAGCAACTCTATTTTTCATCGGTGTACAAACTCTTCCTTCCTGCACCAGCTTCTGAGCCACTTACTTAACTCCCTAAGCTCCCGTTGTCTCTCTAGTGATGCTCGTGGCAGTGGTAGTATTTCTGAAAACACTGCCTTGGAGGTCCTGGACTTGAGCTTCTTTCCAAGTTCCCTAAAATCATTTTTAAGGACCTGCCATCTCCCCCTGACTTTGTCATTGGTGCCAATCTGTACCATGGCCGCCGGGTCTTCCCTAGCCCCACCCAGCAATCTGTCAATCCGATCCGCAATATGCTGAACCCGAGCACCTGGAAGACAACACACTGTTTGGCATTCACGGTCTCAGCGACAGATGGCCCTGTCTGTCCTCCTATGAACATTTTAATTTTTTTTCCAATGACAAATTCAGCAGTGCAGCATAAGTGTGTGTAGTGTGTGTGTGTGTGTATATATATATATATATATATATATATATATATGATAAAATAAAAACAATTAACCATTCTTAGGTACCAGCATATATGAGGCATGCTAATAATACTTGCCCCACATTTTTTTCAAATTAGCTCTATTAAATCTCATCATACAAGAACCTAAATACAGCAGGGTTATTATTTTAATGTTTCCATTTTTTCTCTCAGTGGCCTAATTACCTTAGAGTTTTAAATAGTACAGTCTGGTAAGAATTGTGCTAAAGCATAATTTAAAAGGGAACCTGTCAGGAGCTTCATGCTACCTGGACCACGTGCAGCACTGCAGTGTTTTAGAGAAAACATAAAAACAAGCCTGAAAGGCGAAGAAGAGTCACAAAGACAGATCCTTTCCTGCCTGCCCCAGCTTGATTGATTTCTACGGAACAAAATAAATAAATAAACTGAGACATGGGGGGATACCTGTGTGAAAGAAAATAAGTGACAGTGTAGATGGGAGCTCACCTGATGATGTTGTGAGGAGTTAACTATGCATGCATGGAAATTAATCAAGGTCTTCTGTAGACACAGAATGCACCAAATTTATTAGGGGTTTCTACGTCCAGTTTCTGGCACAAATGACAATAAATATGTTGTATCTCTGTCACTTAGCTCTGCCCACTATTCTGTGGCGAGACAACAGAAAAGTCATAGATTATGGTGCAAATATGGCATGCTCCATAATCTGCAAATTTTTAGTGCCTTTTTAGCACCCTTGGCATCTGGCATTTTTATTTGTGACAGAGTGGCTGCTGGTACTGTTATGAGACACTGTCATTAGGAACAGTTTGACATTTGACTACTGTGAAGGCAATGTGACTGGCAATATTTAGGAAGGCCCCTGATATCGTCTCAAAGCATCATGTTTGTCAGCAGTGTTTTGGGGTGCACTGTGGCCACTGACACTGTTATGGAGGGCTAATTCTGACTGGGAAGCGGCTCAGTCCTGTTTTTACTCTAATGGGAGCACAATGTTCCTCCTCTGCTGCTTCTGCTTCTACCTTCGGCCGGTAGTTAGCGAGTGCGGTGGAAGCTGGTAAGTGGTTGCTGTGAGGGAGCTTCAGAGGAACATGTTGCCATAAGAGAAAGACCGGGACCAAGCCGCTTTCTTCTTTACGTGTCTACAACGCAAAGTACTGTATATATTCTTGACTGTATGGTTATTTATGTTCCAAAATACAGTAGTGGCCAAAAGTTTTGAGAATGACACAAATATTAGTTTTCACAAAGTTTGCTGCTAAACTGCTTTTAGATCTTTGTTTCAGTTGTTTCTGTGATGTAGTTGTAGTGTACGGGAGCTGTAATACCCGTCACTACAGAAGGGTCACTTGTGTGTTGTTGTTCCCCTCAGGAGTTGAGGAGATTGGTGTAATACATCTTCATGTAATGCAATACTGTGTATTTCCCTGTTACTGTGAAATGTGCCATGTGCAGGCCTGCTAGGGGTGTCATTCCAGCTCTAAGTCACTAGAGGGAGCTAGGGAGCCCTAGTTTATATAAGGCCTAGTCAGGGGAAGGAAAGGCAGATTAGACTGTGTCTAAGTGAAGTGCAGGCCATGAGCCTGTGAAGTCCAGCTCAGGCCTTGAGCCTGTGAAGTCTAAGGCCAGGCCTTGTGCCTGCTGAAGTCAGCCCAGGCCCTATCGCCTGTGGGGGTCCAGCCTAGTAAGATTTGTGCCCTAGGAGGAGCAGTCCAGACCCTAGTACTAGTGGAGAAGTGTTGCCTCCTTAGTCAAGCTGCAAGCAGGACAAGTATCCCTGGAGAGAGAGGACAGTTGCCTGAAGTGTGTTGCTGCATTAAGAGTAAGATTAAAACCCGATCTTAAGAGGCCTGTCTTGAGGATGGCCCTTTGGGACTGTGATCACTAACTTGAACCACTTCTGTGACTGTACTGTAACGTGTGGAACATTCTGGAGCTGTACATGATAACTGTTCATCTGTCTGCAACTACGTTCAGTAAAGTTATCCCGTTATTTAAAGATATAGAGACTCCTCAATTATTCCACCTGTCACTACACGGTGTGCCACCGTTTAATTGGCACTGGCGTCACGACATTCATCACCTGCCTGTTCCAGTGCTGACCCGATTGAAGACGACAGTCAGTCCCAGGTTAGTGGGTTTCCCTGCACTACAAAGCCCAGCATACCTAAAGCTACACTACTGACCCCCTGGGACACTGCATCGTGAAATATAATTACACGCACTTCATACGTTTCAAAGGCTTTTATCTTTTTCAGGACGTCTACAATTCGACTGGGCATGTTCTCAATCAACTTCTGGGCCAATTCCTGACTGATAGCAACACATTCTTTCATAATCACTTCTTGGAGTTTGTCAGAATTTGTGGGTTTTTGTTTGTCCACCCGCCTCTTGAAGATTGACCACAAGTTCTCAATGGGATTAAGATCTGGGGAGTTTCCAGGCCATGGACCCAAAATGTCAATGTTTTGGTCCCCGAGCCACTTGGTTATCACTTTTGCCATATGGCACGGTGCTCCATCGTGCTGGAAAATGCATTGTTCTTCACCAAACTGTTGGATTGTTGGAAGAAGTTGCTGTTGGAGGGTGTTTTGGTACCATTCTTTATTCATGGCTGTGTTTTTGGGCAAAATTGTGAGTGAGCCCACTCCCTTGGATGAGAAGCAACCCCACACATTAATGGTCTCAGGATGCTTTACTGTTGGCATGACACAGGACTGATGGTAGCGCTCACCTTTTCTTCTCTGGACAAGCCTTTTTCCAAACAATCTGAAAGAGGCTTCATCCGAGAATATGACTTTGCCCCAGTCCTCAGCAATCCATTCATCCATACTTTCTGCAGAAGATCAATCTGTCCCTGATGTTTTTTTGGGAGAGAAGTGGCTTCTTTTCTGCCCTTCTTGACACCAGGCCATCTTCCAAAAGTCTTTGCCTCACTATGCGTGCAGATGCGCTCACACCTGCCTGCTGCCATTCCTGAGCAAGCTTTGCACTGGTGGCACTCCTATCCCACAGCTGAATCCTCTTTAGGAGACAATCCTGGCACTTTCTTTGACGCCCTGAAGCCTTCTTAACAAGAATTGAACCTCTTTCCTTGAAGTTCTTGATGATCCTATAAATTGTTGATTGAGGTGCAATCTTAGTAGCCACAATATCCTTGCCTGTGAAGCCATTTTTATGCAACGCAATGATGGCTGCAGGCGTTTCTTTGCAGGTAACCATAGTTAACAATGGAAGAACAATGATTTCAAGCATCACCCTCCTTTTAACATGTCAAGTCTGCCATTTTAACCCAATCAGCCTGACATTATGATCTCCAGCCTTGTGCTCGTCAACATTCTCACCTGAGTTAACAAGACGATTACTGAAATGATCTCAGCAGGTCCTTTAATGACAGCAATGAAATGCAGTGGAAAGGATTTTTTGGGATTAACCCCTTAAGGACACGGCCCTATTTCACCTTAAGGACCAGACCATTTTTTCAAAATCTGACCAGTGTCAATTTATGTGGTGATAACTTTAAAACATTTTTTCTTATCCAGGCCATACTGAGATTGTTTTTTTCATCACATATTCTACTTCATGAGATTGGTAAAATGAAGTCGAAAAATTTCATTTTTATTTATAAAAAAATACCCAATTTACCAAAAATTTTGAAAAATTTGCAATTTTCCAAGTTTCAATTTCTCTACTTCTATAATACATAGTAATACCGCCAAAAAAAAGTTATTGATTTACATTCCCCATATGTCTACTTCATGTATCGATCATTTTGGAAATGCCATTTCATTTTTTGGGGACGTTACAAGGCTTAGAAGTTTAGAAGCAAATCTTGAAATTTTTCAGAAATTTTCAAAAACCCACTTTTTAGGGACCAGTTCAGGTCTGAAGTCACATTGTGAGGCTTACATAATAGAAACCACACAAAAATGACCCCATTCTAGAAACTACACCCTTCAAGTTATTCAAAACTGATTTTAAAAACGTCATTAACTCTAAGTTTTCCACAAGAGTTAATGACAAATAGAGATAAAATTTCAGAATTTCGATTTTTTGGAAAATTTTCAATTTTAATCCATTTTTCCAGTAACAAAGCAAGGGTTAACAGCCAAACAAAATGTAATATTTATTGCCCCGATTCTGTCGTTTGCACAAACACCCCATATGTGGTTGTAAACTGCTGTATGGCCAAACGGCAGGGTGCAGAAGAAAAGGAACGCCATATGGTTTTTGGAAGGCGGATTTTGCTAGACTGGACTTTTGACACCATGTCTCATTTGAATCCCCCTGATGCACCCCTAGAGTAGAAACTCCATAAAAGTGACTCCATCTAAGAAACTATACCCCTCAAGGTATTCAAAACCAGTATTAAAAACTTTGTCAACCCTTTAGGTGTTCCACAAGAGTTATTGGCAAATGGAGATGAAATTTTAGAATTTCTATTTTTTTTTTACCTTGCCTCAAAAAAAGTGTAATATAGAGCAACCAAAAATCATATTTTCCCTAAAATAGTACCAACAAAACTGACACCTTATCCCGTAGTTTCCAAATAGGGTCACTTTTTTGGAGTTTCTACTGTAGGGGTGCATCAGGGGGGCTTCAAATGGGACATAGTGTCAAAAAACCAGTCCAGCAAAATCTGCCTTCCAAAAACCATATGGTGTTCCCTTCCTTCTACGCCCTGCCATTTGGCCATACAGCAGTTTACGACCACATATGGGGTGTTTCTGCAAACTAGAGAATCAGGGCAATAAATATTGAGTTTTGTATGGCTGTTAACTCTTGCTTTGTCACTGGAAAAATGGATTAAACTGGAAAATTTTCAAAAAAATAGCTGTTTTGGGACCGTTTTGCATTTTTTGTTATTTACATAGTTGAACTGACAGGTTAGATTGTGTGCTATTTCTATAGAGCAGGTTGTTACAGACGCGACAATACTAAATATGACTACTTTTTGGGGGTTTTGTTTCAGTTTTACATAATAAAGCATTTTTATAAAAAAATATTTATTAGTGTCTCCACATTCTGAAAGCCATAGTTTTATTTTTTATTTTTTTGGGTGACTGTCTTATGTAGTGTCTCATTTTTTGCGGGATGAGATTTCGGTTTGATTGGTACTATCTTGGGGTGCATATGACATTTTGGTTGCTTGGTTGTGATGTAAGGTGACAAAAATGGCTTTTGACACCATATTTTGTTTTTTTGCTGTGTTAAGCTGAGGGGTTAGGTCATGTGTTATTTTTATAGAGCATGTTGTGACGGACGCGGAGATACATAGTATGTATACTTTTTATTTATTCATATAAGTTTTACACAATAATACATTTTTTAAAACAAAAAAAAAATCATGTTTTAGTGTCTCCATAGTCTGAGAGACATATTTTTTGGGGCAATTGTCTTATGTAGGGGCTTATTTTTTGTGGGATGAGATGGCGGTTTGAATGGTACTATCTTGGGGTGCATATGACTTTTTGATCGCTTGCTATTACACTTTTTGTGATGTAAGGTGACAAAAAAATTGCTTTTTTGACAACTTTTTTATTTTTTATGTTTACAGCATTCACCTGAGGGGTTAGGTCATGTAATATTTTTATATAGCAGGTCCTTTACGGACGTGGCGATACCTAATATGTATACCTTTTTTGGTTTAGTTTTACACAATAATATCTTTTTTGAAACAAAAAAAAACATGTTTTAGTGTCTCTATAGTCTAAGAGCCATATTTTTTTCAGTTTTTAGGCAATTGTCTCAGGTTGGGTATAATTTTTGCGGGATAAAGTGACGGTTATATTGGCACTATTTGGGGGGGTTATATGACTTTTTGATCGCTTGCTATTAGACTTTTTGTGATGTAAGGTGACAAAAAATGGCTTTTTGACAAAGTTTGTATTAGATTTTTTTTACAGTGTTTACTCGAGGGGTTAGGTCATGTGATATTTTTATAGAGCAGATTCTTATGGACGTGGAGTTACCCAATATGTCTACTTTTTATTTATTTTTTTTACATTTAACACTAAAATGCATTTTTGAAACAAAAAAACATGTTTTAGTCTGAGAGGCATAGTTTTTATATTTTTTGGGGGAAATTGTTTTAGGTAGGGGCTCATTATTTGCGGGATGACATGGCGGTTTGATTGGTATTATTTTGGGAGGCATATGTCTTTTTGATCGCTTTGTATTACACTTTTAGTGAAGTAAGGTGCCAAAAAATTGCATATTTACACCATTTTTTGTGTTTGTTTTTTATTTTATGGCGTTCACCTGAGGAGTTCAGTCATGTGATATTTTTATAGAGAAGGTTTTTACAGACGTCGCAATACCTAATTTGTGTATTTTATTTTTTTAATTTTTATTCCGGGATATGTGTTTTTTTCATTTTTACTTTTTTTTTCACTTTTTTATATTTTTTTGACCCAGACCCACTTGGTTTTTGTAGATCTAGTGGATCTGGTGTCTGTATAATACAGTACAGTACACTATACAGTGCACTGTGCTGTATTTTTTACTTTACAAAGTCTGAATAGACCTTTAGCAGGTCTATTCAGACTTTCAGCACTATGGAGAGCAGGACGCTTCTGAAAGCGTCCTGCTTCCATGGCAACCATCACCCGTTGCCATAACAGAGCAGCGGGCGATGGGAAGGCAGGGAGGGGGGCTCCCTCCCTCTGCGATCCCATCCTGAGGGGGGGCTGCAAAGGCACAGCAGCCGCCCGATGGGAGAGGGAGGGAGCTCCCTCCCTGTTGGCCCCTTCCAAACCGCGGTATGGAGGAGGTTAAACGGCTGGCATCTGATCAAGCACAGATGCCAGCAGTTTCTATCAGAGTGTCAGCAATGTGCTGACACTCTGATAGATCCACTAGACTAGCCTGATTTGACGTGTGAAAGTCAAACAAGTGATAGAAAGAAGAACCACTCTAATGGCGCCAATCCCTAAGGTAAAGTAAAAAAAGAGGAAACTGAATCACTTGGTATAATAGGTCAATAGTAGGCGGCTTGAATTAATAAAAGCATCATAAAGATAAAATCGAAAAGTTAAAAGCAGACTCACTTCACCCAGGAGGGTAATGTGGGATAAGCACAATACACCCACATTGACACCTCCTGTGCCTGGGTCGCCTGTAGACGTCTCAGAAAGGACGGCAAACACTCTATGGAGTTTTCTGGAACCTTTCTTTATTCCAATAGCCAGGGTGTGGGGAAGAGAAGCTCGACGCGTTTCGGGGTCAGGAGGAGGGACCCCTTCATCAGGAGCAATACAAAAAGGAAGTGACAGTGGTACATTTATACAGTGGAAATTAAAAAAAACGCCAAAGGCACAAGACGGCATCACTTCCGGTAGAAATGACGTCATTTCCGGTCTTTGGTCTAAGACATAAAATATACAAATAATAATAAAACATTTAATAATAAAACATTTTATGAACAATAGGAAGGTAAGAGAAATAAACTGTGTATATAGGTTAAAAAAGATAATCAAATAGTCAAACAGACATTAAATACAGTCTACGGCACCTATGATAATGCACTTCCGGTATCCGATGTGCGTTCCACCTTGGAACGCACCCGAAGTATCGGGCTCAGTTAGAAGCTATATACATTATAGTTAATAAATAATAGTTAATAAATATTGATTGATGTATAGCGCGAGGTGACTAGTAGATTAAGATAAGAACTTACATAATAAATAGATAGCGGCTAGATTCAGAGGAGGCTGTGCTGGAGTGAATCGGGGTTCCAGTCACATGACTGGAGGTCACAGGGTCAGCTTCCAAACCTGCTCTGCGCCTCAGCTTGGAGCACAGAGAAGAGGATCATACTGAAGTGTGGGTTAGGCCTGGGCTAAATAGACTATAGAACGGGGGAGAGCTAAAGGATTATATGGAAACGGGATGTAGTGAGTGAGAGCGGGGCCCCGGTCACGTGAACGGGAGGTCACATGATCGGAACTACCCGGAAATAAAGAATTGAAATTGAATAGCTGTATAACATAAAATGGAGGTAAATTATGTGGTCATAGGGTAACGTGATTCAAGTGCCCCAAAGGTACATCAGTGGAAAGGGTACTAGTAAGAAATGTAATAAATAATGCTGAAATTAAAAAGGTAAAGTTCAAATGTGCAATCTCTGGGTATGGCTATGGAGAATTGGTTGGGATGCCAAAAATTAGGGATGGTTAAAAGTATTACTCTTTACATTACCAAAAAAAGATAGTGCATGAGTTTTAACAGGGTATCAAAGACATAAATGAATTGGGGGTCTGTGGTAGGCTTCCTATCTTCTCTAAAAGGATACTGTAGAAAATAACAGAATACATAAATATAATAATTATAAATATAATTAAGGATCATAGAGTTCACAAAGAATACTTCTAAAAGTTAAGAATATTAAGAATGAACCACTGGGAGTCATAATAGGGAAGTAATACTTTGGGGATATGAATATGGGTTTTGAGCTAGGGCAACTTCCACCCGGGTAAAAGCAATCTTGGAGTGGAGTTTCGATTGAATAGGACAGCATATAACATAGTTTAATAGTTGGAATACTCTAGACTTTCATTCAAGCCAAATAGGGATAATGTATTAAGGGTTAAAATCCAGAACATTTCTTTTTGACAAAGTTCTTGATAGGATGAAGAGACCATTTCTATGGGGGTAACCCTGAGGTCATTGGTTATTCCTTTGTGATCATTGAGTTGCCAAGAGCCCTCCTCGTTTTCTAATGGAATTTCTTTGGTGCCATGGTCTATCATTCTGCAGCACTTGCACTTTTTAATGCCACATTTGAAAGCTCCTTTTTTGATCGTATTTTGGAGAAAGGTCTTTAATGTGTTATTTGCGGGCCGAATCTTGGGGCAGGGGAGGGGGCTAAGATGTTCTTAAGAGTACGGGCTCTCCGGAACGTAATGCCTGGTTGTTTTGGGAGAATATCTCTTAGGATAGGGTCTTTTAAAAGAATGCCCCAATGTTTTGAGAGTAGTTTTCTAATAACTTGATGTTGCTGTACCTGGTAATAAGGTTGAATTGGTGCCGGTTCTGATCAGTGTTTTACTAGTGTTTTTACTAGGGGCAACTGATAAGGCTTCTTTTTGTTCAAGTTTGAGAACCCGTTGGCTAGAAGCCTTAATTAAACTTTTTGGGTCTTTCAGAATGCCTAGTTGTTTTGTAAGGGTTTTGTTCTCGGAGCAGTTTCTCCGGATACGTTTCATCTGCCCAAAAGGTATGTTCTTTTTCCAATTCGCATGGTGACAGCTGGAATACTCAAGGTAGCTGTTGGCGTCAACTCTCTTGAAGTGGGTACTGGTACAGATTTTGTTGTTGGTAATCTCTATGCGTATATCTAGAAAGATAGCTGTCTTGGGGTCAGATTCAGAAGTGAAATTCAGGCCCCAGTCGTTCTGATTAAGTGTCGAGATGAGATCCAGGAGATCTTGGGGAGATCCTCCCCAGATAAAGAAAATATCATTGATATAACGTCGATATAGGATAATATCTTTGTTTGCTAATAGGCCCATGTTCTCTGCAAAGTGGCCAACGAATAAGTTAGCATAGGCCGGGCGAATTTTGTACACATCGCGGTCCCCCTGGTTTGTATATAGAAAGTGTCATCGAAGGTAAAGTAGTTGTGCTCCAAAATAAAGCTTATTGCTCTTAAAATAAACTCTTCCTGGGTGATGGCCATGATTGGGTCTAAACTCAAGAAATGTTTGACTGCTTGGATCCCCAGAGTGTGTTGGATGTTGCTGTATAGGGAGGCAACATCCAGAGTGACTAAGGTGTAATGTTCCTTCCAGTCCACAGTATTTAGCGTGTTTATGAGATCTGTGGAATCCCGTAAGTAAGCGGGCAATTGGACAACATATTTTTGCAGAAATTTATCAACGTAAGCAGAAAGATTTGTTGTTAATGAATTTATCCCAGAGATTATGGGACGGCCAGGGGGATGTAGAAGATAAAAGCTGGATTTCATATTCAGTCCTAAGGGAATGGGTAGCAAAGTGGTGACCGTCATGTCGTTCGGGAGGGCTAATGTAGTGGCTGGGGGGATTGTGTGTGTATTCCCCAGAGTAGTTTTGACGATATCGAAAATGGGGATAGTGTTCTCCCCTTTTCGGTGTTTAATGGCAAAGTGCCTTTTTAAGGTGAGTTTGCGGACCCATTGATTCAGGTCCACAAATACTTCAAACGGATCCATAGTACTTGTTGGGCAAAAGGATAGACCTTTTTTTTTTACCCTTAATACATTATCCCCATTTGGGTTGAATGAAAGTCTAGAGTATTCCAACTATTAAACTATGTTATATGCTGTCCTATTCAATCGAAACTCCACTCCAAGATTGCTTTTACCCAGGTGGAAGTTGCCCTAGCTCAAAACCCATATTCATATCCCCAATGTATTACTTCCCTATTATGACTCCCAGTGGTTCATTCTTAATATTCTTAACTTTTATGTCAATTCCTACCGGAAGTGATGCCGTCTTGTGGCGTTTTTTTTTATTTCCACTGTATAAATGTACCACTGTCACTTCCTTTTTGTATTGCTCCTGATGAAGGGGTCCCTCCTCCTGACCCCGAAACGCGTCGAGCTTCTCTTCCCCACACCCTGGCTATTGGAATAAAGAAAGGTTCCAGAAAACTCCATAGAGTGTTTGCCGTCCTTTCTGAGACGTCTACAGGCGACCCAGGCACAGGAGGTGTCAATGTGGGTGTATTGTGCTTATCCCACATTACCCTCCTGGGTGAAGTGAGTCTGCTTTGAACTTTTCGATTTTATCTTTATGATGCTTTTATTAATTCAAGCCGCCTACTATTGACCTATTATACCAAGTGATTCAGTTTCCTCTTTTTTTACTTTACCTTAGGGATTGGCGCCATTAGAGTGGTTCTTCTTTCTATCACTTGTTTGACTTTCACACGTCAAATCGGGCTATTTTACAATTTCACCTTACCTCTCCAATAGACTAAGGTGCAACCACTGGCAGCCTCTTCACTTACCCTCTCTTCATTCTCACTCCTTCTATCTCCTCCCAAATCCTTTATGGCGCCCTGCCTAGTTAATCCAGGTTCCTTACCTAGTAAACTGTCAGCGTTTAACACTCTGTTTTTCCTTCCCTTTGTTTCAGAGCCACTAGACACCAGGGAAGAATACAGAGGAGGCGGGCGGGGCCTCCCGCAATGCCTTCCGCCGCCCACAACCACCGCCCCCCTGCACCCCTGCAGCTATAATATGATTGGGGGCTGCAGGGAGGATTAAAATGTATAACTTTGGGGGCATTTAGACTCTGATCCCCGCAGTCACAGACCGCAGGGATCAGAGATCGCGAAAAGAGCTGCAAACTGCAGGTCTGAATTGACCTGCGGTTTTCAGCGATCGCCGATACGGGGGGTCACAGGACCCCCTCGGCATTGTAACAAGGTACCTGCTGAATAGGGTCTACATAATGAATATCTACAACAGCCTCTACTAGTAATGTGTACATAAAACAACTGACCAAAAGTATCCCAGAGGAGGTCCCTAATTTAGAGAGGTCTCTAGGTCACCTTGGATAAAGCAAACTACAGCATCCCCATCTTGGAGCCTGCATGTGGGCCATATTGATAATACATATTATTAAGCAAATATACTGCTGTATTTGTGGGAGGGGAGGCTGATTACAAAGCCATTTATATGCACCTGTGGGCCTAGGCTGGCTGATTACTAGGCTATTTATAGGCACCTGTGGGCCCAGGCTGACGCCGATTCAGCTGATTTCACTACCTCTGGGTCAGCTCTAGGATACAGCAGCATGGTATAGAGACTCCTTACGGCTGGGCGACGGCAGAATGTCTCAGGAGGGCGCTGGTATTCATGGTAGGATCTGAGTGGTTTGCACGGGACCCACGCTGCGGTCCGCGACAAGTATCGCTCTTGGATGAAGCAGAGTTTGGGCGCTAATGGTCGAGCAATGGTTGTTAGTATTGTTTGTCTGGCTATTCAAAGGCCTGTGGGGGGCATTGTATACAGTTATTGGGGTAGCATGTGCTTAGAGTAGGTATGGTTGTATGTTTCTGATACCTGGTTTACATGTGGGGTGCGTGTCTGCAGTTGGCTAAAGCTATGCACGCTGTGTTTGTGTTGTGTATCAATATGTGTCGATTTAAAAAAAAAAAACGCAGCAGCATCATGTGAAGGCTCATTCACGCCTGGGCATCGGCAGAAAGTGCCAGGCAACTGCTGGCATTCACTGTAGAATCACACTTGTTGGCACGGGACCCACAGTGCGGTATGTGATCTGCAATACTATGAGACGAAGCAGAGTTGGGCGCTAATGGTCAAGTGACTGTTGTTAGTATTTTTGTTAAGCTATTTAGGGGCTTGTTGGGGGCTATTGTATATAGTTATTGGTGTAGCATGTGCCTAGAGTAGGTATAGTTGCATGTTTTCTGTTATCTGTTTCATACGGGATGCGTGTCTCCAAGCTATGCACGCTGTGTTTAAGTGATGGTATTATTTAGTTATCTCTCTGGAAGGGTCATGTATCAATGTCGTTAATGAAAAAAAAAAAAAAGGTGCATGTTTTTCTGTCACCTGTTTTACATGTAGGGCACACGTCCGCAGTTAGCGCCAGACATGCAAGGTGTTGGTAAATGTATATCAGTGGTCTGTATATGGGGACACAAGCAAATTGGTCAAGGCGCCTGTATTTGAGTTCTGATGCTCTTGTATGTAAGTGTGTTTAATCTATAAACTGTATGTTATGGGCACACATGTGTCAGCGGTTCTGTGCTAGGTTTATAGGTGCACTATTATGTCGATTAATTTTGGTGTTGCATCAGGGTTTATGTCCAACCATGTTTATGTTTTTCTTAGGGGAACACGAGGTGGTGTTGTGGTGACCATCATTTAAAAAAACAAAAACAAACCTGCAGCATTATGTGGAGGTTTGATCGCGCCTGGCCAATGGCAGAAGGTGCCAGGCGAGTGCAGGCATTCACGGTAGGATCGGACTTGGTTACACGGTCCGTGACTTGTAGTACTCTGGGACGAAGGAGGCTGGGCGCTAAGGGTCAAATGATCATGGTTAGGTTTGTTACCTTTAAAAGCTACGTCCATGTGTCTGCATTTACATTTTGTCCTATGCTCCATTCACTACTAGAGCTGCGTTCATGCATTTGCTGTTGCATCACAATAATACTCTGCTTACTTTTAGATTGCATTCATACGGCTACATTATACCTTGCTCTTCATGCTGAGAGCTGGGCCCATACCATGTTTTTAGGCACCACTCACATCGAGAGCTGCATTCACCCACCTGTTCTTACATCAGATGTTATACTCTGCTTCCACTTAAAGCTGCATTTTCCTTTTCATTGCTACATCATGGTTTACTCAGTATTTTCACTAGGGCAGTCAGCACACCGCTCTGATACCGTTCTCCCGATAAACATAGCTGCTTTCTTTCAGGTTTACGTTTCTTTCCTCGCTGGTTGTTACATTCCATAGACCTACTTTTTCAATTTCACTTCGGTGGAAAAAATAAATAAAAATTGTGCCTTTCTTTAGTCCTGGTTCGCATTCACTCAGACTGGTCTACTTTACTTCTGGTTCGCATTCACTCAGATTGGTCTCCTGCCCCAGTTCACCATACAGTTCCTCAGCGGTCAGTGGGCCAATAGGAGTAAGTTCCTACTATGTTTCACAAGTTGTTCATTCGTTTGTCACGATAAGGGTCTATTCTTAGCGAACTGTAATGCCTCTGGCTCTTATTCTTCTCCCATCTGTTCAATTTCACGGTTGGTTTAATGTTTTATTTATGTACGTGGTTCGGTTCACTAATGTCTATGCATATCCCATCAGGTCTGGCTCACGTTTTAATTACTTATCGTCACTGTAATGTCATCCAGTTCAGTCATGGCTTCGGGGGCCCGATGACCGCTTCAGCCTCATGGCTCCGCGGGGCCTATGACCGTTCTTCACGCTATTCGTTAGGGGTACAATATGGTTGTAGGCTGGTTAGTGTCCTAGGTTCACTGTCGGAGGGGGTCATGATTATGCAAGTCCCCAAGTCATACTGGTGCTTCATAAGTGGTCTATATTTAAAAAAAAATATTTAAATCCGCCATTAGTCTCGCATTCATGGCTACGCCATTAGTCTCTCATGCATGGCTTCTCCGTTTAAGTTTGACACACATGTCCCCGCCATTAGAGTCTCTCACGCATGGCCCTACTATTAGAGTCTCTCACACATGGCTACACTATTAGTGTCTCTCACGCAGGGCTTCTCTGTTTAAGTTTACACAAATGGCTCCGCCATTAGAGTCTCTCACGCATGGCCCCGCCATTAGTCTCTCTCACGCATGGCCCCGCCATCAGTCTCTCTCACGCATGGCCCCGCCATTAGTCTCTCCCACGCATGGCCCCGCCATTAGTCTCTCTCACGCATGGCCCCGCCATTAGTCTCTCTCACTCATGGCCCCGCCATCAGTCTCTCTTACGCATGGCCCCGCCATTAGTCTCTCCCACGCATGGCCCCGCCATTAGTCTCTCCCACGCATTGCCCCCGCCATTAGTCTCTCTCACGCATGGCCCCGCCATTAGTCTCTCTTACGCATGGCCCCGCCATTAGTCTCTCTCACGCATGGCCCCGCCATTAGTCTCTCTAACGCATGGCCCCGCCATTAGTCTCTCTAACGCATGGCCCCGCCATTAGTCTCTCTCACGCATGACTCCGCCATTAGTCTCTCTCACGCATGGCCCCGCCATTAGTCTCTCTCACGCATGGCCCCGCCATTAG
Organism: Bufotes viridis; assembly: GCA_033119425.1. NCBI lineage: Eukaryota > Metazoa > Chordata > Amphibia > Anura > Bufonidae > Bufotes > Bufotes viridis. The sequence continues at coordinate 231,778,695 of CM065590.1, forward strand.
TCTCTCTTACGCATGGCCCCGCCATTAGTCTCTCTCACGCATGGCCCCGCCATTAGTCTCTCTCACGCATGGCCCCGCCATTAGTCTCTCTAACCCATGGCCCCGCCATTAGTCTCTCTCACGCATGACTCCACCATTAGTCTCACACATAGCTCCGCCATTAGTCTCTCGCACGCATAGTTCCGCCATTAATCTCTCTCACTCATGGCTCCGCCAGTAGTCTCCCTCATGCTTGGCCCCGCCATTAGTCTCTCTCGCGCTTGGCTCCGCCATTAGTCTCTCATGCTTGACTCCTCCTTTAGTCTCTCACACTTGACTCCGCCATTAGTCTCTCACGCTTAACTCCGCCATTAGTCTCTCTCACGCGACTCCGCCATTAGTCTCTCTTACGCTTGGCTTTGTCTTTAGTCTCTCACGCTTGGCCCCGCCATTAGTCTCTCACGCATGGCTTCTCATTTTAAATTTTACACACATGACTCCGCCATTCGAAGACAGCTGCGTGGTCCTGCCACAGTAGGTTTCCTGTCTTTTTCTGCCTTCAGGCGCGCTCGCATGGCTCGGTCAGCTGTGGCTTGCAATACAACTTTTCTTGTGGAGCCTCGCATGCGTGGCTTTTGCCATTAGAGCCTCACTCACATTATTGTTCTAGGTCATTGGGTCTTTATTGTTTTCTCTTCAAGCAGTCATCCCAAGCCTTCCTTTTCGGACATCACCTTCTCCCAGGTTCGCATTTTCTCCCACTTACCCTGTCTAGGTACTTGCTTCCCCTCGCTACCCGCTGTTACTTTTCTCTTGCCCGTCCTTGCATTATAGACCCATTCTCCCAGGAAGCTTACCCTGTGGTCTCATTTTTCACGTTTCTTAAATTCCGCCTCTCCAGGGGTTGTTCAGGAAAAAAAAAAAAACACTATACTATGGCGTCAGTTTCATCCACAGGGAGTCCTGTCACAACTACAGGCGCAATTTACGAAGTCTGTCACGTCTACAGCCTAATAAGTCCTGTCTCACCACTACAGGCGATTTACGAAGTCTGTCACGACTACAGACTAATAAGTCCTGTCATGACTACAGGCGATTTACGAAGTCTGTCACCTTTACTGACACAATAAGTCCTAGCACGACTACATGCGCAGCATACATAGTCTATCATGACCTTAAGCTTTTCCTGTCATAGCGGCAGGCATTTTGTGTACATTATGTCTTCATTACAGGTATGCTTACTTCATCTACAAACTCGGGCTGAGGGTGTTGGTGTTGCGCCTAGTTCCTGGGTACCGGTCTATGTTCCAGTAGGAGGTAAGGCACAATATATGTAGTCTGTCACGTCTACAGACACGACAAGTCCTATCACTACTACAGGCGCAGCATACATAGTTTATCACGACCATAAGCTTATTTCCTGTCACAACTGCTAGTATGGTGGGTACGTTTTCTGTCCTCATTACAGGCAACATTAGCTCATTAATTGGAACAGCCATGTATTGAGCCTGGTGAGTTTACACATTTTACTTAATCTACTACTCGAGTTAGACGGCATACTCCATCTTCTAACTTTTTGGGTCCTTTATAAAAAATAAAATAATAAAAGCTGTGGCCTGGGGAATAAGTATAGGTGAAATATTTTGCTACCAGTAACAGTTGGTGTCCGAACAGGCCCCTTGGCGAATGGTTGGAGTTCATTTAGGCCCTTCCATCAGATTCACCATTGTTGTTTCAGTCTGCAGCTCTCAGGATTCAGACCTTCTCGTAATATGTTCATATGTTGGTCAACATAGGAGTAAATAGTTTCTGATTACTGGCCACTCTTTCAAAGCATCAACATTAGCTACCTCCAAGAACGACGTGCCGGCACACGTGACAAAGAGTTAAGGTACATATAAGTCTCTGTGATATGTACGGTATATTCCGCACCTTCATCGTGAAGTGTCTTTTGCGTTCAAAGTGGGTGTCGTAACTGTATGTATATATTTTGCTCTAAACTAAGGTCTGCTCTTTTTGGCCCCTTTAGGCTGCCCTACCGCAGCAGTTATGGCATAATTCTACTGCTTGTTGTAGATAGGGTTAGATAGGTTAGGTACACCTTTTTGATAGCCGATCCGACCACGAGTATTAAGCAAATATATTGCTGTATTTGTTGGAGGGAAGGCTGATTACAAGGCTATTTATATGCACCTGTGGGCCTAGGCTGGCTGATTACTAGGCTATTTATAGGCACCTGTGAGCCCAGGCTGACGCCGATTCAGCTGATTTCATCCACCCACCCACACCTTCTTACAGTCACTTCCTATTAGGCTGCCTTACCGCAGCAGTTATGGCATAATTCTACTGCTTGTTGTAGATAGGGTTAGATAGGTTAGGTACACCTTTCTGATTTGCCGATCCGACTACAAACATGATTTAAGGAGATATCATATGATTGATAGATAGTTGCATGATTATGTGGTATGTAAGAACTAATAGCATAATGATGATGCCCAGAGGCTGAAATATGGGACAGCAGTAAGTGGTCATAATAAATACGAGTGATGGACGAACATCGGCCAGGATGGTTCGTGAACGCGCGTTCGCGGCAGGCCCCATTGACTTTAATGGCAGGCGAACCTGAAAAACCTTCAGGTCATATTTGCAGCCACCAAAAACTTACTAGAAGTGCACAAATAGTCCCACAACATGGACAGTGACATACCAGAGGGTGATCATTGACAAAAATTCCCACAAAAAATAAGTATTTTAATCAGGGCCCAGTTGTATGCGTCTTAAAGGAAAACTCTCAAAAATGTGCCCTGCTTGGAGCCTAGAAAAATTGTATCTTATGCCAAAAATTAGGCATTCATCTGACAGAAAAGAACCTGTGATGATGTGGCTGGAGGTACATTAGGCGGTCACTGGCTAAAACACTTTACTGTAGGCCACTGTAGTACAGGCCCAAAAAAGTAGGCATTCACCTGACTGGAAAGGCCTTTTATGCTGCTGTATATACATAAGACAAGGACCATTCTTTGTTCTGGGTGGTGGCAGATATGTGTGGGCTGGCATGAGGAAATTCAATTACACGTCACAGGTGTTGAATTTCTCCGAGATCCATGTCTCAATTATTTTTAGAAATGTGAGGTAGTCCACAATGTCGTGAGCTAGGCTTATCAGTCACGATCCCCCCTGCTGCGCTGAATGTCCTTTCGGACAGGACACTCGACGAGGGGCAAGCCAAGAGTTCCATGGCAAATTGTGCCAACTCTGGCCACAGGTGAAGCCTGCACACCCATTAGTCCAGGGGTTCCTCGCTTCTCAGAGCGTCCACATCGGCCGTTAACCCGATGTAGTCGGACACCTGTGCGTCTAGGTGTTCCCTAAGGCTGGGTTAGCTGCAAGAATGATCTCATATCTGAAGTGACCAACACATCTTCAAACCGCCCTCTTCTTGCAGACGCGGTAGGATTGGTACCCACACCTGTTTCGCCGTGGGTGGAAATTCCTCTGCCAGCGCCTGCAACAGCAGAATGCAGCATCTCTCGGAGCAAGGCCTGGAAATGCTGCGTTCTGCTAGCCCTCTGTGATACTGGTAACATGTTTGCCATTTTGTGTTTGTACCTGAGGTCTAAGTACGTTGCCACCCAATACTGGTCATTGGACTTTATGCTTTTTATACAGGGGTCCTTCTTCAAACAATGGAGCATGAATGCCCTCATTTGCACTAAATTGGAAGCGGTGGAGCGCCCTGGCCCCTGCTCATCGCCCAGGAGAATGACATCCTCAGTCTCTTCCCCCGAGCCACGGACAACACCAGGTATCCCAGAAAAGTTTAAAGTCCCCCTCAAAGCCTGCTCTTCGTGCTCCTCCTCCTCCTCTCCCCAGCCACCATCCTCCTCTGACTCCTCTTCAGACCCCTGCTGACTTGTCTCAGATGGAGTAGCCCCCCCTGGGAATTCATTCAGCATTGCGACTTCCTCATCTTTCTGCTCCTCAACGGCTTGATTAATGACACGACGCAATGCACACTCCAGAAAGAAGGCTTAAGGTACGATGTCACGGATGGCGCCCTGGCTGCGACTGACCAGTTTGGTGATCTTGTCAAATGGCCACAAAAGTCTGTATGCATCGCACATGAGCAGCCACTGACACTGTAAAAGAAACCAAGCTCCCCAGAATCTGTCGTGCTGCAGAGTTCGTACAGGTAGTCGTTAACTGCACATTGCTGCTGGAGCAGCCTATCAAGCATATACAAGGTGGAGTTCCAGCGCGTCGGGCTGTCACAGACGTCTGCCGGGCAGGTGGTGTCGCCGCTGAACGTCAGCAAGGCGAGCCATGGCCATGTAAGATCTTCCAAAATGGCCAGAGATTTTCCTGGCCTACCACAAGACATCCTGGACCCCGGGGTATTTGGCAAGGAATCGCTGCACGACTAAGTTCAGGACGTGTGCCATGCATGGCACGTGTGTCATTTTGCCCTGTTTCAGCGTGCTCAGCAGTTAGCACCATTGTTCCACACCAGTTTACCAACGGTAAGATTGAGTGGGGTTAGCCACTGATCGGCCTGTGACCGCAGAGCTGAAAGCAGTGCAGGACCAGTGTGGCTCTTGGCTTCCAGGCACAACAGCCGCAGCACAGCATGGCAACGCCTCACCTGGCACGTCGAATAGGTTCTGGGGAGCTGGGGGGCGCAGCGGAAGAGGCGGTAGCCGAGGAGTCAGCCGAGGAGGAGACGGAGGATGGAGCAGAGCAGGAGAAGAAGGTCTGCATGCAATTTATGGTAGTAACACCAAATCCACACGGGAGCCACGGGTTACATGCTTGTCAGCCGTCAGAAGGTTCACCCAGTGGACAGTTAAAGTTATGTACCTTCCCTGCCTGTGTTTGCTAGACCACGTGTCTGTGGTCAGATGTATCTTGGCACTGACACTGTGTGCCAGAGATATATTCACTTGCCGCTGAACGTGGCCATATAGCTCTGGAATGCCCTTCTGGGAGAAATATCTCCTTCCGGGACCCTTCCATTGCGGTCTGCCAATGGCCCCAAATTTTCTAAAGCCCTCCGAATCCACCAGTTTATATGGCAGTAGTTGGCGGGCTAGCAGTTACGACAAACCAGCGGTCAGCCGTTGGGAAAGAGGGTTATCCGGCTTAATCAACTTTTTACGCTCGAACATTTGGGCCACGGAAGCCTGCCTTCTGCTAGATGAACGCTACAACAGCACAGTGGAAGGTGGAGTGGAGGACAAATGGGAGGAGAGAGGAGAAGGAGAAGAGACAGGACGTGGAGTGCCGGGAGTGTGGCTTTGTGGGTTCTGACAGCGTTGCTCCCACTAGGCTCGGTAATGAGAGGCCAGGTGCCTTCTTAAGGCGGTCGTCCCTAGGAGAGTATTGGGCTTACCGCGACTTTTGCATTGACAGCATAGGCTGCTGATGGCAACACTATTGTCAGCAGCTGACATATTAAAAAAAAAGCCCACACTGTGGAGCCATGTGCCGGCGTCCTGGGAGTGCCAGATGTGACCGTGCCTGGTGGATGGCTCATCCAGATACATTTGAAGTCTGCTTTTTCCCTCCTGTGCACTGCGAGTCCCGCCTGCTTCTCCTCCCTTTCTGCTGCTACGTCTCTCCCTCTGAACTCCCCTCCTCTTCCTCTCTTGTGGGCACCCTACGTGACGTCCATCGACACGTCATCATCGTCACCTTTACCACAACTGACATTAGAGATCTTGGAGTAGGCTGCAACAGTGGGGACCTTCCTCCTTGGGCTAATCTGCAATCAGACCCCTGGGTGGCGGCCATTGCTACCTCCTCATACTCATCCGAAGCAAAGAATGGCTGCGCATCTATAAGGTCTGGGAATGGATGGAAAAATAATTCCCCTGACTCGAGTGGAGGGGCTATGGTGGTGGTGGTGATGTCTCTGGGGGTGCACACAGCAGAGAGTGAGGAGGGAGTAGATACAGAGAATGAGGAGGGTGCAGAAGCGGAAGGCTGAGTGAGCCACTCAACCAACTCTGGTCCTTTGACGTAATCACACGTACCTTCTCCAACTTCTCACTTAGGCTCTGTCCTGGTGCACCTGCCTGACCCCTACCACCCCTGTGGAACGGCCTGCCTCTTCCTCTGCCTGTCATTTTCAAAATGACCCTGTGACCTAGAGAAGAGCAGTATTAGTGGAAGCAGATATATTGCAGGCTTCAGTCAGTATTTGGTGGAAACAGGTATATCACACCCCTCAATCAGTATTTTGTGGAAGCAGGTATATTTACCCCTTAATCAATATTTGGTGAAAGCAGGTACAGTATATAGCACCATCCAATCAGTATTTTCTGGAAGCAGGTATATAGAACCGCTTAATCAGTATTTTGTAGAAGCAGGTATATCGCACCCCGCAATCATTATTTTGTGGAAGAAGGTATATAGAACCCCTTAATTAATATTTGGTGGAAGCAGGTATATCACACCCCTCAATCTGTATTTTGTGGAAGCAGGTATATCAAACCACTCAATTAGTATTTCGTGGATGCAGGTATATAGAACCCGTTAATCAATATTTGATGGAAGCAGGTATATCACACCCCTCAATCAGTATTTTGTAGAAACAGGTATATAGAACCCCTGAATCTATATTTTGTAGAATTATGTATATTGCACACCTCATTCAGTATTTTGTGGAAACAGGTATATATGTGACCTATAAACTGTACCACTCAATTGAAAAACAAACTGAAATCTTTTAGGTGGAGGGAAAAAAAACATGTAGTTGTGTTCAGAATTAGTGATGTCGCGAACATAAAATTTTCCGTTTGCGAACAGCGAACGCGAACTTCTACAAATTTTCGCGAACAGTGCGAACCGCCATAGAGGGGACTAACACCTGGACTGTGGCATGCCGGAGGGGGATCCATGGCAAAACTCCCATGGAAAAATACCTAGTTGATGCAGAGTGTGGTAGTTGTAATCGCAATGCGATTAATATAGGTTATATTAATCGCATTGCGAATTCAACTTAGAGCTGGGTTCCTAATGGTTGTATTGCTAGAAATTCTAGCAATACAACCATTAGGAACCGAGCTCTATGTTAAATTCGCAATGCGATTAATATAACCTGTATTAATCGCATTGGGATTACAATTTAGATCTGTTCCTAATGGTTGTATTGCTAGAATATAACGAAGATTGCGAATATAGTGCTATATTCTCAATCTTCGTTATATTCTAGCAATACAACCATTAGGAACTCAGCTCTAAGTTGTAATTGCAATGCGATTAATACAGGTTATATTAATCGCATTGCGAATTCAACTTAGAGCTGGGTTTCTAATGTTTGTTGTATTGCTAGAATATAACGAAGATTGAGAATATAGCGCTATATTCGCAATCTTCGTTATATTCTACCAATACAACCATTAGGAACAGATCTAAATTGTAATCCCAATGCGATTAATACAGGTTATATTAATCGCATTGCGATTACAACTACTAACACTGCAGCTTCAGGATGAATCTAAGATGGATGCTGTCCTTACTTTTTGATAAGAGGTGGGAGGGTCTGGGAGGGAGACTGATGTACTAGCCCTAAAAAGGGCTTTTTGGGGTGCTGTCAGGACGCTGTCCTTACAGCAGAGATCAGATGGGTCTTTCAGGACTGGAGTGGACACTGAATACACTAGCCTAGCTATCGATTTCCCTATTAAATCAGTAGCAACTACACTGTCCCTCCTCTCACTAAGACTGCAGCTTCCGAATGAATCTAAAATGGATGCTGTCCAGGAGATGGGAGGGTCTGGGAGGGAGGGTATGCTAATTGGCTGGAATGTGTGTGCTGACTGTGAGGTACAGGGTCAAAGTTTACTCATGATAGGGGGTGGACCTAACATTGCATATGTTCGCCTGTCGTGACGAACACGCACAAGCTATGTTCGCCGGAACTATTCGCCGGTGAATAGTTTGGGACATCTTATTTGCGAATTCAACTTAGAGATGGGTTCCTAATGGTTGTATTGCTAGAATATAACGAAGATTGAGAATTTAGCGCTATATTCTCAATCTTCGTTATATAATTCTAGCAATACAACCATTAGGAACCCAGCTCTAAGTCGAATTCACAATGCGATTAATATAACATACATTAATCGCATTGTGAATTCAACTTAGAGCTGAGTTCCTAATGGTTGTATTGCTAGAATATACGTTATATTCTAGCAATACAACCATTAGGAACTCAGGTCTAAGTTGTAATCGCAATGCTAATAATACTTACAATTATTAATCACTTTGCGAATCCATTTGATGCCTATATTTGATTGTATATGACGGTTGGCTATGACTACCACCAACGTTCTGCTGCCTCCAAAGCAAGATATCTGAACCCCCAGGGGCCATTTTTGATAGAAAACGCATCAAAAACGCATCTGCGTTTTTACAATTTTTTCATTTTTTAGTTTATTTTTTTGTGTATTTTGCCCCATTTGGTTGCATATTTACATTTGGTATAGGCAAATATGGTAGTCTAGATCATGTGTCTATACCAAAACCTAGGATCATTGTTTGACAGCATATTTTCTAAGCCATGTAGCTGAATATAGATTTGGGCAGAGTAATGATCTAGACTACCATATTTGCCTATACCAAATGTAAATATGCAACCAAATGGGGCAAAATACACAAAAAAATAAACTAAAAAATGAAAAAATTATAAAAACGCAGATGCGTTTTTGATGCGTTTTCTATCAAAAACGCCCAAATGGCCCCTGGGGGGTTCAGATATCTTGCTTTGGAGGCAGTAGAATGTTGGTGGTAGTCATAGTCAACCGTCATATACAATCAAACAGAGGCATCAAATGGATTTGCAAAGTGATTAATAATTGTAAGTATTATTCGCATCGCGATTACAACTTAGAGCTGAGTTCCTAATGGTTGTATTGCTAGAATAAAACGTATATTCTAGCAATACAACAACCATTAGGAACTCAGCTCTAAGTAGAATTCGCAATGCGATTAATGCAGGTTATATTAATCGCATTGAGAATTCAACTTAGATCTGAGTTCCTAATGGTTGTTGTATTGCTAGAATATAACGAAGATTGAGAATATAGTGCTATATTTGTTATCTTCAATATATTCTAGCAATACAACCATTAGGAACTCAGATCTAAGTTGTAATCGCAATGCGAATAATACAGGTTTTATTAATCGCATTGCGATTTACTATTACTGCAGCTTCAGAATGAATGTTTTACTTTTTTGTCACCATGTTTTGAACCCTATAACTTTTTTGTAATTATATGTACGGAGCTGTATAGTAGCTCATTTTATGCGTCATTATCTTATCTTTTTATTGATGCCATTTTGGGGAGTGTATGACTTTTTGATCACCTTTTATGTAATTTTTTGTGGAAAATGAAGCGACCAAAAAAGAATCCGTCATTTGGACGCTTTTTTCCGTTTTTCTGTTTGACGTATGGGGAATATTTTTTTATATTTTTATACTATGGGCGTTTTTGCACATTGCAACACCCATGATGTGTATTTTTTTAATTTTTTTAGTTTTTTAATTTTTATTTTAACAAAAGGGGGGTGATTTGAACTTTTTTTATTTATTTATTTATTTATTTATTTTTTATTTATTTTTTTACACTTCTATATAGTTCCCATAGGGAACTATAACTTACAATCATCTGATTGCGATTTTCATACATTCCAATGCAATAGCATTGGAATATATGAAAAAAATCGCATATTTCCTATGAAGCCTATTACAGGCAAGGCTCCATAGGAAATACTATACAGCAGCCTGGGTTTCATTCATAGAGACCCAGGCTACTACAGGCGCGATCGCCACACGGGGGAGCCGGAGCGCAAACCGAAAGTAAAACTTTCGGTTTATGCGCACTCAGATGCTGTGGTCAGGATTGACCACGGCATCTGAGGGGTTAAATGTCCGCGATCGGCATCACTGCCTGTCGCGGACATTAGCCACGGGTGTCTGCTACAGGAACCATGCGGACACCCGCGACTAAGGCGCCCGCATGGAGCAGGAGCGGGCGCCATCTTTAAAGACCGGACACAGGACGTACATGTACATCCTGTGTCCTTAAGAGGTTAAACATTCTTATTGTGCCATGATGGATAGTCAATAACATATAATATAAAATAATAAAAAATGTGAAAATTAAATAAAAATGGAAATGATTGTATCAGAAATAGCCCAATGTGTTGTGTTATTTGTATCCGGACAGTGCAGACTTGCTACATTACCACTTTAAAGGGTTTCTGTCACCAGATTTAACCCTAATAAACTGGCTGATATTAGCGGTGTGCTAATGTCAGCAGGCCCTAACTCTCCTAATCATATGCTTCTGGATGCCCCCATTACTGCACAATTTTAACTTTTATAATATGCTAATTAGCCTTTAGGAGCAGGGGGGACGTTGCCCCTGCTCTTAGAAGCTCCGTTCGCCCACCTCAAGTCACGCCCTGCTGTCCTTGATTGATAGTGCCAGGCAGCGCTCGTCTCCTCCTGCCTGCCCTGTGTGCTGGGACTGTGCATGTGCAAGATTTATCCAGCATACAGGGCCAGCCGGAGAAGACGAACACTGGCCCTGCTAATTAGCATATTATAAAAGTTTAAATTGTGCAGTAACGGGGGCATCCAGAAGCATAGTTCTATTTTTTTGCGGTGTGGAGGCACGGACAGAAACACCAGAAACACGGAACAGCACTATGGAGTGCTTCCATGGGGTTCCGATCTGTGCTTCCGTTTCACATCTCTGTGATTGTGGACCCATTCAGGTGAATGTGTCCGCATCCGTGATGCAGAGTATACAACGTTCATGTGCAAGAGGCCTAAATCAGAGAACTGTTAAAAAACTATTCTTTCCTAATGTCATCCTGACCTCCAAGTATCATGCAACTTTATATTTGTATGGCATTCCTGGTTCCTAATAATTGCAGCCAGTAATTTTCTATTTTTTCCAGATTCGCATAAAAATCTCTAGCCTTAACTTTTTGCTGTGTCTTCTGATATTTTTTCTGAGCATTACTTATTTCATACTTATTATCAGCTGAGTGTCGACAAAAAAACACTTCCTCCTTCAATCTAGCCTCTTTAAGTAGCTCTTCCTCTTCTTTGCAAAGGATTTCCGCAAAAAATAAACCTGCTTGACCAGAATTCTCCTAATAAACACCTTAAAGGGGTCATCTCACTTCAGCAGCGATGGTCTTGCTTTCACACTATAATAAAAAGTGCTGGACTATGCGCATTCCAACAGCTCCAGCCACCAGAAAAGCCTGAGCTTTTTCCTATATTGTGCAAGCACGGACACTGCTGCTGGATTGGTGCAGGAATGTATACAAAAGTTAGTATACAGACCAGACCCCGTAGGTTACCATATAAAAAAATATATCTTCCCTCCCTATCTGCAGAAACAGTGATACAGTCAAAGTCTATATTTCTGTGTATTAAGACAGATATGCCTTTTGAATAACTGGTAAAAAAAATGATAATTTTGACCCACCAATCCTTTCCTGATCCAGCTAATTGAATCATTTGTCAAGTGAATTTCCAACAGTCAAACGATTGCTGATAAATGTCTGTGCACCAAATCAAATATAGCACATATTTTTATCCTATCCCACAAAAATTCTAAGCTATAATTCTAGCCCACATACTGAGTAAAAAAAAATCCTCTTCCTGTCCCCTGGCGTGTCCCCCACTTCACTTTTGACTGGGAGTTTATACATCAGGGTATGTACCTGAAAGAGAGATAAGGAAGCACTAACCTCTGATTGTGTCCATTGAGGTCTCACTCTCGATGTATGCCATTGGACGTAGTGTCCTGAAGAACCTTGCCAATTCAGAATCCAGTCTGTATGGATTTTCAAAAACTAGTCCCATATTCAGTATGGCAGTTTCAGTATAAGTAAGTTAGGTGTCTGAAAGGTTTACCACTAGATTAATTGATGATGAATCCAGTATAGAGGTGTTTTCGTTTAGGGTTTGGTTCTGTTCGATCATCTAGTCTGGATTGGATCTCGTTGCTGTTGGTAGCATCCCAGATAGATAGATAGATAGATAGAATCGCATTTTTTCCTAAAATGGCTGCTGCACGTGTGAGGACATGGAGCAAGGAACTCTGGGAAGGCGGGATCACCCATAATGCCATGCATGCAGCAAATCAGCAGCCAGCCCTATAAATAGTCTCAGCCATCTTGGAATCTGCCAATTTCCAATGTACTTAGTGCAGGGAGAGATGTCAGCAGGCTCTAGGGACAATACTAGAAAAATAAGCTATTTATAAGTCCAGGGAAAGATTATTCAAGGTGTAGGGAAAGAATAGGGAGGAATCATTCCACAGAATTTATGTTGAATTTATGTTGAATATGTTGAAATATATTTGCCGTTGAGCCGTGCAGTTATATGTTCTAAAGCCCTTTTTGTCGTGTATTAGTGGCAAAAGTAAAATATATTTGCCATTGAGCCGTGCAGTTATATGTGTAAAAGCCCTTTTTGACGTGTAATAGTAGCAAAATAAAAATATATTTGCCGTTCAGCGGTGCAGTTATATATTCTAAAGCCCTTTTTGTCGCGTATAATTGGAAAAAAGAAAAATATATTTTCCGTTCATTGGTGCAGTTGTATATTCTAAAGCCTTTTGTGTCGTGTATAAGTGGAAAAAAGAAAAATATATTTTCCATTCAGCGGTGCAGTTATATGTTCTAAAGCCCTTTTTGTCGTGTATTGGTGGCAAAAGAAAAATACATTTTCCGTTCAGCGGTGCAGTTATATGTTCTAAAGCCCTTTTTGTCATGTATTAGTGGCAAAAGAAAAATATATTTGCCGTTCAGCGGTGAAGGTTATATATTCTAAAGCCTTTTGTGTCGTGTATAAGTGGAAAAAAGAAATATATATTTGCCGTTCAACGGTGCAGTTATATATTCTAAATCTTTTGTGTCGTGTAGAAGTGGAAAAAAGATAAATATATTTGTCATTTAGCGGTGCAGTTATATGTTCTAAAGCCCTTTTTGCTGTGTATTAGTGACAAAAGAAAAATAAATTTGCCATTCAGCGGTGCAGTTATATATTCTAAAGCCTTTTGTGGCGTGTATAAATGGAAAAAAGCAAAATATATTTGCCAATCAGCGGTGCAGTTATATATTCTAAAGCCGTTTGTGTCATGTATAAGTGGGAAAAAAGAAAAATATATTTGCTGTTTAGCGGTGTAGTTATATATTCTAGAGCCTTTTGTGTCCTCTATAAGTGGAAAAAAAATAAGGGCCTATTTGCCATTCAGCGGTGCAGTTATATGTTCTAAAGCCCTTTTTGTTGTGTATTAGTAGCAAAATATATATATATATATTTTCCGTTCAGCGGATATGTTCTAAAGCCCTTTTTGGCGTGTATTAGTGGGGAAAAAAAAATGCTTATTAGCTGTTGTGTGTTGAAGTGAGAAAATTACAGCCCTTTTTGGTGTGTATTGGTGGTAAAAAAAAAATATTTCTGTGTCCTATTAATAGGATAGATACATACGTCCTATTAGCCGTTTTGCAGTGATTTGTGATTGTTATATTTATTTTTTTGGAGTGTATTAATAGGAAAAAGAATACGGGAAAATTGATGAGTGCTTGCAGACTTTTTTCTGTATGAACCAAATTACGTCGATTAGCCATTCAATGGTGAAATTTATTTGTGATACAGCCTTTTATGGGAAAATTGGTTGGTTGCTTTAACTATGGTCAATGTAGCCACTGTAAATGTAAATAAATATAGTAAGTATCCAATGATAAATATATGACCACTGCCTGAACTGGATACTAAAAACACTTAATTGTTTATTGAATATACATTAAAACCATACACTGGGCAGGAGGCCCAATCATATCCCAGGCTGTGATACCTCCAGTTCTCGTGATTCCCTGATGGATGTTTGGGAACACGTGGTATACTGTATTATGGACTGGAGGACAGAATAAACGAGCGAGACCAAACTGGAATGGCAGTTGTAGCCACTTCAGTGTGAAGAATGTGTGTCCCGCAAGTGAACAATGTAGCCCTGTTTAGTAAAGCGCAGCCTATAGCACTGGAGAGGATTCTCCCTGTGCTGCTGCTGTTAGAATCTAGTGAGATGCCGCCTCATGCGCTGCCGCCTAGCTCTACGCATTTCACCACCGGAGGTGGATCATCAGGAGCATGAATATTGGAACGCGGCACTGGTTATATTAGGTAGCAAGTATTCAGACGTAGCGCACATAGGCAAAGTGCGCTACGGGTTACTAAAGACTGAGCATCATCATGATCAGCAGGAGTCGTATAGCCACGTGTATAAAGACAGTACTCACATCCGCCTGGATAGAGGGGCTAGCAATATGTTATGCAGTGAACACGTGGAGGAGCGCTGGCCTCTCAGGGTGTCGAGAGGTGAGCGTCTGGCACTAGGATTGGACACCCTGAGAGGCCAGCGCTCCTCCACGTGTTCACTGCATAACATATTGCTGGCGTCCTCTATCCAGGCGGATAGAGTACTGTCTTTATACACGTGGCTAATACGAGCTCCTGCGACATTGCAGGTTAGCTCAGTCTTTAGTAGCCCCTGATGGAAAATTCGTTTAGAAAAGTTCATGTAGAATAATAGTTCATAGAGGGTATTAGTTCATTATACAGAGCAGTTCATCCGAAAAATCAAATGGTGGTTCATATAATGGTGAAAGAAGCAATAGCTCAGGCAATGAGCACAAAATCAGGTAAATATTGGGCAAAAAGTCAATAGTTCTAAAGATAATATGTATGTGAGATGGATATACCAACCAGTGTATGGCTATAATAGCCTAAATGGGCCGCTTTGTTTTGCTGATCCTCTTTGTAGGCCCCATTCACACGTCCGCAATTCTGTTCCGCATTTTGCGGAACGGAATTGCGGACCTATTTATTTCTATGGGTCCGTACTTCCGTTCCGCAAAAATATAGAACATGTCCTGTTCTTGTCCGCAATTGCGGACAACAAAAGGCATTTTCTATATAGTTCTGGCAATGTGAGGATCCGCAAAATGCGGAAAGCACATTGCCGGTGTCCGTGTTTTGCGGATCCGTGGATCCGCAAAACACATATAGACGTCTGAATGGAGCCTTACAGGGGGGTGATCCATGACAGGGGGTGATCAGGGAGTCTATATGGGGTGATCAGGGGTTAATAAGGGGTTAATTCGTGACGGAGGGTGTAGTGTATGTGTGGTGATTGGTGCTACTTACAGAGCTGACTGTGTTCTCTGGTGGTCGATCTAAGTAAATGGGACCACCAGAGGACCAGGTAGCAGGTATATCAGACGCTGTTAACAAAACAGCGTCTGATATACCTATTTGATGCAATTTATTTTACATCTACAGCCTGCCAGAAAATGATCATCGCTGGCAGGCTGTAGTATAACTTCTCTGCTGCACGGCGCTGTGAACGCGCGCACGTTCACAGGAAGTCTCGCGTCTCGTGAGATGACGCGTAGATGCGTCAACGAGGAATAACCCGAAAGCCCGCAGGACCCATCCCTGCGTTAGGCGGTCGGATAGTGGTTAATATCCTAACTAAATATTAGCTTTGTTATAATGTGACAAATTATTCCTACTTGCATGTATTGCTAAGCTTGTTATGCTTTATATCAACTCCGTAAATATTCATTTGCATATATCATTATGTTTATTTATGCTTATAACCTTGTAACCAATAAATCAGCATATTTTTAAAATACCTGCGTATTATTATATAATGTCAAAACTACATCTTTAGCATTAAAGTCATCTCACATGAAAATAACTTATTCTCTGAGGAAATAGTTAGACTCAGATGGGAATTGTATCAATTAGGTTATCTAAAATTTACCAGGTCATGTTTTCAAGAAGTTATGAAAAATTAATGGTTAATTATTTTTATGACCATAATTAACCCCTTAAGGACCCATGACGTATGGGTACGTCATGGGTCCGATCCCTAAGTATGGCGCCCGCTCCTGCCCTCTGTGGGCGCGATCGCTGCGGGGGTCCGGCTGTTTCCTGTAGCTGACCCCCGCGGCTAATGATCGCGGCCGGCAGCGATGCCGATCGCAATCATGTAACCTCGCAGATGCCGTGGGTCAATCCTGACCACGGCATCTGCGCACGCTAAAACCGAAAGTAAAATCTCGGCAGCTCTCCGGCTCCCTAGTGGTGATCGGGAGAATCGGAGCTGCTGTAAGGGATAGCCTCAAGCCTTTCATTCAGCATGAGGTTATCACTTACTATTTCCTATGGAGCCCTTGTTAGCAATAGGGCTTCATAGGAAAGTAGTAAGATCTCATAAACTCCAATACAAGTGTATTGGAGTTTATGTTAGAAGCAATCAGATGACTGATTTATATAGGTCCCTATGGGACCTATATAACAGTGTAAAAGAAAAATAAAAGAAATAAAAAATAAAAATAAATAAAAAACCTAAAAATTCAAATCACCCCCTTTCCCCAAAATTAAAATAAAATAATAATTTTTTTAAAAATACACATCATGGGTGTCATAATGTGCGAAAACGCCCGTGGTATAAAAATATAAAAATATATTCCCCATACGGTAAACAGAAAAACGGAAAAGCGCCCAAATGGCGGATTCGCCATTTTTGAACGCTTCATTTCCTCAAAAAATTAAATAAAAAGTGATCAAAAGTCCTACACACCCCATAATGGTATCAACTAAAAGTTCAGATCGCCCTGCAAAAATAAGCCCCCATACAATGCCATACACTTAATTACAAAAAGTTATAGGGGTCAAAATATGGCGACAAAAATAAAAAAAAAATTTCCCACTTTTAGAATTTTTTTCACTATCAAAACGCAAGAAAAACTATACATATTGGGTATCGCCGATTCGTACTGACCTGTAGAATAAAACTAAATGGTCAGTTTTATCACACATCAAACGTCGTAATTTAAAAACCCGTAAAATTGTGGTAGAATTGTTTTTTTTTTGCAATTTCACCCCATTTGGAATTTTTTTCCCGCTTCCCACTACATCGTATGCAATATTAAATGGTGGCGTTGGAAAGTACAACTTGTCCCGCAAAAATAAAGCCCTCATATGGCCATGTGAACGTAAAAATAAAAAAGTTATGGCTCTCGGAAGGTATGGAGCGCAAAACGAAAATGCAAAAATGAAAAAACCCCGAGTCCTTAAAGGGTTAATAATTCTTAATTGAATTATTATTAACCTGACAACATGTGCAGGGCACGTTGGTGTCACGCTGTTCTGCACCTCATTTGCATGGGCAAACGGAGTCACACAGGGGAGGAACTGCTCCATGTCCTTTATCAAGAAATCGAATCCTGGCTTTCTCCACGACAACTCAAAATCGGAACAACGGTGACAGACAATGGGAAGAACATGGTGTTTCCGCTGCGCCAAGGAGGGCTGAGTCATGCGCCCTGCATGGCACATGTGTTCAATCTGGTTGTCAAGCGGTTCCTGAAGTCTTCCACCCATCTGCAAGACATCCTAAAAATGGCCAGGAAACTTTGCATGCACTTCAGCCACTCGTACACAGCAAACCACACCCTCCTTGAGCTGCAGTGGCAGAACGGCATCCCCCAAAATAGGCTGATATGCCACGATTCCACCAATTGGAATTCCACCCTCCATATGTTGGACCGACTATACGAACAGAGAAAGGCCATAAACAATTTCTTGATGACCCAAACGGACAGGAGTACCCCTCTGTGTAACTTCTATGTCAGCCAGTGGCAGCTCATGCGTGACACCTGCCGTTTGCTCAGGCCCTTTGAGGAGGCCACGTTATTTATCAGTCGCCAAGACTACGGGATGAACAACGTCATTTCACTGCTTCATGTCCTGGGACAGATGCTGGTAAATCTGGCTGGTAAGGGGACTGGAGACGTGGCACCTAGGTCTTACAGCCACATGAGCCCTGTGGGGGCTGAACTGGAGGAGGAGGACATTGGAGCACAATGAATGTGTCGTGAAATGTTTTTTTTTCTACAGCCAGAGGAGCTACAGGGCAATAAAGAAGACGAGGCAGAGGACCCAGACACACCGTGGCAGTATGCAGTGGAGACGGAGGCATGGAGTCCATCCGAATCACTTGCACAAATGGCCTGATGCATGTTCACTTGTTGGACCCTCGCTACCAATCCAAAATGGTGGCCTTTTTTACACCCACTGAGAGGGAGGACAAGCTGAACTACTATAGAGACATGTAGTCAGTTGGCCGCTGTCTATCAGCACCATCGCCCATCCTCTCACAGGTCTGACCGGGGCCCTCTGCGCTTACGTTCCTCTGCCATTGCTGCTGTGGCCGGGTGGCGGGGGGGGGTAGGAACAGTTTCAGCTACATAACCAGCAACTTGAGTCTAGAGTTGCTGATGAGCAGCTTTCTTTACCCGCCTAGTGAAGAAACTACTCCCCAGCAGCAGAAGCAGCTAGACCTGGAGCAGTACCTGAACCAACAGGTGGTGGCATACTTGGACAGTACCCTGCCACCCCACATCGAAGATTCGCTGGACTACTTGGCAGCCAAACTGGATTTGTGGCTGCAACTAACAGAGTTTGCCCTGGCTAAAATGTGGAGAGACTGACCTTTGTCAAGATGAATCAGGCGTGGATCAGCCAGGATTTCCACCCACCAATGCCTGATGCAAAAGATTAGATCATCCATGGTGCCACACCAACACTTTGACAAAAGAGACCGATTTCTTCTGGCTACCTGCCTATTATTCTGATGCTGCCACTAGTGTTGAGTGCGAATATTCGAATAGTGAATTTTTACAAATATTGACACTTCGCTAATTTGCGAATATTTAGAATATAGTGCAATATATTCGTAAAAACGAATATTCGTGTATTTTTTTTTCAATCAGAACCCAAGAATAGGATACCGTTAATGAAGATAGAGAATATAGCGCTATGTTCTCTATCACCGTTAATTCTAGCAAGTCAACCAATAAGAAAGTCATAGCCCGTTCAAAGTGTCATTCGCAGTATGCAAAAATTACATTATGTATTATTCGCATACTGCGAATGACACTTTGAACGGGGTATAATTTTTCAATTGGTTGGCTTGGTAGAATTAACGAAGATAGGAAATATAGCGCTATATTCGTATTCGTTATCTTCGCTAATTCTAGCAAGACAAGTAAACCTGCCTATACACAGCTCTAAGTTGGATGCGCAATGAGAGAATGTTAAGTAATATTAGTCGCATTGCGCATCCAACTTAGAGCGGGGTATATGCAACTTACTTTACTATTGTTTGGCTGGGAAGAATTAACGAATATTACGAATATAGCTCTATATTCTCTATATTCGCTAATTCTAGCAAGCCAACTCAATAGCAAAGATGACTGTACCCAGCTCTAAGTTGGATGCGCAATGTGAAAATATTAATTTGCCTATTTTTGGCAATAAAAAGAATAATGAGTCAGTATTCTATTTATTGAAGAAGAAAAAAAAAGGTCAAAGTAATATTTTCGCATTGCGTATCCAACTTAGAGCTGGGTACAGTCTACTTTCCTATTGGCTTGCTAGAATTAGAGAATATAGAGAATATAGTGCTATATTCGTATTCTTTAATTCTTCCCAGCCAAGTAAACTTGCCTATACATGGCTTAAGTTGGATGTGCAATGCGAGAAAATTAAGTAATATTACTCGCATTGCGCATCCAACTTAGAGCTATGCATAGGAGACTTTCCTATTGGCTTGATAGAATTAGCAAAGATAAATAAAACGAATATAGCGCTATATTCTCTATCTTCGTTAATTCTGGCACGCAAACCAAACCAATAGGAAAGTTATAGCCCGTTCAAAGTTTTATTTGTAGTATGTAATATTCGCATATTGCGATTGAAACTTTGAACAGGCTATAACTTTCCTATTTGTTAGCTAGCTATAATTAACGAATATAGCGCTATATTCTCTATATTCGTTAATTCTAGCAAGACAACCAATAGGAAAGTTGCCTTTATACCCCTTCAAAGTTCAATTAATAATTAAATCACATATTATTCACGATAAATAGAATTAAGACGAATATTCGATTTCGACTAATATATGATGAATATGCAATCGAATATTCGTGATATCGAATATGGCACCTCCCGCTCATCACTAGCTGCCACCCGCCTGATGCCACACATCTCATGCCAAGTGCTCCTTCTCTCACCTACCATCTTCAGCTTGTACTCGTATTGCTACCCACCTCCCCACTCTGTGCTCTCCTGATGCTGCTGCCACCTCCTCACTATGTCACCTTGCCACTTTTTGGTCTCCTGATGCTGCTGCCACCTCTCCACTCTGTCACCGGGTCACTCTGTGGTCTCCTGATGCTGCTGCCACCTCCACACTATGTCACCTTGCCACTCTGTGGTCTCCTGATGCTGCTGCCACCTCCCCACTCTATCACTGGGTCACTCTGTGGTCTGCTAATGCTGCTGCTACCTCAACACTATGTCACCTTGCCACTCTGTGGCCTCCTGATGATGATGCTGCCACCTTCACACTCTGTCATTGTGCCACTCTGTGGCCTCCTGATGCTGCCGCCACCTCCAAACTGTCATTGGGTCACTCTGTGGTCTCCTCATTCATGTGCCATCTCTGTTTTGGATCCACTCCTGTTTTTTTTTTGCATTAACAATACTGATGGATTACTGACCAAATGCTGACTGAGTGAAGGTGGATGCTCCACAGACAGGATCCATTTTTTGCGGGTTATTGTTCTGACCGATCAAAAAAAGGGCAAAATAATCAGTGACGTCAACACAAACTTACTGCTGACACCCTCTCCACTCTGTCGGGGGGCTCTACTTGTATAAGCGTTTAATAGAACAGGTTCTTTAGACATCTATGTGGAATCAGCTGACAATGGTGTTAAAGGAGTGTGCTTCTTCTTGACGCTAACATCGACCTGTAAGGCTGAGTTCATACTTGAGTTATTTGGTCAGTTTTGGCCCCATGACTGCCCAAATAAGTGAAGTGTGCAGTGATTCTAAGAGTGACGCCTGTCATCTGCATGTGATACTGACTCACAATATTTTTTCACTGCCACAGCAGACTCCCTATGCGTGTTACTGCAAGGCACAGTGTTCTACACCACTATAAAGGCTCTCTGAAGCCAGGAAATAGCTGTTTTTATTAAATTCGCCACAAATAAATTCAGATAAATTCAAAAAATTTAGTGAACCAGCTGAATCTAATTTTATAAAAATTCGCTCATCTCTACTGACCAGTAAGGAAAGTCAAGTAACAAAGTCAGACATCATTTGAATTTGTCTCCTAGCTAGGGTTTAAAAATGCATAGGGGATCATCTATCAAACTGGTATAAAGTAGAACTGGCTTAGTTGCCCATAGCAACCAATCAGATTCCACCATTCATTTTTCCAAAGTAACTGTCCAAAATGAAAGATGGAATCTGAGGGGTTGCTATTCTACTTTACACTAGTTTGATAAATTACCCCAACATTTTTTTTTATTTAGGTTTCTATTGGGTCTTTAACCCAAAAGTCTACTGTGTGCAAGGCAGAAACCTTCCCTTTTAGCTATAGGCTCAGCTAATGCTGTACTTGTTGTTGCAAATAAGTAAAATTTTCATCAGTATTTAAGAGACGTAAATTGCCTATTATTGCAATTGCATATACCAAAGAGCTATAGGCTCAGCTATAGACTTTATTTGGCTATGTGATTCAGCATACAAATACACAGTATATCTATAACTCATTTTGACTTTGACCTTAACCTGTGAGACATCAAAGTCAAACAAAGTCAAAGTCACTGTAAAATATCAAATTCAGGTGTCAGAGTCAGGTATCAGGGTGAGTATTTTGCCTCAAACTGACATTATTCTGATGTTTGACTATGATATCTGACCATATGCTGAAATGAACACTGTATACTACTATATGCTGCCTTCAGGGAACTGATAGAGTGTACTCAGCCTCGTTGGAAGATACCTAGATGCCATTATTCCTCCAAAAAAGCCATCCTGCTTTGCACTTAGTCATGTGCTGGAGAATGCGGGCCATTCCTTGCAATTGTCATTATGTGGGAAAGTGCATACCACCATGGACACCTGGAGCAGCTTTTACAGGTAGGAGTACTACATGTCTTTCAAGGCCCATTGGGTGACTGTTTTTGCAGCGTGACAACACTGCAGCAACAAGGCCAGGTCCTCCAGACACCTCTATGTTTGTGTCGGTCTGGTTCCCACAACTAGCACTTATCTGTTTCCACCACATACTTCTCAATGGGCATCCTCCTATCCCCAACAGAAACTGGGCAGAGCATTGCTTCCACTCCTATCAGATCTGTAAAGTGAAGGATTGTAATTGCTATGTCAGAGCTGATTGGCATGGGCAACAGTAGCCACACAGCCGATAAACTGCTAAAGCAAATCTTTGGCTATCATCCTGCCAAATCCAACTGGACAAGGTAGTCAGGGATCAATGGCAGAAACATTGTGGTTGCTCTGCATTTGGGGGAAATGACACATTCACACTGCAAGGCAAATGTGATAAATTTAGTTGTGCAGAGCTTTTTGAAAAAGTACCATGGCTTGCAGAAGGTGCTGGCTTTGTCTAGGAGACTGTCCTCAAATTTCATCCATTCTTATATGGCAAGGAACTCCCTTTGGAATTTTCAGCGACACAAGGGTCTGCCATGACACCTGATTCGCAACGTTCCAACATGCTGGAATTACAACTTGCACATGGTGGATTGTATGTATAAACAGTGTAAAGCAGTGACTGATATCGTCATGCACCAGACCACCTCAGCAGGGAGCATGTGTTGTTTTGAGGTCAGGCAGTGGCAGGTCATCAGAGATGTCTGTTGCGTGCTCAGGCTCTTTGAAGAGGCCACTAGATTTGTCAGTAAGGACAACTGTGGCATCAACAATATAATCCCCTGGTATTTATATTAGAGCAGAGGCTCATGCTGATGCAACAAGGGACAGCAGAGGAAGAACCGCATCCACATCTTGCTGGCTGCCCTGTAGCTGTTTGGGAACCAACCCTGACAAAGTGCCATGGAGGAGGAAATGAATGATGAGGATTAGGAGATATCACTAGAGGTGGAGAAGGAGAAGTTGTTGGTGCATGAGCACAAGACTGATGATTACTGGATAGCCATGCTTTTAGACCCTCGCTATCAAAGCAAAATGGATGAATGTTTTCCTTTTGCTGAAAGGGAGGCCAAATTGCTGTATTACCAGGATACACTTTATATGCAGCTTGTCACAGCTTTCGACTAGCAGTTGCATGCCGCCCACATGACTAGGATGTTCCTCTCCGTCCCACACCAACTCACCTACTTATCTCAGTCTCTGCTATAATATTTAGCAGAAGCCACAGCAGCAGCTAGTTCAGTATCATAAACATGATGGAGCAATTAGTTTCATAGAAACATAGGATTAACAGCAGAAAAAGACCACCTAGTCCATCCAGTCTGCCCTTATATTATTTCTTTTTTTTTAATCCTAGGACAGATGTGTTCATCCCAGGCATGTTTAAATTCACTTACTTTCCTTCCAACCTTCTGCTTCAAGTATGTTTCAGGTTTCAACCACTCTTTCAAAAAGATAACATTTCCTGATCTTACCACCAGCTAATTTCAGATTGTGTCCCTTGTTCTTGTGTTTAGCTTCTTATTGTGAACACTTCCCTCCTATACCTCATTCAAACCTTTTATATATTTAAAAGTTTTAATCATGTCCCCCATTCTATCCCTTCTATCCTCAAGGCTTTTCAGGTGCAGTGTCAGGCTGTTGCAAATGAGCAAACAGAGATGTACCACTTCACAAGGAGGTTTAGGCCAGGACTGCGGCATGAACCTGGTGGAAAAACTGTTCCCTGACAAAGTAGACTTCTGGGGAGACAGATTGGAACAATGACAAGAAATGGCTGTTTGCTCTCACTGCACTGTCTTGTCCAGCTTCCAGTGTCATCTCAGAGGGCTTTCAGCATGGCACGCAGTGGCATCACACCCAAATGGAAAAAGTTGTCCCCTGCGAGTGTACAAAACATCACATTTGTCAAAATTAATGAGGCATGGATCTGTGAGAATTTTCACAAACCTCTGGCTAAGGCCAATGAATACAATGACAATCATTTGTAATGCGCTTTTCACACAGGGATTCAAAGGATTCAATTTCATAGGAAACTAATTTGTCTATCAATATATTTTTGGAGTGTGGGAGGACACTGGAGTACCCAAAGTAAACCCATGAAAAAACAGAGAGAACATACAAACTCCAGCAACGCACCAGTGCCACCATGCTGCCATTGCTGATGGTGGCTATTTATCACATGCCTCCACCACCACAGCTGCTACTCTCTCTACTGCCACTACCATTAGTCCCAACCAGCTACTACTACTACTACTACTACTACTACTACTACTACTACTACTTCTTCTATTACTCCTACACAGCAGTGCACACATCTACTGCCTTGTCTGTTCCATGCTGCACTGCTACTGCTTCCACTACTATTGCTGCCACATGCTACTATTACCCCTACATGCTTAGACCTTACCTTTTCCAAATCCGCAGGCATCTTCCTCCATTAAGACTTATTTTTTGGAGACCTGTGAAGAACAAACCACTGTTTCTTCTGACATTTGTGTGTGTATAATCAGAGGTAGGCATCTGCCCATGTTAATGCATAATATATGAATGCTTGATCCCAATAAGCCACTGATTTTCTCCCATAACACTTGTGGGTTTGCAATAAAGGACAATTTGGGGAAGTTTCAACAATGAAAAAACCTAAAGAAGAAATGGTGCAGTGTGTTTTTAAACATATTGTTTGTTAACACTGTCAACCAAGCGTTAACCCATAGCTACAATATATATGTCAGGGTCACATTATCAAAATTTTCCTAGGCTCCTCAGCCCAGTCTGCTCACTCCGTCCTTAGGGTGCACGTGTGCTCTCCAGCTCTAGAAGGGCCAGTGAGCATACCCTAATTCTTCCCCAGCCTGTAACTGGCTATCCTTTTGTATTTAAGGCACTTTTCCCTGGGGAAAGGTGTCTGAGCAATAGGTTGTCTAAGTTGGTAGTTTCTGTGAAGGTGTGCATAAGTAAGCTCCAGTTCACCTGTACCTTTTATTCCCGACCTTTTGTAATCCACAAAGTAAAAACCAACAAACCTGGTTTGTAATGATTCTGTGAAGGTGCACTGTATGTGTTGTCTGCCAGTTTACTGACTTTTGCCCGATTCCCAGATCTGACACTCTCCCACCTGATCTGACCCATTCCTAATCACCATACTGAAACTCTGCTGCCTGCCATGACCTTTGGACTGTTTCATGGATTCGCATGAACTCTGCCTGCCCTGATCTTGGCCTATTACTGATGAGTTTGCCTGTTTCATTAAGGGCTACACATCAGTGTCTCTGACCTCAGTTGGTCAGCTGTTAACCACACAAGGACTACTCAAAGAGGAAGCGGAGTGGTGACTACCCTGCTTCGAAGTCCAGATCCCTGTATAGGGGTTAAAGATTAAATGCCAAGGGGCTGCCAGGATAACATCCTTAGGAGTAACCCAAAGTCAAATTGGTTGGTAGACACAATGTTTCCACACCCACTGATCGTAACAGAAGACAGGCAAAGGCATTCTCCTGGAGATATCGTTTTGAAACTCCGGAAAGCTGATTCTGGGAGCCTTTGAGATGTACTGCAGACAGAAATAGAAAATTTTCTGCCCACCTGAGAATCATTAGAGATGAGGCTACAATTATTATATTATTCAAGTATATTTTTTATGTGTCTGCTATACACCAAGTCCTTGACTTTCATTTGCGCCTTGTATACAGCTCTGAGCTCTCAGTAGTTGTAGCACCACTGACCAATGGTTTCAGTTTAGGCTCCTCTGAAAGAATACGCTAACAGTTTATGTAAGCTCCCCAACTTTACTATTTTCCCCCACCACAGTGAGGCAGTCATATGGCCATAACCACAAATTGTGGAATAGACAACGACCCCGAGAACCCCTTTTAAGAAGCTATCTTTTCTGAAATGATTTTTGTAAAGTCCTGACACTGTGCTGCTAAAATCCCAATGTCAGGCAGGCAAATTGGAAATTTAGAATTATTCCTTTGTACTTCACTGCAAACCACTGTTGCAATGATCTGGAAAATTTGACAAGTAATAATACACATCTTTCAAATCTTTCATAACCATAGTAATGCTTCCTATAATGCCCAGAGTAATAATAATGTCCCTATAGTGTTCCCCTCAGCATTAATATTGTCCCTATAGGGCCGCCTAGTATTAATAATGCCCCTATAGGGCCTCCAGCAATTATATTGCCCATCTATTATGTCCCAGCAATAATGCCCCATAGTGCCCTCTTTAATGCCCCAGTAAAAAAAAAAATGCTCCTACAGTGTCCCTGTACTGCCCTCCATAGTTTCTCCAGTAATACCCTCTCATAGTTCCCTGTATGCACCCCATGTGTCAAATAAAATAAAAAATCTAATATCTTCTGTTCCGTGCCCCATCTGTTGTCCAGGCCTGAGTCCCAGTGAAAATGGTAATCAGGACATCATAACACCACCTAAGACCCAGTGCTGGTGGACATGATATTGTTGTTGCTTTGCAACTGCCTGCTCTAAACCATTATTCTTTCTCATAAGCTTCTGGACTTTTAGTGTTCAGCAAGTGAATTCAGGAGAGCACTTGCAGCAGTTGGCCAGACACATAAGTATCCGATGTTTCTAGCTTTAACTAATGCTGGAAGCAGAAAATTTATGTACCCTTTATGTACCCATCCAGTGGCCATGAGGAAGACTTTAGAAACCCCCAACCCCCCACTTCCCCCCTTGGCATCAGCCCACTGAGAAGTTTCACAGTAGTGTCTGTGGCCAGTCCGCCCCTACCCCAAAGAGTGTCAACAGTGCCAAAAACAGGCGTAGAAAATGATGAATGAGATGGGCCTACTGGCTGTCCCTTTTCCTTGCCTACACCACAACCATTTTTTAGACCTGGTATAAGCGGAGGAACGTCACAATCTGCGCCAGAAATACGCCTAATATATACATATTTCTGTTAGTAAATAGCCCATATTGTTTTTGAATATATTTCTTTCTTCTGTACTCAGATATGGTTGGTTCTAACAGTAACATGGCCCTTACTCATTTATGTCAAGTCCATTTTTGTCATGGAGACCTAGCGTGGATTCGCTTCAACTTCAAAATTCATGGCCTATTTGCTAATTTCAGACATTAATTTTCACATCTAGATTAGAGAAGTTATCTGTGCCTAGTCTGACAGATGGAATGGCTTATCAGAAAAGGGGTGTAGGTTTGATGGAAAGGGGATGTTGCCTAACATGCATCATTTAGCACCAAAGCTACAACACAGTTCTGGTGTAAAATTCTGTCTCAAACTAAGCCAACCAATAACTGTTATAAAGTTAGAGAAAAGTGTTTATCCCTGCACCACATTTATCATCCAGTCTGAGTCACTGTTATGCATCTGGTGCAGGTCTAGACAGACAAGTTTTTGCCGTCTCTAGCATTAATAAATCTGGCCAAGTGTTTTCACATATACAAACACTTATTTACAGCTACATAACCAAGGTAGGATGTAGATATTATTTTGCATTCTGATTCAAATCTACACAAAGTCTCCATGACAACACTGTACCTGACAGAATAAGAAAAAGAAATCTGATTCTTTCAGTGTTGCATCCTTCAGCTTTGGACCCGTAACTTCCATCTTATAGAATGCTTAAACACATGTACTAATTTTAGGTTAACTCAAAGACATTATATCAGTAACAAAGGGTACAATCCAAATACCAGAAATGAATGACAGTAAATGCCATCTTTGCAATTGTCTCGTTAATAATTGCTTCAGTTAAGCAGCAATGATCAATAGTCATTAACATTAAGAATAAAAACACAAAAAGCTGACACAAAGAGAAAACAATGCACAATAGGAAAGGGTCTTCTTTCAGCTAAAGCTCTACAGAAAGAAGTAACATATAAGTTAAAGTATCAAAATGATATGGGTTCTATTGCCCCTAAGAAAGTGGACCACCATCAAGCCAAATGTTGTATCTAGGAGATTCACAGAAGGAAATGCAAAGGAGCCACAGTGTATGAAAGGAGGAATAGGCCCCTTTTTATGAGGCAATCATATTCTCCATACGCATGCTCTATGAAGTTCCTCTGCCTACTTTTGCCCTAGAGGGAGAAATAATTGATTTCCATTGCCATAGCTACAACAAAACATTAGAAAATGTTCTTCCTAGTACGATATGCAGGACTTGGGAACATGGATAGAAATGCCACCTCCAATAAAATTAGAGACCTGTAGTAAAGCATTATACAAAGCAATAATATCAACCCATAATTGATGAATCTCAGGACAGTGCCACCAAACATGTTCCATGGTCCCTATCGTATTCTAGCACCTCCAGAAAATACCTCAACTTGAAAGATACATCTGGTGTAAGTGAGATGGCATCAAATACCATCTAGTCAGGGATTTGTAGATATTCTACTGAATACCACATTACACCCAAAATTTGTGAGTTAAATAAAATGGATTTGTCCCAGTCTGTAGTAGCATAAGGACTTCATAGGAAAGTAGTAAAATCCTCATAAACTCCAATACAAGTGTATTGGAGTTTATGTTAGAAGCAATCAGATGACTGATTTATATAGGTCCCTATGGGACCTATATAACAGTGTAAAAGAAAAATAAAAGAAATAAAAAAAATAAAAAAATAAATAAAAAAAACCTAAAAATTCAAATCACCCCCCTTTCCCCAAAATTAAAATAAAATAATAATTTTTTTAAAAAAAATACACATCATGGGTGTCAAAAACGCCCGTGGTATAAAAATATAAAAATATATTCCCCATACGGTAAACAGAAAACGGAAAAGCGCCCAAATGGCGGATTCGCCATTTTTGAACGCTTCATTTCCTCAAAAAATTAAATAAAAAGTGATCAAAAAGTCCTACACACCCCATAATGGTATCAACTAAAAGTTCAGATCGCCCGCAAAAAATAAGCCCCCATACAATGCCATACACTTAATTACAAAAAGTTATAGGGGTCAAAATATGGCGACAAAAATAAAAAATAAAAATTTCCCACTTTTGAATTTTTTCACTATCAAAACGCAAGAAAAACTATACATATTGGGTATCGCCGGATTCGTACTGACCTGTAGAATAAAACTAAATGGTCAGTTTTATCACACATCAAACGTCGTAATTTAAAAACCCGTAAAATTGTGGTAGAATTGTTTTTTTTTTTCAATTTCACCCCATTTGGAATTTTTTTCCCGCTTCCCACTACATCGTATGCAATATTAAATGGTGGAGTTGGAAAGTACAACTTGTCCCGCAAAAATAAAGCCCTCATATGGCCATGTGAACGTAAAAATAAAAAAGTTATGGCTCTTGGAAGGCATGGAGCGCAAAACGAAAATGCAAAAATGAAAAAACCCCGAGTCCTTAAAGGGTTAAAAATATAAAGTAATGCTGAATTTTCATAAACAGTTACAATGCAGGAACCAATGTCTGCATAAATCTAAAGGTTATGCCAAATCACCATTGGCCCACTGAGACACACTTAAAGGGGTTTTCCACTTTGTATGAACATTCTTTAAAATAATAATTTATGATGGTAGCTGTAATTTTGAAATTTATTTATTTTACCTTTTATTGCTCCTAGCCTCTTTTGTGGGATGTGGTCACATAATCATATCCATGCAGCTGTTTCTTATTTCCTGTGATTGATGCTGTCTATGGGTGTGTCAGAGCAGCAAAAGGGGCAATGATAAGGGAGAATCTATGTAACTGACTGGGTGGGAGGGGCTATAAACTAGCTGTAGGTTGTTAGGGGCATTGCAAAAAATGTGGCAGAGAAAGGAGAAGTGCATCATGAGTTTGGTTGGCTACAACAGGAAGTCCTACTTAGCCTGTAGGATACCAGTACCGTAGCTGTATTGCACTGGGAACTGTGCCTTAAATACTAGTGCCGTACAGCTACGGCATGCTGATCGGGTGGGCGCAGCTCATGTGGCAGGGGCAGGGGTCCTTCAGTCACTGATAGCCGGGCCCCTGCTGTATGCACTGACATCGGTGAAACATGCAATATCCTATTCGGGTCATCGTGCCCATAGGCATCTTGCTGCCTTCCATGTAAGTCTCTGAGATCCAGCCCCTGGATCTCACAGGCAAGCAGGCTGTAAGTGTATTACACTGTGTAATACACTTAAAGCCAGTGCATTACAATACAGATGTTTTGCAATGCATTATACACGGGATCTGACCGCCAAAAGCTGAAGTCCCATGGTGAGACACAAAAAAAAATACAGTAAACAAAAGTTAACAAAGAATGTTTTACATAAATAAATATTAAAAATGTAAAAGTTTCAAGTAAAGAAAAGTTTCTTTTTCCCAAAATTAAGTTAAAAAAAATTGAAAAAGAAATAGGGAAAAAAAAGAAAAGTAGACATATTAGGTATTGCCGCGCCTGTATTGACCGGATCTATAAAAATATCACTTGATCCACCTTTCCAGGTAAACACTGTGAAAATAATAATAAAAACCATTTCAAAACAGACATTTTCTGGTTCCCTTTGTCTCACAAAATGTGTAATATCAAGTGATGAAAAAGGTGTATGTACTCCAAAATGGTAGTAATCAAACCATCATCTAATCCCGCAAAAAATTAGCCCCTACATAAGACAATCGCCTGAAAAAAATATATATATATGGCTCTCAGATAATGGCAACACAAGAACAAGATTTGATTCTGCTCAAAAATGCTTTCACTGTGTAAGGCTACTTTCACACTTGCGTTTTTGCTGGATCTGGCAGGGTTCAGCAAAAACGCTTCCGTTACTGATAACACAACCATCTGCATCTGTTATGAACTGATCCGGTTGTATTATCTTTAACATAGCAAGAACGGATCCGTCATGAACTTCACTGTAAGTCAATGGGGGACGGATCCGTTTTCTATTGTGTCAGAGTTAAATGGATCCGTCCCCATTGACTTGCATTGTGGGTCATGACGGATCCATCTTGCTCCGCATACCATGACGGAAAGCAAACCGCAGCAGTATTAGAACGCAACCAAACGGAACGGAATGCATTTTGGAGCATTCCGTTGTGTTTAGTTACGTTTTGTCCCCATTGACAAAACAGAAGCATTTTTTTCCTGTATTGAGACCCTATGATGGATCTTAATACCGGAAAATATTAACGCTAGGGAAAAACTACTGTGAGAAGGCACATATCAGGGCTAACTACTGTGAGGGGGCACATAGCAGGAATGTCTGGGCATAATACTGTGAAGGGAGCATATCTAGACATGTTTTGGGCACTAAAGGCATGGTCTAGTATGAAAAAAATGTGTGTACCACAAATAATGCCCCTCTTCCTTCTTTTTAAAAGTTCCATTTAAGAGTCTCAACACAGCAATTTGAAGTGCAAAGCTCCCTGGGAAACAGTAATATGCAAAATAAATGTGGATCCCCAGTTATGGGTCTACAACACAATGAAAGCCAGATATCCCTCAAAGGAAGGAAAACCCAGCAAAGAGGTGTCTCCGTTACAGAGATCACCAAATCCACCATATTAAGTGGCCCCTATGTCAAGATCCCGCTTTTTTACAAGCTTTAAGGATGTGACGGGGAAAACCTAAGCCAGTTATCCATCCACATACAGTTGTTTCGGGGTGTTGCCCCTCATCAGTGCAGAGTAGGATTCTGGCTAACCGGGAGCAATGCCTCGGAGACCACTCAAACACAACAATAGCTGATCTCAGGGAGACCAGCTACAAAAAACACAGCGGAGCCTCATTTAAGAGTCTCAACACAGCAATCCGAAGTGCAAAGCTCCCTGGGAAACAGTAATATGCAAAACTGGCTTAGGTTTTCCCCGTCACATCCTTAAAGCTTGTAAAAAAAGCAGGATCTTGACATAGGGGCCACTAATTATGGTGGATTTGGTGACCTCTGTAATGAAGACAACCCTTTGCTCGGTTTTCCTTCCTTTGAGGGATATCTGGCTTTCATTGTGTTGTAGACCCATAACTGGGGCTCCACATTTATTTTGCATATTATTCTTTTTAAAAGTTGGGAGGTATTATGTTTGTACCTCTAACATCAGTACGTGATCTATAAATATATATATATATATATATATATATATACAAGGTATACATGCAGTGTATACAGCTATATTGTATACCACACAGTGAACGCTGTAAATTACTTCCACAAAATAATGCTAAAATTGCTAATTTTATTATTTTTATTATAATAGTTTTTATTTACTACACTATGTATACCTCAAAATGGTTACTAAAAAACCTACCACTAATCCCGCAAAATCAAAAAAGTTAATGACTGCTGGAACAGGGGAAAATATTATTGGTCCTTAAGGCCAAAATTATTTACTAAGTCACTAATATTAAAAATCTATAATAAAAAAGTGACATTTTTGGGAGGGTTTTTCCAATTTTACTGTGACTGTTAGGAGGTTAAGGGGTTAATTCTGAAAGCAGGTATATCGTAATACAGACTTAATACACACTGTAACAGTGCTGCATATAAAACCAGCATGGGCTTTTAGTTTGACTCATCCTGCAACTGTCCAGTCTGATGTCTTTAAATTCAGCCTAAAACTCTGTGTACAGTGATCCCTTAAAGGGAACTTGTAACCAGGAAATTCACTGATAAACCAGGCATGCTGCCTTGTAGGGCTCACTCTGCTGAATATAATGATACCTTTCACTTAGTGATCTGTTGCTTTATTGTGGAGAAATAGTACTTTTAATCCATATGCTAATGAGCTGATATGAGTCCAGTAGTTGATATGAGTCCAGCGTTTTTTCTATTCAGAGCTGTAGCCACTCCCCTATGAATGAATAATGTAATAAACCACTCCCCTTTTACAACTGAAGAAGTGAATAGGGGAGTGGCTATAGCTCCTAATAGAAAAAATGCTGGACTCATATCAACTGCTGGACTCAGATCAGCTCATTAGCATATGGATTAAAAGTACTTTTTCTCCACAATAAAGCAACAGATCACCAAGTGAAAGGTATCATTATATTCAGCAGAGTGAACCCTACAAGGCAGCATGCCTGGTTTATCAGTGAATTTCCTGGTGACAGCTTCCCTTTAAGTTACAATATTAATTGGTTCTAGGATGACCATTGTATGTTGAAACCTTGTAACTTGAGTCCATAACTATGGAAAACCAGTAATTAGTTCCAAAGCCCCAAAGTACCATGCCACAATAAGAAAAAGTAAGAAAAATAAACAGATAGGAATAGATGCCGGAAGATGTAAATGGCTTTCGGTGGTGAGGGCAGAAGCTTCTTCAGGGTCTTGCATAGTAAATATATGTACCAGAAAAATAAAATGGAGTCGCCACTCAACAGGTGTCCAAAGAAGCAGCTCATCCTGGCACAGACAGGGGGCAGTGCAGGACATTTAGTACCACAGAGAAGCTACTAGACAAAACAAATAAAGGTGTTTTACCACTGAAATGGCCATGTGATTGGCTGGATCTGTATCTGAAACGTTGTATGTTGAGTCCGGTTTCAACTTATGATGGCCCAGAAAATACTGTATCCTGAGGCCATGTACAATACTGTATCTTGAGGGACCACTGTATCTGTCTCCTTCTATTCAAATCCACTCCTACATGTGTGAATCCAGCCTAATATGATAGCATTTATGGGATTTAGTACTTTTACGTGGGGTCAGTAGTGTCAGGCATAGAATGAGTACATTTTGGCTTGCCTCACATGCTTGAACTTAGAGGTTAGAACAGTTTACAGCTCGATAAATACAAAATCAAACTAGCTTAAATATTTTATATTTTGTCAAAAACATGTTTCTGTAAATACATGAAAAATATTCAACTATCCATGCTGATTATTCTGATTGCACGGTCATGGCACCTTACCTTGGTAGTGGTACGCAATGGCAGCTGCAATCAGGTGGAACAAATTATTAGCCCGAGTTTTGTTGCCAGGCAACCAGCACAGAGAATAACAAATTGTGCAGGTTATAACGTGGAAACAAGAAGAAAACCTCAGGAAGAGCATTTAAAATGTAATTAGGACTGAAGGATGATAAATGACAGATAAGCGATTGTCCGCGTTTTAAAGGGCTTGGGGAATCTGACCCTTCATTTCATTTTTAAACACATGCGAGAAACAGCCAATCACACTGCAGATTTAACGCAATAGAGCAGAATATCAATAGATACGAGACAGAATATATAACCTTACTTTCCAGCTGTATTGATTTAGGTCTTTAGGGTATGTTCACTAGTAGTAGATTTGTTGTTCAAATTTTTGGAACCGTTCCATACATCTGAATGAGGCTTGTAAAAATGCATATAC
Source organism: Bufotes viridis (assembly GCA_033119425.1). NCBI lineage: Eukaryota > Metazoa > Chordata > Amphibia > Anura > Bufonidae > Bufotes > Bufotes viridis. The sequence continues at coordinate 231,813,076 of CM065590.1, forward strand.
CTGCTGCAAAAACAATCTACTTCAGATGTATAGAAAGGATTTTCAACTGCAGAAATTTAAAGGGGTATTCCAGTTTATTTGTTTATATAATAGGAAATCATTCAATTTTTTAAATTTACATGTACTTAAAATTCTGCATAAATGCCTTTCTTACATCAGGCAGCTGACCCCTATATGCAGTAGAATGGTATAGCCCAGTGATGGCTAACCTCCGGCACTCCAGTTGTGCTGAAACTACGACTCCCAGCATGCTCCATTCATTTCTATGGAGCTCTGAGAACAGCCAAGAAATTGGGCATCTTGGGAGTTGTAGTTTTACCACAGCTGGAGTGCCGGAGGTTAGCCATCACAGGTATAGCCCATGAATCAGTCCTATGTAATGTATCCATTGCTAACAGAAACACTGCATCAGTCATTTGACACACCTCACATCATATAATCCCTGACATTCAGTAAGCGGCAGTGTTAGGCCTAGTTCATACTTCAGTTATTTGATCAGTTATTTCAATCAGTTATTGTGAGCCAAAAGCAGGTGAGGGTCAAAAACATGGAACAGGTGCAAATCTTTCCTTATCCAAATAACTGATGTGTGAATTGGTCTGCTTCACTTATATCAGTTGTGCCCGGCCAGTTGTTTTATGCCAGGAGCCGGATACAACTGACATATGTGAACTGCACTTCAGGGCACAGATCCGTACTCTGTAGACTGATAACGCCAGGCAGAAACACGGAGCATGCAGAGTTTTTCTGTCCATCGCATTTTTGACATCTGCCATCACAACTGATTTGCTGGATGTATGTGCACGATCTCATAGAAAACTATGGGATCAGTTCTGCTTCACTTTAGAGGGGAAATGGGCCAGATCATCAGACATATGTGAAGGGAGCTGTACATAACATACATGTGCTGGGTTAGCAAAGAGGGGTTATTACAATAACTGCATCAGTGTGGGTATTTACATGAAGGCCTGTATTTAAGTGATTTGTCAAATGGCTTCCAGTTTCTAGGTGATGTAAAAAAAAAACAAAGACGACAGACAATGACAAAAATTGTAAAGAGACGCTGCAAGTAGTAATACTGTATATATATACTGTATATGGTCCTGCTCCTCAATACACTACTATTCACCTGTTAGATACCTGGGCAGTTAACTGAAAGCCAGAGGTCACATGACACATGTAAGGGTTACATGACTTGATGCCATGTTTAGTCTGATTTAGCTCTCCAATGGATGCATCTTACAGGCCATACCATTTTGTATTGTCTAGAGCGAGGTTACTGAATGGTAATAATAAAAATCTACGAGCAAAATTTTAAATATAATTAAATTGTTAAACATCCTATTCTCTAAAGAAATACATAATAAGATTATGAATTTGTGAACATCCATAACAGGGCGCATGTGTGATAAGAATGTTTAATCTTAAAAGTGTAAATTGAAGGTCCTAGGCTCTAATGCCATAACTGTAAGGCCCCTTTCACACGGGCGAGTTTTCCGCGCGGGTGCAATGCGTGAGGAGGATGCATTGCACCCGCACTGAATCTGGACCCATTCATTTCTATGGGGCTGTGCACATGAGCGGTGATTTTCACGCATCACTTCTGTGTTGCGTGAAAATCTGAGCATGTTCTATATTCTGCGTTTTTCACGCAACGCAGGCCCCATAGAAGTGAATGGGGCTGCGGGAAAATCGCAAGCATCCGCAAGCAAGTGCGGATGCGTTGCGATTTTCCCGCATTGTTGCTTAGCAACAGGACCCAATCTCTATTATTTCCCTTATAACATGGTTATAAGGGAAATAATAGCATTCTTAATAAAGAATGCATTGTTAAATGAAGTGGAGGGGTTAAAAATAATAAAGTTAACTTACCTTAGCCACTTGATCGCGTAGTCGCGATCTCTCCTTCTTTCCTGCAGCATCTAAGATCTAAGGACCTGTGATGACGTCACATCACATGGTCCAATCACATGGTCCATCACCATGGTAAGATGGACCATGTGATTGGACCATGTGATGAGACATCATCACAGGTCCTGTAGATCTTAGATGCTGCAGGGAAAGAGAGGAGAGATCGCGACTACGCGATCAAGTGGCTAAGGTAAGTTAACTTTTATTATTTTTAACACCCTCCACTTCATTTAACAATGCATTCTTTATTAAGAATGCTATTATTTTCCCTTATAACCATGTTATAAGGGGAAATAATCAATTCTCCAGAAGACCCGAAACCGGACTTCAGTGATGAAGTCCGGCTTCGGGTTGGGTACCAAACATTGCGTTTTTTCTCACGCGCGTGCAAAACGTGTTACAAACGTTTGCACCCGCGCGGGAAAAACGGGCATATTCCCGCAACGCACCCGCCTCTTATCCGGGCGTCAAACATGTGGCAGAATAGTCTTTGGACTCCCTCAAGCAGCAGGGCCCAGGTCTGACTGCTATCCAGGGCCGTCTTTAATATTGATCGGACCCTGGGCAAAAATGTTCTTGGGCCCCCTGGATCCCGCCTTCCCACACCTTAGCAGGCAATCACGCCCTCCACCACAACACACACACACACACAAAATCCACACGTCTGGTAGAGTACAGTGAATGACTGTAAATACTTCCAGTTCTGAAGACTCCAGCGGCTCAGGATCAGTGCTCTGGGCAGCTGGGCTCAGGCTGGAAGTAGGCACCACTCTGCAGGAAGGAGACCAGGGCTCGGCTCACCCTAGCGTTACAGTGCACCCCAGCACCCCACAGTATGCAGTATAGCACCCTATAGTATACAGAACCACACAGTATGCAGTATAGCACCCCACACTATACAGTACCCCACAGTATATAGTAGAGCAGTATAGCAGCCCACAGTATACAGCACCACACAGTATGCAGTAAAGCACCCCAGACTATACAGTACCCCACAGTATATAGTAGAGCAGTATAGCAGCCCACAGTATACACCTCACAGTATACAGTAGAGCAGTATAGCACCTCACCGTATACAGCACCCCAAACTATACACGATACTGCACCCCATACTATACAGCCCCCCACACTATACAGTACAGCAGTATAGCACTCCACAATATACAGTACCCACAGTATACAGTATACAGCCCCCCACAGTATACAGTACAGCAGTATAGCACTCCACAATGTACAGCACCCACAGTATACAGTATACAGCCCCCCACAGTATACAGTACAGCAGTATAGCACTCCACAATATACAGCCCCCCACAGTATACAGTACAGAAGTATAGCCCCCCACAGTATACAACCCCCCACAGTATACAGTACAGCAGTATAGCACTCCACAATATACAGCACCCACAGTATACAGTATACATCCCCCCACACTATACAGTACAGCAGTATAGCACTCCACATAATACAGTACCCACAGTATACAGTATACAGCCTCCCACAGTATACATTACAGCAGTATAGCACTCCACAATATACAGCACCCACAGTGTACAGTCCCCCTCAGTATACAGGCCCCACAGAATACAGGCCCCCACAGTATACAGCCCCCCACACTATACAGCACCCCACTATACAGTAGTTTACAGTATATTAGCATAACAGCCCCTGTCACCTTTTTCTGATTTAATCTTAACAAAAAAAAGCTCCACAGTTAAGGCAAACTTCTACAGCAACACTCCTGGTAGAAAGGACCTTGATGACCCCATAGCCATGTGACCAGTATAATTGCTAGGTTACTGGTCACATGGTGATGATGTCATCTAAGGTCCTAGAGAATCACAGCTCTCACAGTACGCTGCCTGGAGTGCCGGTGTTCTGCCAGATCTCTATAGATTGCCGAAAGTCTATAGCGGAAGTCATGTGGTTCGCTGCGCAAGTGCACAAGCGCACTTCCACGAATCATCCCTGCAGCCTCCATTGAAGTACTTAGCGCACCGCGCGTGCGCACAATTAAGGGTTTAGAGACGTCTAAAATACAGTAAAATACAGCATCTACATTAATTTGTACCCTCGGGGGCTTGCTTCGCTCACCACGCATCGGGCTCAGCCTCGCTGCGCTCGGCATTTAGTAAGACTAACTCTATGCCGCCATTGATAGTAAAGAAGGAAATGGATGGTAAAGAAAGAGACTATCTCTTTCTTTACCATCCATTTCCTTCTTTATTATCAAAGGCGGCACAGAGTTAGTTTTACTAAATGCAGAGTGCTTGAGCCCTTTAAGAAGTCTCTATACCCTTAAGTGTGCGCACCCGCGGTACGCAAACTACTGCAATGGACGCTGGGGCTGCTGCCCCTTGTTAAAGACTGCCCTGCTGCTATCTGTGCACTTCCTATAGCTACATCTCTGTTTAAACTTGTGGCTTGGAGGCTGTAGCCTTGTGCACCATTAAGCCTATTTCAGACGGGCATTCCGGATTTTCTCCTGATGCGTACCGAGTGCATTGCGGGAAACCAGCGTGAGTAGGGACGCAATCTCAGTCAGTTTTGTCTGCGATTGTGTTCCGTTGTTCAGTTTTTTCCGCGCGAGTGCAATGCATTTTGCACGCGCATGATAAAAAACTTATTGTGGTACCCTGAATGGGGATTGAGGGGTTAAAAAATAAATAAAATTAACCCACCTTATCCACTTGATCGCACAGCCAGCATCGTCTTCTTTCTTCTTCTTTGAGGACCTGCCAAAGGACCTTTGATGACACCATCGCACTCACCACGTGGCGAGCGCGGTGATGTCACCACAGGTCCTGCTGAATGAAGATAGAAGGATCTTTTTATTTTTTTCTAACCCCTCAATCCACATTTTAGTAAGCATTCTGTATTAAGAATGCTATTAATTTCCTTTATAACCATGTTATAAGGGGAAATAATACAGTAAATTGACTTTAATCAATTTACTAACATCATCTCCTTAGCAACCATGCGTGAAAATTGCATTGCATCCGCACTTGCTTGCGGATGCTATGCGATTTTCATGCAGCCCCATTCATTTCTATGGGGTCTGCGTTGCATGAAAAACGCTGTATATAGAACATGCTGCGATTTTCACGCAACGCACAAGTGATGCGTGAAAATCACCGCTAATCTGCACAGCCCAATTGAAGTGAATGGGTCCGGATTCAGTGCGGGGGCAATGCGTTCACCTCACGCATTACACCCGTGCGGAATTCTCACCCGTGTGAAAGGGGTCTTAATGTTTTAATGCAGTTTTCATATGTTTCTGAAAACACAAAGCAAACCTCAAAAATATTTTAATTTTATGCAGTTTTGCCTCCTTATTCTCTATAGCTTTTCTTAAAAGGCATCTGTCAGCAGATTTGCACCTATGAAACTGGCTGACCTGTTGTATGTGCACTTGGCAGCTGAAGGATTCTGTGTTGGTCCCATGTTCATATGTGCCCGCATTGCTTAGAAAAATCTGTTTTAATATATGCAAATTACCCTCTAGGAGGCAACGGGGGCATTGCCTTTACCTCTAGGGGCTCTGCTCTCTCTGCAATCACCATGCCCTCTACACTTTGATTGACAAAGAAAAGCAGTGAAAAACTCATCACACCTGGCCATGTCAAAATGGAGAGGGTACCGCAGATGCAGAGAGAGCAGAGTCTCTAAGTGTAAGGCCAATACCCCCATTGCTCCTAGAGGCTCATTTGTATATGTATACATATATTTGAATATATGTTTTATATTAAAACTTCATCTTTTTTAGCAATGTAGGCATATATGAACATGGGGCCAATACAGATGCCTTCAGCTGCCAAGTGCACATGTAACAGGTCAGCCAGTGTCATAGGTACAAATCTGCTGACAGATGACCTTTAACCCCGTTTTTTTTCCTTTTTTCATCGTCAAGACAAGTTGTAGTTTTTAATGGCGCCATTTTGGGTTACATATAACTTTCTGATTAACTTTTATTAACTCTTTCTGGGAGTTAGATGGGAAAAACAGCAATACTGACACTAGGTTTTTTCCGTTATAAATTTTATGGCGTTCATTTTTCTGTATAAATAACATAATATCTTTATTCTCTGGGTCACTACAATTACAGTGATACCAAATACATATAGTTTTTTGTTTCCGTTTTACTACTTTTTTGCAATAAAACCACTTTTTTTTAAAAGAAATAAAGTTTTTGCATTGCCGCTTCCCAAGACGCATAACTTTTTTATCTTTCTTTCTATGAAGTTGAGTGAGGGCTTGATTTTTGCAGGACGACTAGTATTTTTCATTGGTATCACTTTCGAGTAGATGGCGCTTTTTGATCGCTTGTTATTAAGTTTTTTCGGTGGCAACTAAGAATAAATTAGCAATTCTGTCTATTTTTTTTTTTACGGCGTTCACAGTAGGGGATAATTTACGTAATATTTATGTAGTCCCGGTCATTACAGATGCGGTAATACCAAACATATGGGGGAGATTAATATTTTTTTATTGAAAAGCGCATTTTCAATGGGAAAAAAAGCGTAATTATTTTTAAGGGTTTTTTTATTGAAGAAATTAGTTTTTGTTTTTTTTTACTATTTTTTTACCACTTAATAGTCCCACAAGAGGACTATAAAAGACAACATTCTGATTGATTTTAAAATCCATTATCCCTATAGTGCATTGGATTTTAACATCAGTGCTATTCTGACATTGCCCAGCAATGCTGCTAGAAATTACTGAAGGCTGGTCTGGGGCCTACACGAGACCCCAGCCAGCCTTCACACACATCAGCACCCCGCGATCGCATTTGCTGGGTGCCAATGGGAAACAGAGGGACTCCACTCCCTCTGTCAGCAATTTACATGGAGCGGCCACCATTGCTACCATTGTTAAACAGCCTGGATCGGCACTCCGTCTGGGCTGTTAGAGTCGGGCCGCAGCTCTCATGTGAGAACTGGGCCCCCACTCCCCGCTGCATGGGGGACCTGTGCAGTGCTTAGACTGGGCCGCCGTAAAAAAGCAGCGGCCCAGCCTAAGGCCCCTTAGTAACCACCATGAAAAGGCGTATGGGTGGTCACTAAGGGGTTAACCACCTCAGCCCCCCTAGCTTAAACACCCTTAATGACCAGGCCACTTTTTACAATTCTGCACTACACTACTTTCACCGTTTATTGCTCCGTCATGCAACTTACCACCCAAATGAATTTTACCTCCTTTTCTTCTCAATAATAGCGCTTTCATTTGGTGGTATTTCATTGTTCCAGACATTTTTACTTTTTTTGCTATTAATAAAAATTTAACAACATTTTTGCAAAAAAATTACATTTTTCACTTTCTGTTGTAAAAACTACATTTCTATATAAATTTTTATATAAATTTATTGTTCTACATGTCTTTGATAAAAAAAAAAATCCAATAAGTGTATATTTATTGGTTTGGGTAAAAGTTATAGCGTTTACAAAATATGGTACAAAAAAGTGAATTTCCGCATTTTGAAGCAGCTCTGACTTTCTGAGCACCTGTCATGTTTCTTCAGGTGCTAGAATGCCAGGATAGTCCAAATACCCCCCAAATGACAGCATTTTAGAAAGAAGACACCCCAAAGTATTCGCGGAGGGGCATAGTGAGTTCATGTATCATTTCATTTTTTTTCACAAGTTAGCGGAAAATGACACTTTCTGAGGAAAAAAATAATAATAAAGTTTCCATTTCTGCTAACGTCTGGCAAAAAAAAATAAAAAATCTCCCACGGACTCACTATGCCCCTCAGTGAATACCTTGGGGTGTCTACTTTACGAAATGGGGTCATTTGTGGGGTGTGTTTACTGTTCTGGCATTTTGGGCAGGGCTAAATTGTGAGCATCCCTGTAAAACCTAAAGGTACTCGTTGGAATTTGGGCCCCTTTGCGCACCCAGGCTGCACAAAATTGTCACACATGTGGTATCGCCGTACTCAGGAGAAGTAGGGCAATGTGTTTTGGGGTGTATTTTTACATATACCCATGTTGGGTGAGAGAAATATCTCTGTAAACTGACAACTTTGAATAAAAAAATTTGAAAAGTTGTCATTTACAGAGATATTTCTCACACACAGCATGGGTATATGTAAAAATACACCCCAAAACACATTGCCCTACTTCTCCTGAGTACGGCGATACCACATGTGTGACACTTTTTTGCAGCCAAGGTGCGCAAAGGGGCCCAAATTCCAATGAGTACCTTTAGGATTTCACAGGGCATTTTTACGCATTTAGATTCCAGACTTCTTCTCACGCTTTAGGGGCCCCTAAAATGCCAGGACAGTATAAATACCCCACATGTGACCCCATTTTAGAAAGAAGACAGCCCAAGGTATTCCGTGAGGCATATGGTGAGTTCATGTAAAATTTTATTTTTTGTCACAAGTTAGTGGAATATGAGACTTTGTAAAAAACAAAAATAAAATAAAATATCAATTTCCGCTAACTTGTGCCAAAAAAAAAAAATTTCGGTGAACTCGCCATGCCCCTCACGGAATACCTTGGGGTGTCTTCTTTCCAAAATGGGGTCACATGTGGGGTATTTATACTGCCCTGGCATTTTAGAGGCCCTAAAGCGTGAGAATCCAAATGCGTAAAAATGCCCTGTGAAATCCAAAAGGTACTCATTGGAATTAGGGCCCCTTTGCGCATCTTTGCTGCAAAAAAGTGTCACTCATGTGGTATCGCCATACTCAGGAGAAGTAGGGAAGTGTGTGTTTGGGGTGTATTTTTACATATACCCATGTTGGGTGAGAGAAATATCTCTGTAAATTGACAACTATGTATAAAAAAAATTAAAAAGTTGTCTTTTACAGCGATATTTCTCACACACAGTATGGGTATATATAAAAATACACCCCAAAAATAATTGCCCTACTTCTCCTGAGTACGGCGATACCACATGAGTGACTCTTTTTTGCATCCAAGATGCGCAAAGGGGCCCAAATTCCCATGAGTACCTTTAGGATTTCACAGGTCATTTTTACGCATTTGGATTCTAACGCCTTAGGACCCCTAAAATGCCAGGGCAGTATAAATACACCACATGTGACCCCATTTTGGAAAGAAAACACCCCAAGGTATTCTGTGAGGGGCATGGCGAATTCACAGAGAAAAAAAAATTTGGCACAAGTTAGCGGAAATTGATTTTTTTTTTCACAAAGTCTCATATTTCCACTAACTTGTGACAAAAAATAAAATTTTACATGAACTCACCATACCCCTCACGGAATACTTTGGGGTGTCTTCTTTCTAAAATGGGGTCACATGTGAGGTGTTTGTACTGCCCTGGCATTTGAGGGTCTCCGCAATCATTACATGTATGGCCAGCATTAGTAGTTTCTGCTATTCTCCTTATATTGAGCATACAGTTAATGAGATTTTTTTTTTTTCCGTTCAGCCTCCGGGCTGAAAAAAAAAAAAATGAACGGCACCGATTGTTTCATTCGCATCGATCAATGTGGATGAAAAAATCTCTGCCAAAATCAGTGACTGCGGTGCGGTGGGCTGGGCGCTAGCTACCTAACAAGTAGCTAACTAACTGGCGGTGATAAGGGACCCTAACCCTCAGTTCACACTTGTGCGTTTTGCAGCACGTTCGAACGCGCTGTAAAACGCTCAACAGGAGAAAACTCATGTTTCCCTATGGGCATGGTTCTCATCTGAGCGTTTTACAGCGCGTTTCCTATTTGCAAAAACATGCTGTAATACGCGCGACTAAAACGCGCGTAAAACGCACGTCTCAGAAACGCTCAGGTGTGAACCCAGGGTTAGGCCCCATTCACACATCCGCAATTCTGTTTGCGGGACGGAATTGCGGTCCCATTCATTTCTATGGGGACAGACTTTGTCCCGCTGGGATCCGGAATTGCGGATCCGCACTTCCGGGTCTGCACGTCCGTTCCGCAAAAATATAGAACATGTCCTATTCTTGTCTGCAATTGCGGACAAGAAAAAGCATTTTCTATATAGTTCTGGCAATGTGCGGATCTGCAAAATGCGGAAAGCACATTGCCGGTGTCCGTGTTTTGCGGATCCGCGGATCCGCAAAACACATATGGACATGTGAATGGAGCCTTACAGGGGGGTGATCAGTGATAGGGGGGTGATCAGGGAGTCTATATGGCGTGATCAGGGGTTAACAAGGGGTTAATAAGTGACAAGGGGGGGGGGATGTAGTGTGGTGCATGGTGCTACTTTACATAGCTACCTGGTCTTCTGGTGGTCGATCCAAGCAAATGGGACCACCAGAGGACCAGGTAGCAGGTATATCAGACGCTGTTAACAAAACAGCGTCTGATATACATGTTTGATGCGATTTATTTCGCATCTACAGCCTGCCAGCGATTGATCATCGCTGGCAGGCTGCAGTATAACTTGCAATCTTAGAGCTGCTGTGAACTCGCGAGATGATGCGCCAACGCGTCAAGGAGGAACAGACCGGCCGCCGCCTGGACGCATCCCTGCGTTAGGCGGTCGGCAGGTGGTTAAAGAAGCATTTCTAGGAAACATCTCTAACTGCTTCCATGAAAATTGTATAGCATATAAAAAACGCAGATGCCGTTATACACTCACCTAAAGAATTATTAGGAACACCATACTAATACGGTGTTGGACCCTCTTTTGCCTTCAGAACTGCCTTAATTCTACGTGGCATTGATTCAACAAGGTGCTGATAGCATTCTTTAGAAATGTTGGCCCATATTAATAGGATAGCATCTTGCAGTTGATGGAGATTTGAGGGATGCACATCCAGGGCACGAAGCTCCCATTCCACCACATCCCAAAGATGCTCTATTGGGTTGAGATCTGGTGACCGTGGGGGCCATTTTAGTACAGTAAACTCATTGTCATGTTCAAGAAACCAATTTGAAATGATACGAGCTTTGTGACATGGTGCATTATCCTGCTGGAAGGAGCCATCAGAGGATGGGTACATGGTGGTCATGAAGGGATGGACATGGTCAGAAACAATGCTCAGGTAGCCTGTGGCATTTAAACGATGCCCAATTGGCACTAAGGGGCCTAAAGTGTGCCCAGAAAACATCCCCCACATCATTACACCACCACCAGCCTGCACAGTGGTAACAATGCATGATGGCTACATGTTCTCATTCTGTTTACGCCAAATTCGGACTCTACCATTTGAATGTCTCAACAGAAATCGAGACTCATCAGACCAGGCAACATTTTTCCAGTCTTCAACAGTCCAATTTTGGTGAGCTCGTGCAAATTGTAGCCTCTTTTTCCTATTTGTAGTGGAGATGAGTGGTACCCGGTGGGGTCTTCTGCTGTTGTAGCCCATCCACCTCGAGGTTGTGTGTATTGTGGCTTCACAAATGCTTTGCTGCATACCTCGGTTGTAACGAGCGGTTATTTCAGTCAACGTTGTTCTTCTATCAGCTGGAATCAGTCGGCCCATTCTCCTCTGCCCTTTAGCATCAACAATGCATTTTCGCCCACAGGACTGCCGCATACTTGATGTTTTTCCCTTTTCTCACCATTCTTTGTAAACCCTAGAAATGGTTGTGCGTGAAAATCTCAGTAACTGAGCAGATTGTGAAATACTCAGACCGGCCCGTCTGGCACCAACAGCCATGCCACGCTCAAAATTGCTTAAATCACCTTTCTTTCCCACTCTGACATTCAGTTTGGAGTTCAGGAGATTGTCTTGACCAGGACCACACCCCTAAATGCATTGAAGCAACTGCCATGTGATTGGTTTACTAGATAATTGCATTAATGAGAAATAGAACAGGTGTTCCTAATAATTCTTTAGGTGAGTTTATATTGCTGCTGTTTTTTCCATTGAACTAAAACCATAACACATATAGCATGCTGTATTTTATTAAACCACATCAAACCCTAAGGTGTGGCATTTTCAAAATGTCTGGTTATAAAGATCTGGTAAGTTTATAGGGATAGCGACTTCCCAATTGATTTTTATTTCCTGACATACAATAAGTGTCATCCATTGTGCCTGGAGCCCACATACTTTTCTCCCTCCAAACAATAATGAGCCATGCTGGAGAAGCATGTTAATAGGTGAGATGGAGCAGATTGTAATTTTTTAATGCTAGACTAGATCTAGACTTTTCATCACACAATGAAAAATGTTTTGAAATCGCTGTCAATAGGAGTAGCTTGAAAAATGCTTTCAAATTGTTACAGGCAAGTGATTATCTGATACAATTTAATTGGTAAAGATTAAGCAGGGATTTTTTACAGTAATTTTTGCAGAGTGACAAAAAAAAACAGCCTCAGCATTAAAGTAATTTTAAAAATGATGTCCACTTTTGCAACTCTCCTCTAGCCTGCACTAAGTATAACACTTCCAGGGTATGTTCACACATAGAGGTTGAGGTGCAGTTAAAACTACATCAAAACTGCATTGGAAAAACCATAATGATGGAATCGGCAAAGAGACTAAATTTCAGTTTTCTATTATATTTAAGCCCTTTTACGGCAGCCCAGTCTAAGCACTGCATGGGTCTTCCTTCTCACATGACACATGCTCCTGCTCTCACAGCAGTGCAATGTATGGTTGGTTGAAAAAAAAGTTTAAAAAAGTTTTATTAAATAAAAAATTCAAAAATTTAAAAATATACACCTTTTGTGTATAAAATAATGCAAAAAATAAAATCTCTTCCACATTTATGGTATAAACCATCTGCACTACATAATTATCATGTAATTTATCTTATACAGTGCCAGAATGACAGAATTGTTGCTTTTTGCTTATTTAGCACCAAAAAACGAAATAAAAAGCGATTAAAAAGTGTTATATAACCTAAAACCATACTAATAAAAACTACAAGTTGTCCCACAAAAATCAAGCCTTACACACTTCCATAGACAGAAAAATAAAAATGTTATAAGTCTTGGGATGCGGCGATGCAAAAACTTTTTTTTGTTTTAAAAAAAAGGTCCAATATTGCACCTCGTCATCACAACTATTACCAGTCATCACATCTCTATCCCAAGAGGCACAAACCCAAATACAGAACATATACTCCAATACATCAGTCACAACAGCGAACTGCACCACAAACACAAGTAGTATCTAGAGATGTCGCGATCATAAAATTTCCCGTCGGCGAACGCGAGCTTCTGCAAATGTTCACGAATCGGGCGAACCGCCATAGACTTCAATTGGCAGGTGAATTTTAAAACCCACAGGGACTCTTTCTGGCCACAATAGTGATGGAAAAGTTGTTTCAAGGGGACAAACACTTGGACTGTGGCATGCCAGAGGGGGATCCATGGCAAAACTCCCATGGAAAATTACGTAGTTGACGCAGAGTTGGGTTTTAATCCATAAAGGGCATAAATCAACTAACATTCCCAAATTGTTTGGAATAACGTACTTTTAAACATTCAGTATGTGTATACGATCAGGTATGATGTTGTATCGATCAGGTGACAGTGACAGACCAAACACTGATAGACCAAACTCCCCGTTTAACACACCGCAAGCAACCGCAAACAGTCCAATAGCACAATCGCAAACTCCCCATTTGCACAAGGTTGGATACCAAGCTAGCCATGTCCTGTTCCTTGTCCTCACTGACGTCATTGAAGATCTCTTCCTCCACCCAGCCACGTACAACACCAAGGGTCCCCGAAAGGTGACAACAAGCCCCCTGGGACTCCTGTTGTGGTTGGTCTTCCACCTCCTCAAATCCACCTTCCTCCTCTGACTCCTCTTCTTCAGACTCCTCTCTCTGTGTTGCCGCAGTTCAAGCAATTGACGACGACAAGGCTGCTTCTGGTGGTGATGGTAACCACAACTCTTCATGCTCATCTACGACCTGATCCAGCACTTTTTGCAGGGCTCGCTCCAGAAAAAACGCATATGGGATGAGGTTGATGATGTTGCCTTGGGTTTGACTGACCAGGTTTGTCACCTCTGCAAAAGGACGCATGAGCCTACAGCCATTGTGCATGAGCGTTCAGTAACGCAGCCAAAAAATGCCCAACTCCGCAGAGGCTGTCCTTTTTTTTTTAAATTAAAAAAATCTGTTCTTACCAGTTTAATCTGTTTTGTCCCCTATCAGGGGTGGTGTATGGAATAGATTTTAGGAACCGGGAGGTGGAAAAAGATGGTTGGTCGGTCCTCTTCCTTTCAACGTGGGGCACTGCGCGTGTGCCGCACAATGTACTGTGACACCCTATATGAGTGGTGTGTTAAGTAGTACTATTCCTATCAGTTTAATCCCTGTTACGTCCCCTATAAGGGGACGTGTATTGAATAGATTTTAGACAACCGCAAAGAGTTGTCAATAGTTGACACACTCATGACATAAATTTTATTCCTCTATGCGTCAATCTTGGTGTAGTGATGACTGTGCTCGTGCGCACGTTTGGGAGATTGCAGGCGATGGCGGTTTTTCAAAGCCTATGGTCGAGGTAGTTCAGTGACAGTTAAGTGACCCAGAAAACAATGATTCTGCAGTGTGGGCCCATTGTTGGCCTAGTAGGCTTTAATGATCACCTTAAATAATCACAAAGAAAATTAATGTTTTTTCTATAAAAATTATCCAGCCGATCACTTTTGGTCTGTTCACAATGAAGCACTGAAATTATTATCTGGGGTGTGCCAACATTGCCAACACATTCATAGAGGTGATCGCTTCATTGTGACACGCAAGCCCCTTCAACACAACAAGGTAACGATCATGAAGGGGAATTGACACATGTATGTGCCTTTTTTTTTTTTGCAGCCACAGTGCACCACCAGAGGCCAGAAAAATTAGGGGGGGGGGACACATGCCTGAAAAATGAGGTATTGTTACAGCCGCTGCTGTAGCAGCAGCCGGAAAAATTCATGTTTTCCAGGCAGAAAGTATACTAAAACATTGCGGCTTGAACCCTAGTTGGTGGCGGAGAAGTCACGCAAGTCATCCGGCATGCAGAGATGAAATACAGCAGCGTGGGGACCATTTTTAGCCCAAGGAATCTCATCACACCTTTTTTAGTCAAATGTATCCCCCACTGTCAGTCCCTTCGGTATCCATGCCTCATTCATCTTAATAAAGGTGAGGTAATCTAGACTATTTTGACCTAGGCGACTTCTCTTGTCAGTGACAATACCTCCTGCTGCGCTGAATGTCCTTTCTGACAGGACACTTGAAGTAGGGCAGGTCAGAAGTTCTATCGCAAATTGGGATAGCTCAGGCCACAGGTCAAGCCTGCACACCCAGTAGTCAAGGGGTTCATCACTCCTCAGAGTGTCGATATCTGCAGTTAAGGCGAGGTAGTCTGCTACCTGTCGGTCGAGTCGTTCTCTGAGGGTGGACCCCGAAGGGCTGTGGCGATGCGTAGGACTTAAAAAGCTACGCATGTCCTCCATCAACAACACGTCTGTAAAGCATCCTGTGCTTGCCGGCGTGGTCGTGGTAGGAGAAGGATTACTTTCACCTCTTCCCCTGTTAGATTCCCGTTGTGCTCTGACATCACCCTTATACGCTGTGTAAAGCACACTTTTTAACTTGTTTTGGAACTGCTGCATCCTTTCCGACATCTGGAAATTTGGTAACATTTCAGCCACTTTCTGCATATAAAGGGGGGTCTAGTAGCGTGGCCACCCAGTACAGGTCGTTATCCTTCAGCCTTTTTATACGAGGGTCCCTCAACAGGCACGACAGCATGAAAGACCCCATTTGCACAAGGTTGGATGCCGAGCTACTCATCTCCTGTTCCTCGTCCTCACTGATCTCATTGAAGGTCTGTTCTTCCCCCCAGTCACATACAACAACACGGGTCCCAGATAGGTGACAAAAACGAGCACCCTGGGATGCCTGCTGTGGTTGGTTTTCCTCCTCCTCAAAGCCACATTCCTCCTCTGACTCCTCTTCCTCAGACTCCTCTTCCAGCGTTACCGCAGGTCTAGCAAGTGATGATGATAAGGCTGTTTCTGGTGGTGATAGTGACCACAACGCTTCCTCCTCCTCTTCACGCTCATCTATGGCCTGATCCAGAACTCTTCGCAGGGCACGCTCCAGGAAAAAAACAAATGGGATGAGGTCGCTGATGGTGCCTTCGGTGCAACTGACTAGGTTTGTCACCTCCTCAAAAGGACGCATGAGCCTACAGGCATTGCGCATGAGCCTCCAGTAACGTGGCAAAAAAATACCCAGCTCCGCAGAGGCAGTCCTAGCACCCCTGTCATACAAATACTTGTTGACAGATTTTTCTTGTTGGAGCAGGCGGTCGAACATTAGGAGTGTTGAATTCCAACGTGTCGGGCTGTCGCAAATCAAGCGCCTCACTGGCATGTTGTTTCACCGCTGAATATCGGAAAAGTGCTCCATGGCCGTGTAGAAACGCCTGAAATGGCCACACACCTTCCTGGCCTGCTTGAGGACGTTTTGTAAGCCTGGGTACTTATACACAAAGCGTTGTACGATCAGATTCAACATATGTGCCATGCACAGCACGTGTCAACTTGCCCAAATTCAATGCCACCAACAGATTGCTTCCATTGTCACACACCACTTTGCCGATCTCAAGTTGGTGCGTGGTCAGCCACTGATCCACCTGTGCATTCAGGGCGGACAGGGGTGCTGGTCCGGTGTGACTCTCTACTTTCAGGCAAGTCAACCCCCTACATCCTCTGGCAATAATGGTTGCGCATCACTCATTTCTTCCAACTGATGTTTAAATAACTCCTCTGACAGATCAAGTGAAGCGGCTGTGGTGCTAGAGTTGGTGGTCGTGGCAGGCGGGCGAGTGGTAACTTGAGAGGTGCCCAAAGCTGAGCTGGAGGAGGATGGTGCGTCAAGGTTTCGAGCGGAAGCTGTAGAAGATTGGGTGTCTTTTGTAAGCCAGCCAACTACTGTATGTCCTCAGAATTTTTCGAGTTCAGGGTACGTGGCCTCTGAACACTGGGCATTATTCTAGGGCCAAAGGCAATCACAGCACCACGACCACGACGGCCCCTGCGGGGTGGCCTGCATCTGCCTGTCATTTTTTTTATATGAGTGGTGGGCAGTGAGCACAATACAGTCTGTGGGCCTGACACTCACTGGCAGGCAAATGCAATTATATTAAAGGGTAAAAATTAAATGACTTTTTCTATCTGCAAGGTACTGTGCCACCCGATATGAGTGGTGGGCAGGGGGGACAGTACAGTCTGTGGGCCTGACACACACTGGCAGGCAACTGAAATTATATTAAAGGGTAAAAATGAAATGACTTTTTTATCTGCAAGGTACTGTGCCACCCGATATGAGTGGTGGGCACTGGCAGTGGGCACAGTACAGTCTGTGTGGGCCTGACACACACTGGCAGGCAACTGAAATGTGTCTGCTGACTGTGAGGTACAGGGTCAAAGTTTGCTCAATGATGATGTATAGGGGGCGGACCAAACATCGCATATGTTCGCCCACCGCGGCGAACAAGCGATGTTCGCCGGGAACTGTTCGCCGGCGAATAGTTCGGGACATATCTAGTAGTATCACAGAAAAAATACACAATTTTAAACAATGACACAAACACACAGTCCACACAGGAAAGAGAGTCTAGAGTCAAGTGTGACCACAGTATCTGGAAGGTTAAGAATTAGGAGCGCGTTCTCCCGGCCATGCACCAGCTCCATTTAGTGAAGATCAGGGGAGCCAGTGTTTGTGCTGTAGCCTCTGTTCTCCTGAGTGACAAGAGGCACCTGTAAGTTTCTATGGGAACTATTGAAAAGTGCAAAAATATAAAAAAATATATATAAAATTTGAAATCACCCTTCCCCCCCAAAATAAACATCATAGGCATCACTGCATGCAAAAATGTCCGTACTAATAA
Source organism: Bufotes viridis (assembly GCA_033119425.1). Lineage (NCBI taxonomy): Eukaryota > Metazoa > Chordata > Amphibia > Anura > Bufonidae > Bufotes > Bufotes viridis. The sequence goes on from CM065590.1 coordinate 231,830,784, forward strand.
AAGTATTTATCCCATATGGCAAACAGCAAAATGGCCAAAAAAGTCAAATGGACGATTTTCCATTTTTTTGTCGCCTCACCTACCCGAAAAAAATCGAATGAAAAGTCATACACACCCTAAAATAATATTAATAAAAAGTATAGATCATCCCGCGAAAAATGAGCCCTCATACAGCCCCATACACATAAAAATAAAGTTAGAATCTGGCAATTAAAACATTTTTTTTTAACAATTTTTATATTTCTTTTCAGTATTACAATGCAAGAATAACTATACATAGACTACTCACAAAAAGTTAGGGATATTTGGCTTGTGGGTGAAATTTCACCTTTAAAAGGGAACTTAATGAGACTTTCTCTAAACTTTTGAATGCACATGTACAACTGTTCAATGTTTCAGTACTTTTTGCACAACTTGCAGTTCTCTAACAAGGTGCTTAAGGGCAAAATTCACAACAGGTGTCATCAGCCGGTTGCAACAGAGATATAGAGAGACTGGAAGAGTCACAGAAAGACATAGAAATGGATGTTCTTTGGCAACATCCCACACTGCTTTATGACCGCTTCATTGTGAACAATGCCCTGCGGAACAGGATGATGAATACCACGCAACTCCAAGTACATTTAAGGGAGGTGAGAGGCGCCCAAATGTCACATCAGACCATTCCAAACCATTTATATCAGCGTGGTCTGTGTGCTATTCAACCTGCAAAGGTACCTGACTACAGGCATCATCGTCTTGCATGGGCCAGGGAGCATCTACATTGGACCATTGGGCCCCAGTGCTGTTCACTGATGAAAGTCGATTTATGCTGAGCAGAAATGATGGCCACCAACAATGTTGGAGACTTCAAGGAAAGGGATATGCATCAGCCACCGTTGTCACCAGACAAGGCTTTGGTGGTGGTGTTACAGTGTGGGCAGGTGTGTCTAGTCAATACAGACTGCCCTACACTTTGTGAAGGGTACTGTAGCATTGATCCAGTCATTGCGCCTCTGAATGAACAACACAGGCCTAATTTCATCTTCATGGAAGACAATGCACCAGCTCATCGAGGTCGCAACATTAAGGGAATGGCTGATGGAGACTAGGGTACCTCAAATGGAGTAGCCTGAACTTTCTCCAGACCGCAATCCCATTGAAAACCTGTGGGATCAGCCGAGTCACCGTGTAGAGGCTCGTAACTCTGAACCCCAGAACCTCAATGACCTGAGGGCCGCCCTTCAAAAAGAGTGGGATGCCATACCTCAGCAGACAATAAGTTGACTTGTGAAAAGCATGAGAGGTCGTTGTCAAGCTGTAATTGAAGGCCACATGACAAGTTTTTGAGATATTGCCATTTTTGTGGGGGTATACCCCACACTGTTGTTGGCTTTTGTTTCAATAAATTGTTTAAGAGGAAATCATGATTGCATGCTTCTACTTAAATGCCCTATGTTCATGATATAACATCACTGTAGCGTTAACTTTTTATGTTTTCCATAAATATTACCCGAAAGCCAAATATCTCTAACTTTTTATGAGTAGTGTATGTGATATCGTTTTAATTAGAGATGACGAATCGAAGCTGACGAAGTGGAATTAGATCAGAATTTCAGGAAAAATTTGATTCGCAATGAATGCAAATTCCCTTCGCGATAACGAATCTCAAAGAAAGTATGGGAAGGCGGCATCACCCAGACTGACATGCATGATGCAGCCAATCAGCAGCCAGCTAGCCCTGTGATGTCACAGCCCTATAAATACAGCGGCCATCTTAGAATCGGACATTTTCCAGCGTTCTAAGTGCAGGAACAGACGTGAGAAGACACTAGCGACAGCAATTGGAAAAACTTCATTGTGAAAAAAAAAATGAAAAAACGATTTATAGGTGCAGGGAAAGGAGAGGGAGGAATCATTTCACAGCATCTTAGTGCAGGAAGAGACGTCAGAAGGCACTAAGGACAGTGCTAGAAAAGCGATTTACAAGTGTAGGGAAAGGATAGGGCGGAATCATTTCACAGCATCTTAGTGCAGGGAGAGATGTCAGAAGGCGTTAGGGGCAGTGATGGAAAAGCGATTTACAAGTGCAGGGAAAGATAATTTGGGGATCCAAATACCCATTATACAGCTCTGTCATTCCAGCAATTTGTTCTTGGGGTGCAAGTGCTATGTTGAAAAGCCTTTAGTGGCTTATATATGTGGAAAAAGAAAAATAACGCAGTTCACTTCTGCAGTTATATGTGGTGAAAGCGTTTAGGGGCGTATTTCAGTACAAAAAGAAAAATATATACGCAGTTCACTTTTGCAGCTATATGTGTTAAAAAGCGTTTCGTGGCCTATTTCATTACAAAAATAAAAATGTATTCTAAGTTCACTTCTGCAGCTATATGTGGTGAAAGCGTTCAGTGGCGTATTTCATTACAAAAAAAAATATATATATGCAGTTCACTTCTGCATATATATGTGGTAAAAGCGTTTAGTGACATATTTCAGTACAAAAAGAAAAATACATACGCATTTCACTGGTGCATTTATTTGCGGCAAAAGCGTTTAGTGGCCTATTTCAGTAGAAAAAGAAAAATACATACGCAGTTCACTTCTGCAGCTATATGTGGTGAAAGCATTCAGTGGCGTATTTCATTACATAAAATATACTGTATATACGCAGTTCACTTCTGCATATATATGTGGTAAAAGCTTTTAGTGACGTATTTCAGTACAAAAAGAAAAATATATTCTCAGTTCACTTCTGCAGTTATATGTGTTGAAAGCATTTAGTGGCCTATTTCAGTACAGAAATAAAAAAAGGTACGCACTTCACTGGTGCAGTTATTTGTGGCAAAAGCATTTAGTGCAATAAGGAGGCTCCCCTGTTAATCGTAAAAGATAGGGTGCACTGTTCTGATTGACTCACCCTGTCTATAGTAAATAATTTCTGAAAAGGTTGACAAGCACTGTCTTATTCGGGAGCATGTGGATGCAAATATATTTATTAGATACTAAAACAATATGATACAATAACTAAAATAAATAAAATAGAATAAAATATATGATAAAATCAATTATATCCCAATAGATGGAAAAATTTGATGCTGTTTCAAAGCAACATAGTAACATAGTAACATAGTATATAAGACCGAAAAAAGACATTTGTCCATACAGTTCGGCCTGTTTCCTACAAGTTGATCCAGAGGAAGGCAAAAAACCCCTGTGAGGCAGAGGCCAATTTTCTCCACTTAAGAGGAAAACAATTCCTTCCCGACTCCAATCAGGCAATCAGAATAACTCCCTGGATCAACGACCCCTCTCTAGTAGCTATAGCCTATAATATTATTACACTCCAGAAATACGACCAGGCCCCTCTTGAATTCCTTAATTGTACTCACCATCACCACCTCCTCAGGCAGAGAGTTCCATAGTCTCACTGCTCTTACCGTGAAGAATCATTTTCTATGTTTGTGTACAAACCTTCTTCCCTCCAGACGCAGAGGATGTCCCCTCGTCACAGTCACAGTCCTGGGGATAAATAGATGATGGGAGAGATCTCTGTACTGACCCCTGATATATTTATACATAGTTATTAGATCTCCCCTCAGTCGGCTTTTTTCTAAAGTAAATAACCCTAATTTTGATAACCTTTCAAGGTACTGTAGTTGCCCCATTCTAGTTATTACTTTAGTTGCCCTCCTCTGAACCCTCTCCAGCTCTGCTATGTCTGCCCAGAACTGTACACAGTACTCCTTGTGTGGTCTGACTAGCGATTTGTAAAGTGGTAGGACTATGTTCTCATCACAGGCATCTATGCCCCTTTTGATGCAACCCATTATCTTATTGGCCTTGGCAGTAGCTGCCTGACACTGGTTTTTGAAGCTTAATTTGCTGTTTATTAAAATTCCTAGATCCTTTTCCATGTCAGTGTTACCAAGTGTTTTACCATTTAATATGTACGGGTGACTTGCATTATTCCTTTCCATGTGCATAACTTTACATTTGTCAGTGTTAAACCTCATCTGCCATTTCTCTGCCCAAGCCTCCAATCTATCCAGATCCCTCTGTAGCAGAAAACTGTCCTCTTCCGTGTTAATTACTTTACGCTGTCAAGTCTAGAACTTACCTCCTCAAAGAAACTGATTAAATTCGTTTGGCATGACTGATCCCTCATGAAGCCATGCTGATATGGCGTTATTTGCTTATTTTCATTGAGATACTCCAAAATAGCATCTCTTAGAAACCCTTCAAACAGTTTACTAACAACAGATGTTAAACTTACCGGCCTATAATTTCCAGGCTCTGTTTTTCGACCCTTTTTGAATATTGGCACCACATTTGCTATGCGCCAATCCTGGGGAACATTCCCTGTCAGTATAGAGTCCATAAATATCAGAAATAAAGGTCTGGCTATGACATCACTTAATTCCCTTAGGATACGGGGGTGTATGCCATCCGGTCCTGGCGATTTGTCTATTTTAATCTTTTTAAGTCGCTGTTGTACTTCTTCATGGGTCAGACACGGCACTTTTAATGGGGAATTTACTTTTACATTCTGCATTTCATCTAACAGTTTATTTTTCTCAGTGAATATAGTGGAGAAAAAAATATTTAATAGTTTGCTTTATCCTCGTCGCTCTCTGCAACACCCCCCTCATTGCTGTGTAGAGGCCCGACTCCTTCAGATTTATAGTTTTTACTATTTATATAATTGAAGAACAAAGTAGCAAATATACGTGTAGAACAGGTAAATTTAATTTGCTCCACCTCTCTGGTATATACCGTATTCAATAGGTTAATAGATGCATTGGACAGCGTGGTGAGTTAATAAGCTAGCATTGACATAAAGGTTAGGGAACCGCATAATAACTTATCAATTCATATATAAATAAATCTGTATGGAGACTGGTATTGATTGTATTGATAAGTCTCCCCCTATTGAATTAGATCATAATTGATATTGATATAGTCTCATGACCGATAAATTCAGCAGGTGCGTCTATCTTATATTTCAGTTAAATAACTCCAATGGTCACCGGCACAGATATTGCTTATCTCCGCTTCTTGTCGCCTCACTGTGAGCACTGTGGATGCGGCATTCAGCCCGCTGCTCTGTTTGCAGATTGGGAATACGGCGTCCTACGTGGTCTGAAGCTAGTGCAGTCAATGCTGGCCTGGAGATGCGGGCAGCATCCCACGTGGCACACAGAGCCAATCACAGATCCTTTCCAATGATAGCAGAAATCCTCATGGAGCGTTCCACTTTATTTTCATTTCGCCAATCCAAACTCCAGACTCTGTCATTGTGCCACTCTGTGGCCTACTCATGCTGCTTCAAACTCCATACTCTGTTATTGTGCCATTCTGTGGCTTCCTCATGCTGCTGCCACCTCCAGACTCTGTCATTGTGCATTCTGTGGCTTCCTCATGCTGCTGTCACATCCACACTCTGTCATTGTGCCACTCTGTGTCCTACTCATGCTGCTACGCATGCTGCTGCCACCTCCAGACTTTTTCCTTGTGCCACTCTGTGGCCTCCTCCTGATGCTGCTGCTGCCGACACCTCCACATTGTCATTGTGCCACTGTGTGGCCTACTCATGCTGCTGCCACCTCTAGACTGTCATTGTGCCACTCTGTGGCCTCATCCTGATGCTGCTGCTGACACCTCCAGACTCTGCCACCGTGCCACTCTGTGGCCTACTCATGCTGGTGCCACCTCTAGACTCTGTCATTATGCCACAGTGTGGCCTAATCATGCTGCTGCCACCTCCAGACTCTGTCATTGTGGCACTCTGTGGCCTACTCATGCTGCTACCACCTCCACACTATGTATCTTTGCCACTTTGTGGTCTCCTATTGCTGTTTTATTATTTTAGGGGTCACTTACTGCATTTCTGTAGTTGGTTTATTAAACCCGTACTGTTGTGCCACACAGCACGTTTGCATACAACGCTAAAAAAACTGTTTTATAATTTTTGGGGTGACATACTTCATTTCTGTAGTTGGGTTAATAATCCTGTACGGTTGTGCCACAGAGCACGTTCGCATAAAACGCTGAAAAAACTGTTTTAAAATTTTCCCGTTAAAAACGGCATTTCTGTAGTTGGGTTAATAAACCCGTAGTCTTGTGCCACAGAGCACGTTTGCATTCAACGCTGAAACACCTGTTTTATAATTTTGGGGGTGACATACTGCATTTCTGTAGTTGGGTTAATAAACCCATACTGTTGTGCAACAGAACAAGTTTGCATACAATGCTGAAAAAACTGTTTAAAAATTTTGTGGTGAAAAACTGCATTTCCTTAGTTGGGTTAATAAACCCGTACTGTTGTGCCACAGAGCACGTTTGCATACAACGCTGAAAAAACTGTTTAAAAATGTTGCGGTGAAAAACCGCATTTCTGTAGTTGGGTTAATAAACCTGTACGGTTGTGCCACAGAGCACGTTCGCATAAAACGCTGAAAAAACTGTTTTAAAATTTTCCCGTTAAAAACGGCATTTCTGTAGTTGGGTTAATAAACCCGTACTGTTGTGCCACAGAGCACGTTTGCATTCAACGCTGAAACACCTGTTTTATAATTTTGGGGGTGACATACTGCATTTCTGTAGTTGGGTTAATAAACCCATACTGTTGTGCCACAGAGCAAGTTTGCATACAATGCTGAAAAAACTGTTTAAAAATTTTGTGGTGAAAAACTGCATTTCCTTAGTTGGGTTAATAAACCCGTACTGTTGTGCCACAGAGCACGTTTGCATACAACGCTGAAAAAACTCTTTTATAATTTTGGGGTGACATACTGCATTTCCTTAGTTGGGTTAATAAACCCGTACTATTGTGCCACAGAGCACGTTTGCATACAATGCTGAAAAAACTGTTTTATAATTTTTGTTGTGACATACTGCATTTCTGTAGTTTGTTGCAATAAACACTGGTTTTGTGGTACATAGCAGATCTGAGGCCTACCCTGTATTTCAGTCATTTTAAGTATCCTGCGGAACTCCGCATTTACATAGTTGGTTGCAGAAACACCGGTTTTGTGGTAGATAGCACATTTACGGTGTACACTGCATTTCTGACAGTCAAATTAAACCGTTAACCTATGCTGTTACATTGTTGGTTTGAAAAATCAAATTTTTGTTGATAGTGAAGTAATTGTATTGAATTGCTCCGTTACACTGTTGTGTGACCTAAAGAAATGTATTCTGTTTATGACACGGGCACTGCCTTACTGTTAGTGAACTTAATTGTTGACTTTTGGCAGTTAAATTGACACCTGAGATAAACCATCTGTTAGTTTGGTGGATGAACGCAAATAATGAGGAGAACATCAAATAAGGGACGTGGACATGGTCATGGTGGTGTTGGTGGAGCTCCTGTTGCTGGGAGAGGACGTGGCCGTTCTGCACCAGCTACAGGTCCAAGTGAAACACCTTCCTCAGGTGTGAGTAGGCGACAGAATCTGCAGCGTTATTTGGTAGGCCAGAATGCCGCTCTAGAGATGGTGAGACCAGAACAAGTACAGGCGATAGTAGATTGGGTGGCTGACAGTGGCGCCAGTTCCATTACAGTATCTCCCACCCAGTCCTCTGCAGAACGCTCAGAGTTGGCACCTGCAGCCCATGCCCATCAGTCTTTCACCTCACCCCCTTGCAAAGCAGCCTGAGCTCCAAGTTATGCAGCAGACTCCTATGCTTTCTAATGACTCTCCTGGCAGGGTTTCCCTGGGCCATCCACATAGCCCTGCCCCAGAAGTGGAAGACATTGAATGCACTAAACCACTTTTTTGCAGGATGAGGACATTGGAATACCACCGCAGCACGTCTTTGATGATGACGAATCACAGGTGCCAACTACTGCCAACGAGGAGGGCAGGGGTCAAGAATGGGTGGAAGATGATGTGGCAGTTCTGAGGAAGAGACAGTGGTCGCGTGGAGGCAACAGAACAGCAAAAGAGGGAGCAGGCTGCAAAAGCGGAGCGGCCGTCCCCGAGACAGTACACCTGCTACTGCCCACTGCACCCAGGGACATAGCACACAAAAGCCAGCTCCAATGAGTTCATTGGCGTGGCAGTTCTTCAGACAATGTCCTGACGACAAGACACAAGTGGTTTGCATGGTGTGCCATAATAATCTGAAGCGAGGCATAAACGTTCTAAACCTGAGCACAACCTGTATGATCAGGCATCTACATGCAAAGCACGAACTGCAGTGGAGTAGAAACCAAGAAAGGTCTCAGGCTCTTCCTGCTTCCTCTTCTGCTGCTGTCTCTGCCTCTTCCTCCACCTCTGGAGTCACACTGGCACCTGCCACCCAGCAAACAGAATATATGCCACCAACATCACCACCTCCGTCATCATCACCAAGCATCTCCACCATGTCACACGCGAGCGTTCAGCTGTCCATCTCCCAAACACTGGAGAAAAAGAGAAAATACCCACCTACCCACCCTCGATCCCTGGTCCTGAATGCCAGCATTTCAAAATTACTGGCCTTTGAAATGCTGTCATTCCGTCTGGTGGAAACAGACTGTTTTATACAGCTGATGGCGGTGACTGTCCCACAGTACGTCGTTCCCAGCTGCCACTACATTTCCATGCGAGCTGTCCCTTCGCTGCACAACCAAGTGGAGGATAAAATCAAGTGTGCACTGCGCAACGCCATTTGACTGAGGCAAGGTCCACATAACCACAGATACATGTACCAGTAAGCACGGGCAGGGACGCAATATCTCCCTAACTGCACACTGGGTAAATGTAGTGGCGGCTAGACCCGAGGCGGATAGCGGTTTGGCCATGTCCTTCCACCACCTTGGATCACAGAGCATTATTCTTTGCCTCCTCCTCATACTCTGCAGATAGCACATTTACGGTGTACACTGCATTTCTGACAGTCAAATTAAACCGTTAACCTATGCTGTTACATTGTTGGTTTGAAAAATCAAATTTTTGTTGATAGTGAAGTAATTGTATTGAATTGCTCCGTTACACTGTTGTGTGACCTAAAGAAATGTATTCTGTTTATGACACCGGCACTGCCTTACTGTTAGTGAACTTAATTGTTGACTTTTGGCAGTTAAATTGACACCTGAGATAAACCATCTGTTAGTTTGGTGGATGAACACAAATAATGAGGAGAACATCAAATAAGGGACGTGGACATGGTCATGGTGGTGTTGGTGGAGCTCCTGTTGCTGGGAGAGGACGTGGCCGTTCTGCACCAGCTACAGGTCCAAGTGAAACACCTTCCTCAGGTGTGAGTAGGCGACAGAATCTGCAGCGTTATTTGGTAGGCCAGAATGCCGCTCTAGAGATGGTGAGACCAGAACAAGTACAGGCGATAGTAGATTGGGTGGCTGACAGTGGCGCCAGTTCCATTACAGTATCTCCCACCCAGTCCTCTGCAGAACGCTCAGAGTTGGCACCTGCAGCCCATGCCCATCAGTCTTTCACCTCACCCCTTGCAAAGCAGCCTGAGCTCCAAGTTATGCAGCAGACTCCTATGCTTTCTAATGACTCTCCTGGCAGGGTTTCCTGGGCCATCCACATAGCCCTGCCCCAGAAGTGGAAGACATTGAATGCACTAAACCACTTTTTGCAGGATGAGGACATTGGAATACCACCGCAGCACGTCTTTGATGATGACGAATCACAGGTGCCAACTACTGCCAACGAGGAGGGCAGGGGTCAAGAATGGGTGGAAGATGATGTGGCAGTTCTGAGGAAGAGACAGTGGTCGCGTGGAGGCAACAGAACAGCAAAAGAGGGAGCAGGCTGCAAAAGCGGAGCGGCCGTCCCGAGACAGTACACCTGCTACTGCCCACTGCACCCAGGGACATAGCACACAAAAAGCCAGCCCAATGAGTTCATTGGCGTGGCAGTTCTTCAGACAATGTCCTGACGACAAGACACAAGTGGTTTGCATGGTGTGCCATAATAATCTGAAGCGAGGCATAAACGTTCTAAACCTGAGCACAACCTGTATGATCAGGCATCTACATGCAAAGCACGAACTGCAGTGGAGTAGAAACCAAGAAAGGTCTCAGGCTCTTCCTGCTTCCTCTTCTGCTGCTGTCTCTGCCTCTTCCTCCACCTCTGGAGTCACACTGGCACCTGCCACCCAGCAAACAGAATATATGCCACCAACATCACCACCTCCGTCATCATCACCAAGCATCTCCACCATGTCACACGCGAGCGTTCAGCTGTCCATCTCCCAAACACTGGAGAAAAGAGAAAATACCCACCTACCCACCCTCGATCCCTGGTCCTGAATGCCAGCATTTCAAAATTACTGGCCTTTGAAATGCTGTCATTCCGTCTGGTGGAAACAGACTGTTTTATACAGCTGATGGCGGTGACTGTCCCACAGTACGTCGTTCCCAGCTGCCACTACATTTCCATGCGAGCTGTCCCTTCGCTGCACAACCAAGTGGAGGATAAAATCAAGTGTGCACTGCGCAACGCCATTTGACTGAGGCAAGGTCCACATAACCACAGATACATGTACCAGTAAGCACGGGCAGGGACGCAATATCTCCCTAACTGCACACTGGGTAAATGTAGTGGCGGCTAGACCCGAGGCGGATAGCGGTTTGGCCATGTCCTTCCACCACCTTGGATCACAGAGCATTATTCTTTGCCTCCTCCTCATACTCTGCTCCCTCCTCTTCTACCAACTACTCATCCGGTCAGCGAAAGACCTTCACCACCAACTTCAGCACAGCCAGGGGTAAACGTCAGCAGGCGGTTTTAGAACTCACGTGTTTGGGGGACAAACCCCACACCGCACAGGAGCTGTGGAGGGGCATAGAAGAACATGGTGAGATGAATGGTTGCTGCCAGTGAGCCTCAAGCCCGGCCTGGTGGTGTGCAATAATGGGCAAAATCTTGTAGCAGCTCTGGGACTAGCCGGTTTGACGCACATCCCTTGCCTGGCGCATGTGCTGAATTTGATGGTGCAGAAATTCCTTAAAAACTGCCCAGACATGTCAGAGCTGCTGCAGAAACTGCAGTCCGTCTGTGCGCACTTTCGGCGTTCTCACCCTGCTGCTGCTTGCCTGTCTGCGCTGAAGCGTAATTTCGGCCTTCCTGCTCAACGTCTCATATGCGACGTGCCCACCAGGTGAATCTTCACCTTGCATATGCTGGAGAGACTGTGCGAGCAGCAGCAGCAGGCGATAGTGGAGTTTCAGCTGCAGCACGCACGGGTCAGTCGCTCTGCAGAACAGCACCACTTTGCCACCAATGAGTGGGCCTCCATGCGAGACCTGTATGCCTTCTTGCGGTATTTCGAGTACTCAACTAACATGGCCAGTGCTGATGATGCTGTTCTTAGCGTTACAATAGCACTTCTTTGTCTCCTAGAAAAAACACTTAGGGCAATGATGAAAGAGGATGTGGCACAGGGGGAAGAGGAGGAGGAAGAGGGGGGATTTCACAGGGTTTCAGGCCAGTGATTCAGAAGTGGCTCAGAGGGTGGGTTCCTGCACCAACAGAGGCCAGGTACACATGTGGCTAACCAGGGCACAGTTCTGGAGGACGAGGAGGAGGAGGAGGATGAGGTAGAGAAGGAGGAACCGGGTTCACAGAAGGGTGGCACCCAACGCCGCTCATGGCCATCACTGGAGCGTGGCTGGGGGGATACTCTGGGCAGCCTGGCACACATGAGCCACTATATGCTGCAGTGCCTGCGCAACAACCGCAGAGTTGCCCACATTTTAACTTGTGCTGACTACTGCGTTGCCACCCTGCTGGATTCCCGTTACAAAGACAACATGCTGTCCTTAATTCCATCCCTGGACCGTGATCGGAAGATGCGCGACTACAAGCGCATGCTGGTAGACACGCTGCTGATGGCATTCCCACCTGACAGCGGGGGCTCAGTGGAAGCACAAGGCGAAGGCAGAGGAGGAGGAATAAGTCGTCAACGCAGCTGGGGCACCACCAGCACTTTAGAAGGCAGGGTTAGCATGGCCGAAATGTGGAAAAGCTTTGTCACCACGCCACAACAACCAGCACCACCAGCTGATATGGAAAGTCTTAGCAGGAGGCAGCATTTCAGCAACATGGTGGAACAATATGTGTGCACATGCCTATACTTACTGACTAATGGGTCTGCCCCATTCAACTTCTGGGTCTCCAAATTGGGCACATGGCCTTCACACCTTGGAGGTGCTGGCCTTCCCTGCAGCCAGTGTATTGTCTGAACATGTGTTTAGCAGGGGGCGTTATCACAGACAAGTGCAGCCGCCTGTCCACAGCCAATGTGGACAAGCTCACGTTCATTAAAATGAACCAGGCATGGGTCCCACAGGACTTGTCCGTACCTTGTTCAGAATAGACATGTATACCGGCCTCACCCAGCCATTGTTATACTCTAGCACACTTTCTCTTTGTTTTCTTTTTTATATTTCACATTTTTTGGGGTCTACCCAAATTTATAAAGAAATAGAAAAAAAACAATAAAGATAATAAAAAACCAAAACCAATAACAAAAAACAGTGTTGGCTACCTCCTCCACCACCGCTTCTACCTACACCGTCACGTCCACCGCCTTCTCAACCTCCTACTCCATATGTACCTCCTTCTCCTAGTTCAAGATTATTATTTTTAATTTTTATGTATTTTATGTTATTTTAAATCATTTACCTATCCACATTTGTTTGCAGGGCAATTGTCCCGCTCTTACCCCCATTTTGCTGCCTTTTGCCATCTAGCCCTTTCCATGACATTTTTAGAGCCATTTTAGTGCCCGAAAGTTCAGGTCCCCATTGACTTCAATGGGGTTCGGGATCAAGTTCGGGTCCCGAACTCAAACTTTGCCACGAAGTTTGGCCGAACCCGGTGAACCCGAACTTCCAGGTGTCCGCTCAACTCTAATAACCACTTCTCCAACCCCCATGCTTTCCTGCCCTACAGGTGGGAACCATTCTTTTACCATCTGCTTTTCCTCCTTTTCCACATCATCTAATATCGATGAGAATATGTCATCAGGAAAATGTAGCTCCTCATCTCTGCATCTTACTGACTTTTCTAGGACATGGAGACTTTGAAGGATGATTTGAAAGAAGTAAAGCCAGCAAAAGATGAGGATGGTCATCATTAAGACCTTGCTATCTGCTGACTGGCTAGCTGCATGGCATTATGGGTGATATTGTGTTCCCGTGCTTGTCTCCTCTACACTTAGTTTCGCTTTCTAACATGTACAGCCACCATTTTTGGAAAAGTAAATCGTTACCACAAAGCGTGAGGAATATCAGATTTGTTTAGCATCGAAGTTTTCCTAAACTTCGGACCAAATTCAGCTTTGGATGCTTTGCTTCGCTCAACACTAATCCCAGCAGTCAGACTGCAGGCATGGCAGCAATTTTATTCACTCCCTTTGAAGAGCAGAGGACGGGAAAAGGCGTCTTTGTTAATACCCACAAATATTCATGCGGAAAACTTGAGAGATTGTTGTTACATGCCCCCACAACTCTGCCACTGCATGTCAACATAGGGCCAGAATAGAACTAGGTAAATGAGTAAATACAATTTTTTTGGCTTAACCCCTCCAGGACCCTGGACGAGAATGCTCGTCCTAACTGAGCGGTACTTAGCGCATTAGGACGAGCATTCTCGTCCTACAGTTAAACTGTCACCACATTGCTGACACTCTGCTAATAACGGCTGGCATCTGTTTAACCCCTTCCATGCCGCAGTCCGTAAAGGGAGAGAGCAGCCCCCGGACAGGATGGGATTGCAGAGGGAGGGGGCTCCCCTCCCTCCCCATCACCCGCTGCTCAGTTCTGGCAGCAGGTGTTGGTTACTATGGCAACAGGATGCCAAAATACCATTAAAAAAACCTAAAAATGGTGTAAAAAAAGCAATTTTTTGTCACCTTACATCACAAAAAGTGTAATACCAAGCGATCAAACAGGCGTATGCCTCCCAAAATGGTACCAATCAAACCGCCATCTCATCCCGCAAAACATTAGCCCCTATATAGCACAATCACCCCAAAAAATAAAAAAATATGGCTCCCAGACTTTGGAGACACTAAAACATGATTTCCCCCCCCCCCCCCTAAAATGCTGTTATTGTGTTAAAGTAAAATAAATAAAAAAAACAATATACATATTAGGTTTTGGCACGTCCGTAAAAACCTGCTCTATAAAAATATCACATGATCTAAGGTAAGATCTCAGGTAAATATCGTAAAAAAACTTAAATAAAAACGATGTCAAAAAAATTATTTTTTGTCACCTCACATTACAAAAACTGTAATAGCAAGCGATCAAAAAGATATATGCACTCAAAAAAGGTGCCAACAAAATCGTCATCTCATCGCGCAAAAAATAATACCCTACATAGGACAGTCGCCCCCAAAATAAAAAAAATATGGCTCTCAGACTATGGAAACATTAAAAAATGTTTTTTTTTGTTTCAAAAATGATATTATGGTGTAAAACTTAAATAAATAAATAAAAAGTATACATATTAGGTATTGCCGCATTCGTAACAACCTGCTCTTTAAAAATAACACATAACCTAACTCCTCAGGTGAACACAGAAAAATAAAATATATAAATACAGTGTCAAAAGTCATTTTTGTCACCTTACATCACAAAAAGTGTAATAGCAAGCGACCAAAATGTTATATGCTCCCCAAGATAGTGCCAATCAAACCGTCATCTCATCCCGCAAAAATTGAGCCCCTACATAAGACAGTCGCCCAAAAAATAAAAATTAAAAATATGGCTTTCAGAATGTGGAGACACAAAAAAAGACACAAAAAAATAATTTTTATCAAAAATGCTTTGTTATGAAAAACTGAAACAAAAACCCCCAAAAAGTAGTCATATTTGGTACTGTCGCGTCCGTAACAAACTGCTCTATAGAAATAGAACACAATCTAACCTGTCAGATGAACGCTGTAAATAAGAAAAAATAAAAACAGCAATTTTTTTTCAAATTTTCCATTTTAATCCATTATTCCAGTAACAAAGCAAGGGTTAACAGCCAAACAAAACTCAATATTTATTGCCCTGATTCTCTTGTTTTCAGAAACACCCCATATGTGGTCGTAAACTGCTGTATGGCCAAACGGCTGGGTGCAGAAGGAAGGGAACGCCATATGGTTTTTGGAAGGCAGATTTTGCTGGACTGGTTTTTTGACCCTATGTCCCATTTGAAGCCCCCCTGATGTACCCCTACAGTAGAAACTCCAAAAAACTGACCCCATTTTGGAAACTACAGGATAAGGTGTCAGTTTTGTTGGTACTATTTTAGGGTAAATATTATTTTTGTTTGCTCTATATTACACTTTTTTTGAGACAAGGTAACAAAAAATAGAAATTCTGAAATTTCATCTCCATTTGCCAATAACTCTTGAGGAACACCTAAAGGGTTAACAAAGTTTGTAAAATTTTGAATACCTTGAGAGGTGTAGTTTCTTAGATGGAGTCACTTTTATGGAGTTTCTACTCTAGGGGTGCATCGAGGGGCTTCAAATGGGACATGGTGTCAAAAAACCAGTCCAGCAAAATCCACCTTCCAAAAACCATATGGCGTTCCTTTCCTTCTGCGCCCTGCAGTTTGGCCATACTGCAGTTTACGACCACATATTGGGTGTTCGTGCAAACTACAGAATCGGGGGAATAAATATTAAGTTTTGTTTGGCTGTTAACCCTTGCTTTGTTACTGGAAAAAATGGATTAAAATGGAAAATTTTCCAAAAAATCGAAATTCTGAAATTTTATCTCCATTTGCCATTAACTCTTGTGGAAAACCTAAAGGGTTAATTACATTTGTAAAATCAGTTTTTAATACCTTGAGGGGTGTAGTTTCTAGAATGGGGTAATTTTTGGGTGGTTTCTATTATGTAAGCCTCACAAAGTGACTTCAGACCTGAACTGGTCCCTAAAAAGTGGGTTTTTAAAAATTTCTGAAAAATTTCTGAAAAATTTAAAGATTTGCTTCTAAACTTCTAAGCCTTGTAACGTCCCCAAAAAATGAAATAGCATTCCCAAAATGATCGATATATGAAGTAGACATATGGGGAATGTAAATCAATAACTTTTTTGGGCGGTATTACTATGTATTATAGAAGTAGAGAAATTGAAACTTGGAAAATTGCAAATTTTTCAAAATTTTTGGTAAATTTTTTATTTTTTTATAAATAAAAATAAAATTTTTCGACTTTATTTTACCACTGTCGTGAAGTACAATATGTGACGAAAAAACAGTCTCATAATGGCCTGGATAAGAAAAAGCGTTTTAAAGTTATCACCACATAAAGTGACACTGGTCCGATTTGCAAAAAATGGCCGAGTCCTTAGGGTAAAATAGGGCTGAGTCCTTAAGGGGTTAATACTGATGACCTATCCTCTGAATAGGTCATCAGTATCTGATCGGTGTGGTCCGACACTCTGGACCCCTGCCGATCAGCTGAGAAGGCCCTGGCACTCCTATGAGCGCTGCGACCTTCTTCATGCTTACCAAGTACAGCACTGTATAGCGGCTGTGCTTAGTATCGCGCTCAGCCCCATTCACTTCTGTGGTGCTGAGCTTCATCTAAGCCACGTGATCGATGAATTTGTCGTCACTGGCCTAGGAAAAGCTGGAGTAAATTTAGCATGTTATTTATGCTGAAAAATGAACACCCCCTCCGAGACAGACTGAAAAAACATTAATCAGTAAGTTATTTGTTCTCCAAAATGGCACCATTAGAAATCCCAACCTGTCCTGCGAAAAAACAACCCTCATATGGCTACATAGACAATAAAATAAAAAAGTTATAGCTCTTGAAAGCTCTTGAAAGGTGACGATGAAAAAAAAATAGCTTGGTCATTAAGGGGTTAAATGAAATTTATTTATTTTCAGAAACTATGAATGTTTTTTTTAGAAACTACATTTACTAAAGACCGGTGTTTCATATACCATTCTCCGTAAAAGTCAATTTCTGGCGTAAATTATCTTAAATATGTTGGGCTCTGACAAGCAAAAAAAATCCTTCTACATCACCCAGAGACAGAGATTTGCACCACATATTTCTGCCATTTCATCTTGCTCCAATTAATATATCTAGCCTACTTCTCAAGTCACCTTTCAAATTTGATGAGTGAAGACTGATCTTTATACTCCCTTCCATCTGTCCACTACTTCTTGCTAACTTACTGAATGTAATATATGTTAGCAGAAAGCAGGGAACAGATGAAAGAGGATGACTAAGATTACAGAATTCACAGTCTGCAAATATGGAGACACATATCAACCCACAGAACAAATGTATCATGTTATTTACCCCCTATGGTGAATCCCATAAAAATGTAATATAACAAAACACTGATATTGAATGTTTATCATTTGGTCACCTCACCTATAAAAAATTGAATAAAAATCCATCAAAATGTCACATGCTCCCCAAAATGTTACATGGAAACTATAGCTAATCCTGCAAAAAACAAGCCCTCACACAAATGCATCAACAGGAAAATAAAATGTTATGGCTCCTAAAATATGCCAACATAAAATACAAATGTTTTTTTTTTTTTGTTATTTTATGGAACAAAAGTAATAAAAAAAAAGACACCTGTCCATCCAGTTTGGCCTGTTATCCTGCAAGTTGATCCAGTATCAAGTTGAAATAAATCCTGTCAGGTAGAAGCCAATTTTCCCTACTTAAGGGGAACAAAATTAATTCCCAACTCCAATCAGGCAATCAGAACAACTCCTTGGATCAACAACCAATCTCTAGTAGCTATAGCCTGTAATATTATTACACTACAGAAATACATCCAGGCCCCTCCTGAACTCTTTTAGTGAACTCACCATCACCACCTCCTCAGGCAGAGAGTTCCATAGTCTCACTGCTCTTACTGTAAAGAATCCTCTTCTATGTTTGTGTACAAACCTTTTTTCCGCCAGACGCAGAGGATGTCCTCTTGTCACAGTCACAGTCCTGGGGATAAATAGATGATGGGAGAGATCTCTGTACAGACCCCTGATATATTTATACATAGTTATTAGATCTCCCCTCAGTCATCTTTTTTCTAAAGTGAATAATCTTTAAGTAAATAATCTTAATCTAAATTTAAGTGAATAATCTTTCAGGGAACTGTAGCCCCCCCATTCCAGTTATTACTTTAGTTGCCCTCCTCTGAACCCTCTCCAGCTCTGCTATGTCTGCCTTGTTCACAGGAGTCAAGAACTTTTGTGTGAATTGAAAGCACTTCACTTCGGAGACACGCTGTGAGCACCAACGAAGTTAACGGACTGGAATTATTGTATTGTATTACATTATTTTATTGGTTTTGGCAGCAGCTGCCTGACACTGGTTTCTAAAGCTTAGTTTGCTATTCACTAAAATTCCTAGGTCCTTTCCCATGTCAGTGTTACCCAGTGTTTTACCATTTAGTATGTACGGGTGACTTACATTATTCCTTCCCATGTGCATAACCTTACATTTGTCCGTGTTAAACCTCCTCTGCCACTTATCTGCCCAAGCCTCCAATCTATCCAGATCCCACTGTAGCAGTATACTGTCCTCTTCGGTGTTAATTACTTTACACAGTTTAGTGTCACATATTTTACTGTGCAGGCCTTCTACAAGATCATTAATTAATATATTGAAGAGAATAGGGCCCAATACTGACCCCTGTGTTACCCCACTAGTGACAATGACCCAATCTGAGTGTGTGCCATTAATAACCACCATCTGTTTTCTATCACTGAGCCAGTTATTTACCCACATACAGACATTTTCTCCCAGTCCAAGCATTCTCATTTTATATATTAACCTTTCATGCGGTACAGTGTCAAATGCTTTGGAGAAGTCCAGATATACGACATGCATTGATTCGCCGCTGTCAAGTCTAGAACTTACCTCCTCATAGAAACTGATTAAATTCGTTTGGCATGACCGATCCCTCATGAAGCCATGCTGATATGGCATTATTTTCTATTTTTCATTGAGGTACTCCAGGATAGCATCTCTTATAAACCCTTTAAACAGTTTACCAACGACGGATGTTAAACTTACGGGCCCATAGTTTCCGGGCTCTGTTTTTGGACCCTTCTTGAATACTGGCACCATATTTGCTTTCCGCCAATCCTGTGGAACACTCCCTGTCAGTATAGAGTCCCTAAATATCTGAAATAATGGTCTGGCTATGACATTACTTAACCTCTTAAGGACACAGGGCGTATGGGTACGCCCTAATGTCCGAGTCCTTAAGGACACAGGGCGTACCCATACGCCCTGTATTAAATCACGTGTAGTAAAAAAAAAAAACGCGCTAGAAACATGGTTCCTGCTGCGATCTTGCAGCAGGAACCATGTTAACATGCCGCGGGGGGTCGTGTAACCCCCCCGCATCGGCGATCGCAGTAAACCGCAGGTCAATTCAGACCTGCGGTTTATTGCGTTTCCGGTTCATTCGGGTCCGCGGTGACCTGATGAACCGGAAAATAACGGTGATCGGTGGTGTGATATCACACCACCAATCACCGTTCTTGATTCGAGGCGGTGGCGGCGGTGATCTCTCCTGATTGGTCGGGAGAGAGGCGGCGGATTCAAACTCCGTCGCTCCTCTCTCCCCTCCTCTTGCTGCTGCCGCCGCTGCCCGGACAAAACCGCTCCTGTGACCCCCCCCTACTTCGGCTCCCATCACCCTCCTGCACCCACCCATCAGGTAGGTTAGGGTCAGTGAGGGAGAGGTAGTTTAGGCAGGGATAGAAGGGAAAGTTTAGTTTTAGGGAACCCCCAAAAAAAAAAAAAAAAAAAGTTTCTTTGCTGTGCTGCCTGTGGTGGTTGGGGTCCACAGCACTTAGCTGTGCGCCCCTAAACCCACCCAGGGGTGCTGATCCCCCCACTCCGCTACCCCCCTCTGCCACCCCACCCTCTGCCACCAACCACCCGCTAACCCCCTCCACCACCCGCCACCCCCCTCCGCTACCAACCACCCACTAATCTCCTCCACCACCCGCCACCTCCCTCCGCCACCCACCACCACCACCAACCTCCGCCACCCACCTCCCTTCTCCGCCACCCCCCTCCGCCACAAACCACCTGCTAACCCCCTCCACCACCTCCCTCCGCCACAAACCACCCACTAACCCCTCCACCTCCCTCCGCCACAAACCACCCGCTAACCCCTCCACCACCCGCCTCCCTCCTCCGCCACCCGCCTCCCTCCTCCGCCACCCACCTCCGCCACAAACCACCCGCTAACCCCCTCCGCCACCCGCCACTAACCTCCGCCTCCCTCCTCCGCCACCCGCCTCCCTCCTCCGCCACAAACCACTTTTTCGTGTGCTTACTGTGGCCGGCACTCTTTGCGTCCGGCCACTGTTAGCGCATCGCTCGCCCCACTGCTGATCAGTGCCGGACAGCTGATCAGCAAGTTTGAGCTTGCCCATAACATTTTTTTCTTATTAGTGCGCGAACACCCGCCCCAACACACACGCACATACAATAAAGTTTGACACACACGCACATACACGCACACACACCCATGGCCCGCCAGCTGTTCACGGTGGAGGAGGCATACGCCCAGATGCTCTCTGACACCGAGAGCGCCAGTGAGGATGACGATGACCCCACCTTCCTCCTGTCATCTGCATCCTCCTCATCATCATCTGATGATGATGAGCCCCCAAGGCGGCGGAGACGCCGCCAGGAGAGCCAGGCGCCCCACATGCTAGGGACCCTGTGGCCCACACCAGTACTGAGCAGCCCTGGGGCTCGTGCTGGTTTCCGGCCCACCAAATAAGCGCACCGGAGCCCCCTACCGGTGAACTTTGATGGTGTCCCCCAGTGGACTAGGAGCCTGTGATTCCGGATTTTGCTGGCAATCCTGGAATCCCGATTCCCACAGTGGGGTTCACTGAAATAGACTATTTCAGGTTTTTTTTCAGTGACCCACTGGTGAATCTGATGGTGGAGCAGACGAATCTGTACGCCCAACAGTTCGTCGCTCAGCACCCAGGTTCCTTTTTGGCTAGACCCGGTGGCTGGACGCCAGTCAGTGCAGCCGAAATGAGGACCTTTTGGGGCCTCGTGCTGCATATGGGTTTAGTTCAAAAACCCAGTGTCAGGCAATACTGGAGTGGGGACGTCCTCTACCAGACCCCACTGTACAGTATGGCCATGACACGCTCAGGTTTGAGGCCATACGGAAATGCCTGCATTATGCAGATAATGCAGCATGTCCCCCAAACTGATCCTGCCTATGACCGGCTGTACAAGATACGGCCGATCATCGATCACTTTGGGGCCGCATTCGCGCAGGCCTACATACCTGGAAGGGAGGTGGCGATTGATGAGTCTCGTTGCTTTCAAGGGAGACTCAGTTTCCGTCAATACATTCCCACTAAGCGAGCGAGGTATGGCGTGAAGCTCTACAAAATTTGTGAGAGTACCTCAGGGTACACTTACAAATTTCGTGTGTACGAGGGACGAGATTCCCGTATTGAACCCCCAGAATGTCCCCCACTCTGGGTGTTAGCGGGAAAATCGTGTGGGACCTTTGCACCCACTGCTGGATAAGGGTTACCACCTGTACGTGGACAACTTTTATACCAGCATTCCCTTGTTCAGGTCCCTTGCCGCCAGATCCACGTTACGCTTGTGGGACCGTGCAGAAAAATCAGCGTGGCCTCCCTACCTACCCCTCCAGGTACCCATCCCCAGGGGTGAGACCCGTGCCCTTACCAGCGACAACCTGTTGCTGGTCAGATATAAGGACAAGAGGGATGTCCTTATGCTGACCACAATCCATGGTAACGGCATCACCCCAGTCTCTGTGCGAGGATCCGCGGCAACGGTCCTCAAACCCGATTGTATCGTCGACTACAATCGGTATATGGAGTGGAGTTGATCTGTCTGATCAAGTTCTCCAACCATATAATGCCATGCGGAAAACCCGGGCATGGTACAAAAAGTTGCGGTCTACATGGTACAGGTTGCCTTGTACAACGCTTTTGTACTATGCGGAGCGCTGGCAGCACAGAGACTTTCCTCCAATTCTATGAGGCAGTCCTCAAGGACCTGATCTTTTCAGACCGGGAAAGAGCAGGTCGGAGTACCTCGGAATTGGAGGCGCCCGGATCGTCCCTGGCCAACACTTTCCAGGTGTGGTCCCCCATACTGGAAAGAGGGACGAACCAAAAAAGTGCAGAGTGTGTCGCAAGAGGGGGATACGGAAGGACACCACCATTCAATGCGACACGTGCCCCGATCATCCGGGCCTCTGCGTTATCAATTGCTTCAGGGAGTATCACACTTCCATGGAGTTCTAAATTTTTATAATTCCCTACAGTCCCCTAGAGAACATAAAAAACTATGGCTCTCAGTCTTTGGAGGCACAGAAACAATTTTTTTCCCAAAAAATATTAGTTTTAGTGCAGGCATCCTCAAAATGCGGCCTTCCAGTTGTTGTAAAACTACAACTCCCAGCATGCCCAGCTACAGGTATCAGCAGGGCATAGAGGGAATTGTAGTTTTACAACATCTGGAGGGCCGCTTTTTGAGGATGCCTGTTTTAGTGTCTCCTAAGTCTGAGAGCCATAAATATTGGGCATCGCCGCGTTCGTAAAAATTTGCTCTATAAAAATAAAATTTGA
Organism: Bufotes viridis; assembly: GCA_033119425.1. NCBI lineage: Eukaryota > Metazoa > Chordata > Amphibia > Anura > Bufonidae > Bufotes > Bufotes viridis. The sequence continues at coordinate 231,853,361 of CM065590.1, forward strand.
CCCAACCCCTTGGAAAAACGACTTAGTTTTTATTTATTTTTTTTATGTCCAAAAAGCCATTTTTATTGTCACCCAACATCAAAAAAAGTGTAATAGCGAGCGATCAAAAAGTTGTATACACCCCCAAATAGTGCCAATAAAACCGCCATCTCATTCCGCAAAAAATGAGCCCCTACATTATATATTCCCCCCCCCAAAAAAAAAAAAAACTGCAGCCGCCAGGATATTTAGATTGGAAAAAAAACAGATCATTTTACTAATAGGATAATCTAGTGTGAAATCTGAATAAATCAAATAAAGTAGACATATTAGGTATCGGTGCGTCCATAATAATCTGCCCTATAAAAATAATATTAGACCCAAATAATATTAGACCCAACCCCTCGGATGAACGACGTTAAAAATAAAAACAGTGTTTAAAAAAGCCATTTATGTTACCCAACATCAAAAAAAGTGTAATAGCGAGCGATCAAAAAGTCGACCAAATAGTGCCAATAAAACCGCCATCTCATCCCGCAAAAAATGAGCCCCTACATTATTTAGTCCCCCCCCCCCCCAAAAAAAAAAATGCAGCTGCCGGGCTATTTAGATTTTTTTCCAAATAGAAAAATCTAGTGTGAAATCTGAATAAATCAAAGAAAGTAGACATATTACGTATCGGTACGTCCGTAATAATCTGCCCTATAATAATAACATTATAACAAACCCCTCAAAGGAGCGGTGTTAAAAAAATAAAATAAAAACTGTGCCAAAAACCCCATTTTTTGGCAAATTTTCCATTTTAATCCATATTTTCCAGTAATAAAGCAAGGGTTAACAGTGAAAAAAAAAAATATTTATTGCCCCGATTCTGTAGTTTGCAGAAACACCCCATATGTGGTCATAAATGGCTATATAGCCACAAAGCAGGGCATAGAACGAAGGGAACGCCATATGGTTTCTGGAAGGCAGATTTTGATGGACTGGTTTATTTACACCATGTCCCATTAGAAGCCCCCCTGATGTAGCCTAGACTAGAAACTCCAAAAAAGTGACCCCCATCTAAGAAACTACACCCCTCAAGGTATTCAAAAATCACTTTACAAACTTTGTTAACCCTTTAGGTGTTCCACAAAAATGAATGGCAAATATATTAACAATTTTAGAATTTCCATTTTTTGCTATATTGCCTCAAAAAAGTGTAATATAGAGCAATCAAAAATCAAATTTACCCTAAAATAGTCCCAAAACAACAACCACCATATCCTGTAGTTTCCGAGATGGGGTCACTTTAAAGGAGTTTATACTCTAGGGGTGCAGCAGGGGGCTTGAAAGGGTACATGGTGTAAATATACCAGTCCAGTAAAATCTGCCTTTCAAAAACCATATGGCGTTCCCCTTGTTCAATGTCCTCCCGTTTGGCCAAACAGTAGTTTAGGACCACATATGGGGTGTTTCTGTAAACTAGAGAATCAGGGCAACCCATATTGAGTTTTGTTTGGCAGGTAGCCCTCACTTTATTACTGGAAAAAATGGATTATAATGGAAATTTTTCCAAAAATTCTAAATTTCAAAATTGTTTCTCCATCTTCCATGAACTGTGGTGGAACACCTAAAGGGTTAACAACGTTTGTAAACCCAGCTTTGAATACCTTGAGGGTGTACTTTCTAAAATGGGGTCATTTTTGGGCGGTTTATATTATGTAAGCCTCACAAAGTGACTCCAGACCTGGACTGGTCCATAAAAGTGGAATTTGGAAAATTTCGGAAAAATTTCAAAATTTGCTTCTAAACTTCTAAGCTATGTAACATCCCCAAAAAATAAAATGGCATTTCCAAAATGCTCCAAACATGAAGGAGACATATGGGAAATGTAAAATCATCCCTTTTTTGGGAGGTATTTCTATGTATTATAGAAGTAGAGAAACTGAAACTTTAAAATTTGCTAAATTTTCCAAATTTTTGGTAAAAATTCTATTTTTTTATGCAAAAAAATTAACTTTTTTGACCCAATTTTAGTAGTGTTGTAAAGAAGAATATGTGACGAAAAAACAATCTCAGAACGGCCTGGGTAAGTAAAAGCGTTTCAAAGTTATTCACACTTAAAGGGACAGTGGTCAGATTTTGAAAAAATGGCCTGGTCCTTAAGGTGAATTAGGGCCGTGTCCTTAAGGGGTTAATTCTCTTAGGATACGGGGGTGTATGCCATCCGGTCCTGGCGACTTGTCTATTTTAATCTTTTTAAGTCGTTGTTGTACTACTGCCTGGGTCAGACAGGACACTTTCAATGGGGAATTTATTTTTACATTCTGCATTTCATCTGACAGTTTATTTTACTCAGTAAATACAGTGGAGAAAAAATATATTTGATAGCTTTGCTTTCTCCTTGTCGCTCTCTGCAACTCCCCCCTCATTACTCTGTAGAGGGCCGACACCTTCAGATTTATACTTTTTACCATTTATATAACTGAAGAATAGAGATGAGCGAACACCTGGATGTTCGGGTTCGAGAGGTTCGGCCGAACTTCCGGAAAATGTCCGGGATCGTGATCCGAACTCAACCCGAACTTCATCCCGAACCCGAACCCCATAGAAGTCAATGGTGACCCGAACTTTTGGGCACTAAAAAGCCTGTAAAAGACTCCCGGAAAGGGCTAGAGGGCTGCAAAAGGCAGCAAAATGTAGGTAAATCCCCTGCAAACAAATGTAGATAGGGAAATGAATTAAAATAAAATAAAATAAATAAAAATTAACCAATATCAATTGGAGAGAGGTCCCACAGCAAGGAATCATGCGTCATATCATCCACCACTGGAGAAGGCCACTCTCATTTATTTGGGACCAGCACCCAGACAGAGGATACAGGTCCCACATCAAGGAATCATGCGTCATATCAACCCCCACCGGAGAAGCCCACTCTCATGTGTTTTGGACCAGCACCCAGACAGAGGTCCCACATCAAGGAATCATGCGTCATATCAACCCCCACCGGAGAAGGCCACTCTCATTTATTTTGGACCAGCACCCAGACAGAGGATACAGGTCCCACAGCAAGGAATCATGCCTCATATCAACCACCAACGGAGAAGGCCACTCTCATGTATTTTGGACCAGCACCCAGACAGAGGAGAGAGGTCCCACATCAAGGAATCATGCGTCATATCAACCACCACCGGAGAAGGCCACTCTCATTTATTTTGGACCAGCACCCAGACAGAGGATACAGGTCCCACAGCAAGGAATCATGTGTCATATCAACCACCACCGGAGAAGGCCACTCTCATGTATTTTGGACCAGCACCCAGACAGAGGAGAAAGGTCCCACATCAAGGAATCATGCGTCATATCAACCACCACCGGAGAAGGCCACTCTGATTTATTTTGGACCAGCACCCAGACAGAGGATACAGGTCCCACAGCAAGGAATCATGCGTCATATCAACCACCACCGGAGAAGGCCACTCTCATGTATTTTGGACCAGCACCCAGACAGAGGAGAGAGGTCCCACATCAAGGAATAAGGCGTCATATCAACCCCCACCGGAGAAGGCCACTCTCATTTATTTTGGACCAGCACCCAGACAGAGGATACAGGTCCCACAGCAAGGAATCATGCCTCATATCAACCACCAACGTGAAGGCCACTCTCATGTATTTTGGACCAGCACCCAGACAGAGGAGAGAGTCCCACATCAAGGAATCATGCGTCATATCAACCCCCACCGGAGAAGGCCACTCTCATTTATTTTGGACCAGCACCCAGACAGAGGATACAGGTCCCACAGCAAGGAATCATGCGTCATATCAACCACCACCGGAGAAGGCCACTCTCATGTATTTTGGACCAGCACCCAGACAGAGGATACAGGTCCCACAGCAAGGAATAAGGCGTCATATCAACCACCACCGGAGAAGGCCACTCTCATTTATTTTGGACCAGCACCCAGACAGAGGATACAGGTCCCACAGCAAGGAATCATGCCTCATATCAACCACCAACGGAGAAGGCCACTCTCATGTATTTTGGACCAGCACCCAGACAGAGGAGAGAGGTCCCACATCAAGGAATCATGCGTCATATCAACCCCCACCGGAGAAGGCCACTCTCATTTATTTTGGACCAGCACCCAGACAGAGGAGATAGGTCCCACAGCAAGGAATCATACCTCATATCAACCACCAACGGAGAAGGCCACTCTCATTTATTTCGGCCCAGCACCCAGACAGAGGATACAGGTCCCACAGCAAGGAATCATGCGTCATATCAACCCCCACCGGAGAAGGCCACTCTCATGTATTTTGGACCAGCACCCAGACAGAGAAGAGAGGTCCCACATCAAGGAATCATGCGTCATATCAACCCCCACCGGAGAAGGCCACTCTCATTTATTTTGGACCAGCACCCAGACAAAGGATACAGGTCCCACAGCAAGGAATCATGCCTCATATCAACCACCAACGGAGAAGGCCACTCTCATGTATTTTGGACCAGCACCCAGACAGAGGAGAGGTCCCACATCAAGGAATCATGCGTCATATCAACCACCACCGGAGAAGGCCACTCTCATTTATTTTGGACCAGCACCCAGACAGAGGATACAGGTCCCACAGCAAGGAATCATGCGTCATATCAACCACCACCGGAGAAGGCCACTCTCATGTATTTTGGACCAGCACCCAGATAGAGGATACAGGTCCCACAGCAAGGAATAAGGCGTCATATCAACCACCACCGGAGAAGACCACTCTCATTTATTTTGGACCAGCACCCAGACAGAGGATACAGGTCCCACAGCAAGGAATCATGCCTCATATCAACCACCAACGGAGAAGGCCACTCTCATGTATTTTGGACCAGCACCCAGACAGAGGAGAGAGGTCCCACATCAAGGAATCATGCGTCATATCAACCCCCACCGGAGAAGGCCACTCTCATTTATTTTGGACCAGCACCCAGACAGAGGATACAGGTCCCACAGCAAGGAATCATGCGTCATATCAACCACCAACGGAGAAGGCCACTCTCATTTATTTCAGACCAGCACCCAGACAGAGGATACAGGTCCCACAGCAAGGAATCATGCGTCATATCAACCACCACCGGAGAAGGCCACTCTCATGTATTTTGGACCAGCACCCAGATAGAGGATACAGGTCCCACAGCAAGGAATAAGGCGTCATATCAACCACCACCGGAGAAGACCACTCTCATTTATTTTGGACCAGCACCCAGACAGAGGATACAGGTCCCACAGCAAGGAATCATGCCTCATATCAACCACCACCGGAGAAGGCCACTCTCATGTATTTTGGACCAGCACCCAGACAGAGTAGAGAGGTCCCACATCAAGGAATCATGCGTCATATCAACCCCCACCGGAGAAGGCCACTCTCATTTATTTTGGACCAGCACCCAGACAGAGGATACAGGTCCCACAGCAAGGAATCATGCGTCATATCAACCACCAACGGAGAAGGCCACTCTCATTTATTTCAGACCAGCACCCAGACAGAGGATACAGGTCCCACAGCAAGGAATCATGCCTCATATCAACCACCACCGGAGAAGGCCACTCTCATGTATTTTGGACCAGCACCCAGACAGAGGAGAGAAGTTTTCACAGCAGAGAATTATGCATTTAGATCACCCACCACAGGAGTAGTCCACCATTTAATGGGACCCCGGCAACCATGTCAGATGGCACAAACATCAGCTTCACATAACCCAGCACAAGAGAAGGCCACTTTGAGAGACTTTGACCCCTGCACCCAGACGGAGGAGAGAGGTTTTCACAGCAGAGAATCATGCATTTAGATCACCCACCACAGGAGTAGGCCACCATTTAATGGGACCCCGGCAACCATGTCAGATGGCACAAACATCAGCTTCACATCACCCAGCACAAGAGAAGGCCACTTTGAGAGACTTTGACCCCTGCACCCAGACGGAGGAGAGAGGTCCCACAGCAGAGAATCAGGCATTTATATCAGCCAGCACAGGAGAAGGCCGCTTTCAGTGACTTAGGCCTTAGCACCGACACAGAGGAGACAGGTCAAATAGCACAAGCATCAGTTTCACATCAACCACCACAGGAGAAGGGCACTTTTAGAGACTTTGACCCCTGCACCCAGAAAGAGGAGAGAGGTCCCACAGCAGAGATTCAGGCATCATGTCAACCACCACAGGAGTAGGCCACTTTTTGTTTCTTTGACCCTGCACCCAGAACGAGGAGAGAGGTCCCACAGCAGAGATTCAGGCATTTATATCAGCCAGCACAGGAGAAGGCCGCTTTCAGTGACTTAGGCCTTAGCACCGACACAGAGGAGACAGGTCAGATAGCACAAGCATCAGTTTCACATCAACCACCACAGGAGAAGGGCACTTTTAGAGACTTTGACCCCTGCACCCAGAAAGAGGAGAGAGGTCCCACAGCAGAGATTCAGGCATCATGTCAACCACCACAGGAGTAGGCCACTTTTTGTTTCTTTGACCCCTGCACCCAGAACGAGGAGAGAGGTCCCACAGCAGAGATTCAGGCATTTATATCAGCCAGCACAGGAGAAGGCCGCTTTCAGTGACTTAGGCCTTAGCACCGACACAGAGGAGACAGGTCAGATAGCACAAGCATCAGTTTCACATCAACCACCACAGGAGAAGGGCACTTTTAGAGACTTTGACCCCTGCACCCAGAAAGAGGAGAGAGGTCCCACAGCAGAGATTCAGGCATCATGTCAACCACCACAGGAGAAGGGCACTTTTAGAGACTTTGACCCCTGCACCCAGAAATAGGAGAGAGGTCCCACAGCAGAGATTCAGGCATTTATATCAGCCAGCACAGGAGAAGGCCGCTTTCAGTGACTTAGGCCTTAGCACCGACACAGAGGAGACAGGTCAGATAGCACAAGCATCAGTTTCACATCAACCACCACAGGAGAAGGGCACTTTTAGAGACTTTGACCCCTGCACCCAGAAAGAGGAGAGAGGTCCCACAGCAGAGATTCAGGCATTTATATCAGCCACCACAGGAGAAGGCCGCTTTCAGTGACTTTGGCCCCCCTGCACCCACACAAAGGAGACATGTCAGACAGCACAAGTATAACATTCATATCACCCAGCACAGGATATGTACTTTGGCCCCGGCACCCAGACAGACGGAAGGTTCATTCAACTCTGGGTTGCACCCCAAGATCCTACTTAATTTCAAAAATAGATTTTTCAATGAAGAAGTGGCCAGGAGTACAAGACAACGTGGTTTAAGGCAGTTATTAAGGACTACTCTGCACAAGGGAGGGTCAGGTCTTGTGGGATCCATGCCTGGTTCATTTTTATAAACGTCAGCTTGTCCACGTTGGCTGCGGACAGGCGGCTGCGTTTGTCAGTAATGACGCCCCCTGCCGTGCTGAATACACGTTCAGATAAAACGCTGGCCGCCGGGCAGGCCAGCACCTCCAAGGCATAACATGCTAATTCTGGCCACGTGGACAATTTGGAAACCCAGAAGTTGAATGGGGCCGAACCATCCGTCAGTACGTGGAGTTGTGTGCAGATGTACTGTTCAAACATGTTAGTGAAATGTTGCCTCCTGCTTACACGTTCCGTATCAGGTGGTGGGGCAGTTAGCTGTGGCGTGGAGACAAAACTTTTCCACATTTCTGCCATGCTAACCCTGCCCTCAGAGGAGTTGGCCGTGACACTGCTGCGTGGGCGACCTCTAGCTCCTCCTCCTCCTCTGCCTTTGCCTTGGCCTTCCACCAGTTCCCCTGTGACAGTTGGGAATGCTCTCAGGAGCGCGTCTACCAGTGTGCGCTTGTACTCGCGCATCTTCCTATCACGCTCCAGTGGGCACATTGTCTTTGTACTGTGGATCCAGCAGGGTGGCCACCCAGTAGTCAGCACACGTTAAAATGTGGGCAACTCTGCTGTCGTTGCGCAGGCACTGCAGCATGTAATCGCTCATGTGTGCCAGGCTCCCCAGAGGTAAGGACAAGCTGTCCTCTGTGGGAGGCGTATCGTCATCATCCTCTGTATCCCCCCAGCCACGCACCAGGGATGTGCCTGCGCTGTGCTGGGTGCCACCCCGCTGTGAACCTGCTTCATCCTCATCCTCCAGTAGTGGTCCCTGGCTGGCCACATTTGTACCTGCCCTCTGCTGTTGCAAAAAACCTCCCTCTGAGCCACTTCTAACAGACTGGCCTGAAAGTGCTAAAAACGACCCGTCATCCTCCTCCTCCTCCTCCTCCTGGCCCTGGCCCACCTCCTCTTCCATCATCGCCCTAAGCGTTTTCTCTAGGAGACATAGAATTGGTATTGTCACGCTGATAACTGTGGCATCGCCACTGGCCATGTTGGTGGCGTACTCTAAACAGCGCAACAGGGCACACAGGTCTCGCATGGAGGCCCAATCATTGGTGGTGAAGTGGTGCCGTTCCGCAGTGCGACTGACCCGTGCGTGCTGCAGCTGAAACTCCACTATGGCCTGCTGCTGCTCGCACAGTCTCTCCAGCATGTGCAAGGTGGAGTTCCACCGGGTGGGCACGTCGCATATTAGGCGGTGAGCGGGAAGGCTGAAGTTCCGCTGTAGCGCTGACAGGCTAGCAGCGGCAGGATGTGAACGCCGGAAGCGCGCACAGACGGCCCACACTTTATGCAGCAGCTCTGACATGTCTGGGTAGTTGTGAATGAACTTTTGCACCACCAAATTCAGCACATGCGCCAGGCAAGGGATGTGCGTCAAACCGGCTAGTCCCAGAGCTGCCACGAGATTTCGCCCATTATCGCACACCACCAGGCCGGGCTTGAGGCCCACCGGCAGCAACCACTGGTCGGTCTGTTGTTCAATACCCCGCCAAAACTCCTGCGCGGTGTGGGGCCTGTCCCCCAAACATATGAGTTTCAGAATGGCCTGCTGACGTTTACCCCGGGCTGTGCTGAAGTTGGTGGTGAAGGTGTGTGGCTGACTGGATGAGCTGGTGGAAGCAGAGGAGGAGGAGGAGGAAGCCGAGTAGGAGGAGGAGGCTACAGGAGGCAAAGAATGATGCCCTGTGATCCTTGGCGGCGGAAGGACGTGCGCCAAGGAACTCTCCGCCTGGGGCCCAGCCGCCACTACATTTACCCAGTGTGTAGTTAGGGAGATATAGCGTCCCTGGCCGTGCTTACTGGTCCACGTATCTGTGGTTAGGTGGACCTTGCCACAAATGGCGTTGCGCAGTGCACACTTGATTTTATCGGACACTTGCATGTGCAGGGAAGGCACGGCTGTCTTGGAGAAGTAGTGGCGGCTGGGAACCACATACTGGGGGACAGCCATGGCCATCAGCTGTTTGAAGCTGTCTGTGTCCACCAGCCGGAATGACAGCATTTCAAAGGCCAGTAGTTTAGAAATGCTGGCATTCAGGCCAAGGGATCGAGGGTGACTAGGTGGGAATTTGCGCTTCCTCTCAAAGGTTTGAGAGATGGAGAGCTGAACGCTGCTGTGTGAAATAGTGGAGACGCTAGGTGACGGTGGTGGTGTCGGTGGCACATCCTCTGTTTGCTGCTCGGCAGGTGGCAACATTCCTCTCGAGGCGGAAGCCGAGGCAGCAGCGCTAGAGGAGCAGGGGAGCCTGAGCGGGTTCCTTGTTTTTAAGGTGTGTACTCCACTGCAGTTCATGCTTTGCATGTAGATGCCTGATCATGCAGGTGGTGCTCAGGTTAAGAACGTTAATGCCTCGCCTCAGGGTCTGATGGCACAGCGTGCAAACCACTCTGGTCTTGTCCTCAGCACATTGTTTGAAGAAGTGCCATGCCAGGGAACTCCTTGAAGATGCCTTTGGGGTGCTGGGTCCCTGTTGGCGCTGGCCAATAGCAGGCGAACTCTCTGGACGGCGGCTGTTCTACTTTTGCCCCCTGCTCCCTCTTTGGCTTCGCTGTTGTCTCGGTCTCACCACTGCCTCTTCCTCTGAACTATTTAAGTCAGCGGCACGACCTTCAGTCCATGTGGGGTCTAAGACCTCATCGTCCTCTGCATCGTCTTCCACCCAGTCTTCCTCCCTGACCTCCTCCTGTTCAGTCTGCACACTGCAATAAGACGCGGCAGTGGGCACCTGTGTTTCGTCATCATCAGACACTCAGTCACTCTGCTGTGGTGGTATTCCCATGTCCTCATCATCTGGATACATAAGTGGTTGTGCGTCAGTGCATGGAATGTCTTCCACCGCTGGGGAAGGGATAGGTGGACGCCCCTGGAAAACCGTGGGAGCAGAGTCTTCAAACAGAAGAAGAGACTGCTGCATAACTTGAGGCTCAGCCAGTTTCCCTGATATGCATGGGGGTGATATGACAGACTGATGGGCTTGGTTTTCAGGTGCCACCGGTGCGCTTTCCGCAGAAGACTGGGCGGAAGACAATGTGGTGAACGTGCTGGAAGCACTGTCGGCCACCCAATCGACTAATGCCTGTACCTGCTCAGGCCTTACCATCCTCATAACGGCATTGGGCCCCACCAAATATCGCTGTAAATTCTGCCGGCTACTTGAGGGAGTTGTTTTACTACTTTGTGCGCCTGAGGCCGAACGGCCACGTCCTCTGCCAGCAACAGAGGCTCCACGGACACCACCACGACCGCGTCCTCGTCCCTTAATAGAATGTTTCCTCATTGTTGCGATTCAACTCGCACCACAATAAAATATATTATTTTTTAGCCCCAAAATTCCCACACTGGAAGATATAATTCCTTTTTCCGGTATTAATTACAAGAACACTGCTGTTAATTGGACACCAAATTTTTATAATGCTAGTTTTGGTACATAGATTCCACACGGGGAGATATAATTCCTTTTTACAGGAGTAAAAACGTGAGCCCTAGTTTTTCTGGTCTAACAAACACCAGATTGATTAAATGGGCCTTTTTTTCACCAAAATTACAACACTGGACAATAATGCCTTTTGGCGGTATTAATTACAAGAACACTGCTGCTAATTGGACACCAGATTTTTTATAATGCTAGTTTTGGTACATAGATTCCACACGGGGAGATATAATTCCTTTTTAGAGGAGTGAAAACGTGAGGCCTAGTTTTTCTGGTCTAACAAACACCAGATTGATTAAATTGGCCTTTTTTTCACCAAAATTACAACACTGGACAATAATGCCTTTTGGCGGTATTAATTACAAGAACACTGCTGCTAATTGGACACCAGATTTTTATAATGCTAGTTTTGGTACATAGATTCCATACGGGAGATATAATTCCTTTTAGAGGAGTGAAACGTGAGGCCTAGTTTTTCTGGTCTAACAAACACCAGATTGATTAAATTGGCCTTTTTTCAGCAAAATTACAACACTGGACAATAATGCCTTTTAGCGGTATTAATTACAAGAACACTGCTGCTAATTGGACACCAGATTTTTATAATGCTAGTTTTGGTACATAGGTTCCACACGGAGATATAATTCCTTTTAGAGGAGTGAAAACGTGAGGTCTAGTTTTCTGGTCTAACAAACACCAGATTGATTAAATTGGCCTTTTTCACCAAAATTACAACACTGGACAATAATGCCTTTTGGCGGTATTAATTACAAGAACACTGCTGCTAATTGGACACCAGATTTTTATAATGCTAGTTTTGGTACATAGATTCCACACGGGAGATATAATTCCTTTTAGAGGAGTGAAACGTGAGGCCTAGTTTTTCTGGTCTAACAAACACCAGATTGATTAAATTGGCCTTTTTTCACCAAAATTACAACACTGGACAATAATGCCTTTTGGCGGTATTAATTACAAGAACACTGCTGCTAATTGGACACCAGATTTTTATAATGCTAGTTTTGGTACATAGATTCCATACGGAGATATAATTCCTTTTAGAGGTGAAAACGTGAGGCCTAGTTTTCTGGTCTAACAAACACCAGATTGATTAATTGGCTTTTTTCAGCAAAGTACAACACTGGACAATAATGCCTTTTGGCGGTATTAATTACAAGAACACTGCTGCTAATTGGACACCAGATTTTTTATAATGCTAGTTTTGGTACATAGGTTCCACACGGGGAGATATAATTCCTTTTTAGAGGAGTGAAAACGTGAGGTCTAGTTTTTCTGGTCTAACAAACACCAGATTGATTAAATTGGCCTTTTTTTCACCAAAATTACAACACTGGACAATAATGCCTTTTGGCGGTATTAATTACAAGAACACTGCTGCTAATTAAACACCAGATTTTTTATAATGCTAGTTTTGGTACATAGATTCCACACGGGGAGATATAATTCCTTTTTAGAGGAGTGAAAACGTGAGGCCTAGTTTTTCTGGTCTAACAGACACCAGATTGATTAAATTGGCCTTTTTTTCACCAAAATTACAACACTAGACAATAATGCCTTTTGGCGGTATTAATTACAAGAACACTGCTGCTAATTGGACACCAGATTTTTTATAATGCTAGTTTTGGTACATAGATTCCACACGGGGAGATATAATTCCTTTTTACAGGAGTAAAAACGTGAGGCCTAGTTTTTCTGGTCTAACAAACACCAGATTGAAGAAATTGGCCTTTTTTTCACCAAAATTACAACACTGGACAATAATGCCTTTTGGCGGTATTAATTACAAGAACACTGCTGCTAATTGGACACCAGATTTTTTATAATGCTAGTTTTGGTACATAGATTCCCACACGGGGAGATATAATTCCTTTTTAGAGGAGCGAAAATTACACCAAAATTACAACACTGGACGATATAATGCCTTTTGGCGGTATTAATTACAAGAGGACTGCTGGTATTTCAGAACACCGGAATTGTTAAAATGCTAGTTTTGCTAGATAAATTTCCCACACTGGGAGAAATATTGCCTAAGCTTTTTTACAGTATTAATTACAACAGGAGTGCTTCTTCTGATCTAACACCAGAATAATTTTATTATTACGGTGAAAGCTTTTTCTAATTTATATTTCTGGCACATAAAAAAAAAAAATATTTCTGGCTGACAGTATTGGACAAAGTAGTGGCACTGGCTAGCCTAGCTGGAACAGCACATTCATGGGATTTGCTATCAAAGTGGGTTACTTTCAGTTTCACCACTGATATATTAAATATCTTTGCAGTTAGTATGGGTGACACAAGCACAGCCAAACCCCTGATGTAGTATATCTATGAAAAAATCGACTATTACATGAGATTAATGGACGTTGTGGCAGCTTTTGCTGTAGCACCACAAGTCCCAAAATGGCCGCCGCCTATCAGCCCAGTAACATGTGCCAGAAAACGGTCTGCCCAGCCAGAAAAAAAATTGACTTTGACTGAGCAGCTGAATCGCTGTTGTTCTGATTCACAGGTGTAGATTTTTAACTTCTTTGGAGCTTTGGTTTACACCCTGTGGCAGCAAGTGCTGGCGCACCACAAGTCCCAAAATGGCCACCGCCGGTCAGCCCAGTTACATGTGCCAGTAAAAATCGCTCTGGCCAGTCTCAACAAAATAGTGACTTTCAGTGAACAGCTCAGCTGAGTTGTTCTGATGCACAGGTGTAGAAAGGTAGATGATTCAATCACTTCTTTATCCCTGCCTATCTCGCCCTCACAGAAGCTGCATCCTCTCCCTACACTAGTCAGAGCAGTGTGACGTGCGGCGCTACGTGACTCCAGCTTAAATAGAGGCTGGGTCACATGCTGCACTTGGCCAATCACAGCCATGCCATTAGTAGGCATGGCTGTGATGGGCTCTTAGGGCAAGAAGTAAAACGCTAGCTGATTGGCTGCTGTGCAGCCCTTCAGAAAGCGGGAAGTAATCGACGAACACCGGACCCGAACCCGAACTTTTTTGAAAAGGTCCGGGTTCGGGTCCGTGTCACGGACACCCCAAAATTCGGTACGGACCCGAACGATTTTCGAACTGTTCGCTCAACACTACTGAAGAACATTTTAGGGTTAGTTTTACTATCTTTGGCAATTAATCTCTAGGTCTCTAGTTTGGCAGTTTTTATTTGTTTTTTTACATATTCTATTTTTTTCCTTATAGTTTTTCAGTGCTTCCTCGCTACCCTCCTGTTTTCATGATTTAAATACTTTCTTTTTGTCATTTATTGCTTTCTTTACAGTTCTATTTATCCACTTTGGTTTTTTCTTGTTCCTTAACCTTTTATTCCCATAAGGTAGAGTATGTACCTCCACTCCACATGTGACTCCACATGTTTATGTTCCTCACTTATACCTTCTCGGACTGTGGGCTTTAGACAGGACTTTACATAAAGGCAGACCCCTCCCCCTCTCTGTTTTTTGCGATTCTTTCTAAACAGACTGTAACCCTGTACATTAACTGCCTAGTCATAGCTATCATCCAGCCATGTCTCAGTTATTCCCACTTTTTCATAGTCCTCCTCACACATCAGTTCACCAGTTTTATTAGTAAGTCTTCTGACATTAGTATACATCCAATTAAGAGGTTTATGTATATTTTGTACCCTACATCTTTCCTCCTGAACTGTTCTAGTCCCTCCTTCCATTTCTCCCCCAGTCCCATTACCTTGGCACTATCTTCCCATCCTATAACGTAATTACCCTCCCCCCCAGTCCTTAGTTTAAACACTTCTACATCTTCTAGCCATCTTCTTCCCCAACACAGCTGCCCCTTCCCCATTGAGGTGCTGCCCATCCCTACGATAGAGCCTGTAGCCGTCAGAGAGGTCGACCCAGTTCTCCAGGAACCCATACCCCTCCTTCCTACACCAGTTCTTGAGCCACTTGTTAACCCCCCTAATCTCCCGCTGCCTTTCTTGTGTGGCTTGTAGTAAAGGTAGTATTTCGGAAAACACTACCTTTGAGGTCCTTGCCCTAAGCTTGTGACCTAAATCCCTAAAATAATTTTTAAGACAACGCTCCACCTACCTCTAACTTTTCCATTGGTTCTGATATGGACCATGACCGCTGGATCTTCTGCAGCCCCTCCCAGTAATCTGTCAACCCAATCCGCGATGTGTCCAAATCGAGCACCAGGAAGACAACACACTGTTCGACTATCCTGGTCTTTGTGACAGATCGCCCTATCTGTACCCCTAATAATTAAGTCTCCCACCTATCTGGCCTGCCTTGCTCTCCTGGTCCCCTGCTTACTGGAGCTGACTTTCCCCTGACTGGCAGAGCAAATTTCCGGCTGTAGCAGTGCTCTCCCTGAACTGACATCTGACATCCCCCTCATCTGCCAACCTTGCAAACTTGTTTAAGGGCTAGCCTCCCTGACACTCTTCCCTCTACCCCACTTTCTAACTGTTATCTAGCTAGCTACCTCACTTTCCTGAGCCTCCTCACTACCACCCTCCCCCACCTCTACCCCATTGAGTGCTTGCTTAGTGAGCAGCAAACTCTTTTCCAAATTGTCAACGCTTCTCAGTGTTCAAACTTCTCAGTGTTCAAACTCACTCAAACAGCTGTTCCAGGACTGCATACATTAGGCAAGATGTGCACTGGACTGCGCTGTCAATAATGGAACACATACTAAATGGGGATTACGCAAGAAACAAGAAAAAATACAATATGGTGCATTGATAAGAATCTAACTTACTATAGTCCCTTCCTAAAGTCCTAGAATCTCAAGTCACGTAATCTAAAGTCCCAAACTTAATACAAATACACACTTGAACCCAAACACGTGAATGCTCACAAACTATCGTTCTTTGTCTGCTTGTATAAGTGCAGCTCTCAAACCAGGCTGCTTTTTTTCCCTCTGGTTTCAGTTGACACACAGAATACAGTTAACATATCCTTTATATAACACATAAAATATTAGAAGAATTGCTGTTTTTTTGGCTACCGTGTCTCCCAAAAATGGAATAAAAGATATAAAAATGCTATATGTACCTCAAAATTGTACCTATAAAAACAACAGTTCATCCAGCAACACAACAAAGTTTCACAACAGAAAAATAAATAGTTATGGCTCCTAGAATAATGGCAAAAGCAAATACAAAGGTTATTTTTTCTTTTATGTTTTTAGATGATTTTATGGTGTAAAAGTCAGTTAACATAACTATAAATGATGGGGGTTACTTATAAAGAAATATATGCCACATTTAGCGTAGATTTAGATTTATGTAGAGGCCTGTGCCCCTACATAACTTAGGCACATCCGCTGCCAGCGCAGGGGTATTAAGACCGGTGTATAAATCACCAGTCTTAATAAACTACCACCTATGTTTTCTTTGTAATTATATTGAATGGCAGAAAATCCCAAATCCAGGTGTCAACCTTGTGGCCTCATAGTCAAGAAGACTGGAGGCCACAACCACTGCCAAAGGTGCCCCGTTGTTCTGATAATCACTGGACACAGGAATCATTTCTGGATGTACTATACTTATATGGCCAGTGAAGGGCTGGAGTGGTTATGTGCCAGTACAACACGCCATCATTTCAGCTAAATAATTTGAGATTGGCAAAGAACTGCACTGGATTAATGGAGAGTTTAATAGGTGAGCATAGGCTTTTATATATTCACATATGCAGTTGCTGTCTTTTTTTAAGCCAAGGAAACCTTAAGGTGCAATATCTCTGAGCACAGTTTTTGAAGTGTAGCATATCAACATAAGTATGATCTGATTGCATTGTGATAATTATAACTGCATACATATGAAAAGGGCAGGCATGGGCATACACAGAAATCATAGGGCTCCACAGCAAAATTTAGCATGTCCCCCAAATGAATACATGTTACTGGGGCACAGTGAACCTGGCATTTTGTTTTCTGTCGTCTGTCTAAGGCTTTCTTCACATATAGATTTTTGGCCTTTGCGTTTTGGAACAGTTTGTATTATATTTTATATTTCCGATTGACTAATATGCTAATATTTGGAAGCTAATCTTCCGATTAAGCTAATATTTGGATGCAGCTGGAAAAAAAAAACAATGCAAAGATGTGGCTTTTTCTTAAACAAAATGCTGTTTGAAATCATTGTTAAATCATGTATGTAGTGACAGATATTATTAACAGTAAAAGTATGGTGTTCAGTCCAAACGTGTTATTGTATTTTCAATGTATTTACGCTATAAAACTGCCATAAGTACGATGATTAATCTCCCCAGTCAGGTCGCCATTGTGTCTGCAGCCACCACTAGGGGGAGCTCAATACATATGAATTTACACGACTATAATAGAACTCAATAGATGCTGTATAATCTATCCAGTAAGCTCCCCAGAGTTGTGGCTTCAGGAAATTAATTTCACTATGTCCAGAATCAGTGAAAGCAGCTACACCACAGGCCCATAGCAGTTGTGTGGTCTGCCTCCATAGAAGGTACACCACTGGGGGGCAGATAGGCATGTAACCCAATGAATTACAACTTGGTAGACCTGAAAAAGTGGCTTAAAACTTGTAATTTCTACAAGACAGTTATTTTCTAAGTACCTTTATCTACTAAAATTGTAGTGGAACATCCTAAGGGCTCATGCACATGAACATATTTTTTTCTGTGTCCATTCTGGGTTTTTACAGCAAAAAAACCTGAACATTTATGGACTATTCTATAGAAGGCAGGACATTCCGTTCTGCAAAAAGTGGAACACACATGGCTGGTATCCGTGTTCTGCAGATCCGCAATTTGGGGGCTGCAAAAATGGCACTGGCCATATGCATGAGCCCTAAGGCTAGTGTCAGGCAGTCAGTAAAACACATTTCATGATGAGGGATGCAATACCAGGACTGAACTCGCTGCTCACAGTTATTTTTCATGCTCTGAGTCCAAGCCCTACCACGGGAGTACTGTCCTGTACTCATATAATGCTGTGAATATGGGACAATAGACACACAGTCAGGCTGGAACTCACAGCATCAGAAATTACTATAGATCAGTGAGTTCAGGTAAGCAAAGACACAGTCAGTCTTAGCAATGCCGTGATCACACCGACTGTATTTCCCAAACCACAAACGCTTGTCTAAAACCTGCCTTAAAGGGGTTGCCCCAAGAAAAATGTTCTACAATTTTCAAACCACCACCTGGATCTGAATACTTTTGTAATTGCATGGAATAAAAAATTTAGCCTAGCCACTGAGTTAGGCCTCATGCACACGACCGTTGTTGTGGTCTGTGTCCAAGCCGCATATTTTGCAGCTCGGGCGCGGACCCATTCACTTCAATGGGGCCGCTCTGTTCCGTGCCCCCGCAAAAAAAAATAGAGCATGTCCTATTCTTGTCCGTTTTGCGGACAAGAATAGGCATTTCTACAATGGGCCGCGTTCCGTTCCGCAAATTGCGGAACGGAAACGCAGAGCAGCTTCTGTGTTTTGCGGATCCGCGGTTTGCGAAACGCAAAACACCAACGGCTGTGTGCATGAGGCCTTATTCAAAAAAATGTATCTGTATAGCGCAATCTGCTGTTTGTTCTTTTTCATATTTCTTTGTCCAGCTCACTGAGAAGGCCGCACATGCTCAGTTTCATCTTTCAACTGCCTCCTGAGCTGTGATAGGAAGAGCATGGACACGCCTCCTGAGCTGTGATAGGTAGAGCATGGACACGTCCCCTAAACTGCAGTGGGAAAGACACTCCCCTTGAGCTGCCAGCTTGATAGAACTCTAGCAGAGCAATGAATGGGGAGATCTCTGGATCCATGTGAGGTACAGGGCTGGTTCTAGTACTATGTACTATATGATGTCTGATTTTCATTTTTGACAGTAGTCATGGGATAACCCCTTTAAGGGTATATGCACACAACAATGTAGCTAATGCGGCTTGTCCACACTGATTTTTGAGTGGTTATTGTTGTATTTTTGCAAGATTAGCATGTGTTACTTGTGCAATTTGTGAGTAGATGAGATTTTGAAAATCGTATCTTCCTAGCTGGTATTGTATTACTCAAAAATCCATGCGAAGAATCCAAGCATAATACACATTGGGGGTAATTTATCAAACTGGTGTAAAGTAGAACTGGCTTAGTTGCCCATAGCAACCAAGCAGATTCATCCTTTGATTTTCCAAAGGAGCTGTCCAAAATAAAAGGTGGAATTTGATTGGTTGCTATGGGCAAATAAGCCAGTTATACTTTACATCAGTTTAATATATGACCCCCATTGTGTGCCTTTGCCCTTAGGGGCCATTCACACGTTGAATTTTGATACGATTGTTGACTTTAGAGGCTGTGGACCCACTCGTAGCTTAGCTTCATTGAATGGCTTTAAAGGGAACCTGTCACCAGGATTTTGGGTATAGAGCTGAGGTCATGGGCTGCTAGATGGCCGCTAGCACATCCGCAATATCCAGTCCCCATAGCTCTATGTGCTTTTATTGTGCAAAAAAACTGATTTGATACATATGCAAATTAACCTGAGATGAGTCCTGTCCCTGAGATGAGTCACGTACAGGACTCATCTCAGGTTAATTTGCATATGTATCAAATCAGTTTTTTTACACAATAAAAACACACAGAGCTATGGGGACTGGATATTGCGGATGTGCTAGCGGCCATCTAGCAACCCATGTCCCCAGTTCTATACCCAAAATCCCAGTGACAGGTTCCCTTTAAGTGGCAGCTATCCCTTCTTGTCGCAGTCCCAGCTTTAATCCCGTGAAAGCAATGAGAGGCCAATACCCCATATTTGCTGGTGGAATTTTGATCCACGTCCAGGACAAAAATTCCATCAGCAAAAAAACGACATGTGAATGGGCCCTTAGTGTAAGAAATATTGTTTTTTGAATAATGAAAGCCTTATATTATGTCATACTATATTAGTGTAGAAATATACTGGGAAATTTTGTAGGAATTATAGGGATTGTTCACATTTAGGCCAGATTTAGACGGACGTTTCGATTTCTGTTCACTAAACTCAGATGGATCTAGACATCCATATGGCATCCAGGTGCGTCTGTTTTTTTCCTTAAACCACTCATTTGAATGTGTGTGTCTCAGATGGAAAATGGACAAGAATGGCCCATACTGAAGGTTTCTTAGCACGGACCAATAGACTGTGCCAAAAACCTGCAGTGTTAAAGGGGTTGTCCCAGGGGTCAAATCCTGGGGGAAAAAAATGTGAGAGATCACGCATGCCCAGTTCCTTTCCTGAGGCTGATGCCAGCACAAGGAAGGAACACTATGTCGGAACTGCGCATTGCGAGATTTTTGGCGATCTCACTGACAGCAAGGAGGAGATTGGTAGAACGGTGGCAGTGCTGAGCTCCTTCACAGGTGGCGGTGCTGGGCACAAGGAAGGTTCTTACATCCCCTGGGGCACATTTACACCCTCATTTACATACATATAAAATCATTTTTTATACTGAATAAAAAAGCGCAGCGCTATGGGACAGATATAGTGCGGACATGCTAGCGGCAATCTAGCCGTGCATGTCCGCATCTATATAGGCTCAAACGTGGTGACAGAATCCCTTTAAAGACGGCACTGAAAGGGAACGGCGTTCCTGCTATGAAAAAAGTGCAGGAACACCATTCCTACACGTTCCTGCAGGACTCGAGCCCTGGGTTGTCCGGGTTCAGAGCTGAACCCGGACATACCCATAATTTCACCCAGGCAGCCCCCCTGATGTTAGCATCGGAGCATCTCATGCTCCGATGTGCTCCCTTGCCTTGAGCTAGATCGCGTAAGGCAAGGGCTCTTTTGTTTACAATAACTCCCTGCCCCGGGCAGGGTGTTCGGTGACGTCACCAGCTCTGATGAGCGTGCTTTAGCTCTGCCCTAGCCGTTTTACAGGCTAGGGCAGCGCTAAAGTCCGACCATCAGTGCCAGTGACATCACCGGGTTTCCTGGCAGCCCCATGGAGAGCCCGGTTCTGCACCGATGCTCAAGTCAGGGGGGCTGCCTGGGTGAAAATGGAGGTATGCCCGGGTTCAGCTCTGATTTCACCTTTTACTTTAATTGGTCTGTGTGGTATGTGGATGCTGGGCTCTTAGCATACCGACAGAGATTACTGGTGTCTAAATCAGACTTTAAAGGAATTGTCCAGGATTTTGTTATTCAAGACCCATCCTCAGACTAGGTTATGAATATCTGATTGGCTGTGGTCAGCGCAGATCAGCTGTATTGGTATAGCTGTGATGCCAGAACTACACAGCTTTGACCATTGTGTAGCGGACGGAGCTGGTGAAGTGAATGTGCGCAATGGGCAGAGCTAGTGGCATACATAGAGAAGTAAGGGCCCCATAGCAAGGATCAAACAAGGCCCCCACACACAGGACAAAAGGGTTTCCGTTTAAACCCCTTTCAATGACCCCTGGGCAATTTTTTCCACTGCCTCGTTTGCTAAAAGTTGTTTCTTTAGAGGGTAGAGTCCTAACCATGTTTTCACCCCCAGTAGAAAAGGAGATGATCCCAACTGGTCCCCTTCTTGCCCTGGGCCCCATAGCAGTCACATGGTCTGCCGCTATGGTAGTTATGCCCCTGGGCGGAGCTGTGTATTTCCAGCATCTGAGCTGAAATAGCTGATTGGCAGGAGTGCAGCATATTGGTGGACTCCTGCCAATCATTTATTTGATGGCCTAACAAGATCCTGGAATACCCCTTTAAGAGCAGAGAAACCGCTGTATTTTTCATTAGTTCTCGCCTGCTGGTCCATACTGCAGATGATGGCGCGTTCACAGGCCGCAATGAAGAATTGGATTTCCCCGCTTTATCAAAACTCTCTCAGTCAAAAAAATGAAGTCAATAATAGTTAAAAATCTAATACTTTTGAGGTAAACTTGAACCTAAAGAAATGAGTTGGATTTCTTATTGTTTCATTTTTGGTACCAGATAGGAAGGAGCATTCCTGCGCAGAGAAGAAACCTTTCCAGTCCCCACGTGGTTAATGTTTGCTCAGATCCTCTGGTGACCCCATGGGCTGTGTAAACATATCTCCCTTTGTTTCTCAGGGTGGACCCTATCACCAAAAGTTACCATTAAGGAATATTAGCTTCTGCAGTCGTGATGAAAACAGCGTCCTCTGCTGGTAAAACACAACTTCTCACGGTGGAAGCCATGGACGGCGAAGCAGCAGATTTTTGTGTGGAAAATGAGAAACAAAACAACACAAGGCAAACAGAAAACGCACTGCATCACTGGGAAAGCAATGTTGCGTTAATAAAAGCCGCACCAGTGGTTGCTTTAAACGCTCCCACCCTAGCTGAGGTGATGCATGCAAATGCTTCCATGTTCTTCCCAGTAACAATGTGCTCATCATTCTCCTCCCACTCAACTCCACAGAAAAAAAACCAATGCATCACTCTGGGTGTTTCCACTCTGGATTTTATGTAACAAATCAATACTGTGACATTTCGAACATGGCTGCCTTTATTTTCTAGCTAGCAGGCTGAACTCAGCCTCAGTGTACAAGCATTAGCGCACAGGTCTGACTGCTGCATATTGCCCCCACCGCCTGACAGGACACAGACACTGGGCTTTCCACATTCACTGGAGGACTGGGGATGGGCGAAGGAGCCTATGTGCTGGCTGTGGCAGCTGCAGCAGGTAGGCACTGGGAGCTGCCAGCCTGACGTGGCCTCATTCAGACAGCAGTGGGCTGCTGCTGCTGCTGCTACTGCTGCTGTTGCTGGGAGAGACTGTGCTGCTGCGACAGGGGAGGATGAAGCGAGCAGCTCAAGGAGCCTCACAGCGCATGCGCCGTCCGAGCCACTGACTATATTCTCAGGCAAGATATCTAAGAGGGAATAAAAATCAGCATTTTATATAAAGAAGAAGCTCCAGCGGAAAAAATATACTCTTGTCAGGATATATAGCACCAACAGGTAGGACCCTTTGCTTTTCACTTACCGACCAGAAGGTGTGAGTGTCATTCTATGCAGCCAAATAGGTGATCGTTCATACATATAGACATAGCCAGGGCTTTTCCTAATAAATGGCATAGTAGGGGCTCCCAGGGGCGATGTAGCTATGTTATACCGTGCATATGACATGTCTGAGGCTGAATGTTGCAGGCAGAGCCTGGGGAAGAGAGCTGCATTCCTGTGATAATGGAAAATCCCTAACAAAGGGACGTTTTCTATGGCCATACACAACATTCATCCATGATCAAGCCTGAGATAAAGCATTGCTCAGCCAGCTCCTCACATACATGCTAAGATCATACATGTATCTATCTCACCCCCTGTCCACCTACCTCCTGTCTACCTACCTACCTCCTATCTGCCTACCTCCTATCAACCTACTTCCTATCTATCTCATATCTATCTATCTATCTATCTATCTATCTATCTGTCTATCTCATATCTGTCTATCTATCTATCTATCTATCTATATCATTTTTATCTATCATCTCCATATGGGAGCTGATTTCTACCCATAGTAAAGGCACAGCTGGCCAACAAAACCCCCATGCAGAATAAATACCCCCATTTTCCTTCTCCTTTGAGATCTGAAAGTAGCATAGTAACAGTTGCAATGATTCATAGAAATAATGGAGCCTGCTCTTCCTCCACTGTCTGCCTCACATCAGCCCATGTATTCTTTATTCTGGATTTTGTGGCATCACACAGTGTAGTGAAAGGGAGAGAGATGGCTTCAGCCTGAAAATGCTCACATCTATCTAGAAGCAATGGATATCCACCTGCCTGTCCGATGTGCGGTGGATTTCTCCACCGCCTGGACTGGGGAGATTTCTGAGATTTCCAACAGTTTGTGTTCATTTGGAAGATGATGGAAGAAATTGGCATTCCTGTATATTGCCCATAGGCTGTAGGCAGGGGTATTGAGATGCATGAGCTATAAACCATCCTGCATGATTTATTTGGGTGTGATCTTTATCTACTACACAATAGATCTGAGAGATCTAGGTGACAGAGCTTTGTTAGTTGAAAAGCATATGGATGTATTTATGTTATGATGTATCATTTTCTAGAAATATATGTATCCTTATGGAATAACAGTGTGTTGTTCTTCATTGTCACTCATGGTACAAGCTTTATTTATGCAAAGCTTAAAAACAAACGCTAGTACTCGAGTGTAACTTTTCCATCCTCCATATATTAACATTAGGTTAGCACCTTCTCACATCATTACTTGCTAGCTTCAAAAACTGATAGTTTTTTTTTTTTTTCCAGATCTCTTGACAGCATGACACATCAGAAGAAGCAAAGAGCAGAATGTGTGCCTAGACACCAGCTCAGTTGTTCTTGTGGATTACATTTGCAGTAAAATGTATGGATCTATCTTGTGCTTGCCCTTGTATATAGACCATGAGACTTGACTGAAGCAATAATATATATCCTCCATCTATGGCGAACGATAGCCATGCAGCTGACAACATTCTGCAAAATGTGTCTCCGTTAACAGCATTTTTAAAGCTAACATCATTGGGCTTTATAATAGGAGTCAGTGTGGTGGGTAACCTTCTTATCTCAATTTTGCTTGTTAAAGATAAGACCTTACACAGAGCTCCTTACTACTTCCTGTTGGATCTGTGCTGCTCAGATATCCTGAGATCCGCTATTTGTTTTCCATTTGTGTTCACCTCCGTGAAGAATGGCTCTACATGGACTTATGGGAATCTTACTTGCAAAGTGATTGCATTTCTTGGGGTCTTATCCTGTTTTCACACCGCATTCATGTTATTCTGTATAAGTGTTACTAGATACTTAGCTATAGCCCACCATCGGTTTTATACAAAAAGATTGACTTTTTGGACTTGTTTGGCAGTAATTTGCATGGTGTGGACCTTATCTGTAGCTATGGCCTTCCCGCCAGTCCTTGATGTTGGCACCTACTCCTTTATTAGAGAGGAAGACCAGTGCACGTTTCAGCATCGTTCCTTCAGGGCCAACGATTCCTTGGGATTTATGTTACTCCTTGCTCTCATTCTTCTAGCCACACAGCTTGTCTACCTCAAGCTGATATTTTTTGTTCACGACCGAAGGAAAATGAAGCCAGTCCAGTTTGTAGCAGCAGTAAGCCAGAATTGGACTTTTCATGGTCCTGGAGCCAGCGGTCAAGCAGCAGCTAATTGGCTTGCAGGCTTTGGAAGGGGTCCCACACCGCCCACCTTACTTGGAATAAGGCAAAATGCGAACACCACAGGCAGGAGAAGGCTGCTGGTTTTAGATGAATTCAAAATGGAAAAAAGGATCAGTAGAATGTTCTATATTATGACATTCCTTTTCCTGACCTTATGGGGGCCCTATTTGGTAGCTTGTTACTGGAGAGTTTTTGCTAGAGGTCCTGTTGTACCAGGAGGATTTCTAACAGCAGCTGTCTGGATGAGTTTTGCCCAAGCTGGAATCAATCCTTTTGTCTGCATTTTCTCAAACAGGGAGCTGAGGCGCTGTTTCAGCACAACCCTTCTTTACTGCAGAAAATCCAGGTTACCAAGGGAACCTTACTGTGTTATATGAGGGAGCATCTGCAAAATCTTTAGCCTTGTGAAACACTACCCTTCTCTGCTAAGCAATTGTGGCCTGTAGCCATGTCTTGAGAAGAAGATCAAGAATGGAGCATCAGCAGCATTGTGCACACTTTGCAATAGCGCACCTGTAATCCTATTTTATCCTAAAGTGTTCCTGCTGGCCACCAGGGAAGGTTTGTCATTGGAAACAAAGGACTCGACCACAGATTCCTTTGTGTTTCTGTGGCTGGAGGTTCAATCTTGCAAATGACAGGTGCTAGGAACCACTGCTGAATGCTGTGTATATCACCACATATAAACAAGAACATCCAGAAAGGTTAGCATTGGACATCTTAATAAATTGAATTGAGGTAAATGTGTTAATAAACATGATTTTCAGAGTTTGAAGACTCTTTGAATATTTAATACAGTTTGGGTTTCTTTTGCAAAGATTGACAAGTGGGAATGAAAAGTACTGTAACTGATAAAGGATGTGCCATGCGTTACTGGATTATCTTACTGAGGGATTTCCTTACCTTGTAAGTCAGTCTTGGGGAGCATTCCAAAGCAGTATTTTTGGTTAAAATTATATTCTACTTTTTCAAATATTCTTTCTAAAAAAAGAGGTTTTCTTTAACAGTGAAATGCGCATTTAAATGTATTCTGTGTTGTTTTTTTTTCTTCTTCTTTTCATTTGGCAAATACTGAGTTAAGTCTTGTTGAAAAGAAAACCTAGGTATCAATCTGTTTGGCAACGTACTATCCAAATTGCAGTATTAAAGGATCTACATATGGAGCACTCATAATAATACAGAATAAATACATGTTGCCTTAAAGGGTTATCTAGTAGCTTCCATTTTGTTTAACCTTGAATAAACCTATCCAATCGGTAAGCCTGGTGCATGAAAGAACACTTGAACCACCTTTTTCTTTGAGCTCCTATTGTTCCCAAAATCAGTATGCACATCACCTGGGTGACATCAGCCTCCGATGTGCCCCCTTTCTGGTTCACCCTAAAAATAAGAGGCAGTGAAGGATGTTTATATTTAGTGAGCTGTCTTGGAGAGACTGAAGCCTTAGTACTATATTTTGCAGCATTTGGGAAGCATATATTCTACTGAAGGCACAGTCTTGTTTATACTTTCTGCACATTTTGATGTATTGGTTGTTTAAATTATTTCATTTTCTTTTCCTTCTTGTATAAAACATATACTTTTTAGTATTTTAGAAAAAACATTATAGTCTGTGAGTCTTTCATTCTTTAAGATACAGATGTGTGTGAAATTTAAATATAAAGTTGCATTTGCCAAACTTTTCCTGTGTAGCTTGTTAATTTTTTCTGGAATAAAATTTTACATTTTTCCAGTTCGGCAACTAACCTTATTTTTTTCTATTTTGTTTAGTGGTCTGGCATGAACTAGAGAGAGTGTGAGATTCTGGATTTCCCTTATTAGTTATGTTCATAAACTGTAAATATATGATTAATGGACTCTACATATAGTTTTATTTACACTTTAGAGGTATTTTGCTGTACACTGTCCAATATAATTTTTTGGGCTGATGGTGGTATGCAGTTCAAGTTGTGTTTTACAGTTGTGCCTTAAATCGGGAGATTTGTGATTTAAGATGCTGTCTGAATTGATTAAAAGAACAACAGTATTGACATAATGCTTTTAATATATATTTTTATAATTGCGGATGTATTTGTTGACATGCACAGCACATTTCTAAATACTTGTACAATAGTAATGAAGTCTTAATAACTCAGATAGATGATAGATAGCAATGGATCGATAGATAGATAGATAGATAGATAGATAGATAGATATAGATGATAGAAAGATAGATAGATAGATAGATAGATAGATAGATAGATCGATAGATAGATAGATAAAGGTTTATGATAGAGTTGAAACCAGAAGTTTACATACACTATATAAAGAGACACATATGCATGTTTTTGTCATATCTGACATGAAATCAGAACCTTTCCTGCTTTTGGTCAATTAGGATTACCATAATTATTATTATTTGCCAAATTCCAGAATAATGAGAGAGCGGGAATGTTTTAAGGTATTTTTATTACTTCTGCAAAGTCAAAAGTTTACATACATTTCATTAATATTTGGTACCGTTACCCTTAAACTGTATGACTTGGGTCAAATATTTTGAATATCCTTCCACAAGCTTCTCACAATAGTTGGTCAGAATTTGGGCCCATTCCTCCTGACAAAACTGGTGTAACTGAGCCATGTTTGTTGGTTGCCTTGCTCACACCTGCCTTTTCAGCTTTGCCCATAAATTTTCGATAGCATTGAGATCAGGGCTTTGTGATGGCCACTCCAAATCATTGAATTTGTTATCCTTAAGCCACTTTGTAACCAGTTTGGCAGTATGCTTCGGGTCATTTCCGCCCAAGCTTTAACTTCCTGGATGATGTCTTGAGATGTTGCTTCAGTATTTCCACATAATCTTTTTTCCTCGTGATGCCATCTATTTTGTGAAGTGCACCAGTCCCCCCTGCAGCAAAACAACCCCACAACATGATGTTGCCACCCCTGTGCTTCGCAGTTGGGATGGTGTTCTTAGGCTTCCAAGCTTCTCCCTTTTTTCCTCTAAACGTAACGATGGTCATTATGGCCAAAAAGTCGAATTTTAGTTCCGTCGGACCACAGGACATGTCTCCAAAAATGTAGGTCTTTGTTCCTGTGTGCATTTGCAAACATTAATCTGACTTTTTATGTTTCTTTTGGAGTAATGGCTTCTTCCTGCAGAGTGGCCTTTCAGCCCATGTTGATACAGTACTCGTTTCACTGATATTGACACAATCTTACCAGTTCACGCCATCATGTTCACAAGGTCTTTTGCTTCCTGAGTGGTATGATGGCTGGACATTCCCATCTTGTTTGTATTTGCATATAATTGTTTGTACTGCTGAACAAGGCATCTTCAGGTATCTTGAAATTGCACAAAAGGTTGAGCCAGACTTGCAAGTTCACAATTCTCTTCTTGATATCTTGGCTGATTTCTTTAGACGTCCCCATGATGCTACACAAAGAAGCAGTGTGTTTCAGGTGTGCATTTAAAAACATCCACAGGTGTGTCTCTAATTAAATCAGATGTTGCCAACAAACAACAGAAGCTTCCAAACACACAACATCATTATATGGGCAGTCCATAATTGTTTAAAGGCATAGTAATCTTAGTGTATGTAAACTTTTGATATTGCAAAAAGTTATAAGCATGCCTTAAAACATTCTCTCTCTCATTATTCTGGCATTTGGAAAATACTAATAATTATGGTAATCCTAATTTGACCAAAAACAGGAAAGGTTTATTCTAATTTCATGTCAGTTCATATTTTGGTGCCTTACAACCTGTAATTAACATGGATTGTTTGAGGATGTGCATAATTTAATTTACAGAACATGCCCACAACTATGAAGATGCGTTTTTTTTTTTATTGTGGAGCAAACAACAAATACCGTTGGACAAAATAACAGAAAAAGTCAATGTGCATAACTATTCACCCCCCTAAAGTCAATACTTTGTACAGCCACATTTTGCAGCAACCACAGCTCCAAGTCGCTTATCCATTAGGTTGCTACATCTTACCAAAGGGATTTTTGCCCATTCCTCTTTGCAAGACTGCTCCAGCTCCTTCAAGTTGGATGGTTTGCGCTTGTGAACACCAATCTTTAAGTCTGACCACAGATTTTCTATTGGATTGAGATCTGGGCTTTGACTAGGCCATTCCAACACATTTACATGTTTCCCCTTAAACCACTCAAGTGTTGCTTTAGCAGTGTGTTTGGGTCATTGTCCTGCTGGAAGATGAACCATCGTGTTAGCCTCAAATCACGCACAGAGTGGTACAAATCCCTGTATTTAGCACCATCCATCTTTCCCTCAACTTTAACCAGTTTCCCAGTCCCAGCTGCCAAAAAACATCCCCACAGCATGATGCTGCCACCACCATGTTTCACTGTGGGGATGGTGTTCTTTGGGTAATGTGATGTGTTGGATTTGCGCCAGACATAGTGTTTTCTTTGATGGCTGAAAAGTTCAATTTTAGTCTCATCAGACCAGAGCACCTTCCTCCATACAGTTTGGGAGTCTCCCACATGCCTTTTCAGAAACTCACAGTGTGCCTTTTTGCTTGTTGCTGAAAGTAATGGCCTTCTTCTGGCCACTCTGCCATAAAGCCCAACTCTATGGAGCGTACGACTCATTGTCGTCCTATGTACAGATACTGCAGTCTCTGCTGTGGAACTCTGCAGCTCCTCCGGGGTTACCTTAGGTCTCTGTGCTGCCTCTCTGATTAATGCCCTCCTTGCGTGGTCCGTGAGTTTTGGTGGGCGGGCGTCTCTTGGCAGGTTTGCTGTTGTGCCACTTTCTTTCCATTTGGTTATGATAGATTTGATGGTGCTCCTGGGGATCATCAAAGATTTGGATATTTTTTTATAACCTAACCCTGACTTGTACTTCTCAACAACATTGCCCCTTACTTGTTTGGAGAGTTCCTTGGTCTTTATGGCAGTGTTTGGTTAGTGATGCCTCTTGCTTAGGTGTTACAGCCTCTGGGGCCTTTAAAAAAAAGGTGTGTATATGTAATGACAGATCATGTGACACTTAGATTGCACACAGATGGACATCATTTCACTAATTATGTGACTTCTGAAGGCAATTGGCTGCACCAGAGGTTTTTATGGGCTTCTTAACTAAGGGGGTGAATACATACACACATGCCAGTTTTCTGTTTTCTATTTCTAAACAATAGATTTATCTATATATTTTTCTCATTTCACTTCACCAACTTAGACTATTGTGTTCTGATCCATCACATAAAATTCAGATTAACAAAACATTGAACTTAAGGCTGTAATGTAACAAATACGAAAAAAGTCAAGGGGGTGAATGCTTTTGCAAGGCACTGTATGTGTCTTTTTGTATAGTGTATGTAAACTTCTGGTTTCAACTATAGATAGATATGACTGAATGACATGTATCTAGATGTCAATAAATAGATGTCTGTGATAATGTTCTACATTGCTGTTCCATGACAATCTAGAAAAATTCCAAAACTATGCATTGTATACATTTACGGATTTTATTAGCTTACCTTAATTCAATTTATTCACTGTATTAAAACTGTAACTTCCTGGAGGTTGTAGTAATGATTACTTAGGGAACTCCATTATAATCTTCCCCTTGAGTACAATAATCGAACTAAGAACCATATAAACTATAGCTCTTGTTAAACATAGTCTGCAGTATTCACATTATCTGCAGTATCATATTCCAGACAAGCAACCATGTAAACAGCCATGTATTAGAATAAATTCAAACAAACTGCAGGCACTTTTACTTGGTAGATCATTAGAGTAAGGCTAGATGCAGACGTCCGTTAAACCCGGGCGTGAGCAGTCCGTGGTAATGCGGGCTGGATTTGTTCTTTACAGCTGGAGCACACGGCATCATTGGTTGCTATGACGTCATGCGCTCCGGCTGTAAAGAACAAATCCAGCCCGCATTACCACGGACTGCTCACGTCTGGGTTTAACGGACGTCTGCATCTAGCCTAAGGGTATACATTAGTACTGAACACAGCTTCCTAAGTACCCAAGTAATTTGGAGATATAAATCATCTAGAACTGTTACATAAAGGTTTATCAATTGTCAAAAAAGCGCAGTTTAATATATATATATATATATATATATATATTTAATGTATAAGTGTTTTCAGCACTCAGGGATGTGAAAAAATAGTATGTTTATTCCTCTGTATTAAAAAACGATGCAACATTTCAACTCCCACAGTTTTCCAAAAGAAAACAGCTCCAGGTGGGAGCTGAAATGTTGTGTTTTTATGGATACAGAGGATGGAATCTACTATTTTTTTCACATCCCTAGAGTGCTGAAAACACTTCTACATGCTATTTGGGACTATTTGATCAAGGTCTGAATTGCGTGCACCATACTTTGAATACTTTGCCTAGTTCTGCTGTCTCCTTCTTTTGGATTTATGTATATCTTATTGTCAAAATGGGCCCAACCTAAAAAGGAGAGGAGCAAAATGTATGTAATATTTACTTACAAAACGGTACCAAACACATTCATTGGGTCTCATCACTCAAAGGATAAATAGACCTGTAAGTTCAAGACTCAAGCCTTTTCCGAGCTTAAATGGGTTTTCCAGGATTGAAAGATTGATGTCCTATCCTCAGGATAATCCATCAATATTAGACTGGTAGGATTTTGACTCTCAGCACACCGGCAATCAGCTGTTTGAACGGTCATCAAAGTTCAGGCAAGGGAGATAGTATAGATTTAATAAAAGTTTTATCTAAATTATAAGAAGTTTTCTGACCTTTGGGGCTAAACAGTGACCTCAGCAGTCAGAGGCCATACCACTGCCATCACTGCTGAACAATGGGAGCCATGACGCCAGTGGACTGTAAGCTGGACTGTAACCATTGCAGTCAAGTAGAAGCTTCAGCTTTAACGGTCCAACCACTTTAAACAAAGACCGGGGGGACCACTGTAGTGTCTGCCCTGGATGTTGGAAGATTGTAGGGACTATTGTTTTTTTGTTATTTTATAACACTTGCTGCTGTTATTTTTTTTTAAGATAAAAAATAATTAAGATTTTTTAAGATAAATAGGTTGTCCAGCAGTCCAACCCCCTGCAAATGTAGCCCCAGTGGTGATCTTGACACGTAAAAGGGTGGCTCAAATGCAACCCTCAAAGATCATATATATTAATCATATATATTAATTGCAAGGCCAAAGGCATGCTGCTGCTGTAAAAAAGCATGCAGTACATGTAGAAAGTCAATCAGTAGATGTTGTAACTATGCCAAGAAGATGTCAGTGTTAGGAATGACGCATGATAGTTGCGGTCTTTGTTGAAGATTTTGCATTGGAACCCAAGAACTACAGCAACAAGGTAATACCTGGTTACACTTAGTCCAGCTATGATGACCTTTTGGTCTAAAAAAGTATATGGAGCAAAGACAGAAACCCCTTTAAGTGTTGGATAAGTGGGAACTGTCATGTTTTTTCAGTAACCTCTTAATAAGTCATACAATTTAAAAAGGTTTTCCAGTATTTGGCAGTGGTCCTATCTGATTGGCAGTGGTCCAACTTCTTCCAACCCTTCTTATCAGCTGTTCTGCAGTAGCTGCATTATCTCCAGCGCCGGAAGTCAGCACCAGAACGACACGTCTCCATTCATTTGTGTAGTGGACTGAGCTAGTTACTGAAGCTCTGCTCCAACTGAAGTAAATGGGACCATCTCCGTCCACTACAGAAATGGACTGGAGCTACGGCAGAACATCTGATCAGCAGTGGAGTATGATGTCAGGCCCCCAAGAATCAGATATTGATGGCCTATCCTGAGGAGAAAAATCCATTAAGAAAGCATGAATGGATAACTGGAAATAGGCTTCATACATTAAAGAGGAGTCACCCTTAACACATTGTTTGACATATAATATCAAACTTCTCTGCATCTCTGATAGGGTTTAGGAACCTATTTACCACCAAATTCTCTTTGATTTTAGAATTTAAAGAATCCAAGCTGATAGATATCACAAATGGCACATGCAAGTGTATTAGATAGGTCATAATATTTAATACGGGGGAGTTCCACTTTTCACCCAAATGATAAAAAACATTGCTAGCCGCCAGAGCAAGGCAAGGATATAGAGAAAAGAATGTAATGGAAAACGTTGTGTGAATAAATAACTTTTAATTTACAGCTATTATTTTTCTGCTCTGAATATGCAGTAGAATCTAATTTACAGTACATACCAATGGAAGATTACAGAATTGCTAACTGGTTCTTAAAGGCAAGAGCGACAGAATTAAAGGCTCTATATACCGTTCCAACCATTTTTATTATTGTAGCAGTACATCTAATAGGAAAAGAGGGTGCTTTTCAACAGGTCTTACTTAAAAAACCTCCCAATTTGTTTATGCCGTTTCTGTGCCGTTTATTCATGTGCATGGTAACTGGTACCAAACATATTGTAGTATAGTCCTGCAGTCTCATGCTTTCTGCTATCTGCCTTCTACAGCCAAAAGCAGAGGATAGGTATAAGGGAATATGACTGTAGGATCAGACTACGCAGAGTTTATTTGTTGTCTGTTGCCATGGAGGCTCATAGCCATAGAACTAAACTGTAAGAAATGTCTAAATGCAAAGTTAATTTTTGATTTTACATTCTATATATTGAGTGAATCAAAAAGGTAGACAGTCTTAAATATATTTCAGATACTATTAATGCCATTATTATTCTTGTAATTAAAGATAGGTCAGAAGAAGGGCTACGTTAACGATTCTTAAATCTGTAAACTAAGCATTCAAAACTTGTGTATCTCATTTTAGGATGGTAAGTTTATCACATCGAATGAATAGGAAATTGATCTGCCTTTCTAACATGTACAAATCAAAAAAATATCAAAGAAAATAGCATATTCTTACCATTTCTAATGTCAGATATCAACACTTCAAGTTTCCAACTAACTGGTATCTTTTCACCCATTTAAACTTTTCTTGCCTTATTGCTTTGCAGAACATAATGGATTTTTATTTTTGTAGGCAGTAGTTGATTTTTCATACAAACAACCTACACAATACAGCACATGTAGGGCTATTCCCAGTATGTATGTGTGGGAGTTTAAAATAATTCCCTTAAAATCAGGTGCATTACTCTGGTTCATTTGATTAAAGTTGTTATTCCTTCTATTACGTACATAAAGCCCATCAAGGCCATAACTGTAGCTTCACAGTGCAAGTCTGTGAACCATACATCAATACCAAACCCACACTTGGAGGGGCAAAACACTCTTTACCAATGTAAAAATACATTTGTCTGACCTACAAAGGATCAGGGTGATGTGGAATGCGGTTGGTGGAAACCATTATAGAGATAGGGGTGAGTCCCAGATGTGGGAACCCTATTTAGCAGATCCTGGGGATATGCTATAAATGTCTGAGATGAGAATTCCCCTTTAACTGCTGTACCATCCAAACAAACAGAAACATTAGCTGTCAGAGCTACTAATATAATTGTCTATAAATTATCGGATATTTTTATAACGGGGAGGGGGGATTTTCCAATATCAACCATGGGCACCAACACACTTAGAAACACCTCTTTAACCACTTCCAGACATTTGCCATACGTGCACAGCAGATATCAGGTCTATAAAAATGGCACCCTCTCAGCAGCTGAGCAGGTACTATAGCCAGCGGGTGACTGCTGTGTTACACATCAGACAGCCGCTAGCAGTGACTGCAATAACAGGCAACTCTGATCAGTGGTCATTTACTGGGTGCAAGCTGCCCCCAGTAAATAAGTGTCCCCTGCCACGAGATTGTGGGGATCATTTGTTTGCTATGGCATCTGAGAGCCTTGTGACTCCTCCCAGACCTGCCAAAGCAAAGTTCCTATTCAGTCCTCAGGCTCCAATACACTGCAATGGTAAGCCATTGTAGTCTATGGTATAAGCAATCTCATGATTACATATCCAAGTCCCTTATGGGGACTAAAAATAAAATTATAAAAATATATTTTTTTTTAAATCTAAAACAAAACAAAATCAATTAAAGATAATCTGCCACTCACTGCACAGTAAATGCTTTAGAAACTAATGCCATAAAAATGGCACAACTGCACCTTTTCCAATTCAAGCAATTTTTTTTGTAGCTTTCCAATATATCATATGGAATATTAAATGGTGCCATTAAAAAGTACAACTTGCCTTGCAAAAAAAATAGCCCTCACAAGGCTATGTGAACAGAAAAATAAAACTTTAAGGCTTTTGAAAAGCAGGGAGAAAGAAGTGAAGACAAAAATGAGAAAATTGCTCATGACAGGAAACAATTAAAATACCCCTGCCTGTATATAACTTGACAGGACTAGAAATGACTTGACAGATTAGAGTATGACCGGAGTTGTATAGCAGAAACAAATTCCATAGCAACCAATCTATTACACCTCTCAGAACAATTTGGATAAGGAGGAACAAATATTACATGTGTTGTTATGGATTTCATTTTCTTCATCAAGCCTGGAGCTGGTAGTCTTGCTTTTGCTCCAGTTTTACAAAACCAATTATATCCACTGCAGAACAGATGATTTAAATAATAGATGAGGTGGATGTGACTGTGTGTCTAACAAGGTTGTGTGACTGTGATATTTTAGATGCCATGCTGTTCTCTGTGGTCAGAAGGTCACATGCATTTAATGCTAATAAATATTTAACTTCTGCTTCAATGCAGCCTGAAAACACAAAAAGCCTGTAATACTTTCATTGCCATTTTCCTCTGGGTAGATTGATCTGCCTATTGAACAAGCATGGATTGAACGTTTATGACAATCTGTGAGTTGTATGTGCTTAAAATGGTTGTCCAGCCTACCCAGGGCTAATGTCTGCAGTTGGTGATAATTGTGACCTGCAGCCGAGGTGGCTTTCCCGGGAGCGCTGTGCTCTTGTGGTTCGAAAGGCTTCCCCATCCTGACATTGGGGAAGCTATTTGTTGGTTTATTCCTATGGAGGACTGCAGGCGGCAGTGCTCCATAGAAATTGATTGAATCTCCCATAGGCTGCATTCTAAAATAAAAGCAGTCTTTAGGGGAAGTGATCTAATGATCTCATGTTAATGTCCTCTAAGGGGACTTTAATCCATTCAAGACCATTTTTATTTTTTACTCCTAGCCCTCCTAAAGCCATAACTTTTTTTTATTTTGTCATTGAAGCAGGAAAAAATTATAAATGGGGTGGAATTATAACAAAAAAAAACACCATTCTGCCACTGTTTTCCTATGCAGTAAAACTGATCTGTTAATTATATTCTCTGGGTTACTACGATTACAATAATACCTCATATGTATAGTTTTGGAAAAAATTTTTTTGGAAAAACACATATTTCCTTTGCATTGCCATATTCTGACCTCCATAACTTTTTTTATTTTTATGTGTACAGAGCTGTGTGACAGCTCATTTTTTTGCGGGACAATCTGTACTTCAATTATACCATTCTGGGGTATGTATGTCATTTTGATCACTTTTTATTTAATTTTTTGTGAGAGGTGAAGTAACCAAAAACGGCGAATTGGCAGTTTTGCCTTTTTTTTTCATTTTGCTGAATGGGATAAAATATTCATAATTATTTTAATAGTATTAGCGTTTTGCATGCAGTGATGCCGATGATGTTAATTTTTTAAATTATTTATGTATTTATATTTTATTTTTGGGGAAAGGTTTTTTCTTCTTTTTTTCTTTCTTTTTATTACACTTTTTAATAGTTCCCTTAGGGAACTATATCAAGCAATCATTAAATTGCTTCTTTCATAGACTCCAATGCTCCTTAGCACGGCCAGGAGCACGCGCTTCAGTCTTTAACTTCCCAGATGCCATGGTCACATTTGACTATGGCATCTAGGGGGTTAAATGTATTTGATCAACATTCTTGTTGATTGCATACATTAGTCCCAGGTGCCTGGTGTTTAAAATAGCAGGCACCCGGTCGCTATGGCACCCGCTTCACTTGCGTGCGGGCACCATTTTTAAATGGCTGACTGCAGACATAAATTTAGGTGGGGAAGTTGGGAAGGGGTTAAAAAAGTAAATTAAAAAAGTTTTTCAAAGTATGAAAAAATATAAAAAATCAAACTCCTTTTCCCAATTTAAAAATAAACAAAAAAATAGTGATCATTTGCACCACCACATCCCAAAACGCCAATACTATAAAAATATAAAAATGTATTTATACCATACAGTGAACGCCATAAAGAAAAAAATCTAAATGGACAAGTTGGTGTTTTTTTTTTATCGTTTTTTATCATTTAAAAAAATTAATATAAAGCGATAAAGAAGTAAAACACTCCAAAATCAATAAAAACTACAGATCAGTCCCACTTGAAAAATGTGCCCTGACACAGCTACGTAAAAATATATGAATGTGATATTGCTGTAATCGGATTGACCCCCAGAGTGAAGTTGACATGTCAGTTTTACTGCATAGGGAACCCCTAAAATCAAAATGCATCAAACGGTGGCTGAGTTGTGTTCGTTTCTAATACCAACTCATTTGGATCTTTTTTTCCAGTTTTCCACTACATTGTAATGGTACCATTAGGAAGTACAACTTGTCCTTCAAAAAATCACTCAGCTGTATGAAAAATCATATGGCTGTATGAATAGAAAAATAAAAATCGACTCTGGGAAGGCAGGGAGTAAAAAACAAAAAAGACAAAAATGGAAAATCACCTGGGACAGAAGGGGTAAATGAATACATTACATTTGACAGCCTCACACTCATATATCTATATTCCTTATCATGTAAGATTATAATAAGAACAAATGGATGCTAAAAACTGATCCGCAAAAAATATTTCCAGAGATAAAACTACAATTCCAACTGTATTATACCTAGTACAGAACCTGAGGGGGAGCACAGTCATGTACCAACCCAGCTAAAGGGAAGCTGTCAGCTCCCTTATGCCGTCCTTACTGACGACTGTAGTGACTGACCTCATTTCAGCGCTCTGTCACTCATGTGATGGCATTCAGTGCTTTTAAGGGTACCGACCTGCCAAAGCCTGCAGTAAATATGAGCACTGCAAGAGAGAGATGAATCCGAAGGCGTATGCTGCCCCCACCCTGAAATGATGATTGACAGTTTTCTGTCTACTTGTACATAGAAAAGAAAACGTCAATTGTCGTCTGGAGGTGGGGAGGGTGGGGGCCGCATGTGGCATTGGACTCATCTATCTCAAAGTGCTGGTGCATGCTTTGAGCTTAGGCAGGTCAGTACTCAAAGACTACTGACTGCCATCAGAAGAAATCAGCTGTCTGTCTCTACACTATGCTGTCATCAGTTCCCACAGCTCAACACACTGGAAATAGCTAGAAATGAGCGCTCAGCCAATCACTTCATGAGACAGTTCATCTTTTTGGCCAGTGATTAGCTGAGTGATCATTTCCAGCCATTTCCTGTATGTGGAGTTGCATATGGAAGTAGAGAGCAGCAGGGACCAGAACAGCAGCAGTACCGCAACAACAACAAGGGATCAGTGGGGTGAGTAATGCTTAGAATTTGTCTATTGTATTGTCTTAAATTCCATTACCATGAAGAAGAATACCAGAAGCTTGATATAGAGCTCATTTACTTCCCAAATATATGCATTTTTTCTTCATCTGAAGTTACAGACCCAAAACATAAAACTTATCTTTGCCAGTGTCTAAATGATAAAACTTTGGGGCACATTTATTGAGACGGACACTTTAGATGCCAGTCTTAATAAGCCCCAGCACTGGCAGTGTATCGCCGAAGTTATGTAGAGGTGCCAGCCTCAACATAACTTCGGCGTATCTACCGCTAATTCTAAATGTAAGACAGCTTCCTCGCTGTCTTACATTTAGACAATTTTCTAGATCTAAACCAGGCGTAGAAAATGATGAATGAGACGGGCCTGACAGCTGCCCCCTTCCCCGCCCAGGCCACACCCCCTTCTTTAGACATGGTGTGAGCAGGGAAGAAGTCGCAGATTCTGCAGCAACATGGCATGCGACAGAATCTGCGTCAAATATACGCCACAAAAGTGGCATATATCTGTTCATGAATGACCCCCTTTATGTCTTGTGTTCTAGCGGTTTAGTATAAGGCTGTATGCATACCAGATTTGTGGACTATATATGAAGAAAAAATCCAGTATTTTCCTGTAATGTATCTATAAGTTTTTGTGGGCCTATCATATCCCTGAAAAGTGTCCTTAGATTTGACCATCTTAATGGGGTTGTCCAAGATAATTAAAATTCTCTGACAATCCCTTAACCCCTTAGTGACCAGCCTGTTCCTTAACCCCTTTACTGACCAAGTGTTTTTCTTCCTTTTTTCAATGTCGCACTCCAAGAGCTATAACTTTTTTATTTTACCGTCTATATAACTTTATGAGGGCTTGTTTTTTGCGGGACAAGTTGTAGTTTGTAATGGCCTGATTTTGGGGTCATATAACTTTCACATAACTTTCTGATTAACTTTTAATAATTATTTCTGGGAGGGAAATGGGAAAAACAGCAATACTGCCAATGCCTTTTTACATAATAAATTTTACTGCATTCATTTTTTGGTATAAATAACATATCTTTATTCTCTGGGTCAGTACAATTACAGTGATACCAAATACATATATTTTTCTTTACGTTTTACTACTTTTTGCAATAAAACCCCTTTTTTTAAAGAAAAACAAATGTTTTTGCATTAACGCTTCCCAAAACCCATAACTTTTTTATTTCTCATTCTATGGCTTTGTGTGAACACTTGATTTTTGCAGGACAAATTGTATTTTTCATTGGTGTCAGTTTGGAGTAAATGGCTCTTAGCAATTCTGTCTTTTTTTTTTACGGCGTTTACCGTAGGGGATAATTTACGTGATATTTTTGTAGTCCGGGTCGTTATGGATGCAGGAATACCAAACATATGGAGGAGATATTTTTTTTTTTGCAATTTTTTTAATTGAAAAGCGTATTTTCAATGGAAAAAAAGCGTGATTTTTTTAATGGGATTTTTTTATTGAATAAATGTGCTTTTTTAAACTTTTTTTTTACCACTTAATAGTCCCACAAGGGGACTATAACAGACAGCTTTTTGATTGATTTTAAAATACAATGCATTATCCCTGTAGTGCATTGCATTTTAATGTCAGTGGTATTCTGACATTGACCAGCAGGCTGTGTCAGAAAGGCGCAGTCTGCTGGAAATTACTCAAGGCTGGTCTGGGGCCTGCACGAGACCCCAGCCAGCCTTCACACAAATTGGCACCTCGTAATTGCATTTTCGGGGTGCTGATGGAAGACAGAGGGAGTCCTCTCCCTCTGTTAGCACTTTACATGCAGCAGGCTGCATTTCCACAGCATATAAAGTGCTAAACAGCCCAGATCTGCACTCCTGTTGGCCTGGGCTATTAGAGCAGGGCCTCAGCTCTCATGTGCGAGCTGGGCCCCCATTCCCCGCTGGACGGGGGACCTGTGCAGCGCTTAGGCTGGGCCACCGTAAAAAAGTGGCGGCCCAGCCTAAGGCCCCTTAAGTGACCTCCATAAAAAGGCATATGGGTGGTCACTAGGGGGTTAAAATAAAAAAACGTGGTATACTCACTCCCTTCTCCAGTGACGTTCTCTGATCTGCTGGTGTGGTACTCCTCACACTGCTGTTGTCGCTTGTCTGGTACTCCTCTAGCTGTTTGTTTACAAACACCTGCAATGACTTATCAGGAGACGGCACATGACCGCTGCAGCCAATCACTGTACATAGTGGTCTGCAGCTGAGCAAGGTGATTGGCTGCAGAGGCTACATGCCTTGTTCCTGTATGTCACTGTGCACGTGACCAACACTGTAACTTGCACAGTGACGTGCCAAGATGCAAAGAATGGTGCTGGAGAAAGGGGTGAAGCAGAATAGAGGAGGCCCTATAGCAAAGATCCAGCTGGAAGCCCCAGGAGAGAAGGACCTGTTGTTTGTTTCCCTACACTCACCATGACTCATGGGCAAATTTTCCACCACCTCGTTTGCTAACAATGCAGTTATGCATGGGTTCTTGCCTATGTCTACTGTCAAAATGAATGGGATCATCTAGAACTGTGCTCCTTTTCTTCAACGATCCTATAGCAGCAATGTGGTTTTGTTTCTAAGGTCCCTAAATGCTTTCATTTGCTGAATATGTACAGTATTTTTCAGATCAGTGAACAATATTTTTTTAATTAAACTGTATTGCAGTTGTAAACTAACAGAACTCTTGAGTTCTGTAAGAAAATAACCAGTATTCATACATACCTGCATGTTTTCATTTGTTCCATATTGAATGATCTGTGCTTTAGGTTTAGGGGGTCACTTAACTTGTTTCATTAACGGGGTAATGAGAAAAAGCCCTGGTTGTCCCACAATGAGAACTTTCACCTATACACATGATAATAACTATGAAAAGGTTTTCTGGTTTTAGCACATTCATGGCCAATTGTAGGTCAAACATTTGGCAACACCAGATCAGTTTTTTGAAGGGGCCATGGCCCTCATGCTAGTGTTGTGGCCTTTATTGTTGTTTACATGGGGCCAACTACCTACACACCATCTATATAGAAGCAGCTGTGTAAGCAATTGCAGCCTCGCAGTGTTGCCTACCAAGAGGATGCCATGCAGGTAGAAGGCCCTGTCTAAACACTGAAGAGGTTGTAGCACTTGCATGAAAGTTGCAGCCCTTTAAACAGCTAATAGGCAGAAATGCTGAGAGTCAAACCTCCACAAATCTGATATTTATGACCCATCCTGAAGATAGACCACCAATATACTTAAAGCAGAAAACCCAGTTAAGGGTTTTCCAGGAGTAATATATTGATAGGTCATCAATATCATATTGGTGGCCTATCCTCAGTAGTGTTGAGCGCGAATATTCGAAAAGCGAATTTTTTTAGCGAATATCGGCACTTCGCTAATTCGCGAATATTTCGAATATAGCGCTATAAATTCGCTATTTCGAATATTAGTTTTTTTTTTTTTTTTTTTAGTTATATTTTTTTCTTTCCTACTTCCCAAAAGTAGTTCTTACCTGTCCTGAGGATTCCTGGCTTCCTGGCTGCTCTAGTCAGTGCCCGTTGCCGCTTCTGCCGACTTCCGTGCTCATGTGGAGCGTCCCCATCCATGGGAGAATCTCCATATACTAAAATGTACTGTCGGATTTGAGGAATTACGTTGAAATCGCAATGCGATTAATTCAAGTTATATTAATCGCATTGCGATTACAACTTAGCACTGCTATCTTACATAGGCTAGAATTAACGAATATGGATTGGAATATAGCTATGCACTAGCAGTGCTAAGTTGAAATCGCAATGCTGAATACTTTAAGTTA
Source organism: Bufotes viridis (assembly GCA_033119425.1). Classification (NCBI taxonomy): domain Eukaryota; kingdom Metazoa; phylum Chordata; class Amphibia; order Anura; family Bufonidae; genus Bufotes; species Bufotes viridis. The sequence goes on from CM065590.1 coordinate 231,895,541, forward strand.
AATTAATCGCATTGCGATTTCAACTTAACACTGCTGCTATATTCCATATTCGTTAACTTCGTTAATTCTAGCAAGCTGACCCATTATAAACCCAGCTCTAAGTTGAAATCGCAATGCGATTAATATAACTTGAATTAATCGCATAGCGATTTCAACGTAATTCCTCAAATCCGACAGTACATTTTAGTATATGGAGACGTTCCCATGGTGATGGGGACGCTTCATGAGCACAGAAGTTATGGTTGGCTTGGTAGAGATTAGCGAATAGCGAATATGACGAATGTATTCGTCATATTCCTCAAAACGAAGATAACGAAGTATTCTACATCTTCGTTTTAGCTACCTATTCGTCTCGTCATCGTCAACTTCGCTATTCGCTAATTCTAGCAATCAAATAGGAAGGTTGACTTACCAGACACTCAGACAGCTGTGTTAAATTAGCTATGCGATTTTTTTTTTTTTAATACAATAATTATATTACTTGATAAAATTATTATAAGTATTCTATTTATTAAAAAAAAAAAAAAATCGCATAGCGAATTTAACACAGCTGTCTCTATAGTCAACCTGCCTATTTGATTGCTAGAATTAGCGAGGTTGACGAATAGGTAGCTAAAACGAAGATGTAGAATACTTCGTTATCTTCGTTTTGAGGAATAGACGAATACATTCGTCATATTCGTCATCCTCGCTAATTCTAGATATGAAACCAATAGGAAAGTAGCCTTAAGTACAAATCGCAATATGCGATTATTTAAATCGCATGTTAATCGCGATAACTAGAAAAAATGACGAATATTCGATTTCGAAGAATATGAAACGAATATTCATTCGAATATTCGCGAATTTCGTCGAAATCGAATATGGCACCTGCCGCTCATCACTAATCCTCAGGCACCCCCACCAACCAGCTACTTGAATGGGTTGCATTTTGACTAGAGCTGCAACCCCCTCACACCATACCAAGCAATGTGCTGTACATTGTGTAGTGGCTGTGCTTATTATTGCAGCCCAGGTCCATTGGTTTGAATAAGATTGAGCTTGCACTTAGTTCACATGACCAATGAACATGACTGGCGTAGGAAGAGGCCACAGCGATCAACTGTGCCCCACAGCCTCTTCAAACAGCTGACTGGAGGGGATGGTGGGAATCTATATTGGTGACCTGTGCTGAGAATAGACCATCAATATTTTACTCCAGGAAAGGAAAATCCCTTTAATGGCAGATAGTTATGAAAAGCTCTAGAACCATTAATGGTGGAATGGGAATGTGGCAGAATATTATTACTACCTTTCGTGGTAACTAGGCTCATAACTACAAAAATATGCTAACAAAGTTGCTGGAATTATTAGCTAATCAGTTCAGCATTCTAATGATCCACGTTAGTCCCGCTCTCATTTTCCCTAAGGAGACTTTGCTCCTAATAATCTCATACAGGCCAGTTCTGATCAAATAATTCCCAGACGTAACAAACAGGAAATGTACATTACAGAAACCTAATGACAGTATCATGAGCACTTATAAATTAACATAAATGGTCGGTGCATAGTATAAATCAGTGTTTTTAGAACAATATTAAAGCTAGCACATTCAAGAATATGAGTCAATTGAATTACTAAATTATGACTCAAAGGTTATTTATTATTAAATGCCTAGTATTTAGATGATTGTACATAAAAAGTCTTAAATACAGTTCATTGCTAGTGGTAAACTTCAAAAACAAGTTAGAATTGTAGATATTTGTGATAAAATTGTAGTCGTTTAAGAGAATAATGTGATATTTTTAAGGAATATACATTCACTAAGAGTCTTGATGTATTTGACTACATTGTATTGGGAAACTCAGTTATTGAACAGAACTGCAGCTGCCCTGCTAGCTATTTCTTTGGCAAACCCAAGTAACATTTTGCTTTCATTGTTCCAAAAAAAGAACAGACAACAGACAAATATACTTGGAAATATAATTAGAAATTGCAGAATATATGCCTTCAGAATGTATGCATTGATCAGAGGTGCACAGGAATATTAGCACACACCACAACATCTCCATTTTAAGAGAGCAGATCATGACATGTCCTTTGCCTGCCTTCTCATGCTTTGTGAAAGATAGGTAGTTGATTGACCTTCAAACCTGGTCCTCTCAATACTAAATTTGCACTGAACGTGGGCACCGTGGCAACTGCATGGGGTATCTTATAATGTACTGCTTTAGGATTCTTATTCTCTGATTTTGGTATGCTATACATTATTGTATGTATCCTATATATCCATAAACATACAGTATATATTCTATACATCCACTGTATATCTTACCTAGAGACTATGATATTATGAAGACATAATATTATAAAATAACTAGAAACCTTATTATTTTCCCCCTGCAATCAAACTGACGTAGATGACAATCTTATAAAGCTACTATGCAGCCTCTCACCAAAGAATAATATTTTAGTGGATGTGGTTTAATTTATAGGACTCTCAGGTGGTACCATTTCTCTTTTTGAAGGCCACCAGTTGCCATAGAGAGTCTTTCAGAAATGCTCCCTGGGAGTAGCTTTGCAAATGATCTTTCCTCCAGATGGAGGAGACTCTGGCTTGATAAAAATCCTTAGGCTGCTGTCAAGGAAGTGAAGGAACAGGCATGTTGGACTTCAACATGCTTAATCCTTTTGTTCTCATGGAGATAAGCCTCCCGCCAGAGGTGCCTGCCAACAGCTTTCTTCTCTGTCTCCCATTTGCAACCTATACATCCTAAGGCCTCTTGCACATGACCGTATGCTCTCCGAGACATACGGTCCGTGAGCGGGCCATATGTCCCAGAGCAGCATTGATCGTGCGCACATGAGCGCACAGCATTATAGATTACAATGATGCTGTGCACATCGGGCCGCCCGCGGGACTATTGTCCTGCACTCATATGATCATATGAGCGCGGGACAATAGCTCTGCTGGCAGCCTGACGTGCACAGCCTAGGGCCTAATACAATGGGACTAAAAGCTATTTTTCTTAGTTCCTAGGCAGAGTAACCAGAATTTCAGGACAGGCTTATTTATCAGAGTTATATAAGGTATAGAAAGTACCTTCTTGTCATTTTAATCCACCAAAGTTTACCAAGAAGCTAGAACCAAACAGGCCTAGTGTATAAAGTGATCTGCCCTTTTTGGCTCCTGTCTGTCACTCTTAGTCTACCCTGGTATAGAAGCATGGTGGCTCAATGTATTTGTTCTTTTGCCATGAAGCAATGGATACCTAGGTTCAAATCTGACCAAGGATAACATTTACATTGAGTTTGTTTATCCTCAGGATAGGTCATCAATATAAAAAATGGTGTGATGAGAATCTTTGTGGAGCACTGCAAAATATATTGGTGATATATAAGCTACAGGACATAATTTAGCTGTCAGAACCTAGCCTATAATATCTGAATAAGTTTATTGTCTCAGAAAAGCATAACTCACAGAAAAAAGATGCACCACATGGATAAGCAACTGACAACACTGGCTAATCCCTCACTCTGGTGTTAAAAGCTGAGAGATTCGCCAATATTTCCAATCAGGAACATATCGGAGCCCCTTTAGGCACCACTACACGGTATCTCAGCATGACATGGGGTCCTACCACTAGACTACCTATGGTGTGTGAACAAGGTCTGAACAGGTATTAAGCAGCCTACAGCCCCATCCCACTCACCTGCACTGCAGGACCAACAATGCAATGGGGAACAAATGAGGCCGCAAGCTACACCTACAACAGACCATGTGACACCGGCTTCCAGGTGCAACAGAATGTTTACCAGCCATATGCAATGGCACATTCAATACATATAAAACAAGAATCACAAAAATAAACGTGGCCTAAATGGGTGGGACTGCTCCAAACCCCAAACACTGTGGCGTGTTTCTAACTGGGGGCAGTTCCTCCGCATGTGGTTCGCAGCGAACGGCTATCCCCAGCAAAAATTGCATACAATGGAGGATGCCGGCGCGAACCACAAGCACCACACAAACATCCTACACAAAATAAAACATGTGCGGATGAAAATATATAAACACATAACTCACAGAAAAAGATGCACCACATGGATAAGCACCTGACAACACTGGCTAATCCCTCACTCTGGTGTTAAAAGCTGAGAGATTCGCCAATATTTCCAATCAGGAACATATCGGAGCCCCTTTAGGCACCACTACACGGTATCTCAGCATGACATGGGGTCCTACCACTAGACTACCTATGGTGTGTGAACAAGGTCTGAACAGGTATTAAGCAGCCTACAGCCCCATCCCACTCACCTGCACTGCAGGACCAACAATGCAATGGGGAACAAATGAGGCCGCAAGCTACACCTACAACAGACCATGTGACACCGGCTTCCAGGTGCAACAGAATGTTTACCAGCCATATGCAATGGCACATTCAATACATATAAAACAAGAATCACAAAAATAAACGTGGCCTAAATGGGTGGGACTGCTCCAAACCCCAAACACTGTGGCGTGTTTCTAACTGGGGGCAGTTCCTCCGCATGTGGATTCGCAGCGAACGGCTATCCCCAGCAAAATTGCATACAATGGAGGATGCCGGCGCGAACCACAAGCACCACACAAACATCCTACACAAAATAAAACATGTGCGGATGAAAATATATAAACACATAACTCACAGAAAAAAGATGCACCACATGGATAAGCAACTGACAACACTGGCTAATCCCTCACTCTGGTGTTAAAAGCTGAGAGATTCGCCAATATTTCCAATCAGGAACATATCGGAGCCCCTTTAGGCACCACTACACGGTATCTCAGCATGACATGGGGTCCTACCACTAGACTACCTATGGTGTGTGAACAAGGTCTGAACAGGTATTAAGCAGCCTACAGCCCCATCCCACTCACCTGCACTGCAGGACCAACAATGCAATGGGGAAAAGCACACAGAAAAGCACACTTAAACTTGCCATACATTTTAAACATTTATTCAGGCCGATAGCTATCTCTACCGACCTTCCCATACACCACAGTGCTTGGTTTCGGCTGAGTGTGCATATGTTCTGTATGTCGAAAGTGAGAACAAAAAGATTGTGCATCCAACTCCTTAATCCTTTTCTACTGTCTTAGATGGATCTGGAGGCCCTATATAAATCATATGGTCAGCTAGACCCACTGATATAGACAGGTTCAGTTGACATTAATCTAATGTGTATGGTCAGCCCTGCTCTCAATTATATCCCCAACATAACATAATTTAATATATTTACTTCTTAGTCCACATCAATTTACGGAGGACCTGTTATCAGATGTCACAACTCACACTGTACATACAAGAGATCCCTCAAGATGGCCTCAGGATACAATATTTTCAACATACAATGGACTTTTCTGGCACATCGTAAGTTGAAACTAGACTCAACATACAATGCCTCAGACTCAGATCCAACCAATCAAGGCCACTTCTCTGGTAAAATAGCTGTATTAGGGTACTTTCACACTTGCAAAAAACTGTGTGGTTGTGGTGGCTCACACTGGATGGGTATATGGTAGGTGCCACAGCCTTAATCAGAGGTACACCACCCCTCTGTTTAAAAATTCAATATATAAACTGGACAGGGCGTGCACTCAACATCTGGACAACATAATACCATTAGATAATAAAATTCAATTTATTCAACCACAATCCATAAGATATATAGAAAATTCATAAGAATAAAATAAAACAAGGAGATTAAAATACAAAGTACACAATACCAAAAAAGCAAAATCCAAAGAAGCACTGGTAAAAGCGTCAAATGAGCAGTGAGGTAATGTAAGCGGGACCAGAGTCCAATTGAGGTATTTATATTACAATGATCCTGATGAATCAAATAAGGTTTAGTACTTTAACCTCTTCAATTATAGTCCGATCCTCAGAGTAGATATATAGCACTCCTTTAATGAGATGAAATTTGAGAAAATAGTCCGCCCAAGTTTTAGGATATAGCAGATGTTAACTTATGATGATAATCATCTTCTGCCCAAATTTTAGGGTATTAGCTTATAATGATAGTCATAATCATCATCCACCCAAGTGCTTGGGGTATCGAAGTGCTAGCTTACCTCTCCGCAGATTTTGCACGTTGCGGGGCGACACTCTGAGTTCGGTGTGCCTGGATCGGCGTCTCTCGCCGTACAGCGTGTGATCCAGGTATAACAATCTCGCGAGAATAGGAAATCCTATTGCATGTAATTCCAAGATCGCAGTCTCGCGAGAATGGAGGTTTGTATCTTAACTCTTTACCTTAGCGGAGAGTCAGAACAATGTTCCAACCTTAGCGGAGAGTCAGAACAATGTTCCAAATTTGACCCTCCTGGTCCCTTCCTCAGTGAGGAAGGGACCAGGAGGGTCCCGAAACGCGTATGGGCTGTTTTCCATTCTTGTGACAAGACCCCCAATCAGCTGAGCATGGCCATGCGAGAGATCAAGTAAAAGGAAAACGCAATATTGGAACATTGTTCTGACTCTCCGCTAAGGTAAAGAGTTAAGATACGAACCTCCATTCTCGCGAGACTGCGATCTTGGAATTACATGCAATAGGATTTCCTATTCTCGCGAGATTGTTATACCTGGATCACACGCTGTACGGCGAGAGACGCCGATCCAGGCACACCGAACTCAGAGTGTCGCCCGCAACGTGCAAAATCTGCGGAGAGGTAAGCTAGCACTTCGATACCCCAAGCACTTGGGTGGATGATGATTATGACTATCATTATAAGCTAATACCCTAAAATTTGGGCAGAAGATGATTATCATCATAAGTTAACATCTGCTATATCCTAAAACTTGGGCGGACTATTTTCTCAAATTTCATCTCATTAAAGGAGTGCTATATATCTACTCTGAGGATCGGACTATAATTGAAGAGGTTAAAGTACTAAACCTTATTTGATTCATCAGGATCATTGTAATATAAATACCTCAATTGGACTCTGGTCCCGCTTACATTACCTCACTGCTCATTTGACGCTTTTTACCAGTGCTTCTTTGGATTTTGCTTTTTTGGTATTGTGTACTTTGTATTTTAATCTCCTTGTTTTATTTTATTCTTATGAATTTTCTATATATCTTATGGATTGTGGTTGAATAAATTGAATTTTATTATCTAATGGTATTATGTTGTCCAGATGTTGAGTGCACGCCCTGTCCAGTTTATATACTTTCACACTTGCATGCTGCAGTATTTTCTCTGATCGGGACTGAACCGATGCATCCTGATGCATCCTGAATGGAATGCTGTCTATCCAGAATGCATTAGGATTAAACTCAGTTTTTTCCGGTATTGAGCGCCTAGGATGGAACTCAATACCGCAAAAGAATAACGCTAGTGTGAAAGTACCGTTAGTTGCTAATTAGAAGCTATTTCTAGATGTTATATGTAAGGACTTGTTTTATCTGTCTTAGTTATCTGCTTATTTTTCTTAAAGCTTCATTTTCTCTTATCTTGAATGACATTTTGGGGCTTTGGAACCGATTACTCAAGTTACAGTGGTTTTAACATACTTTGGTCATCCTGGAACCAATTAATATTGTAACTTGAGGTACCACTGGTATTATTAAACAGCACTGGTATATTTAATTACAAATCAAAATGGCTATATAAAGTCCAAATGGCTGTATAATCCTTTATGAAATATTTCTGCTTGATGGTAAAATTTGTATTTTATGAGTCTAGAGAGAGACTGAGAGGGCTGATAAGTCAAAAGTATTCGAAAGCTAAACTCAATCTCCGCTCATGACAAGCTCCTTTCAGTGTACCTTCTTCCTGCTTCTCCTGAATTCTCATACTGCTGAGTATAAGCAGCAGTATCATTGGCTGTGCAATGAGAGTCTGTCTTCCAGCAGCAGTTTAAGTGTGGAATTACAGCTCTTAACTTCATATGCTGCTTTCATGGACTGCAGAGCCATAGAGACTACAGCTTATAATAAGCAGTGTGAGTTTTCAGCAGCAGCAGGAGAGGAGATACACTGAAAGGAGCTTGTCAATTAGGCTAGGTGAGTGGAGATTGAGTTTAGTTGGTGAATACATCGGACTCATGAGCTCTTTTTTGTTGCACTCACAAAATGTTGATTTTGATATCAGGTGGGAACATTTTCAAAAGCCATTATACAGCTCTTCTGACATTGATTTCAACCCAGCTCAGAATCATATTAGTAGTAATAAGTCAGAGAAACTGGACTTGCTGTATATTTTTTCTTGAAGTGGTTTAGCTAGTCATCCAACTGGCTTTCTCAATGTCAAATTCTATTGAGAAGGCCAGCCGGATAACTAGAGAAATTTTTTCAAGAAAAAAAAAAATATATATATATACAGGTCCAGTTTTTTTACTAATATAGCATGACCTGGATGAATGAGAATAGAGAACCTTAACAGAAACCAGCTCAAATTAATGTGCGGTGGCTTCAAAAGAGCTATACCAGCCAGCAGTATCAAGATAACAACCAGCAAGTGTATAGCTAAAGAGACCAACTGAACAAACCGACAGCTGTCCACGCTGCTCTTAATGTGTGCCTATACTGTAGGTCACACAGAAGAAAAGCTATACTTAATATATATATATATATACATATACCGGTATATATATATCCATGAAAAATCAACGCAGCACTCTTCTTCTGAAAAAAAAACGCGGTGTCTTTATTCACACATATGACACAAAATAAGCAACATTTCAATCCCCTTCCGGGATCCTTCTCAAGCCAAGTGGCACCGAAACCTGACAGATCTAGAGGAGATCTGTGTGGAGGAGTGGGCCAAAATGCCTGTTGCAGTGTGTGCAAACCTGGTCAAGAACTACAGGAAACGTTTGACCCTTGTAAGGCTTCAAATATTAACACTAATTTTCTCAGGTGTTCAAATACTTATGTGCAGCAGTGCAAGACAAATACATTATTTAAAAATAATACAATATAATTTCCTGATATTTTTTTTATTCTGTCTCTCAGAGTGGGAATGCACCTACAATGTGAATTTCAGACCCCCTCCATGATTTCTAAGTGGGAGAACATGCAAAATCGCAGGATGTTCAAATACTTCTGTTCCTCACTGTATATATATATATATATATATATATATATATATAGAGCTATAATTTAAAACAGTCCTATGCCTCCAACCCCCTCAACATGTTTTATTGTTTTCACAGCTTTAGGCCTCTTGCACACGAACGTATGGCATTTTAAGTGTTTTGCAGTCCGTTTTTAACGGATCCGTTTTTCCGTTTTTTGGCTTCCGATGTGTTTCCGTTTCAATTCTGTTTTTCTGTTCCATTTTTCCGTATGGCATATACAGTATACAGTAATTACATAGAAAAAATTGGGCTGGGCTTAAAGGGCTTCTGTCACCCCCACTTATGCAATTTCCAGTAGCTGACATTAGCTACTTGCTAATGTCAGCTGAGTTCAAACATATGTTTCATACCTTTATTTGAGTTTTCTATCTTCTAAAAATCGTACTTTTATTATATGCAAATTGTCTTCGCTACCAGCAAGTTGGGCGGATACTTGCTGGTAGCCGCCGCATTCTCATGCTCTGGGAACGCCCCCTCTGCTCTTGATAGACAGGGCCAGCGCGCTCTCCTCCTCCCGCTGGCCCTGTCTGCAGCCGAAATCCCGCGTCTGCGCCTTATCGGTCTACAGTCGGCACAGGCACTCTGAGAGAAGAAGCAGCCAAGCGCCTGCGCCAACTGAAGACCGTTACGGCGCATGTGCGGGATTTCGGCTGCAGACAGGGCCAGCGGGAGGAGGAGAGCGCGCTGGCCCTGTCTATCAAGAGCAGAGGGGGCGTTCCCAGAGCATGAGAATGCGGCGGCTACCAGCAAGTATCCGCCCAACTTGCTGGTAGCGAAGACAATTTGCATATAATAAAAGTACGATTTTTAGAAGATAGAAAACTCAAATAAAGGTATGAAACATATGTTTGAACTCAGCTGACATTAGCAAGTAGCTAATGTCAGCTACTGGAAATTGCATAAGTGGGGGTGACAGAAGCCCTTTAAAATTTTCAATAGATTGTTCAGCAAAAACGGAACGGATACGGAAGACATACGGATGCCTTTCCGTATGCTTTCTGGGTTTTTTTGCGGACCCATTGACTTGAATGGAGCTATTGAACGTGATTTACGGACAAGAATAGGACATGTTCTATATTTAAACGGAACGGAAAAACAGAAAAACTGAAAAAAGGCATACGGAGACACTTCAGTATTTTTTGCAGGTCCCATTGAAGTGAATGGTTCAGTATACTGTCAGTATACTGAACTGAAAAAACAGCCAGTATACGGTTTGCAAAATACTGTCGTGTGCAAGGGGCCTTATGAAGAAATCCACATAAACATAGGGAGAACACACAAATTCCATGCAAACGTTAGATTTGAACCTAGAGCCTCCATGCTACAATTCATCACACTGCCCACATTAAATATAAAGTTCATAGACATAACATTAGGCAGGCTAAGTATGGTGTATGTTTCTGGCAATAGGTAAAAAAAAATAAGACCATAGGATAGGGAAATATTTATTTGTATATTATTTACTTTTATGTACATAAACTCTTCCTGCTTTTCCAGCAGTGCTTATGCAGCATGCCAGCCACAGGGGGAGGCGTGGTCGCCAGAGCTGGAGAGGAGGGTAGTGGTTGTGAGGGCAATAAGGTGGTTGTAGTCCTCACTAATACCTCTCCCTATCGCTCCCTGGGGCTCCGCATGTGCAGGGCTTCTTTGCTCAGTGGTGGCTGAGGTGCCCTTGATATTTGGAAGAAGGTTCTAAGGCAGGACTGCAGATGTAGGGGCAGGCAGATGGATGGTGGGGTCAAAGATCAGGCCAGTTTGGTTGCAGTAAGTAAAATCTCTTTCTTTACTGATCAGATGATAGGAGTTGTAGTATGCATAACAGCAATAGGCACAGTTCTGAGGTAAATTACAATGTAGGCTTCTCCCAATAGTTGTGTTTAGGCAGTAACAATGATGGAAGTAGTCCTCTCTCTCTAAATACACTTTGCAATCTTCCCAAATAACCACAGACATGCAATTCCATTCTCATTAACACTTTCTATAATTCCCAGACTGTGGAGTGCAGAATTCAGATCCAAATGGCCAGCCCATGTCTTTTCACAGCAGTAAAGTATTTTGCCATAAAGAAATTATTACTTTACTGTCAGGCTACTTTCACACTTGACGCAGCAGGGTCCAGCCGGCTGTTAGGCGGGGGAACAGCCTGCCAGATCCGTGCTAGCGCTAGCCCATTTGGCCTGCCAGAAGTCCGCTCCGGCCCCATTCACTATAATGGGGGCAGGCATGAGGTTCGGCCGCAGCACGGCAAGCGAGCCTAACAGCCGGCCGGACCCTGCTGCCGCAAGTGTGAAAGTAGCGCTACCAAGCATGGCCTTGAAAGTGGTTGTCAACCATTGAGAAATATGTGTTCTTTTTCTCTAAGGCCTCTTTCACATGGGCGTAAAATTTGACGCCCGGATAAGTTGCGGGTGCGTTGCGGGAAAACGCGCGATTTTTCCACGCGAGTGCAAACTGTTTTAATGCGTTTTGCACGCGAGTGTGAAAAATTGGCATGTTTGGTACCCAGACCCGAACCCGCACTTCATCACTGAAGTTCGGGTTTGGGTTAGGTGTCATGTCGATTTTTTTATTTTCCCTTATATCATGGTTATAAGGGAAAATAATAGAATTCTTAATACAGAATGTTTAGTAAAAGGACAATTGAGGGTTAAAAATAAAAAAAATATTAACTCACCTCCTCCAATTGATTGCATAGGTGCCAATCTCCTGTTCTTTCTTCAGCTGTGGGTAAAGGACCTGTGGTGATGTCCCTGAGCTCATCACATGGTCCATCACCATGGTGATGGACCATGTAATGAGCTCAGTGACATCACCACTGGTCCTTTACCCACAGCTGAAGAGAAACCAGGAGAGCGGCACCTACGCGATCAATTGGAGGAGGTAAGTTAACATTTTTTTTATTTTTAACCCACAATTGTCCGTTTACTAAGCATTCTGTATTAAAGAATGCTATTATTTTCCCTTATAACCATGTTATAAGGGAAAATAATAAATATTGGGTCCCCATCTCCTAGCAACCATGCGGGAAAATTGCACCGCATCCGCACTTGCTTGCGGATGCTTGTCATTTTCCCGCAGCCCCATTCACTTCTATGCGTTGCGTGAAAAATGCCGAAACTAGAGCATGCTGCGATTTTCATGCAACGCAGAAGTGATGTGTGAAAATCACCGCACATGTTCACAGCCCCATAGAAATGAATGGGTCCGGATTCAGTGCGGGTGCAATGCGTTCACATCACGCATTGCACCCGTGCGGAAAACTCGCCCGTGTGAAAGGGGCCTAAGGGGTAGCCTTTCAGTTCAGTTGCTTCTCTGGGAGGTTTTAGTCTCATGGATGAAGGTTCACTGAAATAGGCATAGTTATCTAGGAACCAACCTATCACCCCAGTAACCTAACCAAGACATTTTGGATTGATTACTGGGATGTCTTTTTATCTGCTGTATATGATCTAAGATTTTGTAAGGACAATACATTTTTTATTTGATACGAGGACTGACGGTATTTCACTAGTGTATGTATCCTTGGGAAATATGCAGGTGGACTCGACGTTCCAGGTGAATGGAGCTGAGTTAATGAGATACGCCTAAGAATCAAGTCTGCTGCTGTGAGTATATAGTACTCCTCTCAGCAGAATTGTTTTTAAACAGTGCTACCCTATCAGTGCAATTTCTATTTCACAGGATACACTGTGTCCCAGGGGAAGTCACTTCTGTCACATCAGTCCTAGCGAACATTTATCTTGAATGGTGCAAGAAAGAAAGAGAACCCGTTTTGAATAGGCAGCGCTGTCCTATTCTTATGAAAGTCTTTGTAGTGTGTTTTCACCTGCCTCACTAAAGACCTGGAGTGCAATTTTAGGCTGAACGTTGGATGTTCGTTTTTTCTGTGAAACCAGATTTAACTAAGTGCTGCCCATAGACAACCATGTGGGATACACAGTGCATAAAAAAATAATACTTTAACCATAAATCCCAACATTAACTCTTAGCAGTGATACTTGAGTACTTTAACAACCCTGCAGTGATTAACTAGGTACCAGTCGTTATGTTAAAGTAGTGTCAGTATCAGTGTCGGACTAGGGTACTTAGGGCCCACCAGTGTAACTGATTCTGGGGGCCCACCTCAGGGCTCCTGCACACAAACTTATTTTTTTTCCATGTCTGAACTGTTCACTTCACTTCAATAGGGCCGTGTGCATTCCGTGTCTGTATGTCCGTTCTGCAAAATGATAGAACATGTCCTATTATTGTCCACATTACAGGTAACGATAGGACTGTTCTAATAGAGGCCAGCTGTTCCATTCCGCATAATGTGGAATGCACACACCCGGTAGCCATGTTTTGGGGATCCGCAATTTGGAGACTGCAAAAATCCAATGGTCGTGTTCATGAGCACTTACAGTGATAACAGAAATATTAAAGATGAAGTATGATGGCAGACATTCACAGCAAAATGCACAAACATACATGTGGCAGAATTTGCACATATATGGATATCCTGCACGTAAGTCAGTCAGAAACAAGACACATGCAGCGCACACCAATCACTTATTGACAGATGTGGCACACAAGTCACTTATACATGGCTCACATGCCACTGATGCATATACACCACTGATACAGAGATCATATATAGCACACACCAATCACACATAGGAAACACGCAATGTACACACCATTTATGCCTAACCCTATTAAGTGTAGGGGTTGTCTCGCTTCAGCAATTGGCATTTATCAAGTAGAGAAAGTTAATACAAGGTACTTATGATTGTCCATATTGACTCTTTTCCATCACATTATACACAGCACGTATCCGTGGTTTTGACCACTCTGCAATCTAGCAGTGGTGGCCGTGCTTGCACACTAGAGGTAAAGGTGTTGGCCTATGCGCACTTCCAGCCTTTCCCTATAGGATACGTGCTGTGTATAATATGATAGAAAGGAGGCAATATGGACAATTACAATACATTAGTAAGTGCCTTGTATTAACTGCATGATAAATGCCATTTACTGAAGGGAGACAAACCCTTTAACCCCTTTAAACATAAATGTTTGGTGTGAAATTTACCAAATCTTAACCCCTTCCCGACCGCCATACGGCTATATACGTCCTATCTACACATACCCCGTGCAGCTAGCACGTGTATAGATGTCATGGCGGATCTTTAATCCAAGCGCTGCAAAGCGCTTGGATTAAAGCTTCTCTCCCTGCTCTTCAGCTGTCACGAACAGCTCAGAGCCCAGGCAATCAGTGTGGTCCCTTGCCGAAGATCGCTCAGATTGGTTAGTCTGTACAGACTAACCAATCGGAGCTCTCTAGTGTTAAAAGGCCAGGTAAGTGCCCCTGTGTGCTGCCGTGCCCCCAGTGCCTAGTGCCCCCAGAGCCTTTTTATAAATAAATGCCCCCCCATGCCTCCAGCCCTCCACATGTGGCCATCATTGTCCCTGATCGCCCCCGATGCATCCAGTTCTCCCCCTGCTGCTTGTGCTGCCGCTGTAATGGCAGGGCTCAGGAACGGAGCCTCTGCCATCAGCAGTGAGTGTTAGCTGTGACTTACAGCTAACACTCTGCTGCTACATCCCAGATCGGTGCTGACTATTGGGTCTTGATAAGTAAAAAAATCATTTGTCATAACAAAAAAAATAATAAAAAAATATACATAATTGGTATCGCCACGTCCGTAAAAAATGAATACCGTAAAAAAATAAAAATAGAAGCCAATTTTTATCACCTTACATGACAAAAATTCCAACACAAAGCGATCGAAAAGGCCTACGCCACGTCACCTCATCCTGCAAAAAATGAGCCCCTAAAATCGCCCAAAAAATAAAAAAATTATGGCTCTCAGACTAAAACATGATTTTTTTTGTTTCAAAAAGGATTTTTTTTGTGTTAAATGTTAAAAAAGAATTAAAAAATTTGACATATTATGTATCATCGCGTCCATAAGAACCTGCTCTATAAAAATACCACATGACCTAACCCCTCAAGTGAACACAGTAAAAAAATATTAAACAAAAACTTTGTCAAAAAGCAATTTTTTTGTCACCTTACATCACAAAAAGTGTAATAGCAAGCGATCAAAAAGTCATATGACCCCAAAATAGTTTCAATCTAACCGTCACCTCATCCTGTACAAATGATACCCAACCTGAGACAATCGTCTAAAAACTGAAAAAACTATGGCTCTCAGACTATGGAGACACTAAAACATATTTTTTTTGTTTAAAAAATTATATTATTGTGTAAAACCTAAATAAATAAAAAAGTATACATATTATGTATCGCCGCGTCTGTAAGAACCTGCTCTATAATAATATCACATGACCTAACCCCTCAGCAGAACACCGTAAAAAAAAATTCAAAACAGTCCCAAAAAAGCCAATTTTGTCAACTTACATCACAAAATTTGCAACACCAAGCGATCAAAAAGGCTTATGCCCCCCAAAATAGTACCAATCAAACTGACACCTCATCCCACAAAAAATTAGACCATAACTAAGACAATCAGTCAAAAAATAAAAAAGCTATAGCTCTCAGAATATGGAGACACTAAAACATCATTTTTTTTGCTTCAAAAATGCTATTGTTGTGTAAAACTTAAATAAATAAGAAAATGTATACATATTAGGTATTGCCACGTCCGTAATGATCTTCTGATCTATAAAAATAACACATCTACCCTGTCAGATGAATCTTGTAAAAAATTTAAACTGTGCCAAAACAGCCCTTTTTTGGTTACCTTGCCTCACAAAAAACGTAATGTAGAGCAATTAAAAATCATATTTACCCCAATAAGTACCAATAAAACTGGCACCTTATCCCCTAGTTTCCAAAATGGGGTAAATTTTGGGGAGTTTCTACTGTAAAGGTGCATCAAGGGGGCTTCAAATGGGACATGGCATCTAAAAATCAGTCCAGCAAAATCTGCCTTCCAAAAACCAAATGGCGCTCCTTTCCTTCTGTGCCTTGCCGTCCGCCCTTACATTAGTTTACGACCAAATGTGGGGTGTTCCTGTAAACCGCAGAATTAGGGCAATAAATATTGAGTTTTGTTTGGCTGTTAATCCTCGACGTGTTAAAGAAAAAAATGGATTAAAATGGAAAATCTGCCAAAAAGGTGAAATTTTATCTCCATTTTCCTTTATTTCTTGTGGAACACCTAAAGGGTTAACAAAGTTTGTAAAATCAATTTTGAGTAACTTGAGGGGTGTAGTTTCTACAATGGGGTCAGTTATGGGGGGTTTACACTATGTAAGCCCCACAAAGAGACTTCAGACCTGAATTGGTCCTTAAAAAGCCTTCTAACATCCTAAAAAAATAAAATGACATTTACAAAATGATGCCAACATAAAGTAGACATAAAGTGTTAAGTAATTAATATTTTATGAGGTATCACTTTCTGTTTTAAAAGCACAGAAATTTAAATTTTGAAAACTGCAAATTTTCAAATTTTTCAAAATTTTTGGTAAATTTGTGACTTTTTTCATAAATAAAGGTGAAATATATTGACTCAAATTTTCGACTATCATGAAGTACAATCTATCACGAGAAAACAATCTCAGAATGGCTTGGATAAGTAAAAGCGTTCCAAAGTTATTACCACATAAAGTGACACATGTCAGATTTGTAAATTTTGACCTGGACACTGGGGCATCAATGAACCTTGGTCATGAAAGGGTTAAACTCCTCATATTGTACATAAGGCTTGGATAAGGGTAAGGGTTGTTCTACCATAATGACCTATTGCCTATCTACAGGATAGGTGATAAATATTAGTGTTGGGCACAAATATTCAAATTGCGAATTTTAATCGCGAATATCGCAACTTCGAGAATTTGCGGATATTTAGAAAATAGTGATATATATTCGTATTTTCGAATATTCTTAAATTTTTTTTTCATCAGTAGCCTCCCTTTTTGCTTGTGGGTCAATCAGAAGGCTTCAATGTCTTTCTCTGAGCTTAGCAACATCTCTAGCAAGCAATAGGAAAGTTGCCTACCCCTTTAGTATAGAAGAACCTCCCCACAGCCATTTTCTGCAGTTTATTACAGTTCTGAGAGAGACAGCAGTGTTATTGCTGTGCTCTCTCATTTCCATTTGTCACATTATATTAGATAGTTAGTTAGTTAGTTAGTTAGTTAGTTAGTTAGTTTATATATATAATACAGATAGTTAGTGGGAGATAGTCAGTGTAGGTCAGATTGTGATATAGTGTAGCCGATAGGTTCCTGTGCAGGGTGTTAGGTAGTGTGATAAGTTCTGCTGTCCATAAATACATGCTACATACATAGTGCTGTATGTATGTATGCTACATAGTGCTGTAATGTCACAAGTTCACAACAATACTTAGTGCACCAATTACTAATACATAGTCAGACCTGTTAAAATGTGAAGTTGCATGTATTGCGACAAAATATTTGCATCATTAATTGCCGATTTGCGCAATCGCGAATATATTGGAGCACTCTATCTGCATATAAAGCTATTGTAATGTTCTGCAGTGTCAACCATTTTCTCCAGTCTCATTAAACTTCGAGCAGTTTGAAAAATATACCTATAGTGACCCAAGCCTGTATTGCAGACGCATTACACGAATATTACATTGCTGATTTTCGCAATCTAGAAAATAATAGCGAATTCAGGAATTTTCTAATATATGACGAATATTCTACCAAATATTTGCGAAATATCGCAAATTCGAATATTGCCCCTGCCGATCATCTAATATATAAATCGGATTGTATGTGTGTATGTATCTGTGTATGTCCGCTAAAGGAATCCACACCATCGCATTTACAATCATAAAATGTGGCACACAGGTACATCAGGTGTCTGGGAAGGTTTTAGACCAGGTCTTAGCTCTCTGGGACGTACCGTTTCCCAAAAAATGCATTAGCCAATAGAAGCCTAGTCACATGACCCTTATCAGCCAATACAATCTCGCTGGCAGTTCGACTCAACACACACAGTTTTACTTCAGGTAACCATAACAACCCAGCCATGTTTTTTCATTGCTGTAGATGAGCTTTAAAAGAAACCTGTCACCAGGATAATCGCTATTGAAGTAAAGCCATGGCCTAATAGCACTTAGTACCTTATTTCCTAAGGTTTCCATAACAACTCGGCCATTTCTTTTCACTGCTGCAGGTTAGCTTTAAAGGGGCAGGACGCTGTGGATGACACTGTTAAGGGAGCAGAGTTCCGTGAAGGTCACAGTTTAGGGGGCAAGTAGGGTGGCCCTCAAGTCACCCTTAAAACCCCACCCTCAGGTCCAGCTAAGCCACGCCTTTGATTCAGTTCGGCCATGCCCACTCCGCTCCGCAGCTGACGGGGATTGACATAATTAAGAAATCAACTTATGTAAGCTGCAGAGGTGGGAGGGATGGTGACTTTCTCCCTGCAGCTCACATTCAGACAGAACAGTGCTGCTGTCTTAGAGTGAGCTATTTAAAAGGACACATCCCCGATCCAGTTAGGCCATGCCCCCTCCCACTCAGCCAACAGGGATTAAAAAATTAGGTTAAAAATCAACTTCTGGGTCTGCTAAGCCACAACCCCCAATCTGGTTAGGTCATGACCCCCCCCCCCACACACACACACACACTTCTCAGCCAACAGAGATTAAAAAAATGAAGTTAAAAATCTAATTCTGTCAGCTGCAGAGGTGGGAGGGACGGTGACTTTCTCCCTGCAGCTCGCACTCAAACAGCACAGTGCTACTGTCTTAGAGTGAGCTGTTCAAAAGACACCCCCAATCCAGTTAGACCACGCCCCCTCCCACTCAGCCAACAGGGATTGAAAAAATAAAGTTAAAAATCAACTTCTAGGTCCCGCTAAGCAACACCCCCAATATGGTTAGGACACACACCCTCCCCCCTCCACAGCATACGGAGATTGACAAAATAAAGTTAAAAATCAACATCTGTGAGCTGAAGAGGTGGAGGGACGGTGACTTTCTCTCTGCAGCTCACAATCACAGAGGACAGTGCTGCTGTCTTAGCGTGAGCTGTTGAAAGGCCATGCCCCCTATCAGGTTAGGCCACGCCTCCTCCCACTCCTCAGCCAACATGGAATAAAAAAATTAAGTTATAAATCTAATATAGCAATAGGGGGCACACTTAACAAATGGCGGCAAAATACAATAGTGATGACTAATTTAATAGTAGCGACTAATATAATATCACAATAAAAACACTATAATCACATAATGAAAACACTAATGAAAACCAGAGGTTCAATACTCCAATGTCATCGCAGGATCAGTTGATGACAATGTATACAGAGTCCAACACGCACTGCGTAATACAGTTCCTAATTTGGCAATTATGGGGGTACCCCGAATAGATGATACTATCGGTGTCCAGTGCTGGTAGTGATGTGACAGAACTTTGTTTCTGGGTGTAAACAATAAAAATGCTGGCTATATGCCAACTATGGATCCGATAGTATCATCTATTCATTAGAATTGTCTGTCCTCAGGCTTAGGGTGAAGCCATTGGGGTGAGCACCTTTTTATTCATTTGCCACTACGGTGTGTAGCCGCCGTTTACTTTCTTGTTTACAATCCTAAGTTATAAATCTACTTCTAGGTCCCGCTAAGCCACAACCCTGAACTGGTTAGGCCACGCCCCCTCCCACTCCGCAGCTGACGGAAGTTAAAATTCAACTTTTGTCAGCTGCAGGGGTGGGAGTGAGGGTGACTTTCTCCCTGCAACTCACACTCAGACAGCACAGTGCTGCTGTGTGAGAGTGAGCTGTTCAAAAGGACATCCCTGTGTCCGTCCAGGCCCTGCGCCAGACAGAGGACAGGGAGTTAGAAAACCAGACTGTCTGGCCTAAAACTAGACCTCTGGCCACCCTAAGGGCAGGCTGCTATGGAGGTCACAATTAAGGGAATGATCCGCTATGGAGGTCAGTGTTAAGGAGCAGATTACTGTAAAGGCTGCTGTAAAGGTCAAAGTTAAGGGGGTGGGCTGCTGTAGAGGTCCCATTTTAAAGGACGGGCACTGTGGGGGGGAGTCAGTGTTAAGGGGTGGGGGGCTGTGGAGGTCACTGTTAAGAGGTGGGGTGCTGTAGATGTCACTGTTATAGTGGATACTCTCGATATCTTTTAACGACACACACAAACATTAAATGATATAACTTACATATACCCGGGTCCTAAGCCATTCAATTACATTACCACCAATCTATGTACACAAGGGTCTTAATATCACGTTCCCTTGATTATGGGGGTCCTAGCAGTCAGACCCCCATTAATCAGACACTTATCGCCTGCAGTGTCATAGCTGTTGGACCTTTTCACATTCCCTTTCCTTAAAGGTTTTCTTTGGATGTAAAAAAATAAATAAATTAAAATCTGGCCCAAAATTTGTGTCAAACTAAAATAGAAATACTCACCTGTTAAAGGACCTGTGTCCACTTTTCTAGTTATCCTCTATACACAGGATCGGGGATAACTAAGTGATCCGGAGGGGTCTAAAACTGGAGCCCCACTGATCCCCCTTCTTGATTGAGTGGCAGGTCGAGCATATGCCCTGCCTCTCCATCCATTCTCTATGGGGTCGCTCCATCGTTCCCTGCCCCCTTAACAGAGACCTATACAGCGCCCACCCCTTTAACAGTGACCTCCACAGCATTCTGCCCCCTTAACAGTGACCACCACAGCAGCCTGCCCTTGTACAATGACCTCTACAGCATCCGTCCCTTGATTTGTGACCTCCACAGTACCCCATCTCCTTAACAGTGATTTCCACAACACTCACCCCCTTAACAGTGGCCTCTACAGCAATCTGCCCCTTAACACTGACCTCCATAGTGGACCGTCCCCTTAATTGTGACCTCCACAGCAGCCTGCCCCTAGGGTTGCCAACAGTCCATTTTTTTTCCAGGCACAGTCCAACTTTTAGACTCCCTGTCCTCCTCCTGGCGCAGGGCCTGGACTGACACAGGGATGTCCTTTTGAACAGCTCTCTTTTAGACAGCAGCACTGTGATGTCTGAGCGTGAGCTGCAGGGAGAAAGTCACCGTCCCTCCCACCGCTGCAGCTGACAAAAGTTGATTTTTACCGGGTCAGGGGCGTGGGTAAGAGGGACCTGGGGATGGCGTTTTTAAGTTCGTATTTTGAAGGTGGCCTGATTGGCCACCCTACCTGCCCCCTTAACTGTGACCTCCAAAGCGCTTCGCTCCCTTAACAGTGTCATCCACAGCGCCCTGTCCCTTTGAAGCTGACCTACAGCAGTGAAGAAAAATGGCTGGGTTGTTATGGAAACCTGGTGTAAAACTGTGTGTATGTGGAGA
Organism: Bufotes viridis; assembly: GCA_033119425.1. NCBI lineage: Eukaryota > Metazoa > Chordata > Amphibia > Anura > Bufonidae > Bufotes > Bufotes viridis. The sequence continues at coordinate 231,916,948 of CM065590.1, forward strand.
CTAAGGGTCTGCAAGTTTCCATTGGCTGATAAGGTCATGTGACCAGGCTTCTATTGGATAATGGATTTTTTTTAAATCTCAGGAACGGTATGTGCTAGAAAGCTGAGACCCGGTCTAAAACCTTCCCGGACACCTGATGTACCTGTGTGCCAAATTTTGCAATTGTAAATGCAACGGTGCGGATTCCTTTAGTGGACATACATACACACACACATATATACACTCAGCTTTATATATTGGACTAGCTGAAGGACCCGGCTTCACACTGGTATATTTAATCTATTTTATTTCATGTTTGTGTCTGTAGTTAAAAGATATCGACAGTATCCACTATAACAGTGACATCCACAGCCCCCCATTGTTTAATAATATGTGATATAATATTAATTGGTATTTAATATAGAGGATTTATTACATTACACACTGACACCACTTGGCAATGGGAGGTCTGTATGAGAACTTCAAGACCTATATTTGAACTTTACCATATATGACAATGTATAAGCCCATATATTGTAAGACACACCTGTATTTAGAGTATAAATGATTGACAGTCAGAGACAGACAAGGGAGTCGTCTTCTTACACTCACTCTGTTGGGGGTGTTTGCTGCTGAACATGATTGAAGACACACATGGAACCTGAGGAGGAGGAGGTTTCTACCCTTCAGAAAGGATACTTTAAGGACATTCATTTTCACTCATGGACAATTAGACTAAGATTTTTCCTAAACTATTTTTGTAAGTAATCAACTTCTATGAAGACTGAAAATAAATTGCATTATTCAGTTTTTTATATAACTCTTGTTGGATCTGGTGAATGAGTCCTCAGGGGGTTCCTTACTCCAAATAAGCAGACACTATATTTGAAGAGGATTACCAAAACAGTTATTATATTTTTCATACATATTTATTTTTTAATTGGATGATATTTTAAATTGGCGAGCCAGCTATACCGCTACATCAGCTTGAAGAGGGGAAAGAGTGAAGTCAAAAGGAATTTTCAAGCATTAATAGTCGAAGAATCTAAGAAGAATCTTCTGAAGGAGGAGAACTGATGCTGATGACAGAAGCCCAGCCTTGAATCTACTGAGGTTGTGAGTATGGAAACAATCAATTTTATTGCTGATAAGAGTAGATTACAATTTAAGTTTATGCCTAATGAACAGTTAGATCTGCAGACGATATGGTTTAGTTTATATGCAGAATATGAACAAGAGAATAAGAAGATAGAATTTTAGCATATTTTAGTCAGTAAAGAGAAAGAGAAAATAAGAAATATTTTTAATATGGTAAAGGTCTTTCACAGACTAGTGTCAGATAATTGCACTAGTGAGGTTCCAACCACACATGCTATGATCTGTGAAGATGCATTAACTGAGGGTGGAATTGGTAATAAAGTAGAGGAAAGTAAGAATAATGATGATTTGAGAAGCAGAATAAGATGAAACATATATGTATGATCTCTGCTGAAGGTGACCATAATCTTATAGATAAATAAAGGTCAATACAACAAAGAAGACATTGCAGATCTCTGCTGAAGGTGACTTTGTGTCAGTAGACAATGACAATTCTATACACCAGCAGACATTGCATATTAACCCCTTAAGGACTCAGCCTTATTTCACCTTAAGGACCCAGCCATTTTTTGCAAATCTGACCAGTGTCACTTTATGTGGTGATAACTTTTAAACGCTTTTACTTATGCAGGCCATTCTGAGACTTTTTTTTTTGTCACATATTGTACTCCATGACACTGGTAAAATGAAGTCAAAAAATGTCATTTTTATTTATTAAAAAACACCAAATATACCAAAAATTTGGAAAAATTTGCAATTTTCCAAGTTTCAATTTCTCTACCTCTATAATACATAGTAATACCGCCCAAAAAAGTTATTGATTTATATTCCCCATATGTCTATTTCTTGTATCGATCATTTTGGGAATACCATTTCATTTTTTGGGGATGTTACAAGGCTTAGAGGTTTAGAAGCAAATCTTGGAAAATTTCAGAAATTTTCAAAAACCAATTTTTTTAGGTACCAGTTCAGGTTTGAAGTCACTTTGTGAGGCTTACATAATAGAAACCACCCAAAAATGACCCCATTTTGCAAACTACACCCTTCAAGGTATTAAAAACTGATTTTACAAACGTTGTTAACCCTTTAGGTGCTCCACAAGAGTTATTGACAACTGGAGATGAAATTTCAGATTTTCAAATTTTTGCAAAATTTTCCTTTTTAACTCATTTTTTCCACTAACAAAGCAAGGGTTACCAGCCAAACAAGACTGTATCTTTATTGCCTTGACTCTGCCGTTTACAGAAACACCCCATATGTTGTCGTAGACTACTGTACGGCCACACGGCGGGGCATAGAGGGAAAGGAGCGCCGTGTGGTTTTTGGAAGGCAGATTTTATGGACCGGTTTATTTACACTGTGTCCCATTTCAAGCCCCCCTGATGCACCCCTACAGTAGAAACTCCCTAAAAGTGACCCCATCTAAGAAACTACACCCCTCAGGGTATTCAAAACTGATCTTACAAGCTATGTTAAACCTTTAGGTGCTCAACAAGAGTTATTGGCAAATGGAGATGAAATTTCAGATTTTTTGCCAAATTTTCCATTTTAACCCATTTTTTCCACTAACCAAGCAAGGGTTAACAGCCAAACAAGACTGTATCTTTATTGCCCTGAAGCTCTCATTTACAGAAACACCCCACATATGGTCGTACACAACTGTATGGCCACCCGGCAAGGCGTAGAGGGAGAGGAGTTTTTGAAAGGCAGATTTTATGGACCGGTTTATTTACACCGTGTCCTGTTTCAAACCCCCCTGATGCCCCCCTGGAGTAGAAACTCCCTAAAAGTGACCCCATTTTGGAAACTACGGGATTAGGTAGCAGTGTTGTTGGGACTATTTTTAGGCTACATATGATTTTTGGTTGCACTATATTACATTTTTGTGAGGTAAGGTTACCAAAAATTGAAATTCAGAAATTTCATCTCCATTTGCCATTAATTGTTGAGGAACACCTAAAGGGTTAATAAAGTTTGTAAAATCAGTTTTGAATACCTTGAGAGGTGTAGTTTCTTAGAAACTAAAAAAGACCATCAAAATCGGCCTTCCAGAAACCATGTCGGTCCTTTCCTTTTGCGCCCTGCCTTTTATTGATACTGAAGTTTACGACCACAATAGTGGCGTTTCTGTAAACTGCAGTATCAGGGTAATAAATATTAAGTTTTGTTTGGCTGTTAACCCTTGCTTTTTTACCGGGAAAGACGGATTGAAATGGAAAAGTGCAAAAAATGACTGTTTTGGCACCGTTTTAAAAAAGTGGACTGTGTTAATCTGGGGGGTTAGGTCATGGGGTATTTTTATAGAGGAGATTATTACGGACGCGATGATACCTAATAAGTCTACTTTTTTACAATTATTTAGGTTTTAGACTATATTATCCTTTTTTATCCAAAAAATTTTTTTTGTATCTCTAAAGTCTAAGAGTCATTTTTTTAAAGTTCTTTATCCGATTGTATTAGGTAGGGGCTAATTTTTTGTGGGATGAGGTTTTAATGGCACTATTTTGGGGGCATGTGACTTTTTGATCGCTTGCTATAACACGTTTTATTATGTAAGGTGACCCCAAAAAAATATTTTTGCACCTTTTTTTCTTCCCTTGTTAATCTAAGGGGTTAGGTCATGGGGTATTTTAATAGTGCAGATTATTACGGACGTGGCGATACATGATTTGTCTACTTTTTTATCATTTTTTTTGTTTAACACTATATTAGCATATTTAAAACAAACTAAAATAATGTAACTATCTACACAGTCTAGCAGTCAGTTTCTTTTAAGTTTTTACCTGATTGTCTTCGGTAGGGGCTCATTTTTTGCGGGATGAGGGGACAGTTTTAATGGCACTATTTTGGGGGGCATGTGACTTTTTGATCGCTTGCTATTACGCATTTTATTATGTAAGGTGACCAAAAAAATCCTTTTTTTGTACTTTTTATATTTTATTTTGCCTGTGTTAATCTAAGGGGTTCATGGGGTATTTTTATAGGCAAGATTATTATGGACGCGGCGATACTGAATTTGTCTACTTTTTGAATATATTTTTTTTAATTATTTTAGATTTATAAAATAATTTTTTGGGTGTCTCAAGTCTGAGAACCATAGTTTTTATCCAAATGTCAGTGGCTACATGGAAAAGGGGATAATAAATTTAGTACTCCATGGAAGTGTGGTACTCCCTGAAACAACCAATAACGCAGAGGCCCGGATGATCGTGTCTGCATATTTTTTGGGTTCGTCCCTTCTTTCCAGTATGGGGGACCACACCTGGAAAGTGTTGGCCAGGGACGATCTGGGTGCCTCCAGTTCCTGAGGTACTCCGGCCTGCTATTTCCCAGTCAGAAAAGATCAGGTCCTTGAGGACTGCCTCATAGAATTGAAGGAATTTCCCTGTGTTGCCAGCGCAACAAAAGTGTTGTACAAGGCAACCTGTACCAAGTAGACCACAACTTTTTTGTACCATGTCCGGGTTTTGCGCATGGCATTATATGGGTTGAGGACTTGATCAGAGAGATCAACTCCTCCCATATACTGATTGTAGTCTACGATACTATCAGGCTTGAGAACCGTTTCCATGGTACCTCGCACAGGGACAGGGGAGATGCCGTTACCGTGAATTGTGGTCAGTACAAGGACATCCCTCTTGTCCTTATATCTGACCAGCAACAGGTTTCACTGGCAAGGGCACGGGTCTCACCCCTGGGGATAGGTACCTGGAGGGGGACGGTAGGGAGGCCGTGCTGACTTTTCCGCACGGCCCCACAAGCGAACGTGGATCTGGCGGCGAGGGACTTGAACAAGGGAATGCTAGTATAAAAGTTATCCACGTACAGGTGGTAACCCTTATCTAGCAGTGGGTACATAAGGTTTCACACAAGTTTCCCACTAACACCCAGAGTGGGGGGACATTCTGGGGGTTCAATACGGTAATTCCGTACCTAGTACACAGAAAACTTGTAAGGGTACCCTGAGGTACTCTCACAAAGTTTGTACAGCTTCACGCCATACCTCGCCCGCTTTGAGGGAACATACTGGCGGAAAATGAGTCTCCCCTTGAAAGCAATGAGAGACTCATCAACCATGACCTCCCTTCCAGGTACATAGGCCTCCACAAATTTGGCCCCGAAAGTGATCGATGACCGGCCGTATCTTATACAGACAGTCATAGACAGGATCACCTTGGAGGGGACATTCTGCATTATCTGCATAATACAGGCATTTCCGGTTGGCCTCAAATCTGGGATGTGTCATGCCCATACTGTATGGTAGAGGACGTCCCCACTCCAGTACAGCCTGGCACTGGGTTTCTTGACTAGGCGCATGTGTAGCACAGGGCTCCAAAACGTCCTCATCTCGACTGCACTGACCGGCGTCCAGCCATCGAGCCTAGCCAAAAAAGAGCCCGGGTGTTGAGCAACGAACTGTTGGGCGTACAGATTCTTTTGCTCCACCATTAGATTTACTAGTTGGTCCCTGAAAAAAAGCTAAAACAGTCGTATTCAGTGAAGCCCACTTGTATATCTGGATTCCTGATTCGCCAACAAAATCAGGAATTGCAGGCTCAAAGTTCTCTGGGGTACACCAGCCAAGTTCACCTGCAGGGGGCTCAGGTGAACTAACCTGGTGGGCCGGGAAACTAGTAAGAGCCCAAGAGCTGCTTGTACTAGGGTGGGCCACAGGGTCCCTGACATGGCGGTCCCCTTGCTCCGCCTGGCGGCGTCTCCGCCGCCTTGGGGGCTCATCATCGCTATATGATGAGGAGGACGTGGATGACAAAAGGAACATGTGGTCATCCTCATCCTCACTGGGACCCTCAGATTCGGAGGCAAGTTGGGCATATGTCTCCTCAGCTGAGAACGTAGAGCGGGCCATAGGGGAGTGTGTGTGGGTGCGTGTGTATGTGCGTAAAAAAAAAAAAAGAACTAAAAAAAAAAAGAAAAAAAAAAGCCCAAAAATGTATAAAGGGTTAAAAGAAAAATTTCAAACTCGCTGATCAGCAGTGGGGTGGGAGATGCGCTAACAGTGGCCAGATGCTAAAGAGTGCCAGCCACTGGGAGCGTACGAAAAAAAATAATAATACGCTTGCGCCCCCAAAAGAGGTGGAGAGGGGTGGGGGCGAGGCAAGGGGGCAAGCTGAAACACCCCTGGGGGGTCTAGAGTCCCTGGCTCTCCCTTAGGTACCTGCAAGTGCACTCTGGATGGGCACAGGAGGGTGCTGGGGGGGGGGGGTGAAGGCTGGGTGCTGGGGTCCCGATCGGCAGCAGGCTCTACTCTCCTCGCTCCTCCGATGCAAAATGGAGGAGGAGAGCAGGGGGAGTTAACCCCCTCCCGCCCGTGCAGCCAATCAGATGCGATCCTCACATCACCATCACCTCACAGGATCTAAGCATTGTGATTGGTGGAGTTTTATCACCCCACCGATCACCATCCTGTACCTGTTATCGCGTTACCAGAGTCCAAAATAACCCGGAAACGCAGCAAACCGCAGGTCTGAATTGACCTGCGGTTTGCTGCGATCGTTGATACGGCGGGGTCACAGGACCCCCCTAGGCATTGGGATAGAGTGATTTCCGCGGCGGTGATCGGAAATACTCATGACGTACCGGTACGTCATGAGTCCTTAAGAGGTTAAAGAGGCCAGATTACAATTAAAATTGCAGAAGCAGTTAATGAAAATAAGCAAAGAAATCCCCACAGATTTGAATTACAAAATGAACAAAAGAATAGATTATTTAGATTGTAGCTTCCTGTTAATATTTCTAGGAGTCTAGCAATGAAACAGGTGGATGATCTCATACTGATATTCAAACATTGAAAGAGCTGATGTGGTGCACTAGAAGTGACAGCATGCCCACATATTAAATCCTAAAGGAATTAAATATTGGCAGAAAGGAATCCACATTTTAGATCGGCTTTTGTCTAAGAATAGGTTAATGGTATGGAAAGGCCAATTCTAGAAATTCAAGGATCATAAGTTTCTGCAAAATACTAAATTGTTTTTTTATGTGTGGTCCACAAATGAAGTATTTCAGGTTTATAACGGAAATGTATTTTATAATGCGCATTACGAAATATACATACGTATAGGTTCTGTTACATCATTTTATTAATTTAAGTTAATTTGCTATATGAGCGTGTGATGATGTAAGAGTGATGTAAGCAGATGCTGTGTCATGTGAGTATATGCCATGTAAGTATGTATGAATGCTATTCTAAGACCGAGCATAATATATTTGACTTAGAAATGAATAAACAATTAGTAGTTAAAAAAGGTCATATTGCTTAGAATTACATGTCAGATATATTGTAGGATTATACAACATACTTCATTATTTGTGTTGACAAATATATATCAAACATTTATACTGGAAATGAGATAAAATAAATTTGTCTAAATTATGTTAAGGCTACATGCACAAGACAGTTGTTTTTTGCTGTCTGCAAATTGCGGATTGACTTCTATGGGTCCGCAAACCGTTTTTTGCGGACAAGAATAGGACCTGCCATATTTTTTTTGCAGACGTGAAATGCAGACAGCGAACGCGGACAGGCAATGGAAGAGGCATCCGCATTTTTAACGGATCCATAGAAATGAATGGTAAACCATTGGATCCACAAAAAAAAACAGAACGGAGCCCGCAAAAAAACACTGCCGTGTGCATGTAGGCTAAGATAATATTGAGGCCTTATAATAGTAATGCGACACAAATATGTCCAAGAAGACTTTTGATTTTAGTGTTGAAGGTTCTATAACATTATAAGTTATATTAAGTTGAATATTTAATGATCCAGTACAGTCGTGGCCAAAAGTTTTGAGATTTACATAAATATTGGAAATTGGAAAAGTTGCTGCTTAAGTTTTTATAATACCAATTTGCATATACTCCAGAATGTTATAAAGAGTGATCAGATGAATTGCATAGTCCTTCTTTGCCATGAAAATTAACTTAATCCCAAAAAAACCTTTTTACTGCATTTCATTGCTGTCATTAAAGGACCTGCTGAGATCATTTCAGTAATCGTCTTGTTAACTCAGGTGAGAATGTTGACGAGCACAAGGCTGGAGAACATTATGTCAGGCTGATTGGGTTAAAATGGAAGACTTGACATGTTAAAAGGAGGGTGATGCTTGAAATCATTGTTCTTCCATTGTTAACCATGGTGACCTGCAAAGAAACGCGTGCAGCCATCATTGCGTTGCATAAAAATGGCTTCACAGGCAAGGATATTGTGGCTACTAAGATTGCACCTCAATCAACAATTTATAGGATCATCAAGAACTTCAAGGAAAGAGGTTCAATTCTTGTTAAGAAGGCTTCAGGGCATCCAAGAAAGTTCAGCAAACGCCAGGATTGACTTCTATGGGTCCGCAAACCGTTTTTTGCGGACAAGAATAGGACCTGCCATATTTTTTTTGCAGACGTGAAATGCAGACAGCGAACGCGGACAGGCAATGGAAGAGGCATCCGCATTTTTAACGCATCCATAGAAATGAATGGTAAACCATTGGATCCACAAAAAAAACAGAACGGAGCCCGCAAAAAAACACTGCCGTGTGCATGTAGGCTAAGATAATATTGAGGCCTTATAATAGTAATGCGACACAAATATGTCTAAGAAGACTTTTGATTTTAGTGTTGAAGGTTCTATAACATTATAAGTTATATTAAGTTGAATATTTAATGATCCAGTACAGTCGTGGCCAAAAGTTTTGAGAATTACATAAATATTGGAAATTGGAAAAGTTGCTGCTTAAGTTTTTATAATACCAATTTGCATATACTCCAGAATGTTATGAAGAGTGATCAGATGAATTGCATAGTCCTTCTTTGCCATGAAAATTAACTTAATCCCAAAAAAACCTTTTTACTGCATTTCATTGCTGTCATTAAAGGACCTGCTGAGATCATTTCAGTAATCGTCTTGTTAACTCAGGTGAGAATGTTGACGAGCACAAGGCTGGAGAACATTATGTCAGGCTGATTGGGTTAAAATGGAAGACTTGACATGTTAAAAGGAGGGTGATGCTTGAAATCATTGTTCTTCCATTGTTAACCATGGTGACCTGCAAAGAAATGCGTGCAGCCATCATTGCGTTGCATAAAAATGGCTTCACAGGCAAGGATATTGTGGCTACTAAGATTGCACCTCAATCAACAATTTATAGGATCATCAAGAACTTCAAGGAAAGAGGTTCAATTCTTGTTAAGAAGGCTTCAGGGCATCCAAGAAAGTTCAGCAAATGCCAGGATAGTCTCCTAAAGAGGATTCAGCTGTGGAATTGGAGTGCCACCAGTGCAGAGCTTGCTCAGGAATGGCAGCAGGCAGGTGTGAGCGCATCTGCACGCACAGTGAGGCGAAGACTTTTGGAAGATGGCCTGGTGTCAAGATGTGCAGCAAAGAAGCCACTTCTCTCCCGAAAAAACATCAGGGACAGATTGATCTTCTGCAGAAAGTATGGTGAATGGACTGCTGAGGACTGGGGCAAAGTCATATTCTCCGATGAAGCCTCTTTATGATTGTTTGGGGCATCAGGAAAAAGGCTTGTCCAGAGAAGAAAAGGTGAGCGCTACCATCAGTCCTGTGTCATGCCAACAGTAAAGCATCCTGAGACCATTCATGTGTGGGGTTGCTTCTCATCCAAGGAAGTGGCCTCACTCACAATTTTGCCCAAAAACACAGCCATGAATAAAGAATGGTACCAAAACACCCTCCAACAGCAACTTCCTCCAACAACAGTTTGGTGAAGAACAATGCATTTTCCAGCACGATGGAGCTCCGTGCCATAAGGCAAAAGTGATAACTATGTGGCTCGGGGACCAAAACGTTTACATTTTGGGTCCATGGTCTGGAAACTCCCCAGATCTTAATCCCATTGACAACTTGTGGTCAATCATCAAGAGGCGGGTGGACAAACAAAAACCCACTAATTCTGACAAACTCCAAGAAGTGATTATGAAAGAATGGGTTGCTATCAGTCAGGAATTGGCCCAGAAGTTGATTGAGAGCATGCCCAGTCGAATTGCAGAGGTCCTGAAAAAGAAGGGCCAACACTGCAAATACTGACTCTTTGCATAAATGTCATGTAATTGTTGATAAAAGCCTTTAAAACGTATGAAGTGCGTGTAATTATATTTCACTACATCACAGAAACAACCGAAACAAAGATCTAAAAGCAGTTTAGCAGCAAACTTTGTGAAAACTAATATTTGTGTCATTCTCAAAACTTTTGGCCACGACTGTATATAGAATCATAAAGATTAACAGGTACATTTTTCAATTTAATTAATTTAATTTAATTTCATGGTAATATTTTCATGGGATTTACTTTCTATAAGATTGTTTTATTTTGGTTTTCAAAAGTGGTTTTATTTATTATGATTATGATTATTTATAGTCATGACTTATTATTGATACTACACACACATACACAACTATATCCTAATATACAACAAAATATTATATATTTTTTACATGATAGTAACATATTGGTCTTAATGTGGGTTTTAAGCACTCATGTATTGTTTATACAGGAGTGATGTCCACAGGTGGTCAAGGCATACTCATGTCTCCCAAGAGTTGAAGTTTTAGGATAACAGTCAAACTTAGTTAACTTGAGTGTTAATAAGTATTGGTATATGGAAGAATGTATGCAAATACAAGGATATAATGAAATATCATATAGTTATCTATTACAAAATTGTATGAATCATCTAATCAGGAAATGTGTATGATATACATGAACTACATGGTAATCATGGAGTCAATGTAATTGTTATTTGGGATATTCTAGTCCAGAGAGGTTCCAAATATGGAAGGAGTTAATCCTGGATCACTGATAGGAATTGAAACCATAAATGGTCATTCAAATATAAGGGACAACTATATTGGAAAGCATACTCAGCTATGAGGATTATGGTAATACATATTTGTTGCTTTTCTAAACAAAGATCTATATTTACAGTTATATTTTAAAGAAAAAGAATACAATGATATTAAATAGAGTAAGATGTCATATCTTATGCAGAATATTACTTTATTAAAAAGGTAAAGATTTAGTTTTACTGTGCAAAGATATATTTTGTGGGATCAATTAAATTACTCAATATAATTTTATTAATAAAAATTTCACAAACATACACAAACATACACAAAGATACATGACTGAAGGAATAAAGATGAAAAGGTTACACTTCCATAAAGGTGATTTTGTATTCGGATAATAATTAAAATAATATATAAACTTTTATATTATGTTGAAATATAATAAGGTAATACATGAATGGTATGGTACACTGTGATATTATAGATTAGGTGTAATCACCAACTTTGGTGTAGCAATAGGAAAGAAGAAGATATCTTCAATCAAGACTAAAGTCAACAGGAAATTTAATGTTTTCTAGAGACTGTGATATTCATGAAGTCTATAACAATAAATGATGTGCACAGAGTCCCAGGAAAAGACTTGGAGGTAAACAAATCTGTGTTATATTTTGGTAAAGGTGTGAAGATAGAGGGCACTGCAGAGTAACCCAAGACAAGGGTGACGAGTACCTGGAACACATCTATTCATAGACAGCTCCAGAAGTAAAGTTCATAGAAAGAAAGTTCTGTCTTGACAGAAAGAAGGTCTGTGACAGAAGGACTGGCATCCAAAATGAAGAACTGAGCTCAAGTAGTGCTGAAGAGCGTCAGTAAGTGATTTAGAGTTAGAATACCTAGGGTTCAAGAAGTTCGATATTTTAGCACCTATAAACGGTAGGTTGTTTTTTTTTCCCTAGAAAAAGCTATTCAATTGGATTGCCATAAACACCTCTGTGAATCTGTGAAGTTCAAGAATCTGCTCCTTGTGATGCTAAAGCTAAATGTTGTGTTAAAGGACTACATTCATTTAACTTGATTGTCAATAATCATGCTGAGAGCATGGAATTCTTCAGATGAGGCTGAATGGACAGTTACTCCAAATTCTTTATAATGTTGTACCAAATTATAATTGGTGAGAATAAAGGTGAATGACAAAAGTAACAGCTGTCCTGAAAAAGTTACATGACGCTTCTGAAGAAGACCAAGGAATTCCTGGTATGCAAGTCAAAATCTGTGCCCAGGAAAGCTGTGTCACCACAAGTCGCCAGAAGTGATAGATCTTGTACATGAACATCATTGGGATAATATGATACAATTCAATTTAAGGACTGCATAACATCTAGATACAGTTCTAGCTATCAATTCTATCATAGACTTTATGTGAGTCAAATTTAAGATGAATAAGTAAAAAGTATCAAGACCATGATGAGACCAGAGGAAGATGATGAAGAGAAGAAGATGCTTAAAGGGGTATTCCCATCTCAAAAAATGGGGGCATATCGCTAGGATCGCTGGGACCCGCACCTACAATGAGAACGAAACAGGGAGTGCTGTGGCTGGAGGATCCCGGATTTCCCGGGCTCCGTCCACCACCAAGCGCTGCTCCCTGCTGCTCCAATAGAAGTGAATGGGAGCACATGCGCGGCCCATGCTTCCATTCATTTCTATGGGGCAGACAGAAATAGCCTAACCAGTGCTCGGCTATTTTCAGAGGGCCCATAGAAATGAATGAAGGGCAGCTGCACATGCGCAGTGCGCCCTCCGTTTATTTCCCCGCTCCATTCTAATTGTAGGTTTGGGTCCCAGCGATGGGACCCGCACCTATCAGACAATGGGGGCATATCATAGCGATATGCCCCCATTGTCTGAGATGGGAAAACCTCGTTAATAAGATAGTAGATTAGTTCCTAAATCTATTCATTAGTATTCAATCACAATTTTCCATATGTTGAGCAAATATTATTATTTTGTTGTCAAATAAATAATTGAAGGACAATTCATTTATAAAGAAGAAATAAAGACTGAAGAGTCCAATATAATTGTAAAATTTGATGTTGTGGATTCAAAAAGATATATCTCACCCTCAAGGGGGGAAACGTTAAATAATATGTGATATAATATTAATTGGTATTTTATATAGAGGATTTATTACACTACACCCTGACACCATCTATAGTAATACACTTGGCAATGGGAGGTCTGTATGAGAACGCCAAGACCTATATTTGAAGTCTACCATATATGACAATGTATAAACCCATACATTGGTAAGACACGTCTATATTTAGGGTAAAAACGATTGACAGAGACAGACAAGGGGGTCGCCTTCTTACACTCACTCTGTTGGGGATGTTTGCTGCTGAACATGATTGAAGACACACATGGAGCCTGATGTGGAGGAGGTTTTTACCCTTCAGAAAGGATACTTTAAGGACATTCATATTCACTCATGGAGAATTAGACTTAGATTTTTCCTAAACTATTTTTGTAAGTAATCGACTTTTATGAAGACTGAAAATAAATTGCATTATTCTTTTTTTTATTTAACTCTTGTTGTATCCTGGTGAATGAGTCCTCAGGGGGTTCCTTACTCCAAATAAGCAGACACTTTATTTGGAGAGGATTATCAAACCAGTTATTATATTTTTCATACATATTTATTTTACAGTTGGACGATATTTTACACCCACCCCTTCATACTGACCCCCCCCCCCGCATAGTGCCCCGTCTCCCTAAAATGGGACCCCCACAGCAGCCCACCCCCTTAACCTTGACCTTAACCCTGCCCCTTTAACAGTGAGTTCCACAGTACCCCATCCCATTGACAGTGACCTCCACAGGGGTCCACCCCTTAACAATAACTTCTATGGCACCCACCCCTTAACACTGACCATAGGTTACAGTCACCTTAACTGACCACCATCATTCCCAGCCACCTTAACAAAGACCTCCACAGCGACTGCCCCTTTAACAGTGACTGCCACAGTATCCCGCTCCCTTAACAGTAACCTCCACTACACCATGCCCCTATAACAGTGACCTCCACAGAGCTCCGTGCCCTTATAATGTGACTTCCACAACACCCCACCCCCTTAACAGTTACCTTCATAGCAGACTGTCCCCTTAACTGTGACCATTCCATGCCCCCTTAACAGAGATCTCCACAGTGCCCACCCCTTTAACAGTGACCACCACAGCATCCTTCCCCCTTAACAGTGACCTCCACAGTGGCCGTCCCTTTATTAGTGACCTCCACAGTATTCCATCTCCTTAACAGTGATTTCCACAACACCCCACCCCCTTAACAATGGCCTCTACAGCAATCTGCTCCTTAACACTAACCTCCATAGCGGACCATCCCCTTAACTTTGACCTCCACAGCAGCCTGCCCCTAGGGTAGACAGAGGTCTGATTTTAGGCTGGACAGTCTGGTTTTCAGACTCCCTGTCCTCTGTCTGGTGCAGGGCCTGGACGGACGCAGGGGCGTCTTTTTGACACTGTGCTGTCTGAAAGTAAGCTGCAGGGAGAAAGTGACCATCCCTCCCACCCCTGCAGCTGACAGTAGTTAAGTGGGCTGCGGAGTGGGAGGAGGCATGGCCTAACCGGTTGGGGGGTAGCTTAGTGGGACCTGGGGGTGAGGTTTTTAAGTCCGTGTTTTAGGGTGGCCTGAATGGCCACCCTACCTGCCCCCTTAACTGTGACCTCCACAGCACTCCGCTCCCATAACAGTGTCATCAACAGCGCTCTGCCCCTTTAAAGCTGACTTGCAGCAGTGAAAACAAAAATGGCTGGGTTGTTATGGAAACCTGGTGTAAAACTGTGTGCATATGGAGACTAAGGACCTGCGAGCTTCTATTGGCTGATAAGGGTCATGTGACCAGGCTTCTATTGGCTAATGCATTTTTTGGGAATATTTCAGGAACACACACATAAAAAAAAGACCTTCAGGCTTCTATTGGCTAATGTAGGTCACGGTCATGTGTTGTGCCATATTAGCATTTTTTGGGAATATCTCAGGAACGGTACGTGCTAGAGAGCTGAGACCTGGTCTAAAACCGTCCCGGACACCTGATGTACCTGTGTGCCAAATTTCGTGATTGTAAATGTGAGGGTGTGGATTCTTTTAACGGACATACATACATACACTCAGCTTTATATATTAGATTGCAGATTTATTTATTCTATTTCCTGAACACGATTATGGTGTGGCCATCTTGACTGAGCCATTCTTAACAGCATTTAGAAAGCATTAAAAATAATAAATAAATAATAAAATTGCTTTATAGCAGCCACATTGGCCATGGACACAATGGTCAGGAGAGCTCATTCTATGGGAGAGTTTTCTAGGCATGTTCTGTGACCTGTGCAGAGGTCATTGTAAAAGGAAGGAATGAATAAGCTCTGACCATCACCTATTGTGAATGGTGGATCCTGTCTTATCTATACACAGAGGCGATATCATTATAGGCAAGATTAAAATGACAGATAAGCAGGTAACTGCAGTACAGTGATCTGTACAGACCGTGAAGTGGCGTCTATTGTTAGGCTTAGGCCTTGTTCACACCTCTTTTATTTGATCATTGACTGTAATTCCAACAGTTTTAGTGGCCAGTGCAAAAACTGCAGGATTTTATGGTTTTTGTTTGAATACAGATATTCACATGGAAAATAAAAAATATCATCAATAATTCTTTAAAAAGTATGTTAAATCACTGTAAATTTTATATGTGCAAATCAACCATGAAAATTTGCAGCAATTCCACCCTGTGTAAAATACATATAAAGTCATGCTTGAAAGTTTGTGAACCCTTCTGAATTTTCTATATTTCTGCATAATTTGACCTAAACTACATCATATTTTCACACAAGTCCTAAAAGTTGGTAAAGATAATGAAATAAAACAAATGAATAAAAAAAAATTATACTTGGTAATTTATTTATTGAGGAAAATGATCTAAAATCATGTCTGTGAGTGGCAAAAGAATGTGAACATGTAGAATTAGCAGGCTAAGGTGAAATTAGTCAGGTGTTTTCAATCAATGGAATGACATTCAGGAATGAGTGGTCTTATTGCCTGGTAGGGTTGATCATGCCAATGACCTTTGTTGGTTGCAGGATTTTGGAAATATGAGATCTTACCAAATCAGGCAGTTGGAGCACCAAGGTAAGGGCTGTAGCACTTCGAGCAATGCTGCGGCTTGACTCAGCCCTCCTCCTTAACTGACTGAGCTAAACCAGCATGGTCCAGCATTAATATGTTATATGGAGTCATTGGTGTCAGTGAGTTTTATCAAAATCATGCATTCCTCTAGGAATGCATGATTTTGATAATGAGCTGTGGCTTATATGTATGCAATTATTGGTAGAAGCAGGGTCTCTGCAAGGTGAACGAGCTCTGTGTCGGATAAATAAGGTATCGTTTTAATCAGCATAATCAACCCTATCAGGCAATATGCTTGTTTTAGTAGGGTTGTTTTTGCTGACAGAAGCTCTTTGAAGAACAGGGATCTATCAAAGTCTGATCTTCATAGCACGTTTGTGAAAGTGTGCCATGGCACAAACAAAGGAGATTTCTGAGGACCTCAGAAGAAGTGTTGTTGATGCTGATCAGGCTGGAAAAGTTTACAAAATCATCTTTAAAGAGTTTGGACTCCACCAATCCACAGTCAGACACATTGTGTACAAATGGTAGATATTTAAGACCATTATTACCCTCCCCTTTTCCAAAAAATATCATGACAAGATCAAGATGTGTAATGGTCTGCAGGGCACAACGGAACCCAAGATAACATCTGAGCAACTGAAGGCCTTTCTTACATTAGCCAATGTTCATGAGTCTACCATCAGGAGGAAACTTAACAACAATGGTGCGAAAGGAAGGATTGCAAAGAGAAAGCCATTGATACCCAAAAAGATCATTGCTGCCTTACTGCAGTTTGCTAAAGATCACCTGGGCAAATCAAAAGGCTATTGGAACAATGTTTTGTGTATGGATGAAACCAAAATAGAACTTTTTGGTTTAAATGAGAAAAGATTGGAGTCATTTATCAAACTAGTGTAAAGTAGAACTGTCTTCCAATAAGATTCCACCTTTTATGTTTTACAGCTCCTTTGGAAAATGAAAGCTGGAATCTGATTGGTTGCTAAAGGCAACTAAAGCCAGTTCTACAGGGTGGGCCATTTATATGGATACACCTTAATAAAATGGGAATGGTTGGTGATATTAACTTCCTGTTTGTGGCACATTAGTATATGTGAGGGGGGAAACTTTTTCAGATGGGTGGGGACCATGGTGGCCATTTTGAAGTCGGCCATTTTGAATCCAACTTTTGTTTTTTCAATAGGAAGAGGGTCATGTGACACATCAAACTTATTGGGAATTTTACAGGAAAAACAATGGTGTGCTTGGTTTTAACGTAACTTTATTCTTTCATGAGTTATTTACAAGTTTCTGACCACTTATAAAATGTGTTCAACGTGCTGCCCATTGTGTTGGATTGTCAATGCAACCCTCTTCTCCCACTCTTCACACACTGATAGCAACACTGCAGGAGAAATGCTAGCACAGGCTTCCATTATCCATAGTTTCAGGTGCTGCACATCTCGTATCTGACAAGGCAATTGTCTATGCTGTCAAGATACGAGATGTGCAGCACCTGAAACTACGGATACTGGAAGCCTGTGCTAGCATTTCTCCTGTGGTGTTGCTGGGAGGAAAAGCCACTAACATATAACAGAGTTGAAGCTGTTTTGTATGGAGGAATGGGTTAAACTTCATCCAAGCCAATGTGCAGGACTAATGATCAATTACTGGATATGTTTAGGCTACGTTCACACAACGACATTTGTTGTGCGACAAATAGGGCACAACTTCACTGCAACATTTGTCGCGCGACATTTTGTCGCACTATCTTGAATGGATTTTTTGCGACTGTCGCGTCGCAGTCGCAGCATGTTGCATGTCGCAATGCGACACCATAGACTCCCATTATAAAAATTGTAGCGCGACAATAGTGCGACTTTTTGTCGCGCGACAAATGTCGTTGTGTGAACGTAGCCTTAGTTGCAGTTATTGCTGCACAAGGTGGTCACACCAGATACTGAAAGGAAAGGTCCACATACTCTTGCCACTCATAGATATGTGATATTGGATACTTTTCCTCAATAAATGTATGTTTTTGACTCATTTGTTTAACTTGGTTATCTTTATCAACTTTTAGGACTTTAGTGAACATCTGATGTAGTTTAAGGTCAAACTTATGCAGAAATATAGAAAATTCTGAAGGGTTCAAAACTTTCAAGCATAGTGCACTATATCTTATAGCTGATAACTAAACAAAGTGGTAACAGTTAAAACTGCCATAAAATTGTAAAGAAATTATTAATGATGGAAGAATCCTTGTTAATGATAAGATTGTTAATTACTATTGCATCTAAGGCTGCTGTAAATCATAATCTGCAACCTTGAGTTTTATTATTTCAGTCTGGATGAGAATAAAAATGAAGCACACTCAGACAAACTCATAAAACCAGGAAAGATTAATTTTCTTTGAAAGTTGTTATTTAAGGGGGTTTTCGAGGATTTACATATTCAAAGTCTATCCTCAGGATAGGTCATCAATATCACATCAGCTTTATGAAGAGCCTGCAGCGCTCCGTCAGTGCTTAGGTCTCTTCCTAGGTCATGTAACGTCACATTTATCGATCACATGGGCTAGACACAGCTACCAAGCACAGCCACTATTAAATGCATGGTGCTGCGGTTGGTAAGCTTGAGGAGGCCGCGGCACACATCAGAGCTCCGTGGCTTCCTCAAAGAGCTGATCGGTGGGAGGCTGACTTCCAGAACCTATTAAAGTTGAAATCCAGTAAAATGTATTTTCTTTCTTGTTGCAGAGAAATTTAAAATTGTTCTATTGGTGCAAGTCTGTAAACTTTTACCAACACTACTTCTGAATGTAAAAATTCCAGTGTGCTCTTTTTTTCCGCTTCCTTCAGATATTTATGATGTGAAAAACATCTGGAAGAAAAAGTCTATTCTTTTCTCCATTTGCATCATTCATAAAATATATAATGGACCCTGGATCAGTCCATAGATTTTGCATCCAAAAATTACGAGAATTTCAAGAAATTATTGCTTACAGGTTTATATTATCACACACCTATCAACAAGACACAACGCAGGTAATATAAACGAATACCTTTATTAATTCATCAATACGTTAAAAACATAATCTACAATATCAACTACAATGAAAGTTCATAGGCACGTACAAAGATGGGGAGAAAAAGCTCCCTAAAAGTGTATGGTCAGCAGTGTCACAATGATATTAAATAGGCTTGGGAGGCAGAGTAAGCCACAGTAGTATACAAAATAAAGTGCAAAGTGCAATAGCTACAAAGATAACAACAGCATGTGCTCGCCTCCTCCCCATAAGTAAACATGTATACCGACCACAAAATGCCCGACGATCGTTTCACCAGCTGCTTCTTCAAGGGCGTCTGACTTGCATGTGTTTCCTGCACATATTTATACCTCCAAGAACCTAGGTTTATATTATGTAAGAAATGGTGAAACTAGGTTATGATTTAGTTTGCTCCATTTTACCAATTAATAAATTGTTGGCAACTTGGCGATTGCTAGACATTTTTAGGGTTACTCAGCATAATTAGTTCCCCTAGCTATTAGAAGGGGTGTTCTGGTTTTAGCAAATAAAGCCTTTACACTGAATAAAGTCAGATAATTCCAATCTACTATTAATGCCTCATCATTTTAAATTTCTCTGCTTCCAGTTATTCAGGAGGAACTTTTATTGCTTATTTTGAGATGATGAAACTCTGTTGCGGTCATGTGATCAACATACATAGCTGATTACAATTATAGTACGCCAAGCATTGAATAACTGCAGGCAGAGATCTTGAATACCATGAGAAATTGATACATTAATAACCAGGGGCAGACTGGGAACTTAAAGTGGCCCTGGGAAAAAAATGGCCACATGTATTAGGTGGATCCAGATTAACAAAAAGTAGAGAAACACAGTAAACGCTGTAAGTAAACGCAGCCAACAGTACTGTAGTGCAGCACGAAATATGGGTCCAGCAGAACCAAATACCACAGTGCAGCACTTCATACTGCTGCTCAAGTATTCAACTGTATGTCTGTCCTGAGGATGGCGATGCAGTCGAATTCAGGAGGACACTTGGGGCCGCCAGCCAGTTGAATCTGTACCTGATGCTTCTAGCATTAATTAAAGGGGTTTTCCGACCCCTGAAATGTCCCCCCATATGCCCGGGCCCCTCACACACAATGTACTTACCTCGCTCCCTGGCACCCACGTCGCTTCTGAAGCCTGCACGGCTGAAGCCCACACGGGTAATTCTAGGGAGGCTCATCCCCGTCACCGCCTGCTATTGGCTGGTCCCCTCCACCCCTGATGCCGAATGTTTTCATCCATGATAACCTCTTTAATGCATAGATAATCAGATTTGAAACCAACAATGGGGGGGGGGGGGGGGGGGGCTCTGGCAGCCCTCTGGGCATCAGCCCACTGGGAAATTTCCTAGGTTCTATGTCCAGTCACCCCTGTTAATAACGCTATCATTTTCCTGGGGGGTTACACCCTCAGTGTTAATTTATCGCTCATTATATAAAATAACTCTTCTCCTCCTCCAGTTATTCATATTTCATTGTTTTGGGGTTTTCTTTCATATACCTTGCATGTCTTGGTGAATTTTTCTTTGTATGAATTTTTCCTGCCTGCTCGGTAAGCAGAATGCTTTGCCATAGCCCTTTCGTGTGTATCTTTGTAACAAAGAAGCTATCTACGGTGTGTAGGAGTGAGGCCATGCTGAGGGAAGCTCTAGCTTTTCTCCTGCTATTTCACACAACATGTAAAACTGTGGAGAAACCTCACTCTCATTATCACACCATGACTCAGAGACTTTTCTCTCCCACATAGATCTTAAGTATGCCAATTTTAAAACCTTAATTATCAAGAAAAGGCAACAGCATCAAGACGTGCTTCCCAGATGCCCTGCTTTTTATAACACCGTGACTGCACAGTGTGTTAGTACACTTTAGGCTGAAGTTAAGATTGGTGTTAAACCTTAAAATGTTTGTACAGTCAGAAGAGATTGAGGGTCACATCATTTAAGAGCCCCATTTCCAGGGTTACTGTACTACCTATAAGAAAAAGATGAGAGTCCAGTTCTTTAGAATGAACACATATGAAATGTCATTTAAGGCTGCGCCACATGGAGAGAACACATTAACAATTCATCACCTCTGGGATCCCTCTATAAATAAGTGTCAGAGTTTCCTGTTACCGCCGTCACAATGTGACAATGTGAGATTTACAAACCTTGGAAGACATTTCTTTGTAAGTGACAAATGAACAAATGATCAAGTGTCCCCCTCCCCAATAGATTGTGTTTGAAGTCATTTGATAGTTTGAGATGGAGGAAAGATAAAGGTTTGGCTTGGCCACAGCTCTTTTTTTAACCATGCTAATATTGAGTTCTAGGAATGTGTCAGCCACACACCACTACAACTATAGGCAGTGGCATACCGCAAATGGCAGCAGACCACGCATTTGCTATGGGGCCCGTAAGGTTGGGAGGCCCGGCCAGGCTGAATGGCCCCGCCCCCTCACTTTCTCATCTTGCAAGCCGCTCTACACAGCAGCAGGAAGGAGGTTTTGTATGCTAATGCCCACCGCTCGTACTGGTTCCCTACCTGTAAGCCAGATATGGCTGGCCAATAAGCAGTGAGATGTCCTGATGCTGTCTGTCACTTTTTTTTTTTTGCTATGGGGCCCCTTGATTTCTATGTATGCCCCTGACTGCAGGAGAGGAAATTATTCTGTCATTCAAATGTTAAAGGAGTTTTCCTAGTATTAAAAGGGTTAGCCAAGATTTTAATACTGATGACCTATCCTCAGGATAGGTCATCAGTATCTGATCAGTAGTGGTTCAACACTGGGGACCCCCACCAATCAGCTATTTGAGAAAACAGTGGTGCTCCTGTGAGTGCCACGGCCTTCTCTCAGCTCACCAAGCACAGCACTGTACATTATATAGCAACTGTGCTTGGTATCGTGCTCAGCCCTATTTACTTCTATTGGGCTGAGCTGCACCTAAGCCGTGTGACTGATGAACACATCGTCACGTAGCCTAAGAAAGCTGTGAAGGTCGGAGCCATCTAAAACAGCTGATCGGCGGGGATTCCACGTGTCAGACCTCCACCGATCAGATACTGTTGTCCTATTCTGAGGATATTTATACTGGTGAAATTAAACAAAAATGACACTGTAGATAGAAGCATTACCTGCCTTTCCTGCATCGTTATATCGGTGTGTGTGTGTGTGTGTGTGTGTGTCGGGGGGGTAATCACATTACAAGTTTGCAAAGTTTGTTTTATAGCACATAAATCAGTTTTTTGACCCAGTTTTATGAAATGCAAATTACACAGTAGATAGCATTACTGGCCTTTCCTGCATTGTTATATTGATGGTGGTGGGAGAATAGTTGCATTACAAGTTTGCAAAGTGTGGTTTATGTTGTACCACAGATATCTCTTTTTTGACCCAGCATTTTGGAACACAAATTACACATCAGAGAGAAATATTACCGGCACCAATAATGCATTTTTTCCTAAAGAAGATTGTCAATAGCAATGTGCAGTGTATTTGTAGAGGAGGAAGGACATTTAATTGCACCTCTGTCTTTAAATTACAGAAAACACACTTGCAATTTTGCTGTAACCGTTCCATAAGTTGTGTGATTGAGTACCAAATATGTGACTTTTCATTTAGGAAAATAGTGAATTTTCATCTGGCCTCAAAATAAAATGTCTGGAATATGGAAGAGTTTAAAACAAAAGACCCAGGCCTTGTATTCCCAGAGTGTGGGTAGTAGCAGCAGCCATCCAGGCAGTAGTGGTAGGCCACAGTTCTCCCTGGCTTCTGAAAGGTGCAACATTCAGGACAAAGAGGGGAAGATTGTGAACTGGATGGTTCATTCCTCCTCTCAGTCACAGAAGGATGACATAGAGGTCACCTCTGAGTCTGAAACCATGCCTTTGAGCCAGGGGTCACAGCATTTCCCCTGCTTCTCCTCCTTGAAGCCCCAGAAAAGCCTTTCAGTTGCATCTTTTCTGTCTTCACTGCCCCCTCCTAGTGGAGCACCTTCTTTCCTAAGATAGGCTACAAAACCTCACCACGTCGTATGGCAGATAGAGTCAAGAGCAGGGGCGTAACTACCGGGGAAGCAGGGGAAGCAGCTGCTTCGGGGCCCGGGCTTACAGGGGGCCCGGCAAGCACGTGTTTGTCCTCACTTCTCTCCTCCCCTGGGTAATCAGCACGTGTCCTCACTCCTCTCCCGATCGCAGTGTCCTCTCGCCCTTGTCTATTTATTTAAAACTTATTTCTTCTTTCTTTCAGAAAAGCTTGCCCTGGGGATTGAACCTGCGACCATCAGGTTCAAAGGCAAGACACTTTACCACTAGGCTATATCTGCTGCCTAGCCAGATAGCTAAAAAAAAAAAAAAAAAAATAAGACCTCCAGATGTGGAGAACTTTGATAGTGTATCCATACACATTACAGCTGCACCAGCACATTGTATATGGATGTAGCAGAGCTTGGTGTGTTGGGGCAGCTGTAATGTGTATAGATACACTATCAAAGTTCTCCTTATCTAGAGGTCTTATTTTTTTTTAGCTACCTGGCTAGGCAGCTCATATGGTCTTGTGGATATGTGTCTTGCCTTTCATCCTCATGGTCATAGGTTCGATTCCCCTCACAAACTTTTTCTGAAAGACAGGATAAATGAGGCTTGCCTAACATGGAGGTAAGTATATGTGTGTTTTTTATTTTTTTATTTTTAAATACTGGACTTTTACTTTACTGCCACAGGGGAGGAGGGGCTATTGGCACTATGATATTGGCAAATGGGGGGAGAGATAGGCACTTCATATTGGCACACACATTAGGGGGCAGGGGAGAGGATGGCACTATGATATTGGGATGGGGGAAGACAGAGGCACTTGATATTGGCACATTATAGGGGGCACTATGGGGAGAGGAGCACTATGGGGGCATCTGGTGCTATATGGCTGGCTACTGGCACATTATAGGGGGTTATATGGCTGACTACTGCCACATTATAGGGGGTTATATGGCTGACTACTGGCACATTATAGGAGGGGTTATATGGCTGACTACTGGCACATTATAGGGTGGGTTTATATGGCTGACTACTGGCACATTATAGGGGGTTATATGGCTGACTACTGGCACATTATAGGGGGTTATATGGCTGACTACTGGCACATTATAGGGGGTTATATGGCTGACTACTGGCACATTATAGGGGGTTATATGGCTGACTACTGGCACATTATAGGAGGGGTTATATGGCTGACTACTGGCACATTATAGGGTGGGTTTATATGGCTGACTACTGGCACATTATAGGGGGTTATATGGCTGACTACTGGCACATTATAGGGGGTTATATGGCTGACTACTGGCACATTATAGGAGGGTTATATGGCTGACTACTGGCACATTATAGGGTGGGTTTATATGGCTGACTACTGGCACATTATAGGGGGTTATATGGCTGACTACTGGCACATTATAGGGGGTTATATGGCTGACTACTGGCACATTATAGGGGGTTATATGGCTGACTACTGGCACATTATAGGGGGTTATATGGCTGACTACTGGCACATTATAGGGGGTTATATGGCTGACTACTGGCACATTATAGGGGGGTTATATGGCTGGCTACTGGCACATTATAGGGGGGCTGGGGGGGCTATATGGCTGACTACTGGCACATTATAGGGGGGCTATATGGCTGACTACTGGCACATTATAGGGGGGGTTATATGGCTGACTACTGGCACATTATAGGGGGGTTATATGGCTGGCTACTGGCACATTATAGGGGGGCTGGGGGGGCTATATGGCTGACTACTGGCACATTATAGGGGGGCTATATGGCTGGCACATTATAGAGGGGGAGCGAAACGCACGGGTAGGGGGGGGCCCAATACAAAAATTTGCTGTGGGGCCCAGTCATTTCTAGCTACGCCCCTGGTCAAGAGAGTCTCTCTATTGATAAATTGTGGGAGAGCAGTTAGTGTTTGGATTGCTATGAGGAGGAGGTTAGTGGGAGGCAGGGAACCCCATGTATAGCTTTGTTATGGCAGTGGTAAGGGCACCTGTAGCTATGTTGGTGGCGGTAGGGGCGGTGATAGCTACAGTGGCACTCTGTGCAAATACAGAGCAGGGAATCGGTAGGGGCGCCAAGGAGCTCACAGTGACATATCACAGTCTAAGTGATGGATGGGGAGGGTGAGGACAGTAATAAAGATTGTGTGGCCGACAGGAACTGAGAGCTGGATCAGGGTGCTGAGGAGGAGGTAATATCTGAGGAGGAGGATGGTGGCAGCGACAGCCATAAAGAGCAGAGGCAACATATGGCCAGAACCTCCCAAAGAACTGCCAGGGCCAGATCTGCTTTGGGAACTGGTTATGCCGCTGATACTGTGAGTGCAACAGGCCCAAAACATCCCAAAGCTAAGACAAGCTTGTGTTCTACTAGCTCTTTGGGGAGTGTGAGAGGATCTCCCATCTGGCAGTTTTTCTCCATGCTCCCAGAAGACAATAACATTGGCCTGTAGAAGATCTGCAAGAGTAAAATAAGCCGTAAGTAGTCAAACACAAACATAAGCTTCAGAGTTCTATTTGTGGCAGCCAGGCTGCATCCATGGCTGAATTTGTCATTGTCATAATCACTTAGTGCTTCTCCGGCTCAGACTCCTCTTCCGGTCTGTTGTCAGCCATCGATATTGGAATGTGTGGCCAGGAAACAACCCAGCAATCTGCTGGTATTCAAGCTTAATTCCCACTTGGCTAACTTGCTGGCAGTGCAGTTGCTCCATTTAGTAGAGTTTGTTGCCTTTAGGGAGCTGATGGAGTGCTCTCAGCCTCAATAGAAGATACCTAGCCAGCATTATTTCTCTCAGAAAGCCACTCCTGCCTTGAACTCTCATGTGGTGGAGAACGTGGGTTGCTCCTTGCAATTCTCACTGTGTGGCAAGGTGCATGCTATGGTGGACACCTAGAGCAGCTGTTACTGGCAGGGAAAGTACATGCCTTTCACAGCCCGGCAGGTGCGGACTGGGAACTTAAAGTGGCCCTGGAAAAAAACTAAAAGTGGCCCCATGTTGTAGGTGATTCTAAATGGAAAGAAGTTAGTGCCAATATATGTAAAAAGAGACAACAGAAGTAGACAGGGCCAGCAATGCCATAGTGCAGAACAAAATAACCTCCAGCAGAACCAAATATCACAGTGCACCACAAAATACTGCCACCTGTGCCACAATATTCAACTGTATCGCTTTCCAGAAGACAGTGATACAGTTAAATTAGGGGGACACCTGCAGCCGCTGGTCAGGTGCATAGGAGAGCATCAGATTGTTGTGTACGTGGCTGGTGTCTGTGCGGAGGGCTTGGGTAGCTGCCCACTGGGAAATTTCCCTGTAAACAGCCAATCTACTGCATTATCTGTTCCACGCTATGCTGCTACTGCTGCCGCAACTGTGCTGCCTCATGCCAAAATTACCTTACCCTTTTCATGTCCACGGTGTACTCCATGGTCCCAACAAGCCACTGTTTCTTCTTGTACTTGTCAGATGTGCAGGCAATCTGCCCCATAAAGGTATAATTTGTGGCTGCTTAGTCCCACATCAAGACACTGTTTTTCGGAAAACATCAGTGTGTTTAAATATTGTCTTATAAAATGAAAAAGCATAACATATTCCATGGTGCAGTGTGTTTTTAAACATGTTTGTTAACTCCATCAACCATGTGTTTACCCATAGATATGTATGTCAGTGTCATTGTGACATCATTTGCTATTGTCATCACTGCGTTTAAGAGCTTAGGGAGGGGGGACGAGATAGTAAATGTAAAAATTCTGAAAAGATTAACAAAATTAGTAGGAAGTCCAGGTGCACTGATAACCCGAGATATTGTCCTGCAGAATATAGAACATTAAAGTCCAGCACAGGAGTAATTCCAGATAAAATCTAATGCTTTATTAGATCCAGTAATTAAAAGTCCATTAAACAGAACCCATGGAGTCGGTTTACGTATTTCAGACAGCTGTCCTTACTCATGGCCAGGCCAAAATACACAAGCCGGCTGCATGGGTTCTGTTTAATGAACATTTAATTATTGGATTTAATAAAGCACTGGATTTTATCTGGAATGACTTGTTCTATATTCTCAGATTGTGTTACAGCAGACAAAGTGGGTAGTCGGAGGAAATTAGTTGACTTGTTGCTGATTATAACATGCGGTATTTCTGTTTACAAAAAAGCACATTGGCTCGCTGGTTAGCACTGTTGCCTGGCAGCACCGGTGTCATTGGTTCAATATCCGATTGAAGACAACTGAACGGAGGTTTTATAGCCTCCCTATGTTTGTATAGGTTTATGATCCTACACTGCAAGAACATAGCATGTTTACTGTTATTATTGGTTAATTATCTGCCTTTGAAGTTTACCCATGTGCGCATATCAGAGAAATAGGATTATGAGTCCTATTTGGAAAAGAAACTGATGTTGTGATCATAAATGTAAGATTATACACATGGGAAGGGAGAATACAAGTCACCGGTAGATCCTAAATGGGGTAACACTGGCTAAACCAAATATGGAAAAGGATTTAGGAATTTTAGTTTACAGTAAATGTAACTGTAGCAACCAGTGTCAGGCATCAAAAGGGGCATAGATACACATGACATGAGCATAGTTCTGCCACTTTACAAATCATTAGTCAGACCGCACATTATATATAATAATCATAATAGTGTAGAGTTTTGGGCAGACATAGCAGAGCTTGAGCAGGTAAACTTCAGTACCCAGAAAGATTATTATTATTAGGGTTATTTCGTTTAGAAAAAAAGATTACTGAGGGGCGATCTAATAACTATGTATAAATATATTAGGGGTCAGTACAGAGATCTATTGATACCAAGAACTATGACAACAGGACAACCTCTATATCTAGAGAAAAGAAGGTTTCTCCATGAACATACAAGCGGATTCTTTACGGTTTAGTGACACTATAACACTCTCTAACAATGGAGGTTGTGATGATGAACTCATTAAACAAGTTCAAGAGCGGCCTGGATGCAAGTGTAACAACAGTTCAAATTATAGCTATTAGATTTTTAAAGAAGGGTTGTTGATCAAAGAAGTTTTTCTGATTTCCAGAAATATACAGCATTTTTCCCCCCAAAATGATGAAAATCACTTTCTACCTTGAGAGGTGTTTTTGTTTTCCCCCAGATCAACTTTGCAGGGTAATAGGTTGAGCTGGTTGATGCAGGAGTATAATTAAAGGCTCATGGGCCTTGGTGCAAAAGTTCAGCGTGGGTCTCACTTCCCTCAATGCTTTGTGGCAAGGGGCAGGGGTGCACCTAGCCTTTCTGCTGCCTGGGGCAAAAATGAAACAGCAACCCCCCACCCATAACAAATTCTCAACTAGTGTTGAGCGAAGTGAAGCATTCAGAGTAGAATTTAATCCAAAGTTTAGGAAAAATTTCATTTGCAACGAATCCGAATTTCCTTGCACTTCGTGGTAACGAATCAGTCTTTGCTAAAATGGCGGCTGCAGGTGTACAATGTAAAAGAAGGAAGACTGGGAACACAAGATCATCCATAATGCCGTGCAGCCAGCTTATCCTCAAATAGCCATCCCCTGTAATGTCACAGACCTATAAAACCTTCATCCCGCACAGCCTCTGCCATTGTCCTGTGAGCAGAGCATAGGGAGAGACGTGGCAAGCGCTCATGCACTAGGGACAGTGCTGCTCAAAACAATTAAAAGAATAATTTTGGAGAGGGAGACTGCAGAGAGACTTATTCTGCGTCTGTTTTATTTATTCCTACATTAGTTGCGCCACATCTCCAGTGTAAAGTGTGCGTATCCCAAAAATATCTCTGACATCCAGTGTACTTTCTCCGTAGACGGTGTCTGCTGCAGACAGTGACATTAGCTACGTCACATCTCCAGTGTAAAGTGTGCGCATCCCAAAAATATCTGTGATATCCAGTGTACTTTTTCCGTAGACGGTGTCCGCTGCAGACAATGACATTAGTTGCGCCACATCTCCTGTGTAAAGTGTGCGCATCCCAAAAATATCTGTGACATCCAGTGTACTTTTTCTGTAGACATGTCCGCTGGGGACAGTGACATTAGCTGCGCTACATCTCCAGCGTAAAGTCTACGCATCCAAAAAATATCTGTGACAACCAGTGTACTTTTTCCGTAGATGGTGTCTGCTGCGGACAGTGACGTTACCAGTACCACATCTCCAGGGTAACTTGAGCGCATAAAATTTTTATCTGTGACATACAGTGTACTTTTTCCGTAGACATCGTTCCCAGCAGCGACCTGGGAGTCCAAGATGCATCCCGACATCCTCCCCATGCTGTTCCCGAACCATTTTGGTGGTGTTTCCATCAATTTCTGATCTTTTCCTATGAACCAGGTTCATCAGCTCGGGTTCTCCCATTGACTTCCATTATACTTGGATGCTCTGTAGAGCACCCGAGCATCCAGATGGGTTCGGCCCGAGCACCCGAGCACTTTGGTGCTCAATCAACACTAGTTGCTGAATTTTTAAAAGCTTCGCTCATCTCTATTCTCAACCTAACCCCTTCCCTCCAGCCCAACAGGTAAAGATGTACTTGACAAATATTACATACAGCTCTGTAAAACATGCAGGGTAAAACAACGCAATATACCTCTTACAGCCAGTGACGTCTTCTCTAATGTAGATATTCTCTTCCTTCGTCTTCTCCATTCAGACAAGACCCCCCTGAATATACCAGTGCCACATAGATAGTGACTCCTTAAATAAATAGTGGCACACAGTGCCCTAAAAAATAACTGCACCCAGCAAATAGTGTAACTGACATTAATAGTGTAAATATAATGTCCCCCAAAAATAATTGTGCTAAGTTGATACTGTGCCAGGGTGCCCCCTACAGTAATAGTGCTCCCCAAAGTCCCACCAATAGAAATAACCCAGAGTGCACTTAGAGTTAACACTGCCCACAGGGCCGGACTGGGTATGAAAACCAGCCCTGGAAAAAATTACATACCAGCCCCATAGCGTTGCGTACCAGCACAACATCATTTGAAATTTTTAAGAACAGGTTCCCTACTCAACGGCGGATGCCCGGCGTCACAACACATATATATCCAAGACACATACACATAAATACACCATATACATGTTACACATGCATAAATACACTATATATACAGTCCCAATTAATATGGCCCAATTCTCTAAGTCCCCCCCCCCCCCGCATTTTTCTGTAGTTGCTATACAGCAGCACGTACCTCTCAGATCCAGGGCCTCCAGGTGACCTCTCCTCCAATGTAGATCTTCTCGTCTCTGCAGAGTGTGACACACAGACATCTTAGCTTCCTCACATTTCTATCATCATCTCCCAACCTGGGGTCCCCACAGTGTTATCCTGCTGCTCGCTGTGCCCTCCAATACCACAAATACTATCCTGAAGAAATAATAGTGCCCCCATAGTAATAGTGCTCCTCATCGTCCCACTAATAGCAATGTCCTTCTAGAATGCCCTTATTAGTAATACTGCCCTCTACACTGCCCCACATTATGTAATTTGCCCCCACACTGCCCCACATTATGTCATTTGCCCCCCCACACTGCCCCACATTATGTTGTTTGCTTCCCACACGGCCCTTCATTATGTAGTTTGCCCACCACACTGCCCCCCACTGACTAATTTGCTCCCCCCTCACAAGTTAATTTTGCCCCAGACAGCCCTGCATTATGTAAGTTACCCCCACTATGTAACTTGCCCCGACACTAAGTAATTTTGCCCCCACATGGCCCTCCATTATGTAGTTTGCCAGCAACACACTGACCCCACTGAGTAATTTGCCCCTCCCCTCACAAGTTAATTTTGCCCCCACACAAGTTAATTTTGCCCCAGACAGCCCTGCATTGTGTAATTTGCCCGCACTAAGTAATTTACCCCCCACACTAATTAAATTTGCCCCCACATGGCCCTCCATTATATAGTTTGATCACCACACTGACCCCCCCCCCCACTAAGTAATTTGCCCCCACACAAGTTAATTTTGCCCCCACACAGCCCTCCATTATGTAATTTTCCACTAAGTAATTTGCCCCCACACTAAGTAATTTTGCCTCCACATGGCCCTTAATTATGTAGTTGCCCGCCACCCTGACCCCCCACTAAGTAATTTGCCCCCACACAAGTTAATTTGGCCCCTAGACAGCCCTCCATTATGTAATTTACCCCCCACTAAGTAATTTTTCCCCCAGACAAGTTAATTTTGCCCCCCGACAGCCCTCCATTATTAACCCCCTTCACCCCGTACTTGTGTCGCCGATCCTGTACACCAGCTAGCTCGCTCACCAACACGGATCCTTCACGGGCAGCTTCACGGATGCATTACTGACCACCTGCTCACGCATTTGAGCACGGACATGGACGTGTGAATGAGGCTTAAGTGTCGGAGGTTGCGGATCCCTGCATTAAAATGTACCATAGCCTGATGAACGTATCAATGTATAAAACAAAACAATAAACTTTTTTTTTATTTTGTGGCTGGCCTTCCATCATATGCCCGGGACACAATGGATGTTCTACAGCGGCTGGTCGGCATTCACTGTGAAGATGATGTGTGGCTGGCTAGCTTGGATGTTGAGGCCTTATACAGCTCTATACCCCATTATAGGGGGCGTAGGGCTGTTGAGGCCTTCCTCTAACAAAGAGGCGAGCATTTTCAGCGTCATAACATCTTTCTTATGAAGTTGTTAGACTTCGTCCTCACACGTAATATCTTCATATATGACCAACGCATGTACCACCAGCTCAGGGGAGTTGCTATAGGCAGTCCCTGCACCCCGACGTTTGCAAACCTCTACTTGAGCTGGTGAGAAAAAGAGATTGTGTTTGGCGAAGAGATGGGGGAGTACACATCATCCATACAACTATGGATAAGGTACATTGATGACGTACTGGTATTATGGAAAGGAACGAGAGATAGCTTCACCCGGTTTATGGCAGAATTGAACATCAACCAACTGGGACTATTTTTTACATCAGAAATACATGACAGGCAGATTGCATTCTTGAACCTCATGATCACGATAGGGGCAGATAGAAAGGTAACTACCAACCTGTTCAGAAAGCAGACTTCCACCAATAGCCTCTGACTCCTTTTTGGGATGCCCCTCCTCTGGCCCTGAGGAGGGGCATCCCTCTGGCCCTGAGGAGGGGCATCCCAAAAGGAAAATACCTCAGGGCCAGGAGGAACTGTTCTGAGTTTGGTGAATTCAAGGTCGCCGCTTCTGAACTAAGAACCCGATTTTTACATCGGGGGTATCCACAGTATACGCTTAAAAATGCATTTTACCATTAAGCAAGCACCGATCTGAGCCAATTGCTGGTCCCCAAGAACAGAGTTAAAGATAACCCCGCCCCCAGGATTATAGCCACATACAATAAAGCCCATGCAAAAGTGCGCAACATTCTTCAGCGTCACTGGTCCATCCTACAGTCCGATCCCTACATCCGCCAACTAATACCAGATTGTCCCCTCATCACATACCGGTGTAGCTCCAATTTATGCGATCGTCTAGTACATAGTCTGTACACGCGCCCTTCGTCTGAAACATGGCTGATAAACACACTTAAGGGTACCTTTCCATGTGGATCCTGCATATTATGTGGTTACATTGTGAAGGGAGCATTCTTCACGAGTAACACCACTGGAAAAAGATATAGTATCTACTCGTTTATCAAATGTACAACAATGGACGTTGTGTACTTAATCACTTGTCAGTGCGGCCTACAATATAGGTAAAACCAAACGCGAGCTTAGAAAAAGAATAGGCAAACACATCTTGGACATAAAGAATCAGCGGGATACGTCCGTAGCATGCCATGTATGTGAAGCTCATGGAGGGAACACCGGGGTTCTGAAAATACAAGGGATCGGGTGCATTAAAAGGTCCATTCGCGGAGGCAATATTGATACGCCCCTGCTCCGCAAGGAAGCTATGTGGATCTTCAATCTACAATCGGTCCATCCAAATGGACTTAATGAGGCTGTTTCGTATGCTTAATAAGGCTGTTTTATTTAGTGACATCATATTGGAATTGACGCTTGTCTTTTAGATACTATATTCAGGCCGGTTTGTTACATATGCGATATACTTGGTGAAACTTATAGGGTAATAAGGGTTGCTAGGTATGTAGTTAAATCACTGCCTGCAACTCAGTTATACAATTACACTATATCGCAGCATTTTGTACCGCTGTCCAAGTGTCTCTAAGTGTCAGCAGTCACTAGTTGTTACATGTCCATCTATGTGACATACTATTGTGGGGTGTTATATGCATCCAGTTGTGGGGTGCTCCAGATGTCCTCATAGTATCACTATCTTATTGTTGGGACATTTTACCCCTGATTGAATTAACATACCCTTCATTCATATATCGCATATGTGCTGTGCCATGTTTTTAGTATGTTCCCTCTCTTCCGTCAGGCCCCTGTATGTTAACCACATCGGTAGCCGGCGCTGACTTGTAGCCGCGTACTCGCATGCGCAGCCTTCCCACAGACACACAGGGAATGAGGAGGTGGTTTGCTGAGTAAGAGGGCGATGACCCGTTGACGTGCCCCAAATTCTGACTGGCGGCTGGCATGGACACACACCCCGGGAAGGCGGGGCTTTAGTTATCCAACGTTTGATTGGCCGCGTACGGCCACCACAGCGCCCGCATGCAACAGTGCTGGGCAATCTTTTTCCTTTACAGGCTCATGTATTGTATTTAGGCTCCTGAGGACGCATGACCTGAGTATGTCACGCAGAAACGCGTTGAGCCGTGGTCTAATACCCTAGGGCACGGTTCTATTGGCAGGTAGGAGCCATGGTCAAATGCTTTAGGACACGGTTCCACAGGCAGGACATAAGGGATATACCAACCTCTCTAGAAACCAGTTTAAAAAGACTCTGGATCAGGTGTAAGTAAGTGGATCCTATAGCAGGACAGGAAATGCCCCTGACAAAGCGCGAATAGCGAAACCTAGGTCGGGCTGTGGTGTGTGGACTGCTCTTGAGGATTTGTCTATGAGAGACTCTGATATGCTTTTATTCAAGATATATTCTTGTGAGTACAATAAAACAATTTTTTACTGAACGGATCTGGCAATGCTTCACTATGGAGTTGCATTTTATCTCTGAATAGGAGTGTATTTCTGCATTTGCTCTGGAAGAGTGAAGGAAAAGCCAGCTCTCTGTGCTCCAATTTAAGATTGATCCTGCATCGTTACTGGAGTTTCCGTGTGAACAAAACAGCAGCTCGGCCATCTGGATTAAACGTTTTTGACAGGAAACAGTGCTGCATGGGATATATGCTAGTTGTGATACCCATATAAAGGATTGGAGGAATAGTAGCAAAGCAGTATTATCGTTAATCACAAGAGTGACAACTTTGGGGCTACTCATTTATGCTATAAGTGGCCACTAGAGAGATACATACTGGCACATCCTCCATCAATTGGTTAACTAGCATACACTTATACCCAGACCAATACATTTCAGAGGGATAGGTGTATATATATAAAAATCCCCCCTGCTGTTCCAATAAGATACATATAGGACTGTGCCCCTTTCCCCTATCTTGCATTTCCAGTATACCTGCTAGCAAGCAAATGGGATTCTGTCCAGGCTACCTTGCAGTGTGGATGGTTATACAGCAACCCCTCTCCACACAGGAGTCTGGTTGCCTGAGTTAGATTGTAAAACACACAAAGAAACTAACCCCAGGTTTTAATGATACAAAATAAAGTTTACTGTTTTGTTTTATACATTGATACGTTCATCAGGCTGTGATACTATTTTATACACATTGGACATATGCACTTACATTTTTTTCTGATGTGAGACGATCCCTGCATTAGACAGTTTTTAGAGATGTTGTATACCATTTTGCCCTTAAAAGAGTTGCTCCATTAGGAGGAGCTGAGCAGACTAATGCATATGGCCCTGATGAGTAATTTACAGCTTTCCCTGTATGACTGTGCCTACAGAGATGTAAGCCACTGAGTAGGACCGCCCACTGGACTCCTAATAGAAGCAGTAAGGATTTCAAAAAATAAAAACAAGTTTTACTGAATATTTTCCCACAGAACTATACATGAATCTGCTCAGCTCCTCCTGCAAATAAGACAGAATTTTCAGTATAACAGGCTCTATTTACACTTATGCACTAACAAAAGTATGCCATGGTTTAAGCCAGCTGCTGAATCATTTGGGCAGCTGAATGTCAGGTGCACTGTGTACTGAATAGAGGCAGTATCAATCCTCCCTGGTCCTCTTGAGGATTCACCACACACTGTGCCATGACACCAGCCTGCATCAGGATTGTATTATCTGCATATCACAAATTGTGCTCTCCCAGGTATGGCTTTCAATTAGAATTCATTATTGTATTCTGTGTTATTTGTTATCCACTATATTTCTCTGCCATCTGGTGGCCATTGTTATATTGGGTTTTATTAAGTTATCTATGTTGTAATTCATGATGTTATTCATCCTGTAACTCTTTATCTGTGAGCTCATATCCTGTTTCCTGCAGTCTGTTCCTTTTTGTTAGACATGCAAGCTGGACAGGGGATTTTCATTTCTCAAGGTACATTCAGTAAATTACCTAAAAGGCATATCCATTGCATCTCCCTTACTGGAATTCTACATGCAACTTCTATTATTTATACAAGATATTTTCACTCACACTCATCAGAGACTTCACTCATGTGTATTGGTGGCAGAAAAGTCAAAGGAAACCTAAGTCTATGGCATTTGCATGTATATGCATAGTCTGCAGCAAGTTTAAAGCTACCCACCATCTTTTTGAAAGCATGTAGCCATACCCTAACTATTGTTGCATACCTGTGTGCAAGCTGGATTTTAGAGTTATCACTCATTATCCATTATTCTTTATAAGTGCCGATGCATTGATGCTCCTTTACCAATTCCCGCCCCCCCCCCAACTTCCCTTCTGTCTTTCCTATCCGCTCCTCTTATATTCCCCCAGTTGCAGTTGTTTTTCGATACAGCACGCTTGCTATTTCCCTATAGGTACGTGAATACCTACTGTTAGTCCGCTTCAATGTTTATGTACCACATATTGGGCTCTCTTTATATCTAGTGAACTGCTCTATACGGTTCTTCACAGCTGGCCCTGATAATTTTGTTTGGATTAATTTCATGCTTAATTGCTATATGTTATGCATCTCTTATATATTCAATGTTCTCTGTGCTGTAACATTACCATTGTTATACGATAATATTTAATAAAAAGAACTTGGAAAAGAAAAGAAGGCAGGGTCCAGACTTATTGCAAAGCAAAATGTACAATCTAAACATGTGATCAGACACAGAAGATTAGAAAGAACTTTGAGGCAACCATTAATGAGCTCCACAACAACCTAGATGATTTATGGGAAAGAGCTGAACACTACATAGCACCTCTTCCATGCTTTAATAATGATGCAGCACAGTTAACAGCAGCTTTGAATCATCTATCTGCTACCTATGTTTGCTAATAGTAACTGTCCACAAGGTACTTCACATTCCTGAGTAAGGGCTCATGCACACGACCGTTGTTCTGGTCAGCATCCGAGCCACAGTTTTTGCGGCTCGTGTGCGGACCCATTCACTTCAATGGGACCGCAAAAGAAGCGGACAGCTCTCCGTGTGCTGTCCGCATCCGTTGCTCCGTTCCGTAGCCCCGAATAAAAAATATCCTTTATATATATATATAAATATCCTTTCTTCCCGCTGTCTACCTGTCATCATGGTCACTAGTAAGGGGTAACTACTTGTAATTTATATTTATTACATTTTTAATATTAAAAGTATTTTGTATTTATCATTTTTGATAGATGTTATTGTATGTATTGTGATAATTGTATATGATAAACCCACTGATTTACTTATTCTGATAAACTACACTTAATAAAGCCACATTCTTATCAGTAAGATAAGAACTAAGCTATAAAGAATGTTTATAATGTCAGAGAGCATTGATAAAGAGACATCAGGTAAGCTGGCTGACAGGGTAGAGAGAAAAATCAGAATGCTATTACAGCATTTCAGCTATATATAGAGAAAATTGCTCCACATTTGTAATAAAGACCAATTGAAAAAATGATTTTTAGCTTAAAATGAGTACAATGCAATAATTAAAAAAAAATGGCCCCAAAGGTGTACACAGCCTTTAAGAGTGGACACATCTGGACATCTTAGCCTTACACATCAGAGAATTTACATACCCCAGGTGCTCAACAGGTTAATCCGGCAACAAGGAATGGGAGATCAGACATGTCTGACTTAACCAGATATATGATATGTAGAGATGTCCCGAACTATTCACCGGCGAACAGTTCCCGGCGAACATAGCTTGTTCGCGTTCACCGTGACGGGCGAACATATGCGATGTTCGGTCCGCCCCCTATACATCATCATTGAGCAAACTTTGACCCTGTACTTCACAGTCAGCAGATACATTCCAGCCAATCAGAACCCTCCCTCCAACACCTTACCACCTCCTGTAAAAAAGACAGCCATTTTAGATTCAGTCTGAAGCTGCATGTTAGTGAGAGCAGGGAGACTGCAGCTTCTGCTGCGTTGATGATTCTGAATTCATAGGGAAAGCGTTAGCTAGGCCAGTGTTCTGTGTCCACAGACTCATCTGCTGTAAGGACAGCGTCACAGCACCCCAAAAAGCCCTTTTTAGACTACATTAGTCTGCTTTTATTTATTTTTTCTCCATATATATATTGCAGTTGCCTGACCTGCCCGTGTGTGAGGAGCTGCAGGCCCACAGACTGTAGTGTGCCCACTGCCAGTGCCCACCACTCATACCGTGTGGCACAGGACTTTGCATAAAAAAGGCATTTGATTTTTGCACTTTAATCTAATTTCAGTTGCCTGCCTCTTGCCAGTGTGTGTCACAGGTCCACTTCCACTGACTGTAGTGTGCACACTGCCAGCGCCCACCACTCATACTGTGTGGCACAGTAGCTTGCCGATAAATAAGGCATTTAATTTTTACACTTTAATCTCATTTCATTTGCCTGCCTGCTGCCAGTGTGTGTCAGGCCCACTTCCGCTGACTGTAGTGTGCCCATTGCCAGTGCCCACCACTCATACCGGGTGGCACAGGACTTTGCATTAAAAAAAGGCATTTGATTTTTACCCTTTAATCTAAGGTTAGTTGCCTGCCAGTGTGTGTCAGGCCCACAGACTGTAGTTTGCCCTCTGCCAGTGCTGCCCATCAATCATACCGTGCGGCACTGGACGTTGCCTAAAATAAGGCACTTTATCTGTACACTTTAATCTAATTTCAGTTGCCTGCCCGCCAGTGTGTGTGTCAGGCCCACAGACTGTAGTGTGCCCTCTGCCAGTGCTACCCATCAATCATACCGTGCGGCACTGGACGTTGCCTAAAATAAGGCACTTTATCTGTACACTTTAATCTAATTTCAGTTGCCTGCCTGCCAGTGTGTGTGTGGCAGGCCCACAGACTGTAGTGTACCCTCTGCTAGTGCCCAACACTCATACCGGGTGGCACAGTACCTAGCACGCGTAGTACCACTTATCTAAAATCCATTCAATACACGTCCTGATAGGGGACGTAACAGGGATTAAACTGATGAGAAGAGAACTACAGAAAATAACACTCATATCGGGTGTGAGAGTAAATTTCACGGCGCAGACGCAGTGACCGTGGATTAAAACAAAGGGGAGGGAGCCAGCGTTTTTTTAACCATCTCCCCGTTCGAAAAATCAATTCAATTCACCTTTCGGGGACCCTTGGTGTTGTAAGTGGCTGGGTGGAGGAAGAAACCTTCACTGACATCACCGAGACATGGCTAGCTTGGTATCCAACCTTGTGCAAATGGGGAGTTTGCGGTTGTGCAAATGGACTGTTTGTGGTTGTTTGCGGTGCATTAAAAGGGGAGTTTGGTCTGTCAATGTCTGTGAAGCGGGCGTAACCCTTACACTACCTGATCGATACAACATCATACCTGATCGTATACACACACTGGATGCTTTAAACCACGTTGTTCAAAAAAATTTAGGATTGTTAGGTGATTTATGCCTTTTATGGATTAAAACCCAACTCTACGTCAACTATGTAATTTTCCATGGGAGTTTTGCCATGGATCCCCCTCCGGCATGCCACAGTCCAGGTGTTAGTCCCCTTGAAACAACTTTTCCATCACTACTGTGGCCAGAAAGAGTCCCTGTGGGTTTTAAAATTCGCCTGCCTATTGAAGTCTATGGCGGTTCGCCCGGTTCGCCCGTTCGCGAACATTTGAGGAAATTCACGTTCGCCATTCGCGACATTTTTCCGTTCGCGACATCTCTAATGATATGTAGTGCGGAAATAAACAACATCAAAGTTTGATGACCATGCTAAGAACTATAAGGTCTGGAAATAAACCTTTGAAGCTGTAATCTACGATCCTAACCTCGCCGCCGAGGAAGAACTTGATTTGCTTGTCAACTGGTTAGACCAAGAATTTGCAATTCACATCAAGTCATTACCCATGATTTCATTACCCAATCATACCCATGATTTCACCCCAGCAGCACTCCTGATGTTAGCATAGTATTTGGGCATTAAATAAAGCTTTTGAAAGCCTGCAGGGCAGCCAGTCAACAAGCTTTAAAGCTATGGGCAATTAGTAGCCTTCACAGCCATGCCTAGTAATGGCATCGCTGTGATTGGCTAGTGCATCATATGACCCAGCCTCCATACAAGCTGGATCACGTGTAGCATCGCCCATCAGCTCTGAATAGTGCAGGGACAGGAAATAGACAGCTGAAGCGAGGGAGAGTGTTAGGAATCTGGCTATTTGTTTTGTGGGTGACCTATAATGATTTTTTTGTAGGTGCAATACACCAGCTTTGCACCCCTGACACAGAAATATAATAATAAATCTGGCTGTAAATTCTGTGGGTGACCCATAGCGATTTTTTGTGGGTGCAATGCACCATCTTTTTACCTCTGACACAAAAATATAATAGTTAATCCGTCTGTTAGTTCGATGGGTGACATATATCCATTTTTGGTGTGAGATATACATACACTTTATACATGACAGGGAAATAAATATAGTTAATCTGAATGTTAGTTCGATAGGTGACATATTCCCATTTTTGTTGTGAGGAACACCTGCACTGCATACATCACAGGAAAATTAATATAGTTAATCCGTCTGTTAGTTAAGTGGGTGACATATAACCATTTTTGGTGTGAGATACGTGTGCATTTTATATATGACAGGGAAACTAATATAGTTAATCTGACTGTTAGTTTGGCTGGTGACATATACCCATTTTTGGTGTGAGGTACACCTGCACTGCATATGTGACAGGGAAATTAATATAGTTAATCCATCTGTTGGTTCGGTGGGTGACATATTCACATTTTTTGTGTGAGGTACACCTGCACTGCATACGTGACAGGGAAATTAATATAGTTAAACCATCTGTTAGTTCGGTGGGTGACATATACCCATTTTTGGTGTTTGAAACACGTGCACTTTATACGTGACAGGGAAATGAATATAGTTAATCTGACTGTTAGTTCAGCTGGTGACATATACCCATTTTTGGTGTGAGACATACGTGCACTGCATATGTGAAAGGGAAATGAGTATGAAGGCCCATTTATTGGCCTGTATTTATGGGAGGGGTGTTAGTAGCACATTTATACCAGGCAGGCGCCTCCCTTGGGTGTGTCGACAGTGCTGCGTAGTTGTGTGCAGTCTGAGCCATCTGATGCAGCACATGGGCTGAATCAGCAGCTTCCATACCCAGTTGGCGTTCAGGAACCCAGCTGAGGTCCTTCCGGTCGGGTGAGGGTTTGCTGCAAGCTCGTGCAGCATCGTCCTGTTACAGTCTGGCCAGGGTGTGTCGGCTCCTTTGGTGAGGAGGAGCAGCACCACACGGAGCTATCTGCCTGGCGGCCCACGTTTGGCACCCACGCGGCAGCACGGTTAGGCAGCAGGGGTCAGCGTGATTCCGTCTCGTTTTCTCGCAGGTTTCTATGTCTTGTCAGCAGCAAATAAATAGTGGCACCAGCTGAATTTTTGTATTTGGACCTTGGTTATGGGCATGCTGCCGTGGTCCGTACAGTCCCTTTTGGAGGGGTTAGGGGGTGAATATGTCATTAGTTTGTCTGCATATATCTGCATGTCTTTCTTGTCTGCTTTCACTTTCTTGCTCGCCAGCAAACCTCTCTGTATCCGCTATTTATTTCTGCAGACAGTTTAAGGCCTTGTTTACACTGACATTCAGCATTATCCCCTTACTTGTATTATAGAGTATGAGATGCCTGCAGCTGATTAGTCCAGGTGAGGCAGAGCTGCTGTTAACAGAGTGTTTTGTTTCTTTGGTATAACTGCTATTTTGTGATATGTATATTAAGTAGATCGTAAGCTCCTCTGAGTTGAGGTATGTTTCATTTGTAACATTTGTTTTTGGAAAGGTAAAATGCGTCTGTATCACTTTAAGGTTGTGAACCTGAGCTTGTTTACTTAAAAGCACCTGTGCAAGGTGCTGGGGATCCTTCCTAAGTTCAGAATGTTAGCTGGACACTGGGGGAGCTACTTGCTACAAAGGTAATTGCAAAGACCTATAAAGAGCATTTATTTTGCTGTTATTTTGCCTTGTTTTGTTGCTTTAGTTTTGCTCAAAATAGATATGAGCATTGCTTTTGCCAACAACTGAGTTTAGACTGTTTTAACGGCATATACACCCACATCTCAACAGCGGGTACGTGCTGATGGTTGCAACGTTTATATGCAATGTTTATACACCTCTATAGTAGCGTGGCGTGTTGCAGGTGGTCTATATTACTACATGCCTCATGTCAGTGTCAGCATATTACCACAGGATCATCATCGCATGTCATTTTTGCTTTTCAGGTCCTGTCACAGCTCTCCATTCTCAGTTGGTGTGCTCAATTATATCTTTTGCTCAGGTGGTAGGATAAAAGGGAAAAAATAATAAACTAAAACTTTATTAGCTTACAACTCGCTACTTGACGTTCCTTTAAAGGTTGCTATAGGTTCAGAATGTTGGGTAAGTCACATTTTCATTAGTTTGCGGTATCACAACATCGAACCAGACACATCACTCAGGACACGGCGGTTTTAACAGACCAAGACCTTGAGAGTACTCTGTTGCGGTTCCCACGGCACCACTCACCACCTCTCAGTTG
Organism: Bufotes viridis; assembly: GCA_033119425.1. Classification (NCBI taxonomy): domain Eukaryota; kingdom Metazoa; phylum Chordata; class Amphibia; order Anura; family Bufonidae; genus Bufotes; species Bufotes viridis. Next base: position 231,959,293 of record CM065590.1, read on the forward strand.
TGCGGCGCGTTCGTATGCCAGTGACCAATTTAGGGTTTAAACCGACAGCTTTCGGTCCTTTTCTACAGGTTTAGGTGCAGTATATGCTGCCTCTAGGAACAAAAGTTCTGCCCCAGATTATCCGGAAATTAGGTTGATGGCGCTCTGCATGTTCAGTAGGTTCATAACTCAACCTAGTCGAGAGATGTTCTTGCATTCCAGAGCTCATATTAGTGTTGTTGCTATAAACTGTTGTGTATCATTTAGTTGTGGGTTTTTGCCCCCTTTTAGGCATCCCTCCTACGCAGCGGTTATGGCACAATTTAAGCCGCTTAGTTTAGTTAGTTAGGCAGGTAGATGGTTACGTGTCAGGTAGCCCCGACCACAAATATATGTAATCCGACTGTTAGTTCAGCTAGTAACATATACCCATTTTTGGTGTGAGATACACGTGCACTACATATGTGACAGGGAAATTAATATAGTTAATCCGTCTGTTAGTTCACTGGGGAACATATACCGATTTTTGGTATGAGGTACACCTACACTGCATATGTGACAGGAAAATTAATATAGTTAATAAGTCTGTTAGTTCGGTGGGTGACATATTCCCATTTTTGGCGTGAGGTACACCTGCACTGCATAAATGACAGGGAAATTAATATAGTTAATGTGTCTGTTAGTTCGGTGGGTGAACTCAAAGAATGAGGAGAGCATCAAATAAGGGACATGGCCCTGGTCGTGGTGCTGCTGGTGCTGGTGGAGCTCCTGTTACAGGGAGAGTATGTGGTCGATCTGTGCCAGCTACATGCCCAAATGAAACACCTTCCTCAGGTGCAAGTAGGCGACAGCACGTTCAGCATCATTTTGTAGGCCAGAATACCGGTGTACGAATGGTAAGGCCAGAACAAGTAGAGGCGGTAGTAGATTGGATGGCTGACAGTGCCTCCAGTTCCTTCACATTGTCTTCCACCCGGTCCCCTGCTGAAACCACAGAGTTGGCACCTGAAGCATATGGGCATCTGTATTTCACCTCACCCCCTTGCAAATCAGCCAAGCAGTCTGAGCCCCAAGTTATGCAGCAGTTGCTTATGCTTTTGATGACTCTGCTGGCGGGGTTTCCGTGTGCTGTGTGCAGACCGGCAAGTAGGGCAGGCGTGAAGAGAGGGTGGAAGATGGTGTGGACGATGATGAGGTCCTAGACCCCACATGGAATCAAGGTCATGCGAGTGACGTGTGCAGTTCGGAGGGAGGTGTGGTGGTCACACAGCGCCAGCTGCACAGCAAAAGAGGGAGAAGGGTGCAAAAGCAGAGTGGCCGTCCCCTAGCCAGTATGCCTGCTACTGCCCATCGCACCCAGTGACTGAGCACTGATGAGTAGTTGGCGCCTCTGAGCCTCAAGCCTGGCTTGGTGTTATGCGATAACAGGGGAAATCTCGTAGCAGCTCTGGGGCTAGCCGGTTTGACGCACATCCCTTGCCTGGCGCATGTGCTGAATTTGGTGGTGCAGAGGTTCATATGTCAGAGCTGCTGCAGAAAGTGCGGGCCGTCTGTGTGTGCTTTCAGCGTTCTCACCCTGCTGCTGCTCGCCTGTCTGCGCTGCAGCGTAACTTCAGCCTTCCCGCTCACCACCTCATATGCGACGTACCCACAAGGTGGAACTCCAGTGGGAGTCCAGTAATACTCTCAAAATGTTACAAGTGTTGAACCTCCTCAAACCACATAGCAAAGGACTGTAAAGCTGCTGTTAAAGGGAACCTGTCACATTGAACGTGCGCTGCAGGCAGCATGTTACAGAGCAAAAGGAGCTAAACAGTGTATAACCAGTATTTTATTAATTTAAACTCCTGCTTATTCTGGGCTTTAAAGTCAAGGAGGCAGTCCTAGCAGTGCTTGACAGCTATCCCTGTATGAACAGTCATAGATGGAAGGCGGTCCGCCACCTTGACTTCAAAGTTCAGATTGAGCAGGAATTTAAATGAATTACCTGTTTTACAGAATCTTTTCCCATAAAGCTATGTATCAATCTGTTTACCTCCTCCTACTCTATAACACAGTGCCTGCAGCGTATATTGCATTTTCATGGTGAGTGGTTCCCTTTAAGTGTACTGAATGCTGTAGCGACAAACATGTTACAGTTATGCATACTACTCCACCTCCCGACATCTCACAACCTTTAGTAGCATTTAACCCTGAAAGAAAACATGGTAGGCAGTTATAAGCTCAAGATTCAATTGCAACCATTGTCTCCTCTTTATGTATGGAAGCATATGGGAAAGAGACTGGTCCAAAATGCTGTGGCAAGGTATGTCTGGTCAAAGTCTACCCAGAAAGGTAACCAGAATGTATGCTATTATAGATAAACAAAGCAACAGGTCTCTAGCAAAACTTAAATTCTTTGAGATCTTTGATATAAACCAATTAAACAATACCATATACCCTCAACACCTGCTGATTATGTAGACTTTCAGCTGAAGGGCCACTGAGTACATTGTTTCTTCAGTCAAGAAGAATACTCGCACACACTTGCCAACATTAATTGAATGTAACCAGATACCAGATGAAAGAGAAGAAATTCCTACTCCAGAAGCTACACATCATCATCCCCATTTAGGCACCTAACTAATAAAATTCTTCCTATGGACATGAATTCTAACATTATAATCTTACACAGAAGAGCTATTCTGAGAGTCTATAAGGTATGACAAAAGTGTAATGGTTCAGACGATGCCCCATGCACAGATTTAGGCTGGGTAATTAGATAAAGGCCACAAAACCATCTGATCTTCTTTAAGTGCTTAAAAATGGTGACATGACCCATTTTATACCATGCTCTCATCCTTATGAGGTAAATGAAAGTCTCTTTAACCTGATCCAAGAGCTAGATGACATTCCTACTTTTTATGATAATGACTTAGGGAGATCAGTATTTTGCAAAACACAAGATGTCAAGAAAATAGTCTTGTACATAGAAGACGAAGAGTTCATTAAAACAAACAGTGGATTCTCCAAAGATTAATCTAGCGATGTTGAAAGGATAAGGAAGTTCCCTAAACCTGAACAATGGCATTATGTTTCATCTCATCTCAACCCTGCAGAATATGCCCCTAGACCAGCATGCTCTAGTGCCTTTGCAAATTCTTCTTAGTTGACAGGTCCGGAGCCAGACCAAAGATACTTCTATTGAAGGTGTCTTCAGTCTCCCTGACAATGATCCAGAGATTCATCCTTAGGTTTGTACCCTTTTGACCAGATCCAAAGAGAATTTTGGCTTAGGCTGTCAGCGCTTTGAACGCTTCTCTGAATGGCTAAAGCTTGTACGTGCCATTACAAGGTTAGTACACATTATACAGTGCTAACATACTGAGAACACTAACACTGATTGTTGTGATTGGCACATGAGACATTACCCTTTCTCTCTGCCGAGGACATTACCCTAAGTGATTTAACTGTGATATGTAATGTGCAGCAGAGTTTCTTTGACATGAAATTGAAATGTATGCACGACAAGCAAAATATTACAAAAAATAACCCCACTAGTACTACCAATTTAAACCCAGTAATTGACAGTTATGGCATGCTAAGGGTTGGTGGTTGCTCAAACTGAGCCAAGTTAGAGAATTCAGAAAGGAATACTCTCACTATTCCTGGCCGTCACCATCTTAACACACCGCTGATACAGCATTATCACGTAAGGGTCAAGCACCAAAGCAGATATTTTACTGAGGGTGCTTTAAAATGTATAATAAAAGTAAAAAGACAGATTCAACCTAACTCACCATTGTGGTCAGTGTTACAAGTCAATGGGAAAATTGCAACAACAGCAAATGTCTGGTTTGCCCATAGGACACTGAGCAACCATTTACTTGTGTCGGCCTGGATGTCTTTGGGTTATGTACAGTCACTGCATGTAGAAATAGAATCCATGGACACTTCCAGATGTTTTCTCACCATCAGAGCCTGTAAAACTATTGAAAGCTGACTGTGCAACCTTCCCCAAAGGTGCCTCTCGAGAATTGCAAGTGAACTGTAAACCGGTCCAGGTTTAATTGGCTAATTGGTTCCACATGGGTCTTTAACCCTCCCCATGCTTCTCACATGGGAAAGGATGATTGGCATCACTGGTAGGATATTAGATTCTATGCTCATGGATTCAAATTTCGAAAGGCATACTCATGAGACTTTATCCACTTTCTTAGATGAGGTGTCGCTATTGTCAACTCAAGGTCTCTTATTCCTTTATCTGTGGATACAGAATTCCATATTATTCTTATTCTTGTTACTCTTTTCAGTCAGGAACTTGAAACTGTTCCTAGTACACCTGAAGAATTTATATCTGGTAACCTATATTAGAGACAGTGGAAACATGTTCAACATCTGGCTACAGTGACCATTTTTAGAGTAAATGAAAAAAGGAATACCTTATACTTCTTCAAGAATGAAGAAAATGGCAGCACGTCAAACAAAACTTATATGTTCTCATAAAGGACCATACAGACACACATGGCTCATGGGACTTATCTTAAAGATCGTTTCTAGTGTAGATGGCAAGGTTTGTAAGGTGGGGGTTACCATTGAAGAACAAGTTGGCTCCAAATCTTTCATCAGGGTTATATCCAAAGTTGTCTTGCTCTTATCTGTTGAGGGCTAATTTAGTCAAGCCAGAATAAACCTTCTAAGAACTTTCAGTCAACTGAGAAGTTCATCCTTGGATATGTTCCCTGAGCCTAGAGTAGTGGACAATGACTGGTCTACCTCAGCTTCTCCATTTGAGTATACGAAGAATAGTTCCCAACAGTAACAGAATCTTCTTTGCACATCTGATATTACTCCTTAATGTCAGCTCATATAGTGAAATGCAAGCATTTCAGAGTGCCAGCTAATGGCTCCTCATCCATTTTAATGATATTATATGTTATATTTTTATCCACTATACTTAGTGTGATTTGCTGTCATCTTGTGGCCATTTTTATATTTGGTTTTATGTAATTTATGTATGGTTGTAAATTGTAATTCATTGTGACATTCATCTTGTAACTCCTCCTTTTCTGTGAGCTTACATCCTGTGTCATTCAGTCTTTTCTTGTTTGTCAGACATGCATCATATTGCTGGAGAGAGGATTTTCTTTTGATCTCTATCATCATTTCTCAAGGTACAATCAATAAATTACCTAAAAGCATATCCATTGCATCTCCCTCACTGGAATTCTACATTACTGTCTCTTGGGGAATGTGTATAACAAGTTCATTATCTTCCATTGCTTGTACAAAATATTGCCACTCACACTCATCAGAGACTTATCTCACGTACATAAGGGGCAGAATACAAATCAACAGATGCAACAGATTGTGGTTTTTATTAATGGATATTAGTGTATGTCTAAATCATCAGTTTAACCCCCAAAATGTCTCAATCTAAAGATGTCTACCAAATATGTAAACCTAACATATAAATCAGTTTCCCATACAGAAATAAGTTAATTCTTCCAGCTGTACTGCACAAATAATCTTTAACAATGGGCAGTTTATTACATTACTTGATTCATTTAATCTTCTTTGTGATCTGTCTGCCTATTCACAATGCTATTTGGTTTTAATTACTCTAATTTAAAGGAATCTAAATCAATTTTGTGCCAACCATGAATCCTTTTCAGCAAAACTTAAGTGCAAACATACTTAACAAATTGCACGTTGTACTCCTCTGTCTACATTGTAATTACTAACCTTCGAAACATAAAGTTGAACACGCAGAATTTAGAGAAACATACTACTCACTGCTGATCCCCATTGTCTTCCAGAGAAAGTGCTTCCACAAGACAAATACAAGAGAAAATGGAAGTAATATATCATTGTTGAAAATAAACCATATACCATATTTTTCGCCCTATAAGACGCACCAAGGTTTTAGAGGGGGACAATAAGAAAAAAATATTTTTCATTACACCACAGCTCAGTCCACCAATCAGACCCCCAATGTTAATAACACCCCAATAAGACCTCAATTCAGACCCCCAATTAGACCCCAATGCCTCTCATCAGCCCCCATATGCCTCTCTTTAGCCCCCAGCAGCCTCTCTTTAGCCACCAGCAGCCTCTCTTTAACCCACAACAACCTCTCTTTAGCCCCCAGCAGCCTCCATCAGCCCACCAGCAGGCTCCATCAGCCCCCAAATAAAATAAAAAAAAAACACTTACCTTTCCTGCTCCAGATGCCGCCGCTCCTCAATGCCCGCGCTTGGGAATCCTCTTCTAAAGTCTGCTGTGTGGGCGCGCACAGTGTGAGGTCACAGCACGCCCTCACACTGTGCGGCCGTCACAGCGGAGAGTCGAGGACCAGGATGAGGTGAGTATAGAGCTTTCAGCGCTTCAATAATGGAAGCGCTTGATTCGTATTTGCCCCATAAGACGCAGAGGCATTTCCCCCCCACTTTTATTTTTTTGGGGGGATGCGTCTTATGGGGCGAAAAATATGGTAAGTTAAAATCAAAATAACAAACTTCTTTTTACACCTTCCTTCTTCTAAAAGTATACATTTAGCTGATATTGGTATAGTAAAGTTCCTTTAGGCTACATTAAGTGGCATAGCTAGAACTGACTGTGCTCCACAGCAAATTTTTGAATAAGACCCACCCCAGCAGCCTGTATATAATGCCATTGTAGAATACTGTTGAGGGGGCCCTGACAATAAAATCTTTCAGTCCTCCTCCCAGATGGGTCCCTTTTGAGTTTGGCCCTGTAGCAGCTGCTTCCCCTGCTCCTACTATAGCTGAACCGCTACATTCACACGACAATGAAAAATGACTGTGACTCATTCACTTTTGAAAGGCCGTCACACAGTGTTGGGCTGTTTTCATGGCCAGAAAGGATCCCATTGAACTAAATGGGCCTGTTTTTAATGGCTGTTTAGACCGGAGTACACACTTCTATCGGCCATTAAAAAAGGGTAAACAAAGGGCAAAAAAAGGGTAAAAAAAAGGGGTTAAAATAATAATAATAATAATAATAATAAAAACTCAATCCACTTGCATGCACAGGAATATTTGCTCCTTACTAGAGGCAGCAGGACCTGATGCAAACAGCATGGTGATGTCACAACACTTGGAGCGTCAGGTCCTGGTGCCTCCAGTGAGGAGCGAGTGTCCCTGCATATGCAAGTGGATGAGGTATGTTTCTTTTTTTCTTTTTAAAATTTATTGGCACTAACAAGGATGGGGAAGGTGTAGGGAGCAATATTGGACATTAGTGAGGGACATTATTATGGCCACTATGGGGACAGACTGCAGGGACACAACCCCAACTGATAACTGCTAGTTGAAATAATAAAGGAATGGCACATCATACAGTCATAAGAACAGATGCTCCTGAATTGTTATTACATGGGGAACTTGATAGACTTATGTCTATTTTCAACCGTATTAACTATATAACTATGTAAGTAGTTGCTAACACAGATACAGTATATCAAGAGAGGTTACAGGTCCTCTTTAATTAGGATTAGAGATGAACGAAGTTTTGAAAAATTCGATTTGGCAGCTTTGCCAAACTTCATCAAGAAATTTAATTTGTTATGAATTACTTAATCATCAATCTCTTTTCATTGTATGGAGCTGGCGCAATGATCGCCCCCCCCATTAAACCCCTCAGATGCTACATTCAATGCTCATCATGTCATCTGAGACACATTTATCTTCTAAGGGTTCATCCAGTGTTAAAAAAAAAAAAGTACTAACCTTATCTACTTGATTGTGGAGAGGCCTTCCGCTCCTGTCTTAATTAACGAAAACCCGCCAAAGGACCTGCGGCGAGCGTGATGACGTCACCACGTGATCACGCTGGTCGTGCGTGGTGATGTCATCACTGACATCATCGCAGGTCCTTTGGCGGGTTTTCTTCAATCAAGACAGGAAACAATGGCCTCTCCGCGATCAAGTGGATAAGGGGAGGTTTTATTTTTTCAGCAACCATTTTAGGAATAATTGACTTGTTACCATGAAGCGTGAGGAAATACAGCTTTGTTGCAAATCCAATCTGAAATTCGGATCGAAGTCCACTTCAGATACAAGACGGAAGCAGATGGCCTCTCCATGATCAAGCTGATGAGGTGAGTGTATATTTTTTTTCAGCCACCATTTTAGAAATAATTGATTTGTTACCACGAATCGTGAGGAAATTTTTTCCTGAAATTCGGATTGAACTGCACTTCGAATACTTTAATTCGCTCAACACTAATTAAGATTTTACAGCCACTAATTTCCTACACCATAGTCTTGACCTACAGTACAGTACATCATTGTTCCATATCCATACTAGAAAATTCACATTTCAACTACCAGAATCAAACATTTGCATGTATCAGACAACAGCAAATACACTCAAATGAAACCTAGAAAGCCGTACAGAAACATTAATATAAATTGAAACATAAAGTAATATATTCATAAAGCCTTTCTGTCTTGGAATGCACAAAACTCATCTTTCATTTAATTAAATGATTTATCATTTTATTTTATAGCAGAACTCAAAGGCTTATTTCAGAGAGATTTCTCCTTGGTCCTGTCTTGTTATATACAAATCAATATCATAGTTTGATTTTTGGTCAGGGCTGTATTCATAGTTCATGCTGCCGTAAGCTCTAAGTCTGGCTAGTGCCCATTTAAAGGCCCATTTATACTCAACAACTATCTCCGTGATTATATTCAATTTTAAGCAATTGTAATGTTACAGACTGAACCAGGATGGGACCCGTCTGGCTCTTGCTCCTTCACTTTGCTGGTGTCCAGGGCTGTGGAAACCACAGGAGGCAATAAAGAGTAAAATTCCCCAAATAGAAGTTACCATCGAGCTTACCTATGGGAAAAAATCCAGCACTGCACGGAAATCCAGATAAAATCTATTTATTCCATACGATTAAACATCCAAAAGACCAGTACAGAAGTCACTTACATGTCGTTACTCATAGTTAGGGTGTTGGTTCTGAATCATGTAAGCTGTGAACAGCCACCCTAAAAGTAGCAGGTCTTCCACTGCTTGAGATAAGATACTCATCTCGCCTCATAGCAGATACTCCCCTGGGATAAAATAAATAATAACAGACCTCTAACTAAATACTGTAGATTGGCAAAAGATTGTGCTGCAAAGAAATAGCTTGAAGTTGGACAGAGCTTCAATCCTCGTTGTTAGCTAAGGGCTCTTTCACACTTGTGTTTTTGTTTTCCGGCATAGAGTTCCGTCGTCGGGTCTCTATGCCGGAAAAATCCTGATCAGGATTATCCCAATGCATTCTGAATGGAGAGAAATCCGTTCAGGATGCATCAGGATGTCTTTAGTTCAGGACCGGAACGTTTTTTGGCCGGAGAAAATACTGCAGCATGCTGCGCTTTTTGCTCCGGCCAAAAATCCTGAACACTTGCTGCAAGGCCGGATCCAGAATTAATGCCCATTGAAAGGCATTAATCCGTATCCGGCCTTAAGCTAAACATCGTTTCGGCGCATCACCGGATCCGACATTTAGCTTTTTCTGAATGGTTACCATGGCAGCCAGGACGCTAAGTGTAGTGGGAAGCAGGGGAGCGGTATACTTACAGTCCCTGCGGCTCCCGGGGCGCTCCAGAGTGATGTCAGGGCGCACCACGCACATGGATCACGTGATCGCATGGATCACGTGATCCATGCGCAAGGGGCGCTTTGACGTTATTCTGGAGCACCCCGGGAGCCGCACGGACTGTAAGTATACTGCTCCCCCGCTCCCCACTACTAATATGGCAACCAGGACTTTAATAGCGTCCTGGCTGCCATGGTAACATCAAAGCATTTTGAAGACTGATCAGGATCCTGATCAGTCTTCTAATGCTTTCAGGCGACTTGCGTTCTGACGGATCCAGCGGGACGGAAGTGCCCGCCGGATCCTCAGAACGCAAGTTTGAAAGAGGCCTAAGTGCTGAAAAATTTGCTAAGTGTGATTAAATATAAGGAAAAACAGAAACATCACATACAGAATAAATAATAATCAATCACATGGCCTGCACAATACAATATGGGGGGAATCCTATCACCATGTCCTACCTGGATGATGTTCTAAATGGAGTTATCATTAACTGTCTGTATGCAGAAGGTATATACCTTTCAGCCTCTCCTCCTAAGGATGTTCAGTGTGCAGCATGCATGTCTCTCAGATAATCACTCAGGAATGTGGCCTTCTTAGCACAATGAGAAATTTGTGTATATGTAACTATCCCTAACTCACTAGATTACCAAGAATATAGAAGGTGATATAGTATTTAAAGGGTACAGAACCAATCAGTACTTAAGTATTTCAAATATCCCTACAACACAATCACATTGGTGGGCCCAGTGCAAAGATTTCATGAGTAGGACCCCACTTTCCTGTTATATGAAGTTATATACCTTCCAACTTTTAAAGAGGCTAAGGAGGGATGAGGGGCGTACATAGCAAATGTCTTTTGACTCTAAGTCACACCTCTAACTCAGCCCAATACATATCTAAACACACACAATGCCACCCAGTCCTGCTTTGCCCCCACACAATAGTTATACTGTATAGTAATATTTTATTATAGCAATCTACTGTGGGGTCCAAGGTAAAATAATAAAATAAGTTACCTCACCTTCACCAACACCATCGATCCTTTCTCATCCCTGGGTTGCAGTATGACATTGAGTATATTAGTAATTGGCTGCCGGCTCAGCAACAAAAAAATACATCCATGTCTATGTAACTTGTGGAAGAGAAAGTAGTGGCAGCAGAACTGAAGAAGTTGAAGTTATTTTAACATTTCACTGGCCTCTACTCCCACAGAGGTTCCACCAGCAGCTGCATGGGATCCACTCAGTCCGATTTTTCAATAGGAGAGGAGGCCACAGTTTACAGTTGAAACTGTTTCACAAAGGGATATGTTCTTTCTTGGCATGATTGTAGCTATAAGCCGAGGCTGAACAAACAGCTGTACAGCCTCCAAGTGAAAACTATGGGAGGCAGATTCTGAGTGGCCGCTGTCACAAGTGGTCTGCAAAAGTCTCTTCAGGATACTGTCTTGTGGAAAGAGACTTCTTATCATCACTTCATTGATTCAATTTCAGTCAAACTCTCTAAGACTCTCTAAAACTGACTGAAATTGAATCAATGAACTAACGAATAGAAGTTTGACTGAATAATAATCCATTGTGACTCTGGCCCTAAAGGCCTTACTAACTGCAGACGGTGCCACTGCTGCATCATGAGGAAAGGAGCCAAGAGGACTGGTCTGGGAGCTCAGTTAGAGCCTGGAGGCCTCCGTGGCCCTGGATCCTGTTGTATTGGTGACAGCCAAGGAGCAGATACAAGAGAGAAGCCTTAATTTGGTGAAGCAGGCAGGAAAACATTTTCTTGAAGCCATTGAGGAGGAGCTCAGTCTGTTGCCTTCATGCCGGGTTAGGCAGGCCACATAATATCTGATATCAGGCATTGCCTGGCTGCCCTGCTGTGCCTTCGACAGCACAAGCAAACAGTACCCAGCATGCAGCCCTTGCCTGTCCGTTCTGTTGTCTGCGTGCTGCACAGCATCAGCACAAGTCATGCCAGATAGTAAGTGTAGACAGAAGATTTTTTGCGCTATGGTTAAAGCGGCCCTATATACACTGGTGGCCATTAATGTAAGTAAATGGTAGCACTACCCATTGTACAGAGCTGTGTTGTTCTGATGCTTGTTGCAGCACCCAGCAGTCTTTTCAAACAACCAATGGGTGTGCCAAGAGTCGACCCTCACTGATCTGATATTGCTGACCTAGCCTTCAAGATAGTTCATCAATATTATGGACCCTGAAAAAAATCCTTAACTTTTTAAAAGTTTAAAATGCCTTTAAAATGAATACTTACAACATTTAGAAAAATAACTTTTCCCCTCTGTGTTAAGACCGTACTTTCTAGAAACGTAGAATTTCCTGCAGACAGTAACGTACTTAGTCAGAACCTGTGAACCTATCTTGTCAGCTGTCTTCCTGCTCTCTGGAGCATGCCCTGTCATTGGAATTAATCCCTTCAGCTCATCGTAGATCTCAGCTCTTTCGGAATGAGAAATACTGGCACAACTGTCCATATCTGTCAGTGTCAGAAGAGATGATGCCTTGGAGCATTCTTCAGACCTCAGTGCCTAGTCACTTCAGCAGATATATGTCCTAAGACTTCTCACTTCTAGTAAGGTCATTGGTTTTTCCATTTAGGATGTTGGTAGACATAATGAGGACTTCTGTAAAATAAAATAAAAGAAATGTGCCCTTCAAAGTTTCTACCATATGAGATATGTAATACATGTAAAAAAAAATGTAGCACTGGTAAACAAAGAGCAGAGCTACCAAAAATTTCACCTCCATACCAGCTTTTCCCTGCATTTGACTGTTAATTATGCTTATTGCAAAAATTGTGCTTATTGCAAAAATGTAAGTTATAAATCAGCTTTCTTGTTTTAAAGTTTAGTATATATTGTACTTACATGTGTAACCAATGGTTGGGAAAGGGCCTAGGACCCCTGTTTCTAAGGAGTCTTTAAGGATGAGAACCCCAAACCGAGTAGTAGAGTAGAAAAGCAGTCTATTCCATTATCAGTTCCAGTATCAAGGCAGAATGCTCTTTTAAGAAAAAAGGGATGTCCGGCACTGCTGGATTGTCTGGTGCAATTTCTTCCTTTTATTAACGTGGCAACAAGGACTAAGGACTTTACAGTCCGAAACGCGTCAATTTTACCGCTGTACAGTGTGTGTGTACAATCCTTGTTGCCACGTTAATAAAAGGAAGAAATTGCACCAGACAATCCAGCAGTGCCGGACATCCCTTTTTTCTTGAAACTACTTTTCAGATACTTTTCTGAATGACCGTGCACGCTGAAATCGACATATGGGTGAGCTGGAAATTTTCTTTGAATGACCAAGAATGCTCTTTTACTCTGAACACTCAGTTTAGCAATAGAGTGCGACTATTTTAATAATAGCCACACTGCGGCCAGCGATTGACTGCAGCGGTATCAAACCAGATGTTGATAGAAGAGGACCTGATAGAGGCGGCGAGGCTGGGGAGCAAACTTGATGGGATCCAGCACTGGGGAGCAGATAAGTATGCTTCCCTTCGAAGGTCTGATCAGGAATGGGGTTGAGTAAATCCTGCATATAATATACAGCAAGCAGGGGAGCCCAAACAGCTGTAGCCAGCATACATGCACCTGATTTGTCTTATGAGGGGTCATGTGAACACATAGCTCTAGGCTGTAGAAAGCAGGACAAGGGGCTGTGTGGTCACATGACTGCTTACATCGCTTCCGCCCTTCCCCAACATCTTTGTTGTGGGCAAAACAAATAATATTAATAAAAGAACGGTTCAATATGGCTGCAATGAGTTGCGCACGTTGCATAGTCTTTCCACTTTAACATTGACTCACCATCTCACTAGGTCGCCACGTATGCATCAGTCATAATGCATGGCCTCCCTAGCGCCGACGCTGCTGCTGTTGAATCACACGGCAGGCAGCGCTTTTATGTTTTTTTGTCCGCATGTATTTATAAGTTTAGCCGATATCTCCTGATGAATGTCTATGACGAGAAATGCATCGAGCTATAAGGGCTTCTGATTATAAGAGCGGGGCAGACGTAGCAGCTAGGATAGAGCTTAGTGCCGTCCTGTACGCTGTGTTTTTGCATGTATGGAGGGAATGGGTCGCAGAGAAGTGGCAGGGGTGAGCACACATTAGAGAGTTAAAGGAGAGGTGCATTTTAACCCACTCTGGCCCGATGTGTAGTGAGCTACCCCCTTGAGCTTAGACTCCTGGATCCCTCCTCAACACAGCGTCTAATTGTTCTGCAAGCAAGGACCTCCTTATCATAGGAAGGGCTTGACAGGCTTTGCTGAATGTTTTGACTGAGCAATTGAGGAGCATGGGTAGCGTATTCAGGTTGTAACTTGCCCGTGTCTTGTACCGGACAGACCTGTCTCCGCAATATGTGTGGTTTGTAGTTACACATTTAGTTGTGAAGGAGCTTTTAATGGATCATTCTGACCACGTACCCAATTAGTTCCCTTGGCCATCACATACCCACAGGAAAGACCCTATCCATTAGTGGCCTTATTGATTTGACCACCTAGTTGGGGCTCCCACACTACCATTGGGGGCGCCCACTGGATGGTATACATCTCTTAACCCACAATCACAGTGATTCTTGGTATTGTACTCAGCACACAGCATATTTTTAATTACCTTCTACTCCTCATTTTTCTTAGATTATGTTAATAAAGGTTATGATTTAACCCAGCACAAAGATAATGATAATAAAGAACAGTCTATTTACTAAGGATGATGAGAGTCGCAGTACAGATATCAGCAAAAGGCACAGTTCCGATGTATAATGCAGAGCTTACTTTTCCCAATGGCTGTGTATAGGCAGCGGCAATGATAGGAGTACTAGTCCTTCCTGAGCCACACTCTAAACACACTTTGCTAGTCTTCCCAAATTGACCACAGCGAATCGAAGTTGATGAAGTGGAGTTCGATCCGAATTTTAGGAAAAATTAGATTTGCCCCGAATCCGAATTAGATTTGCCCCGAATCCGAATTTCCTGAAACTTCCAGTGTGCTTAGTGCAGGGAGAGACATCAGCAGGTGCTAGGGACAGTGTTAGAAAAGACTTTATTGTTCTGAAAAAACGATTTAGAAATTCAGGGAAAGATTAGTCAAGGTGTAGGGAAAGTGTCATCCACGTTATAAAAGGAGAACAGGGTGCAATAGGAGGGTGTACAGCCTGGGTAATAGGAGCGATTATATTACACCTTGCTGCAATGATACCTCTGTAAACACACTTTGCAGTCTTCCCAAATTGACCACAGTGAATCGAACTTGATGAAGTGGAGTTCGATCCGAATTTTAGGAAAAATTAGATTTGCCCCGAATCCGAATTAGATTTGCCCCGAATCCGAATTTCCTCAAGCTTCCAGTGTGCTTAGTGCAGGGAGAGACATCAGCAGGTGCTAGGGACAGTGTTAGAAAAGACTTTATTGTTCTGAAAAAACGATTTAGAAGTTCAGGGAAAGATTAGTCAAGGTGTAGGGAAAGTATCATCCACGTTATAAAAGGAGAACAGGGTGCAATAGGAGAGTGTACAGCCTCGGGTAATAGGAGCGATTATATTACACCTTGCTGCAATGATACCTCTGTAATTCCAGCATTGGGGTGCAAGTGCTGTGTTGCAGGGTGTATTTATAGGAAATATATGTATGTCATATTAACCGTTCTGCGGTGCATTTAAATTGTTCTACAGGTTCTTTTGGGGTGTATTAGAGTAAAAAAACTACATCTTATTTGCTATTCTGCCGTGCAGTTACATTGTACTAAACAATTTTTTGGGGGTGTTGTAATAGTATAAAAAGTATGTCTTATTTGCTGTTCTGCGGTGCAGTTACTTTGTACTACAGCCTTTTTTAGGGTGTATAAGAGTAAAAAAAGTATGTTTTATTTGCCACTCTGAGATCAAGTTACATTGTTCTACAGCTTTTTTGGGGTGTATTAATTTCCTTTAAATTTAATTATTTTATCTAAGAGTATGTCAGACAGGCAAGTGACAGGTCCTTCAAAGGGAACGGGCAGTGGCCAAAATGTTTCTGTCGCAGGCAGCAGAAGAAGGGGGTGGCAGCAGGAGTCGCAGTGAGAGGCCTGAGCTCCCAGTGTCATCTAGAGGTCTTGGCATGGCCCAGGAGCAGGCCCTGTGCCCTCACCTGTCTTCAACCTGCCTTTGTCCTTTTCTGTTCCCTCTGCTAGAGAAGTATTACATGCTGTAGGCTACACTTCACTCTTCAGCAACGAGTTACTAGAGGAAAGCCAGCAGCTACTGCCCAGCCAAGATCTGGAGGAGACATCCACCGCTTACTCCAGAAGGCATGCAAGTAGTGATGATGAGAGTCGCGTGGGAGCTTCTGTTGTGAGCGGTCAGGCTCCTGGCCCTAAGACCATTGAGGGGGACATCAGTGATGTGCAGACAGTAGCGGATGATGATGATGATGATGATGATGATGTAGCCAATAGCACTTGGGAGCTGGGTGAAGAAGGGGCTTCATCATCATCATTAGGAGAAGAGGGAGCTTGCGTGTGAGGCAGCGGCTAAGCCAGCATGGTGATAGCGTGACCAGGAGTCAGCAGGGTGTCAGAATTGGGAGGTCGGGAGCCAAATATGCCCGGAGTAGACCGCCCGCTTACAGGAGACCACCTTCCCAGGAAGTAGCGGTGCAGGGGTTCACGGAGGCAGCGGTAACAGGCAGTCAGTACGTAGTGTTGGGGAAAAAATGCCATACTCTGCGGTGTGTCACACAGGGGGGGGGGGACTGCTCCACGTCCTTCATCAAGAAATCAAATCCTGGCTTTCTCCTCGACAACTCAAAATCGGAACCATGGTGACTGACAACGTGAAGAACATGGTGTCGGCGCTGCGTCAAGGAGGGCTGAGCCATGTGTCCTGCATGGCACATGTGTTCAATCTGGTTGTAAAGCAGTACCTGAAGTCTTCACCCCATCTGCAAGACATCCTGAAAATGGCCAGGATACTTTGTATGAACTTCAGCCACTCGTACACCCCAAAGCACACCCTCCTTGAGCTGCAGCAGCAGTACAGCGTCCCCAAACATAGGCTGATATGGGACATTTCCACCTGTTGGAATTCACCCCTCCATTTGTTGGACCGATTATATGAATAGAAGGACAGAGGCACTCCCCTGTGTAACTTCGATGTTAGCCAGTGGCAGCCCATGCGTGACACCTGCCATTTGCTCGCGCCCTGTGAGGAGGCCACTTTATTTGTCACCAATACTACGGGATGAACAACGTCATACGACTGATTCGTGTCCTGGAACAGATGCTGCTAAACCTGGCTGGCCAGGGGACAGAAGACGTGGAGACTACATCTCACGGCCACATGAGCCCTGTTGGGACTGAACTAGAGGAGGAGGAAATTCGAGCACAAGCAATGTGTAGAGAAAAGACTGTTTTTTCTACACAGGTGACAGAAGAGGAGGAGCAGGAGGAGCCTGAGGAGCTACAGGGTGAGGAGGAAGACGAGGCAGATGACCCAGACACACCGTGGCAGTATACAGTGGATATGGAGGCAGGGAGTCATTTGAGACATTGAGTAATTTGCGCCAATGTCCCGATGCATGCTCAGTTGCTTGCAGAGTGACAGACGAATTGTTACCATTCGGCAGAGGGATGACTACTGGCTCTCTACCATGTTAGACCCACAACCGGTCCAAAATGGGGGCCTTTTTTACACCCACTGAGAGGGAGGACAAACTAAACTACTATTGAGACATACTATGTAGTCAGTTGGCCGCTGCCTATGTGCACCATCGCCCATCCTCACACAGGGCCCTCTGCGCTCACGTTCCACTGCCATGGCTGCTGGGGGTGGGCAGGAGCAGTACCAGCTCTATCAACAGCAACTTAAGCCTAGAGTCGCTGATGAGCACCGCCTACTGAAGAAACTACTCACCAGCAGCAGCAGGTAGACGGAGCAGAACCTGAACCAGCAGGTTGTGGCATACTTGGAGTGCACCCTGCCGCCCCACATCAAAGATTCCCTGGACTACGGGGTAGCCAAACTCAATTTGTGGCCATGACTGGCCGAGTTTGCCCTGGACAAGCTATCCTGCCCCGCCAGCAGTGTGGTATCAGAAGTGGTGTTTAGTGTGGCGGGGGCCATAGTTAACCCAAGGAGAACTTGTCTGTCCACCCAAATGTGGAGAAACTTACCTTTGTGAAGATGAATCAGGCGTGGATCAGTGAGGATTTCCACACAGTGCCTGATGCATCAGACTAGATAAACCTTGGTGCCACACCTAAACTTTGTCAAATGAGACCTGTTTCTTCTGGCTACCTGCTTCAGCTACTACTCTGATGCTCCACCCGCCTGATGCCACACACCTTCTGCCAGGTGCTCCTACTGCCACCCACCATCTTCAGCTGGTAATGGTATTGCCCCCACCTCACCACTATGTTACTGGGCCACTCTGTGATCTCCTCATGCTGCTGCCACCTCACCACTCTGTGGTCTCCTCATGCTGCTGCTACCTCAACACTCTGTCATTGGGCCACTCTGTGGCCTCCTCATGCTGCTGCCAACTCAAAACTATGTGGTCTCCGCATATTTCTGACACCTCACCACTCTGTGGTCTCCTCATGCTGATGCTCCCTCACCACTCTGTCACTGGGCCACTCTGTGGTTTCCTTGTGCTGCTGCCACCTCACCACTCTGTTACTGGGCCACTACGTGGTCTCCTCATGCTGCTGTCAGCTCACCACTATGTTGCTGGGCCACTCTGTGCGTCTGCCACATGCTTCTGCCACATCGCCACTCTGTGGTCTCCTCATACTGCTGCCACTTCACTACTCTGTGGACTCCTCATGCTGCTGCCACCTCAACACTCTGTGTTCTCCTCATGCTGTTGCCATCTCACCACTCAATGGTCTCCTCATACTGCTGCCACCTCAGCACTCTGTGGTCTCCTCATGCTGTTGCCACCTCAACACTCTGTGGTCTCCTCATGCTGCTGCCACCTCACCACTATGTCAGTGGGCCACTCTGTGGTCTCCTCATGCTGCTGCCACCTCACCACTCTGTCACTGGGCCACTCTGTGGACTTCTCATGCTGTTCCCACCCTCCCCACTCCATGACTGGGCCACTATTTTGCCTATTTGGCCTGGTTGACATAATCATTTATTTGACCCTTCTTCTGATCTGTCAGATGCAAAACCCCATGGGTCAGCAGTAATTATTACTGAATTATTACTAATGATTACTGCTGACCCATGGAGTTTTGCCATCTGCCCTTCTGTGTGGTGTCGTCTGGTCTAAACAGGTACAGAAACTCACCAATGCTACCAGGGCATTTGTTTTCACGAATATCTTACTTCTGTGTCTGATTAGTAATCTTCCATTACAATTCCTTACATTTATTTTCCATACAATGGTCAGAGGTTTTATCCAATCAGCTTGTGGAGGATTATATGCTGGAGTTTATCCACCTTGGTCTACTCTTCCTGTAATCGCCTGGCTTCTCAGACTTGAAAAAGGAGTACATACACTCCGAAACGCGTTGTCACCTGAAATTACTAATAAAAGCATCTATAACACAACCATCTGTATCAAGGTCATAACTGTGCGCCAAGAGGTATCAAATCAGTGTACCAAACCAGTACACGAACCTTCTATTGCATATCCATCAGCCCTCTGGAGGTTTGGCAACCAACCACAAGGACTGAGCCGATAACGGCAGCACCGACCCTATTTGCCCTCACGAGTGTTCTGCCCACGTATGCACAACACTAGAAGGTGAGCATAATAATCCTTTCCTGCAACTGTTATTAAGGACATACTACCCTGTGAGCGCCTTTTGCCAATTTTGTCTTGCCAAATTTTCTGATCTATCAGAAGGAAGGAAAAATGAGACACACAACGGATCCTGTCTATGTAGTAGCTGTAAGGCCTGTATGACATGGTCCCTATTTTGCATCAGAATTGGCTCATGATTTGGAAGCCAAAAGCAGGAGTGGGTACAAAACACAGAAGACATGCAAATATTCAATTTTTGTGTCACCTCTGTTTTGGAGCCCCCTCTTTTTTTGGGGGCTTTAGTAATACTGATGGAATACTGACCAAATGCTGACCAAGTGAAGGTGGATGCGCCACAGACAGGATCCGTTTTTTGGGGGTTATTGTTCTGACGGATCAGAGGAAGGCCAAAATAATCAGTGACGTCAACACAAACTTACTGCTGACACCTTCTCTACTCTGTCAGGGGGGCTCAACTTGTATCGGAGTTTAAAAGAACAGGTTCTGTAGAAATCTATGTGGAATCAGCTGACAACAGAGTAAAAGAAGTGCACTCTTTCACGCTATAGTAGGATCTTGGGCCTCTGCACGGTTCTTTATACCTGACGCTAACATTGACCCATAAGGCTGAGTTCACACTTGAGTTATTTGGCCAGTTTTGGCCCCATAACTGCCCAAATAAGTGAAGTGTGCAGTGATTCTAAGAGCGACGCCTGTCATCTGCGTGTCATGCTGACTTACAGCATTGTTTCACGACCACAGAAGACTCCCTATGCATGTTTTTGCATGGCACAGTGTTCTACACCACTATGAAGGCTCTCTGCAGCTAGGAAATAGCAGTTTTTTTATGAGATTCGCCATGAATAAATTCGGATCAAATCAAATTTTTTGGAAAATTCGGTGAACTGACTGAATCAAATTTTTTATAAATTCGCTCATCTCTAATAACTACCTTTATCACTGACGCATTAGTATTAGGCTTGTATTAGTGGAAAAAATGGCTTATTAGCTGTTGTGTGGTGAACTGTTAAAAAATTACAGCCCTTTTTGTCGTGTATTAGTGGCAAAAGAAAAATATATTTGCCGTTCAGCGGTGCAGTTATATGTCATAAACCCTTCTGTGGCATGTATAAGTGGAAAAAGACAAATATATTTGACATTCAGCGGTGCAGTTATATGTTATAAAGCCTTTTGTAGCGTTTATTAGTGGCAAAAGAAAAATATATTTGCCATTCAGCAGTGCAGTTATGTTATAAAGCCCTGTTTTGTGTGTATTAGAGGGGAAAAAATGTGCTTATTAGCCGTTGTGTGGTGAACTGAGAAAATTACAGACTTTTTTGGGGTGCTTTAATTTCCTTTTTATTTATTTATTTGATCTAACAGTATGTCAGACAGAGAAGTGCCAGGCCCTGCATAGGGGAGTGGCGGAGGCCTAAATGTTTCTAGCGCAGGCAGAGGTCGCAGCAGAGTAAGGGGCCGTGGCAGCAGGGGTCACTTCGAGAGGCCTGAGCTCCCAGTGTCAGCTAGCGGTCATGTCTTGAGCAGCAACCCAGTGGTTCTTGAATGGTTGACTCGATCTTTGACTTTGTTGCAAGTGAAATCAGATACCCCCAGCCAAGAGTCGTTGGTTTGTCAGACACAACCCTTAGTTGGCATGGCCTAGGAGAAGGCCCTGTGCCTTCATCTGTCCTCAACCTGCCTCTGTCCTCTTCTGTTCCCTCAGCCAGAGATGTATTATATGCTGTGGGCTTAGCCCCACTATACAGCAAGGATGAGCTACTAGAGGACAGTCAGCAGCTACTGGCCAGCCAAGATGTGGAGGAGAGATCCGCCACTTTCTCCACTAGGCGGGCAAGTAATGATGAGGAGAGTGGCATGGGAGCTGGTGTTGTGAGCGGT
This sequence comes from Bufotes viridis, assembly GCA_033119425.1. NCBI lineage: Eukaryota > Metazoa > Chordata > Amphibia > Anura > Bufonidae > Bufotes > Bufotes viridis. Next base: position 231,980,522 of record CM065590.1, read on the forward strand.
CAGAGACCGTTGAGGAGGACATGAGTGACGTGCAGACAGTAATCCATGATTGCACTTGGAAGACAGGTGAATTAGGGGCTTCATCAATATCGGGAGAAGAGGGTGGCAGCTTGCCCGTGAGGCAGCGACAGAGAAAGCAAGTCGCTAGCGTGGCCGGGAGTCAGCAGGGTGGCAGCAGTGGGAGGTCAGGAGCCAAATATGCCAGGGGTAGACCACCTGATTCGCAGGAGCCTACCTGCCTGGGAAGTAGTAGTGCACGGGTTCACGGTCACCTGTGGTCTCCTGATTCTGCTGCAACCTCCACACTATGTCACCTTGCCCCTCTGTGGCCCCCTGATTCTGCTCCCACCTCCACACTATGTCACCTTGCCACTCTGTGGTCTCCTGATGCTTCTCCCACCTCCAAAATATGTCACCTTGCCACTCTGTAGTCTCCTAATGCTGCTGCCACCTCCACACTATATCACCTTGCCACTCTGTGGCCTCCTGATGCTGTTGCCACCTCCACACAATGTCACCTTGCCACTCTGTGGCCTCCTGATGCTGCTGCCACCTCCACAGTATGTCACCTTGCCACTCTGTGGCCTCCTAATGCTGCTTCCACCTCCACACTATGTCACCTTGCCACTCTGTGGTCTCCTCATGCTGCTGCCACCACCACACTATGTCACCTTGCCACTCTGTGGTCTCCTCATGCTGCTTCCACCTCCACACTGTCACCTTGCCACTCTGTGGCCCCCTGATGCTTCTGTCACCTCAATACTTTGTCACTGGGTCACTCTGTGGTCTCCTCATGCTGCTGCCACCTCCACACTATGTCACCTTGCCACTCTGTTGTCTCCTGATGCTGCTGCCACCTCCACACTATGTCACCTTGCCACTCTGTTGTCTCCTGATGCTGCTGCCACCTCCACACTATGTCACCTTGCCACTCTGTAGCCTCCTGATGCTGCTGCCACCTCCACACTATGTCACCTTGCCACTTTGTGGTCTCCTTATGCTGCTGCCACCTCCACACTATGTCACTTTGCCACTCTGTTGCCCCCTGATGCTGCTGCCACCTCCACATTATGTCACCTTGCCATTCTGTGGCCTCCTGATGCTGCCACCAACTCCACACTGTCATTTTGCTTCTCTATGGCCTCCTCCTGATGCTGCCGCCACCTCCAGACTCTGTCATTGGGCCATTCTGTGGTCTCCTCATGCTGCTTCCACCTCACAACTATGTCATAGGGCCACTCTGTGGACTTCTCATGCTGGTACCATCCTCCCCACTTCATGACTGGGCCACTATTTTGCCTTTCGGCATGGCTGACATCATCATTTATTTGACACTTCTTCTGATCTGTCAGACGGAAGGAAAAATGAGACGTACAATGGATCCTGTCTGTGTAGCAGCTGTAAGGCCTGTATGGTGCCATCATAATTAGCTTATGATTTGGTAGACAAAAGCAGGAGTGGGTACTAAACACATGTCATCTCTGTTTTGGATCCACTCCTGTTTTTTTTTGGCATTAGTAATACTGATGGATTACTGACCAAATGCTGACCGAGTGGCGGCGGATGCTCAACAGAAAGGATCTGTTTTTTGGGGGTTATTGATCTGGCGGATCAGAGGAAGGGCAAAATAATCAGTGACGTCAACACAACCTTACTGCTGACACCCTCTCCACTATGTGTGGGGGCTCTAATTGTATAAACATTTAATAGAACAGGTTCTGTAGACATCTATGCGGAATCAGCTGACGACAGTGTAAAAGGAGTTCTTGGTACTAACATCGACCTGTAAGGCTGAGTTCATACTTGAGTTATTTGGTTAGTTTTGGCCCCATGACTGCCCAAATAAGTGAAGTGTGCAGTGATTCTAAGAGCGACGCCTGTCATTTGCATGTCATACTAACTCACAGTATTATTTCGCTACCACAGCAGACTTCCTATGCATGTTACTGCAAGGCACAGTGTTTTACACCCCTATAAAGGCTCTCTGCAGCCAGGAAATAGATGTTTTTTAACGATATTCGCAGTGAATAAATTTGGATCTAACCAACTTTTTTCAAAAATTTGGCGAATCGGCCAAATCGAATTTTTGAAAAATTCGCTCATCTCTAGTCTCTACTTCCTGCTCCCTCTTGACTCAGAAATTTGACTATAGCATACCATACTGTACCCCTGCCACTCTTGTTCTGCTGGTTTCTACTTCTTCTTGTTCCACCTAAGCACAGAAATGTACATAACTTACTGATCCGCAGAGTTAGACTGAAACATTAAAATGCTTCTGGTGGGCCCAAGCTCTTAAAAAACAATAAAGAACCCCTAAATAAACAGTGCTCATAAGATCTAGCTTCAGATAATTTCAGTTTGGAATAAGATCAGGGGTGGTCCATATGTGTGTGCACAGTAGAAAAAGGGGTCCACCACCATCTTATCAAGAAAACACAAGCGCATCCTAATATCTACTTCATTGCATGTAAGGGACTGTTTAACCATTGTCAGAGTGGTTGCTTATATATTAACTTGTCTTGCAGATTTTAATCTATCATGAAACAACTTGATAGAAACCAGCTCAATGATAAGCACATCACTGACAACAGACTAGCTGTTACATAAAAGGGGCCTGCATAATTTTCTTGCATGGGGGCCTATTACATTCTATGTGGATTGGCCCTCAGAATTATTTGCTCTAGTGGGCGCAAAGAACTTCAGTCTGACACTGCTAATCAGCAATTCTCCGATTCCTATATTCTCCAATTCCTGCTCCTTCTTGACACTGGCCAGTGTTTTGCTGAGTAGTTTCCTGTTAATGCTGAGAGGGAACTGCAATTGATTTATTAATTTTCATATACATTTAGAAAAGTTTAGAAATGTTAATCATAAATATATTTTACGTTCTATAAATCCAAGGCCCTTATTTATCAAAATCAGTTATAAGCAGGGTGTACTAATTATAATAGAATATCAGTTCTCACCTCTCCTGTGTTCTCTCCTGTCCTTATACTATAAACAGTGATAAGAAGGATGTTCTAGTGGTGATATAGGAAATCAGTTTTCACCTCTTGTGTTCTCCTCTGTCCCTTATGCTAGGTATCTTCATGATGCTCCAAGGACCTTAGTTACAATGCCTGAAAATGTGCACATGCTTAGTAGTAAGTTCCACCTCAAAAGGACGAAGTTCACTACTGGGCATGTTTGCAGTCATCTCAGATTTGCTAGACAGAACAGGAAGACAGCGTTAAAGTAGCCTGATTACTTACATGCTAGTATGAAAAAGCCCAATGTTACCAGTTTACTACAGTAAATTTATTATTACTAAATTATTGGCCAGTTATGAAGGAGTTGGAGATGGAGTTGGAGTGTGACAAAATGAATGAGTCGTAGTCAGAACTTTGACTTACCGACCAGGGGCGGACTGAGCGGTCGGGCACTTCGGACGTGGTCACAGGAAGATGAACGCTTCCATTGTGGAAGCGTTTATCTCCATAGTCATCTGTATCGCTGTCCTCAGGACATTGATACAGATAGCTGTGCTGTGGAGCAGGGGAGGGAGAGGCGTTCCCCTCCCTGTTCCTCTGATAGGCTGCGGGCCTTGTGCTGGCAGCCTATCAGAGGCCAATGCAGGCAGCGCGATGATGTCATCGCTCCGCCTGAGCCATACAGCATGGGACACAGGCCGGAAGAGGCCTTCATCGCAGTGGAGCTAAGTAAAAGTGTTTTTTATTTATACCGGACTATCTATTGGGTTGGGGGGGTGGTAAAGAGAGGCACTTGTTACTGGCATATGAGTTGGGGGGGAAGAGAGGCACTTGGCATTTGTTATTGGCACATTGGGGGAGAGGCACTTGGCACTTGTTACTGGCACATGTGGGGGAGAGAGGCACTTGGCACTTGTTACTGGCACATGGGGGGGAGACACTTGGCACTTGTTATTGGCACATGGGGGGAGAGGCACTTGTTACTGGCATATGGGGAGAGAGGCACTTGTTACTGGCATATGGGGGAGAGGCACTTGTTACTGGCATATGGGGGGGAGAGAGGCACTTGTTACTGGCATATGGGGGGAGAGAGGCACTTGTTGCTGGCACATGGGGGGGAAGAGAGGCATAGGTACTGTCATATGGGGGGGGAGGCACTTGTTACTGACACATGGGGGAGAGGCACTTGTTACTGGCATATGGGGGAGAAGCACTTGGCACTTGTTACTGGCACATGGGGGGGAAGAGAGGCATAGGTACCGGCATATGGGGGGGAGGCACTTGTTACTGACACATGGGGGGAGAGGCACTTGTTACTGGCACATGGGGGGATAGGCACTTGTTACTGGCATATGGGGGAGAGGCACTTGGCACTTGTTACTGGAACATGGGGAGGAAGAGAGGATCAGGGGCGTAACGATCGCGGTGCAACTGCGATCGGGGTGGAGGCGGGATATGGGTGTAGCTGGAGGCGGGACATGGGTGTGGCTGGAGGCTGAACGTGGGTGGGGTCTGGTGAAATGGAAGAATGTTTATATAACAGTTTGAAAGGTTTTACTACAGGGAGGTAAAACCATAAAGCCAAAAACTGATTCTCATCTCTATTAAATCATTGCAATATTTGTTCAAAACACTTTGGCTTTTGGTTTGTCGCTTTGGCTTCATTGGCTGTACTTGACATTTCCAAGGGTAAAGTTGTTATGGTATTACCATCTCAAATTTTTCAGTGGGAGCAGTGTTAGACATATAGAACAAAACCAAGTGAAGCCAACTGAAGCCAATGGGGTATTGAGCTTCCCAGAATAAGGTAGCTTTTTTGTTCTAGCGGTCATTTGTGGTCATGTCATCTTCATTCATTACTTAAAGGTCGTCATACCTGTGAACATGCAGAGCCATATCACACTTAGCCTAATGTACAAAATTAAGTCTACTATGTAAAGCCACATCAGATTTTGAATTCATATGTTCTCATACCAGAGCCACAATCAATATTGCAGGTAGTATTCACTTTACAAAATGTGAATGTTTTTGTCATATTTAGAGATGAGCGAATTTCTCAAAAATTCGATTCAGACAGTTCACCGAATTTCCCAAAAAGATTTGATTGGTTCCTAATTTATTTATGACGAATCACGTTAAAAAAAAGGTATTTCCTGCCAGCTGAGACCCAGTAAAGTGGTGTAGAACACTGTGCATTGCAGAAACATGCCTAGGGAGTATGCTGTGCTAGTGAAACAGTACTGTGAGTCAGTATGACACGCAGATGACAGGCACCACTCTTAGAATCACTTCACATTTTACTTATTTGGTCAGTTATGGGGCCAAAACTGACCAAAAAACTCAAGTGTGAACCCTTATAGGCCAATGTTAGGGTCAAGAAGAAGCGCACTCCTTTTACACCCCCGTCAGCTGATTCCACATAGATTTCTACAGAACCTGTTCTGTTATATGCTGAAGCAAGTAGTGCCCCCATGACAGAGTGGTGAGGTGGCAACAGCATGAGGAGTCAACACAGTGGCCCAGTCACAGAGTGGTGAGGTTGTAAATTGCATGAGGAGTCACAGAGTGGTGAGGGTGGGGATCACATGATTAATCGCATGAGTCGTCAACACAGTGGCCCAGTCACAGAGTGGTGAAGTTGGAAATTGCATGAGGAGTCACAGAGTGGTGAGGGTGGGGATCACATGATTAATCGCATGAGTTGTCAACACAGTGGTCCAGTCACAGAGTGGTGAGGGTGGTAATCACATGAGGAATCACATGAGTCGTCAACACTGTGGCCCAGTCACAGAGTGGGCCATGCTGCTTATCCTCTGGCGGCTTGATGAAAAAGTTCCACACTGCCGAGTATGGCATTTCCCCCCACCACTCCATTCTGACTGCCTGCTACCGTTGACTCCGTGAACCCATGCACCTACTTCTTTCTGGACAGGTAGGCTCCTGCGTAGCAGGCAGTCTACTCCTGGCATGTTTGGCTAGAGATCTCACACTGCTAGCACCTTGCTGACTCGCGGCCACGCTACTAACCTGCTGACTCAGTCACTACCTCATGCGCAAATTGCCACCCTCTTCTCCTGATGATGAAGCCCCCTCTTCACCCGGCTCCCACGTGCGATCGGCCACATCATCGTCCAGGACTGCATTAACTGCAAAGGTAAAAGAGAAATATTATCAGGCTGCAATTTCTCACTAACTCCGCAATTACTGATTAACACATCAAATTAAGTGTAAAAGAATTTGAACACTCTAAAATGTTTAATATTACACCAGGATTGGATCAAAAACACAGAACTGGTGCAGATCTTCCCATTACACCTTATCTCTGAGTAGGCTTCACTACTGGCTTTGGCTCACAATAAAATGATAGTAATAACTGATCAAATAACTGAAGTGTGAACTCACCCTAAACTGTATAGTACCAGGCAGCTATTTCACACCAACTCCGCAACAACTGATTGAGGCATCGAATTAAGAGTAAAAGAATTTGACAATCTGACCACCCTAAAGGTGTGTAGGGAAGTGTTCTGCTTCGGCAAAAGGCCTCGGCGGCTAACCCTTTTTGGGTTATCTGTTCTCAGCCTTTATGGTGTGATCACCGTTATTATTTAAAAAAATGTATTTTTCAAAGGCCGAGGAGCGTGCTTTCTTCACCCGTGCAGCATGCCAGACCACAAGTACTTATATATAAACTAAATACACCCCAAAACTGTTTGTATCAAATGCAGTTTCACCCCAGAATCAAGGAGGAATGGATGTACTTATATATCAACTAAACATACCTGAAAACTGCATTTTCAGTACAGAAGCAAGGGTGAATGGAAGTAGTTATATACCAACTAAATATACCCCAAAACCGGTTGTATCAGGCTGCAAATTCACCCCAGAAGCAAGGATGAATGGACGTACTATTATATATTTAAAATAAATACACCCCAAAACAGTTTGTATTAGGCAGCAAAAATCACCCCAAAAGCAAAATTGAATGGACGTACTTTTTTATATTTAAAAAAAATACACCCCTAAATTGGTTGTATCCGACCACAAATTCACCACAAAAGCAAGGATGAATGGAAGTACTTTTATATATGAAATAAACACACCCCAAAACTGTTTGTATCAGACTGCAAATTCACCCCAAAAGCAAGGATGAATGGAGGTACTTTTATATATTTAATATAAATACACCCAAAACTGGTTGTATCAGGCAGAACATTCACCCCAAAAGCAAGGATGAAAGGATGTACTTTTTATATTTAAAATAAATACACCCCAAAACTGGATGTATCAGACAGCACTTTCAACCCAATAACAGATGCTAGGATTACTGCAATTACTGTTTAAAGCAACCTAAAATCTGAAGTAATAGATCACTTTTGTAACCCCAATTACTGCAGCAAGGTGTAATGGAATAGCTCCTATTACCCAGGTTTTACACTCTCTGTAAAACCTGGGTAATAGGGTAATTTTTACACTCTGCTGGGTGCGAGAAATATCTCTGTAAATAACAACTTTTTAAATTTTTTTATACAAAGTTGTCAGTTTACAGAGATATTTCTCTCACCCAACATGAGTATATGTAAAAATACACCCCAAAACACATTGCCCTACTTCTCCTGAGTACGGCAATACCACATGAGTGACACTTCTTTGCAGCCTGGGTGCGCAAAGGGGCCCAAATTCCAACGAGTACCTTTAGCTTTTACTTGGCTGCTCACAATTTAGCCCCGCCCAAAATGCCAGAACAGTAAACACACCCCACAAATGACCCCATTTCGGAAAGTAGACACCCCAAGGTATTCACTGAGGGGCATAGTGAGTCCGTGGGAGATTTTTTTTTTTTTTTGCCAGAAGTTAGCAGAAATGGAAACTTTATTATTTTTATTTTTTTACTCAGAAAGTGTCATTTTCTGCTAACTTGTGAAAAAAAATGAAATCATACATGAACTCCCCATGCCCCTCCGCGAATACTTTGGGGTGTTTTCTTTCTAAAATGGTGTCATTTGGGGGGTATTTATACTTTCCTGGCATTCTAGCACCTGAAGAAACATGACAGGTGCTCAGAAAGTCAGAGCTGGTTCAAAATGCCAAAATTCACTTTATTGCACCATAGTTTGTAAACGCTATAACTTTTACCCAAACCAATAAATATACACTTATTGGATTTTTTTTATCAAAGACATGTAGAATTAAAGTGAAAAATTTCATTTTTTTGCAAATATTTCGGTCATTTTTGATTAATAGCAAAAAAAGGAAAAATGTCAGCAGCAATGAAATACCACCAAATGAAAGCTCTATTAGTGAGAAGAAAAGGAGGTAAAATTAATTTGGGTGGTAAGTTGTATGACGGAGCAATAAACGGTGAAAGTAGTGTAGTGCAGAATTGTAAAAAGTGGCCTGGTCATTAAGGGTGTTTAAGCTAGGGGGGCTGAAGTGGTTAAATACTTATTCACACAGTCAATGTTTGGACACTGATTGTAAGCATAAACCAGGAGCTGAGCCTACACAAAGATAAGGTATAATGGAAAGATTTGGACTTGTTCTGGGTTACTGATCCACTATGGAACTCTCTGCCAGACTATGGAACTCTCTGCCTGAGGAGGTGGTGATGGTGAGTACAATAAAGGAATTCAAGAGGGAACTGGATGTATTTCTGGAGTGTAATAATATTACAAGCTACAGCAACTAGAGAGTGGTCGTTGATCCAGGAAGTTATTCTGATTGCCTGATTGGAGTCGGGAAGGAATTCTTTTCCCTTAAGTGGGGAAAATTGGCTTCTGCCTCACAGGGGTTTTTTGCCTTCCTCTGGATCAACTTGTAGGAAACAGGCCGAACTGGATGGACAAATGTCTTTTTTCGGTCTTATATACTATGTTACTATGTTACACCTAGTTTTGACTAACAATCACTGATGAAAAACAATGACCAAACACCGATGTGTGACTAAGATGTATTCCTGTTTTCTCTAAAGGACTCCTTGCTGAAAAGAAGAATTTTTTTAAATAAAAAACCAAAAAAACACTAAACATAAAGGGCCACATTTCTGACAAAGAAAAAAAAAATACAATGCAATAGCACTCTGCAAACCAAATAAAGTACATGAAGGTATTCTGATGCTAATGCTATGCTTATTTAGTAAATTTGAGATTCTTGGCAAATACATTTTGTACAAAATTATTTGGGTCCGTCTGCCAAACATCAAGGCGATCTCTGTAATTAGTGATGAGCGGGAGGTGCCATATTCAATTTCGCGATATTTTGCGAATACTCGATTGAATATTCGTCATATATTCGCCAAATTCGAATATTCGTCATTATTCTATATATTGCGAATGTTACGCAAATTTATATTCGCATCGTGAATTAAACTTAAAGCTGGGTTCCTAATGGTTGTCAACCATTAGGAACTCAGCTCTAAGTTAAATTCGCATGCGATTAATATAACCTGAATTACTCCCATTGCGATTTCAACTTAGAGCTGGGTTCCTAATGTCCGTATTGCTAGAATATAACGAATATCACGAATATAGCACTATATTCTCAATCTTGGTTATATTCTAGCAACGACCATTAGGAACTCAGCTCAAAGTTTCATTCGCGAAGCAAACATATACTCGCATTGCGAATTTATCTTAGAGCTAAGTTCCTAATGGTTGTATTGCTAGAATATAACGAAGATGACGAATATCACGAATTCACGAATATAGCACTATATTCTCAATCTTCGTTATATTCTAGCAATACAGCCATTAGCAACTCAGCTCTAAGTTTCATTTGCGAAGCGAACATATACTCGCATTGCGAATTGATCTTAGAGCTAAGTTCATAATGGTTGTATTGCTAGAATATAACGAAGACGACGAATATCACGAATTTACGAATATAGCACTATATTCTCAATCTTCGTTATATTCTAGCAATACAGCCATTAGCAACTCAGCTCTAAGTTTCATTTGCGAAGCGAACATATACTCGCATTGCGAATTGATCTTAGAGCTAAGTTCATAATGGTTGTATTGCTAGAATATAACAAAGACGACGAATATCACAAATTCATGAATATAGCACTATATTCTCAATCTTTATTATATTCTAGCAACAACTATTAGGAACTCAGCTCTAAGTTGAATTCGCAATGTGATTAATATAACCTGTATTGCTCGCATTGCAAATTCAACTTAAAGCTTGGTTCCTAATGGTTGTATTGCTAGAATATAATGAATATCGCAATGCGAATAATTCAGGTTATATTAATCGCATTGCGATTACAACTTAGTCAAATTTGTGAGATCGTGATTCTCACATCCGACAGTACATTTTAGCATGGAGGCGTTCCCACACACACAGGATGTCGGCAGAAGCGGCAACGGGCATTGACTGGAGCGGGCAGGGAGCCAGGAATCCTCCGGACAGGTAAGAACAGCTTTTGGGAAGTGGGAAGACAACCAGAGAGCAACAAGGATTAACATCTAAAACAAAACAAAAAAACTAATATTCGAAATTGCGAATATATAGCACTATATATATACAGTATATAAATGAATCAGTATCCTCTATGCATAACGGAGGGTACCTCAGATGATGAGGTCCTCTTAAATAGGGGTTTCATATAATTAGATGTAAATAATACTACTGCCGAGGGGTAAGATGTCTCCCCCCCCCCCCCCCCCCCGGGATATGGATAATTATACTACACCCCTGTTTAGGAGGACCTCATCAACTGAGGTACCCTCCGTTATGCATATAGGATGCTGATTTATCTATATACTGTATCCCCAGTTCTTAGGAACCCATCTTTACCTATTTTCTGAATTTTCCCCTGATGAGCCTTCTCGATGCTGCAAAGTGAAACGTGCATGTAGGAAAGGGAATTAGGATAGGGTTCAATAGGGCCAGTGTCATTAGGGAGAGGTTCCAGACGGGGTCGCCCTTCTTAGGACGAGTGCCCTGTGGTCAGGCTGCTCCATTCATTTTAGTGGTTAGGGTCAGCCAGCCATACATATACAGGGCAACCGTAGGAACCATGTACATGGAAACCTTTGTTGTGTCTGCAGCACCCATCGATGGCTGAACAACAAGACGCACTCTGCATGGATGTCTCCGTTAAGACTAACCTCCTGAGGAAGTGGTAGGACCAAGGGTGTTTTTTGAGTGCCGCCGTGCACTATACCTACCTACTCTTTTGTTTATTTTCTTTGTGTCCGTATACTGGGACACATAATTTGTCGTGTCCGTGTTGTGGGGCACAAACTTTGCACCTATATTTCAGGGACTATTTTAAGTTGTGATAATAAATGTTAAGTTTTAGTGATTACCCTTTGTATATTAGTTCACGTAATAACTTCATAAATTAATTTGTACTGTCAAAAAATAATTTCCCGAACTCGGGTTCGGTTCCAAGGTACCATTTAGAACTAAACCAGAATTCGGAAAATGGTTTTTACAGTACAAAATAATTAATGAAGTTATTACGTGAAGTCTCGCGAGACTTCGCGAACCAATAACTTCAGCTCATCGGAGCCAATACATTCGAATACTTTATGGAGCTACTGCTCCGTACAGTATTAGAACGAAGTTTTATGCTAATCAACTTCGGATGTTTCATCTGAAGTTGATTCGCTCATCCCTAGTCAGAATGTATCAAGAGTAAATGACCTTGCTTAGCTGACAGGCCTTGGGGGGTACTCTTCAGGGTGCTCTTTTCATTAGGCAGACCGAAAAAATATGCCTGATGAGTATTGTATACCAAGCAAAACATGCAAATTCCCAAATCTTAATTTGGCTGGCATCAGATAAGACTGATGTTTTTTCTATTTTGGAAAAGAAGATAATTTGAATATCTTTCCCAGAAACCAAAGTAAAAGATGGGATATACTGTCTAATGCTAGCAGAATTAAGATATCTAAATTTGCATTTATTCTTCCCAGAGAGCAAGAGCTGTGTTGCCGGCGTTACAGTACTCATCATAAATATTTTTTTGTCTCCCTAATGATAGAGAACACCACAACGAGTAGGCCAGTCAGCTAAACAAGACAATTTTTTTCTTGAGACAATATGTTTTTTTTTTGTCCTTTTAGAGGATGAGCTATCTTGCATGTCTCACAGAGAGAAGTATAATTCTGGGTGGGATATTCCAATTGTTTTGGGTGGAAAATTGGATTGAACATCTATTTCAGGTGAATATTATGTGTGAGAGGGGGGTTTCTCTTCTAGCAAATAAAACTTAGTTGGCTGCCTGAGAAGCTTTGGTTGGGGTACTATTTCTCCTTACGAAGGATACCGACTATGCATGAGGAGTATTACCATTTGCTCCTCTGGGTTTCTGGGAAATTATATGAAGATTAGCACATCTTACCTCTGCTGATATGAGATAGGCTTAGGAAAACTAAGGCTACTTTCACACTAGCATTTATATTTTCCGGTATTGAGATTCGTCATAGGGTCTCAATACCAGAAAAAAATGCTTCCGTTTGGTCCTCATTCATTGTCAATAGGGACAAAATGTAACCGAAGAGAACTGAATGCTCCAAAATGCATTCCGTTCCATTCTCATACCGGAGAGCAAACCGTAGCATGCTGCGGTTTGCTTTCCATCCTGGGATGCAGTGCAAAACGGATCCGTCATGATCCACAATGCAAGTCAATAGGGGCGGATCCGTTTTCTTTGACACAATAGAAAATGGAACCGTCCCCATTTGACTTTCAATGGAGTTCATGACGGATCCGTCTTGGCTATGTTAAAGATAATACAACCGGATCCATTCAGAACGGATGCAGATGGTTGTATTGCCTGGCCTATAATACACATCCTAGGCACTCTCTGTAATGAGAAAGAGTACCTCCCAGACAACAAATATATATTGCTCAGAAATCCAGAGTAGCATACTAGTCTCACTCTCAGAAGTTAACTATAAGTCCTAGGAGGCCAGAAAGTGTTCTATACCAACTTCCGGGGCAATAAGAGCATATTTGAGTCATACATGAATTTAAACTTATCAAAAATTTGGTGAGTAATACCTGAAACGAATTTCAACAAATTCGCTCATCTCTTCCTATAGTTTACATCTATATCAAGTGAATGACCAACAGAACACTGAACTTACACCAACAACACTACAGAGCTTTCAATTCATATCAGGACTGATACCAGCTAATTAGGATTCCACGCAGAAGCTGTATATTTAGAGCCAATGATGGAATTGACTCATTTCCTATGAGGCCCTATGAAGCCATTCTGGAACACTTGCTTATAAAACAAATTGTTGATCTCCGAAAATGGCTTTTGATCATGTTCTTGGTACTGAATATTTGTCCCCTGCAAGGAGCCTTCATACAGGGAGTGCATTAACCCCTTCCCAACATCATTCGTACATGTACAGCGAATGTCAAGCAGTATCTGTGATCAATTGTGACCATAGCATCTGAGAAGTAATTTACGGGGAGCAGGCTGCTCCCAATGACCAAACGCCTAAAGACTCCAAGGCCTGCCATAGTAATGTTCCTAATAAAGTCCCCTAGGGGGCTAAAAATACATGTAAAAAAGTTGGCTTAATCACTCTATATTTGGTAATTGTGCTCTCCAAAAAATTGAATAAAAAGTTATCAAAAAGTCATACATACCCCAAAATGGCATCAATAAAAACTAGGGATCCCCCACAAAAAAGAGCCCTTAAAAAACTCTGTAAATGGTAATTTTAAAAGGTTATGGGTGTCAGACCCTGCAATTCTGATATTAATACCATATTTTCCAGCGTATAAGACAACAGGGCGTATAAGACGACCCCCAACTTTTCCTGTTAAAATATAGGATTTGGGCTATATTCGTCATATAATACTACCCCAGCCTCTCATCAGCCGCCAGCCTCTCATCAGCTCCCCAGCCTCTCATCAGCCCTCCGTACACAGGAACGGGCAGTATGAAAACTTAGAAGCGGGGCAGGCATGTGTGGCAGGAAAGCCTGCTCCGCCCCTCATCTGCCTGCTCCTGGACACCCACCGCCTCCCTTCAAATCTGCCGGTCGGTCCCTGTCAAAAGCACCAGACAGGGCCGGCCAGTCTCTTACTGTATGCGCTGCTGCCGCCGGGCTCTCCCTCTTCAGGTAACACATGTCTGTGCGGCGCACTGTTTATGCTACATAAGCAATGCGCAGCACAGACATGGGAGGTAACTCACATGTCTGTGCGGCGCATTGCTTATGTCATAAGCATAAGCAATGCGTCGCACAGAGATGTGAGTTACCAGTAGAAGGAGAGCCCGGCGGCCACAGGGGAGAAGGACGACCCAGCGTATAAGATGACCTCCGACTTTTGAGAAGATTTTCAGGTGTTAAAAAGTCGTCTTATACCCCAGAAAATACGGTAGCCTGTCCTGAGGACAGGCCATACATATTAAAATAACGGAAAACCCTTTGAAGTAAACTGATGATAAACACAATATAAAGACTGTAAGGAAATAGTCGATATTAGGCTACTAAGTGAATGAGGTCAGTATAGGACCATGCAGAGTGACTGTGTTCTCTGTAAAACTTAGGTTGGCAAGTGTCTATATAGGTATAAGTCTAAATACAAAACTTATCAAATAGATATACAGATGTAGCATGGGTAACACACAGACTCTTAACTCAAATTTCTTAACTCATCACGTTATCTTGTAACAAAAGCCACTGAAAAGCAATTGCTTAACGCATTTAGTTGCATTTAGTTTAGATAACATGTCTCTCAAAGCATGTGTGTTAACCCTGCTACATCCGTAACTATTAGAGATGAGTGAATTTTTGAATAATTCGATTCGGCTGATTTGCTGAATTTTACCCATGATGAATTACTTTGTCACGAAACGCATTTTTTGTAAGTAGCAGGTGCAATGACAGGGAGCTGCGATAGTGCGGCCCCCGTCATTGTAGCCCTCAGATGCCGCGTTCATACATGATCGCGGCATCTGCTTGTAAAAACTGTGTAAAATTAACATTAAAAAAAAAATTTAAATCAAACTTACCGCCTACATCTGCTTGCGACAGACCAGTTGCCGCCGTCTTGCTTGAAGATCTGGCGCAAAATCTCGCACGGTGCAAGATGACGTCATCACGCAAGATGGTGGTTGGCCATCTTGATTAAATTTTTATTTTTTTACACTAATTCAGGTTAAATCGAACATGAATCACGAGGAAATTTGACTTCAAGGCGAATCAAATTTATCCTGATATTCGGAACGAATTCCACTTTGTTGGATTCAATTCGCTCATCTCTAGTAACTATAATTCATAAGGCAGCTTATATTACATAGGAACATGATTACATGATGAAATATGCATTGGAAAAGACGGACTTTATGCTTCTTCATTTCATAACGTCTATCCATAGATATTTGTGGTTGTAATCACAATATCATGATGAACGAAACTCAGGACCATGACCTATTGACCATAGTTGCCTGCTTATGTGGAGATGAAGAATAATTGCTTTTTTCCTTTGTTCCAGATTACAATGTTCTCTTAAGCAAACAGAGTAAATATGCCCATCATACACACAATCAAATTGCCACTTTAACACATAATTTTAGAGCAAGCTTCTTGCATTGATTATAATGTTTCAATGTCTTTGTTACAAAGAGGATAATCAGAAATCCAAGCACAGCTGTAAGACACAACACTCAGCTCTGAAATACAGTATGATAGGAGTTCTTTGGTTTCATAATGAAAATATATTTATCTGCCTATAGTACCCTATATTCTTCCCCATATACCTGATTTTCATTTCAGCATTTTGCTTCCCCTTTTCTCAGCATTACTGCATCCTGGCTGGATGTTTGCATGCAGAACTTCTCGTTTTCCTTAGCTTGCTTGTTTTCTAACCAATTCCAATATGTTTTGCTCTGTAATGTATCACAGGACTTACCTTGCCTAGCTAACATGGAGAGAGGAGGTTTAGGGGACATGACTACTCCATTGAGAACTGTGCGGCAGATGGCGCAAACCTTTAGAAACACTACAGAGTAATGCATGCTGGGATTACTTTGAAAACCCAGCAAACATGAAAACAAGAAGTTCTGCAGCTAACCTCTTCCTGACATATGACAGCTCATCCGTAAATATCAACTCTATATATGATATGATCTACCGCATCAGATAAACACTGTAAAAAATAAACTGCCATTTTTAGTCACCTTTAGAGATGAATGAACTTTAAAAAAAAAGTTTGGCGTTCGGGTTGTGGTAACTCGCGCATCCCGTTATGGATTCCACTACCGCGGACTATCGCGGCATATGGAATCCATAAGGGGCGGCTTCCACCAACCCGAACTGTTGAACAGCCGAATGACCTGGGGTGACGTCACCGTCATGTGATCAGTGCAGGGGGCGTGGCTAAGCCGCCCCTTATGGATTCCATATGCCGCGATAGTCCGCGGTAGTGGAATCCATAACGGATGCGCGAGTATGCAACAACCCGAACGCCGAACGCTGAACTTTTTTTTAAAGTTCGCTCATCTCTAGTCACCTTACATCACAAAGCGCAATACCGAATGATCAAAAAGTCATGTGTACCCCAAAATATAAGAACCAATGAAGCACAGGTGAAACTACCTGGTCTATTCAACACTCAGAGATTGAATATAGAAAAAATATATGAGTGGCCCTTTTAAAGTATATAGTTAAAACGTAACCTTTAAGGAATAGTCTATCATAAAAGTCTAATGTGGCCAGTGTAAAACAAGATTGCACTACCTAGAGGTGAGGGAGTGAGGGTATGTGATCAGGTATAGCGGCATGGGGACCCTAAAATCCTATGAGGACGCGGGTACTCAACGCTAAAACTTTATAGACCCTGGATCTCGCCCTTATTGCTAGCTTAAGGGTAAAGTGGAGACCCTAACAGGCTGTCGCGGAGCACCCGCCCCGAAAAGGGCGACCCCCAGCCGCAGGAACCTAGGACCTTGCTGCACAACCCTAATACTCAGAGTTCCCTACCACCTCCAAAGTCTAAAAGAACATAATGCATAACTTAAATCCGACGCGTTTCACCATGCCCTTAATGGCATGGATCCTCAGGGATAAATATGCAAAGGGAGCGGGACCGCACAGCGCAGTGGCGTTATGCCGTGCGCCCGCAATTCAAATGGCAGTGGCAAACACACAGTGCGGACTGGGGTTATTTAAAGACCCTTAGTCCGCCCCTCATGCATGCGATAGCCAATCGCTGCATGGGGATTGAAAGCTCAACTCACCCCTATGTACGTCACAGTCTTCTGTCATCGGTGCCGCCCTGGCCCCGCCCACTCCGGGTCCCGGAGCCAGTCAGCACAGACGAACGAGTGATGCGACCTGAGACGTCACAGGGGGAGTAACAGTAACCACGGAGACCTTCACCGCGTCTCTGGCTGCTTGTTCACAGGTCCTTTAGCTAGAGAGATTGTGGGCTGAAGAGCAACATGTCAGTAAGGCAATAAATTATTCGTTACGTTTTAACTATATACTTTAAAAGGGCCACTCATATATTTTTTTCTATGTACCCCAAAATAGTACCAATGAAGCCGTCACCTCATGCCGCAAAAAATTAGCCCCTACATAAGACAATCACCCCAAAAAAAAAAAAGTATGGCTTTCAGAAAATAGAGACACTAAAAGATGATTTTTTTGTTTCAAAAATGCTTTCATTGTGTAAAACAAATAAATAAATACATATTAGATATTGCCACGTAAATAACAACCTGCTCTATAAAAAAAATAAAAAATCACAAGACCTACCCCCTCAGGTGAACACCATTAAAAACAAAAATAAAAACTGTGTGAAAACAAACATTTTTTGGTCACTTTGCACCATAAAGTGTAATATTGAATGATCAAAAAATCATATGCACCCAAAAAGAGTACCAATAAAAACTCTTCCTTCAAAAAATAAGCACCTGCACAAGATGATTATCAGAACAATAAAAAAAATATGGCTGTCAGAAAATGGAGACACAAAAACATTTTTTTGAAAATGCTTTATTTTGTAGAACTGTAATAAACAAAAAAAGTAGACATATTTGATATTGTCACGTCCGTTACAACCTGTCCTATAAAAATAATACATGGTTGTTACATGTCAGATGAACATTGTAAAAAAAAAAAAAAAAATGGTGCCAGAACAGCCATTTTTGGTTACCTTGCCTCACAACAAGTGTAATATAGAACGATCAAAAAATCATATGTACCCCAAAATAGTATCGATAAAACTGTCACCTTATCCCGTAGTTTCAAAAATATGGTCACTTTTTGGTAGTTTCTACAGTAGGGGTGCATTAGGGGGGCTTAAAATGGGACATGGTATCTACCAAAAACCATACGGTGCTTCTTTCCTTCTGCGCCCTGCTGTATGCCCTTACAGGAGTTTACCACCACATGTGGGTGTTATTGTAAACTGCAGAATCAGGGTAATTAAAATTGAGTTTTGTTTGGCTGCAAACCCGTAGTGTGTTACAGGGAAAAAAATGGATTCAAATGGAAAATCTGCCAAAAAAGTGACATTTTGAAATTTCATCTCCATTTTCCATTAATTCTTGTGCAATACCTAAAGGGTTAACAAAGTTTATAAAATCTGTTTTAAATAACTCAAGGGGTGTAGTTCCTGATAGTCCATAAAGCGACTTCATAACTAAACTGGTCCTTAACCACATCAGCCCACATAGCTTAAACACCCTTAAAGACCAGGCCACTTTTTTCAATTCTACACTACGCTACTTTCACCGTTTATTGCTCGGCCATACAACTTACCACCCAAATGAATTTTACCTCCTTTTCTTCTCACTAATAGAGCTTTCATTTGGTGC
Organism: Bufotes viridis; assembly: GCA_033119425.1. Taxonomy (NCBI): domain Eukaryota; kingdom Metazoa; phylum Chordata; class Amphibia; order Anura; family Bufonidae; genus Bufotes; species Bufotes viridis. Next base: position 231,999,293 of record CM065590.1, read on the forward strand.
TATTTCTTTCTTGCTGACATTTTTACTTTTTTGATATTTTACTTTTTTGATGAAATTTTTGCAAAAAAATGATATTTTTCACTTTATGTTGGAAAATTTGTCAAATAAAACTACATTTCTCTAAAAATTTTCTCTAAATTTATTGTTCTACATGTCTTTGATAAAAAAAATGCAATAAGTGTATATTTATTGGTTTGGGTAAAAGTTATAGCGTTTACAAACTATAGTGCAAAAAGTGAATTTCCGCACTTTGACTTTCTGAGCACCTGTCCTGTTTCCTGACGTACTACAATGCCCAGACAGTAGAAATACCCCATAAATGACCCCATTTCCGAAAGTAGACACCCTAAGGTATTCACTGAGGGGCATAGTGAGTTCATGGAAGTTTTTATTTTTGTCACAAGTTAGCGGAAATGGATTTTTTTTTTTTTTTACAAAGTCTCATATTCTACTAACTTGTGCCAAAAATACAATTTTACATGAACTCACCATACCCCTCACAGAATACCTTGGGGTGTCTTCTTTCCGAAATGGGGTCACTTGTGGGGTATTTATACTGCCCTGGCATTTTAGGGGCCCCTAAAGCGTGAGAATCCAAATGCGTAAAAATGCCCTGTAAAATCCTAAAGGTACTCATTGGATTTAGGGCCCATTTGCGCATCTTGGATGCAAAAAGTGGCACACATGGGGTATTGCCGTACTCAGGAGAAGTAGGGCAATGTGTTTTGGGGTGTATTTTTACATATACCCCTACTGGGTGTGAAAAATATCTCTGTAAATGACAACTTTGTTTAAAATTTTTAAAAAGTTGTCATTTACAGAGATATTTCTCACACCCTGCATGAGTATATGTAAAATACACCCCAAAACACATTGCCCTACTTCTCCTGAGTACGGCGATACCATGTGTGCCACTTTGCATCCAAGATGCGCAAATGGACCCTAAATCAATGAGTACTCTAGAATTTTACAGGCATTTACGCATTTGAATTCAAACTGCTTGACGTTTAGGGGTCCCTAAAATGCCAGGGCAGTAAAAATAGCACACAAGTGACCCCATTTCGGAAAGTAGACACCCCAAGGTATTCGCTGATGGGCATAGTGAGTTCATGGAAGTTTTATTTTTGGCACAAGTTTGCAGAAATTGATTTTTTTTTTTTTTTTTTACAAAGTCTCATATTCCACTAACTTGTGCCAAAAATAAAATTTTACATGAACTCACCATACCCCTCACGGAATACCTTGGGGTGTCTTCTTTCCGAAATGGGGTCACTTGTGGGGTATTTATACTGCCCTGGCATTTGAGGGCCCCTAAACGTCAGAAGCAGTTTGGAATCCAAATGCGTAAAAATGTCCTGTGAAATCCTAAAGGTACTCATTGGATTTAGGGCCCCTTTGCGCATCTTGGCTGCAAAAAGTGGCACACATGGGGTATCGCCGTACTCAGGAGAAGTAGGGCAATGAGTTTTAGGGTGTCTTTTTACATATACCCCTACTGGGTGTGAAAAATATCTCTGTAAATGACAACTTTGTATAAATTTTTTAAAAGTTGTCATTTACAGAGATATTCTCTCACCCAGCATGGGTATATGTAAAAATACACCCAAAACACATTGCCCTACTTCTCCTGATGCGGCGATACCCATGTGTGCCACTTTTGCAGCCAAGATGCGCAAAGGCCCTAAATCAATGAGTACCTTTAGATTTCACAGGTCATTTTACGCATTTGAATTCAAACTGCTCTGACGTTTAGAGCCCTAAAATGCCAGGGCAGTAAATACCACACAAGTGACCCCATTTCGGAAAGTAGACACCCCAAGGTATTCGCTAATGGGCATAGTGAGTTCATGGAAGTTTTTATTTTTGGCACAAGTTAGCGGAAATGGATTTTTTATTTTTTTTTTTTACAAAGTCTCATATTCCACTAACTTGTGCCAAAAATAAAATTTTACATGAACTCACCATACCCCTCACGGAATACCTTGGGGTGTCTTCTTTCTAATATGGGGTCACTTGTGTGGTATTTTTACTGCCCTGGCATTTTAGGGGCCCCTAAACGTCAGAAGCAGTTTGGAATCCAAATGCGTAAAAAATGTCCTGTGAAATCCTATAAGGTACTCATTGGATTTAGGGCCCCTTTGCGCATCTTGGCTGCAAAAAGTGGCACACATGGGGTATCGACGTACTTGGGAGAAGTAGGGCAATGTGTTTTGGGGCGTATTTTTACCTATACCCCTACTGGGTGTGAAAAATATCTCTGTAAATGACAACTTTGTATAATTTTTTTAAAAAGTTGTCATTTACAGAGATATTTTCACACCCAATATGGTATATGTAAAAGTACACCCCAAAACACATTGCCCTACCTCTCCTGAGTACAGAGATACCACATGTGTGACACTTTTGCAGCCAAGTGCTAATTCGATCCTAAATCCAATGAGTACCTACTAGAACAGTATTTTTACGCATTTTTCTTCTCACGCTTCAGGGCCCCTAAAATGCCAGGGCAGTATAAATACCCCACATGTGACCCCATTTTGGAAGAAGACACCCCAAGGTATTCTGTGAGGGGCATGGCGAGTTCATAGAAGATTTTTTTGCACAAGTTAGCGGAATTTGATTTTTTTGTTTTTTTCACAAAGTCTCCCTTTCCGCTAACTTGTGACAAAAAGTTCAATCTTTCATGGACTCAATATGCCCCTCAGCGAATACCTTGGGGTGTCTTCTTTCCGAAATGGGGTCACATGTGAGGTTTTGTACTGCCCTGGCATTTGAGGGTCACCGCAATCATTACACGTATGGCCAGCATTAGGAGTTTCTGCTATTCTCCTTATATGGAGCATACGGGTAATGAGATTTTTCCGTTCAGCCTCTGGGCTGAAAGAAAAAACGAACGGCACAGATTTCCTCATTCGCATCGATCGATGTGGATGAAAAAATCTCTGCCAAAAATATGCAAGAAAAAAAAGAGGGGCCTGGCGATTGCCAGGACATAGAGAGCTCCGCCCAAACATCCATACCCACTTCAGCTCCTATGTCCTGGCAAGCGTGATTTCTCCATTCACATCGATCAATCCATCGGTGTGGAGGAAGACATCTTTGCCAGATTTTTGATACAAAGTGTTTGCCAAAGCATATGAACTCCAACACCTCTCCTCAGCTCACATGCCAGGGCAAACGTGCCTGTCCTGCAGAGGAGAAATCTCGTCTTGCAGCGCCGCATACACTGACTTCACGTGTCTTCTGATAGCAGCAATGCTTCTCTCAGAATGCACATCAGTGCTGCGGCGTTTTTCGTCGGTTGGTCCGTTGGTCTGTTGGTATACCTGGAAAATAAAGGGTGGTTATGGGGGGGAAGAAGAAAAAACAGGCAGCAGGCACATGACTTGAACGTTGCAAACTTTATAAAACCAGAACATTTTAAAACTTTTATAAAACATGAACATAAAAACCTGAACTAACTCAAGATTTTTCTTTTTCTTGCTACCTGTTTAATTTTTTTTTTTTTGTTTTCCATGTCACTCTTTATTTTCCTAGCAGAAACCTCTCCTTTCCCATGGGACAATGTGTAAAGTGTAAATCACACAGAGATGGTGCGAAGTACATTATACGCGTTATCCCAAGTGAAAGGAGACGTTTCTACCGTTTCACACTTCTGCTGTAGCACACCAGCACCATCCCTATGTGTTAGGGTCTCTCAAAACCTAGTGTCCTGAGAGACCCTAGAGCCTGAGTGGAAAAAAACTACCTGTGTAGTGCTGTCCCTAGGTCCCTAAGTGTACCTGAGTGTGGTACTTCCGGAAACACTCTCCAAGGCATAGGGCAGGGTGGTCAGGACAGTCAGGACAGAAATAGCGGGTGTCACGCCTTATTCCACTCCTGCTACAGACACGACATCTTTTCGGGGTGGCGGTTGGTTTGAGGTACCCGGCACAACGCTAGGGAAGTGCCGCTCGTGTAGACGGCTAACTACACTGGTGGATGGGGCCACGGAACCTCCTGGGTACAGGAGGTTCTCGATGATCTCTTCCTGGAATTTGAGGAAGGATCCCGTTCTCCCAGCCTTACTGTAGAGAACGTAACTGTTATATAGAGCCAATTGAATCAAATATACAGACACCTTCTTATACCAGCGTCTGGTCTTTCGGGAAACCAAATAAGGGGCCAACATCTGGTCGTTGAAGTCCACCCCTCCCATGTGGAGGTTATAGTCGTGGACCGAGAGGGGCTTTTCAACGACACTGGTTGCCCGTTCAATTTGGACTGTCGTGTCTGCGTGAATGGAGGAGAGCATGTAAGCGTCACGCTTGTCTCTCCATTTCACCGCGAGCAGTTCTTCGTTACACAGTGCAGCCCTCTGCCCCCTTGTAAGTCTGGTGGTAATGAGCCGTTGGGGAAGCCCCGGCGACTAGGTCGCACGGTGCCGCAGCAGCCAATCTGTTCTAGGAACAAATGCCTGAAGAGGGCCACACTTGTGTAAAAGTTGTCCACGTAAAGATGGTACCCCTTGCCGAATAAGGGTGACACCAAGTCCCAGACTATCTTCCCACTGCTCCCCAGGTAGTCAGGGCAACCGACCGGCTCCAGGGTCTGATCTTTTCCCTCATAGATCCGAAATTTGTGCGTATAGCCTGTGGCCCTTTCACAGAGCTTATACAATTTGACCCCATACCGGGCGCGCTTGCTTGGGATGTACTGCTTGAAGCCAAGGCGCCCGGTAAAATGTATTAGGGACTCGTCTACGCAGATGTTTTGTGCAGGGGTATACAAATCTGCAAATTTCTGGTTGAAATGGTCTATGAGGGCCGAATTTTATGGAGCCGGTCAAAAGCTGGGTGGCCTCTGGGACGGGAGGTGGTGTTGTCACTAAAGTGCAGGAAACGCAGGATGGTCTCAAAACGTGTCCTGGACATGGCAGCAGAGTACATGGGCATGTGATGAATTGGGTTCGTGGACCAATATGACCGCAATTCATGTTTTTGGTTATGCCCATGCTGAGGAGAAGGCCCAGAAAAGTTCTAAGTTCGGAAACTTGGACTGGTTTCCACCGGAAAGGCTGGGCATAAGAGCTTCCCGGGTTGTCGGCGATAAATTGAGTGGCATATCTGTTTGTTTCTGCCACGACTAGGTCATAGAGCTCCGCAGTGAAAAACAGCTCAAAAAACCCCAGCGCCGATCCTATCTGAGCTGTTTCCACCCGAACTCCTGACTGGGCGGTGAAAGGGGAACTAATGGTGCGGCTGAAGTTGGGGGCTGCCAATCAGGATTTGCCAGCACCTCAGGGACTCTAGGGGCTCTACGGGCCTGTCTGCGCGGTGGCTGCGACGGGAAACTACTGCACGTGCCACCGTACCAGCTTCTACTGCCCTTCTGGTGCTCGCCACTTCACCATGTTGTACGGCAGTGCTGGTAGAAGGTCCAGGACGGGCTGCGCTGCTGGTGTATGCCTCACCACGTAATCCGGCAGCGCCAGCCCCACTCTGCTGCCCTTGAAGCGGATCCTGCGCAACCTGCGGTCTAGCAACACGGGGCCGGGTACGCCTGCTTCTATCAGGGACCTCCACCTCCTCGTCAGAACTTTGAGTCAGAGAGCCACTGCTCTCTACAGGTTCGTATTCTGACCCGCTAGATTCGTCAGATGAGGGTTCCCATTCCTCATCCGACTGGGTCAGAATCCTGTAGGCCTCTTCAGAGGAATACCCCTTGTTTGACATTTGGGCGTCTAAATTTAGGGGTATTCCCTGAGACTACCCAAGAAAAAAGCAAGCCTGTCTTACAATTGAGAGGGTAGCGAAGTACAGAAGCCGCTGCGATTGATAAAAAGATCAAAACTGATTTTTTATCGCCGCAGCGCTGTGAAGGATTGTGCAGTGATTACAAAAAAAAATTTTTTGTCACTGCGGCGGGGCGGGCGTGGGTGAACGCAGGTGTGGGCGACCGATCAGGTCTGATCGGGCAAACACTGCGTTTGGGGTGGAGGGCGAACTAAAGTGACACTAGTACTATTATATATCTGACCGTGATCAGTTCTGATCACTTACAGATACTATAAAAGTACAAACGCTGATTAGCTCTACGCTAATCAGCGAACCAGTGACTGCGGTGTGGTGGCCTGGGCGCTAACGCTAACTACCTACCAAAGGGGCCTAAAGTAATCTAAACCTAAAAGTCAATCCTAGTGGAAAAAAAAAAGTGACAGTTTACACTGATCACTTTTTTCCCTTTCACTAGATGATTGACAGGTGCTGCAAGGGGTGATCAAGGGGTTAATTTGGGTGATGGGGGGCTGATCAGGGGCTAGTGTGTGGTGCTTGGGTGTACTCACAGTAAGGTGTGCTCTCTCCTGGCTCCAACCGACGAAAAGGACCCAGGAGAGAGCACAGAAGCCATTTAATCCATCATATTTACAAATATGATGGGTTAAATGGCTTCTCATTCGTTTTTTTAAAAGTCATCAGCCCGCCAGCGCTGCCGATTGGCTGGCAGGCTGATGACTAACTCCTCCTGCGCCTTTTGCCATGCGCGATGTGCGCATGCGCATCTATGCGAAATCTCGCGTCTCGCGAGATCACGCGTAGATGCGTCCGAACAGAAGAGCCCGGCGCCGCGAGAACGCGATCCTGCGTGCGGCGGTCCGGGAGAGGTTAAAAGTTGGTTTTGGAAATTTTCTTAAAAATTTTAAGAATTGCTTCTAAAATTCTGACCCTTCTAATGTCCCAAAAAAATAAAATGACGACATTTTCAAAATGATGTCAAAATAAAGTACATATATGGGGAATGTTAAGTAATAATTCTTTTATAAAGTATCACTTTCTGTTTTAAAAGCAGAGAAACTGAAATTTAGAAAATTGAGAATTTTTCCAAAATTTTTGTAAACTTGGGATTTTTTCATAAATAAAGGTGAAATATATACACTCACATTTACGACTGTCATGAGTAAAAAAAATGTTCCAAAGTTATTACGACATAAAGAAAAATGGCCTGGGCAGGAATCTGAAAACTGGCCTGGGGTAGAAGTGGTTAAACTTCCTGCCAGGAGGCAGTGAAGCTGTGAAAAAGGTAAGCAAAATAGTGACATGAAAAACAGGTATATGGGGTAAAAATATACAGTGTTTTTGGTACTCTGAGCAGATAAAATACTTTTCTGGTTCACAGGGAATGTATGGAGCAGGCTCATGAGCTAAGCCTGATCCATACACACTGGGTGTCAGCTGTGTAATACAGCTGACACCACGCTGCAATGACAGAGATTGGAAATACTTCAGATACCTGTCATTTAACCCCTCAGATGCTGTGGTCAGTAGCGATAAGGAAATCTGGGTAGCTAAACAAAGCCTCTAATCACTGACGTAAAAACTATTAAACTATATAAATATTTATCATGTGCAGTTAATACTGTAAGAGAAATTAATAAAAATGGCCCCCAAAAATTGAATAAAGGAGGTACAAATAGTTCTCAAAGTTTTAAAAAAAATTGTTGCAAAACTAAATAAAAAAACTATATAAATTGGGTATTGCTGTAATTGTACTAGCTTACAAAATAAAGCTGTCATATCATTTTAGTGAACAGTGGACACCCCTAAAAGAAAACCTAAAAAACAAGGTCAGAATTGTGTTACTCCTAATTTTAAGATTTTCTTTTCCAATTTCCAGTCAAGAGATGGTAAACTAAATGGTGCTATTAAAAAGTAAAACATGCCCTGAAAAAACAAACTCTCATACGCAGTGACACACATAGAAAAGTAAGGGCCCCATAGCAAGGTTCAAACCAGGCCCCCCACACAGGACAGAAGGGTTTCCGCCTAAATCCCTTTCAATAACCCTTTGGCCATTTTTTCCACTGCCTCATTTGCTAAAAGTTGTACAGGGTAGAGTCCTGACCAAGTTTTCACCCCCAGTAGAAGAGGAGATGATCCCAACTAGGACTGAGCCCTCTCATGTCCTGGGCCCCAAAGCAGTTGCATGGTCTGCCACTATGGTAGTTACACCCCTGCTCATATGTCAATTTGAACAGTAAAGTAAAAAAAGGTTAGAACTCTTGGAAGGCTGGGAAGAGAAAATTAAAAAGAAAAAAAGAAAAACTAGTATAGCCCCAAAAGGCTTAAGGGTACAGACACATGAAACTATCATAGAAGTAGGATGCTCACCCATCTAAGGGGCTCAGTTAAACACTTGTATAAGTAACTGAAATTACTGATTCATTTTTCACCGATGTCATTTAAACTTAAAACTCAAAGGGGTTTTCCTAGTTTTTAATACTGATAAGTCATTGGTATCTGATCGGTGGAGGTCCGACACAGGGGAACCCCACCATTCAACTGTTTGTGAATGCAGCGGATCTCTTGTGAGCACCGTGGGCTTCTCTTAACTGTTCCCAGGCCAGTGACATCATATTCATCTGTCACATGGCCTAGGAGCAGCTCAGCCCCATTTAACTGAATAGGGCTGAGCCCGAAACCAAGCACAGCCGTTGTACAATACATACAGCACTGGGCTTGTTAAGGTGCGAAAGGGTACTGGCACTCACAGGAGCCAAACTCACAAGCCAAAACCATGATACTACCAATGGCAGATTATAATAGGGGCATTTGGGTCGGCAACCCTGGGCCAGACATTTCTGTGGGGCCCATCGCTGTCCAAAATGCCCATTACAAAAAAGGAGACTGTAATGCCGGTAGGAGAAAGGACCTTTGATGATATCATCCCCATGAGACCAGTAACAAATGGAAGTTCTTCCGGACGAGTGTTGCTACAGGAAAATTTTATGTGTAGATTACATCAAAAAAAGGTGACAGAGGTTGTTATACTATACAATGTATACTGGTGAGTGTTATAGGATACACTGCCTACTCTGTGGTACTGCATATTGTGCACTTGGGCACACAGTAAAGAGATCCAGAGACAGTCTTGACAGCCCACCAGCTCACTGTGAGAGATGAGAAAATCCTGCAGGGTTATCTCTGCAGAATAACAAGGGGCGAGTCTGCATTACTAGAGGATTCTGCCTCCCACTCCATTTGTGTCCACTCTTCTGAATGCTGCTGCCCAAAGCCGGATACCGGGGTGATATTGTATTTGCTGCAAGGGCCCCAACGTTTGGACTGTGTGTGCGTGTATGTGTGTGTTGGTTCCCCTAAGTGGGGGGTGGATAGTAATGGGAAAAAAGCAATTCCACCTGTATCTTGCAATTAAAACGTAAGACTCTCACCATGCAGTTTAACTAGCATTTTAACTTTATTCTATAAATCAGTATAATTACCACAATACCAAATATATATGGCTTCATTTGTTTTCTACTACTTTTGCGTGTCTCATGCAAAAAAAAAAAGTTTTTTAGATGTTGCCACATTCCAACTTTCAATTGACATATCTGTATATGGGCTTGTATTTTGTGGGACTAAATGTAGTTTTTGCTAGTACCGTTTTGGGGTGCATGACATTTATGGAGTAACTTTATTATTTTATGGAGGAAATGGGAAAAGAGCAGTTCTATTGTTACGCTTTCCCTTTTTTTTAGTTGTTTAACGGGTGGTTTAAAGTGTAACTGTCATTTATTTTTTTAATTAAATACATACATTCTGATTATTTTTGCAATATATATTATTTTATAGAATAATAGCAGATTGAAAAGGGCACCCACTGTGTCAGACTCACCTAAGTCTGAATAAAAGTAATGCAATTAGTGATTGGTACAGTGGGGCACTCCAACAAATGGACTCAATTGGATCCTACTTATTACCATCAATCTTATTTATGAATAAAAATGAACATTCACATTCAATCTATAACTATATAAAACGTAATGATAAAAACCTTAATATTAAGGTCAATTTGCTTGTTGGTATTGTTGGTGGTTGTATTAGATATCAGGGTATTACTTGTAATCACTTTAGATGTCTATAGGTGATTATACCCCGTATCTAATAATCCCAGCAAGCACACACTCTAGCTTATTGCCATATTTTATCTAAAATTGTATAAAAATACAAATAACCCCAATTGTGACCAGGTATAATTTCTTATATAGCTTATCAGTCCACACCCCTTGATTCCAATCCAATGTTCCCTCTCGAATGTCTCGCCAGTAAAACTATTCATATACAGACGGGACAGCATGCAGCGATGACACTGCCATATAAGTAGTGAACTGTCCCGTGTGTTTCTTCGATTGGTTTGGTCGGGAAAAATGTTCACGATATAGCTTCTAACAGTCTCTATGAGTCTCTATTCCACCTTTAAAGGACTTTTTGTGTCCTTTGTACTCACGGTTTGAAGCGATGTTTCCGGCTGGATATAATTGAGGTAAGTTTTTATGGCGCTGATGTTCGCGGCGTCCTGCGTGATACAGCATAGCCTCCCTCTTTCCGTTCTGAGTCCTACTAGCGCCGGCGTCTCGCGTGTAGCGGTATGGCTGTATAGCCTCCTACGGTCTGTGTTGCTGTAATCGGACTGGGAATTGAGTCCAGCTGAATTATCTCCTAACAGTCTTATATAATACCAACAAGCAAATTGACCTTAATATTAAGGTTTTTATCATTACATTTTATATAGAAGTTTTAGATTGAATGTGAATGTTCATTTTTATTAATAAATAAGATTGATGGTGATAAGTAGGATCCAATTGAGTCAATTTGTTGGAGTGTCCCACTGTACCAATAACTAAATATATTATTTCGTGATTTTGTACTTTTTCATGACAAAACTGCCTCTGAAGTTGTACCTTCACAATGAGTTGCTAAGGAAACCCCATCTTCACTGCTCCCGTCTCACTACTGCTACCCTCACTGCCTCATTATATATATCACTATAATTGACGTTGCATTAATTTTAAGCAATATCAGACATTGTTTTGGTTTTTTACATTTGTAGAGTGAAAAAAGGATAGGAGTATCTTGCAAAAGTATGGGAACTCAAAGAGATTTGATCACTCAGATAACTTTGACTGATATCTCAGACCTTAAATAGCCTGTTAAGGCTTGTTCACAGTCTTCGTTAAGAAAGGCCATGTGATGCAAATTTCAAAGCTTTATAAATACCCAGACTCCTCTAATCTTGCCCCAAAACACAGAAGCCATGGGTTCTTCTAAGCAGCTGCCGAACACTCTGAAAACGATAATGGTGGAGGCCAATAAAGCAGGAGAACGCTATAAAAAGATAGCAAAGCATTTTCAGGTTGCCATGTCCTCAGTCTGAAATGTAATTAAGAGATGGCAGTTAACAGAAACAGTGGAGGTCAAGAGAAGGTCTGGAAGACCAAGAAGAATTTCAGAGACAGCTGCTGGTAGGATTGCTAGAAAGGCAAATCAGAACCCCAGCTTGACTGCAGGAGACCTTCAGGAAGATTTAGCAGACTTTCGAATTGTGGTACATTGTTCTACTGTTTAGCGACACCTGCACAAATATGGTCCTCATGAAACAATAATCAGAAGAAAACCTCTCCTTCATCCTTAACACAAAACTGAGCATCAGAAGTTTGCAAAATAAAGTCTAAACAAGTCTGATGCATTTAGAAAGGTATGTTTGGTGAAAGGAGCAAAGGTATGTTTGGTGAGAGAAGAGCACATAAAATCATGAAAAGAATACCTTTAAAACCATTGAGCATGGGGGTTGGATTAATGATGCTTTGGAGTTGTGTTGCAGCCAAGGGCGCAGGGGAAAGGGAAGAATGGATTCAATGAAAGTCCAGCAAATTCTGGAATCAAACATAACACCAAAAAAGCTAAGTTAAAAAGAGAATGGCTTCTACGATTGGATAATAATCCTAAACATACCTCAAAATCCACAACAGACTACCTCAAAAGGTGCAAGCTGAAGGTTTTAGCATGGCCATCATAGTCCCATGATCTGAACATCATTGAAGATCTGTAGATAGACCTCAAAAGAGCAGTACATGCAATATGGACCAGGAACCTCACAGAACTGAAAGACTTTTGCAAGAATGGATTAAAATCCCTCAAACAAAAATTGAAAGACTCTTGGCTGGCTACAAAAAGCTTTTACAAGCAGTGATAATTGTCAAAGGGGGTGCTACTAGGTACTAATCATGCAGGGTGCTCAAACTTTTGCTTCAGGCCATTTTCCATTTTTGTTATCTTGAAAATGTAAAATATGAAAATAATAAATTGTTCTGACCTCTCTCCCTGCCATCTGTACACTGTCAGCAAGCTGACTAACTGGCCACCGGGAGATGTAGGAGATTAGGCTGTCAGCACTAAATATTGACAGTAACTGTAGAAGGAAGGTCAGACACGGAGAATCATTTCTAGAGTATACAGCAACAATTATTTATAATGTATGTATACTGTATAACTGTCCTCGTATACTAAAGAACTACTTCTCCCTGTCTCCCTGCCTTCTATATTTACTGTTAGCGGTAAGCGCTGACAGCCAATCTTCTTCATCTCCTGATGGCTAGTTAGTCAATGTGCTGGAGATACAGGGCGAAAATACTCTGGCAGTATGCTCACCACTGGCAGTATTGGAAAAATAATAAGAATCACTTGCCCTACACATTTAACCAAAAGCAGAAACTGTGCCCACTTGATCAGCAGCAGGACCCCAGCTGTTACTGACAGGAAACCACTGGCTCTATAAAAATATCACATGATCTCCACTGTCAAATGAACACCTTAAAAATGAATAAAAAGGTGCCAACATTTTTTTCCCCACATTGTCTTACAAAAAGTGTAAAAGCAAGCAATCAAACAGTACTATGTACAACAAAATGGTAGCAATGAAAATGTCAGCGAATCGCACAAAAAATTAGCCCTTACATAAGATAATTGGCAGAAAAAAAATGGCGCTCAGAAAATGGTGACACAAAAACAGGATTTAAAAAAAAAATGCTTTTTGTAAAAGTGGGAAAAAAACAGTATATAATAATTGGTATCTCTGTAATAGTACTGACCAGTATTTTTCCCCCAAACGGTGTTCATCACAATAGCCAAACCCAAAAAGCAGTGGCAGATTTGTCACCTTTTCTTTATCCTGCTTCCCAAAAAGCTTTAACAAAGTTCGTAAAATTTGAATAATTTGAGGAGTGTAGTTTCTAAAATTGAGTCATTTATGGATAGTTTCTACTGTGTAAGCCACCACATAGTGAATTCATAACTGAGATGGTCTTTAAAAAAGTGGATTTTGGAAATTTTCTTAAAAATTTTAAAAATTGCTTCAAAAATTCTAAGCCTTCTAACACTGTAAAAAAATTGAATTACATTTATAAAATGAAGAAAACATACAGTAAACCTATGGTTAATGGTAATTAATATTTATTTTATGAGGTATCACTATCCGTCTCAAAAGCAGAGAAATTAAAATTTAGAAAATAGCAAATTCTTCCAAGTTTTCTGTAAATTTTGGATTGTGTTTTTTTATAAATAAAGATAAAACATATTGACTCAAATTTACACCTATCATCAAGTATGAAAGCAATCTCAGAATCGCTTGGATAAGTAAAAGAATTCCAAAGTTATTACATCGTAAATTGGCTATATAATGAGTATCATCATAAAGTAAGTCTACATGAGAATTGTATGGTACAACCTCCAGCCGTCTGCACATGCTTCGAAGTGCCCTGTTAATTTCTATGGGTAAGTATGAGGTAGCTTTACACAAATGATGCACACTCCTAAGAACGTGACCAGGTAAGATAAGGGGATGCATTTGAGTGGGATATGTACAGGTAAAACTGCTGGAAGATTCTATATTCAGTTTCCAATTGTCTCATATTTGCAGGGACTGGAGGTAATTTGAAGAAAAAAAAAGCTTTTTATGTCTGGCTATGTTTTCCCCCTGTTCTGCTGAAGGATTCACCTAATTTATGACAAGATATATGCCTCATCATAAATTAGGTGTACTTCCAATGGTCCGTGCACTTGGAGCAAAAACTACTTGCACACTTGACTGAAGTAGTTTGTACTTCTGTTTTACAATTCTTTTCAGGTGTAAATCATAGTAAATTTGGTGGAGCTAAAGTTCCGGCCTGGTGCCTGCCACACCTGCACTACACCCAGTTGTTGAGGCCATGTAAAAACGCCCATGCATTTAAAAAGTTATAGAAGTAAATAATCTCTGATGTGCCTAATAGAAACAATCACAGCAAATTTGGGCTCTTCTAGGCCAAAAATGTGGGCATTTTCAAGGGTTTGTGGTGTCCTTTATTATTATATTGGTAAGTATGGCACATTATTATGATCAGTAGGAATTTTCTCACTATCCGGTCTATTCATTTTGTTGGGGGGCAGTTGCTATGCATGGGCCAGCTGACCTCTCTGCTGCAACCAGGCTCTGTGGGAGAGCAATTCCTGATTAGTCTTTCTGTAAAAGGGTATTCCAAGTTTTATGGTTATTTCATTAGAGAATAAGAAGTGATGCAATTTTGTAATATACATGTATTTCATTTTTTGAAGACCGTTATATCAATGTAGTAGCTTTAAAGGCACCAGTCATGTGACCCACACATGGAATTTAGCTAGCTCACAGCACATAAAAAGTTATTAAAGTATAAAAGTACAAAGTACTTCTCATGAGCTGCCTGCTGCTGTATATAATGTCACAACCATGTGCTCCACCAAGGCCGAGAGCACATCTTCAAATTGAATGTTTCCAGCACATATCCTTTTTCTGCCTCTTTCCACTTTGGCATCCTGTTTCGAGAGCTTTCACTCTCCACAGTAGCTTTGGTGATCACACAGCAGTTTAAGAAACCCAATTTCATTCCCTCCCTAACTACCCCCCCACCCACAGAACAATTGAGCCTTTTATATAATACAATTCAAATTCAGATTATTGTCTAATACCTTAATGTAGGTATGATGTAGTGGGAAGTGACTTCCTCCAATCCGATCTACCTATAAGGTGCACTGATTGAGCAGGCATACGAGGTGTTCTCACTTGACCTGTACAGGGGCCTGGCTGTTACTCCAGAACACGTACAGGCGATAGTAGATTGGGTGGCTGACAGCGCCTCCAGTTCCTTCACATTGTCTCCCACCCAGTCCCCTGCTGAAACGCACAGTTGGCACCTACAGCCCATGGGCATTTGTCTTTCACCTCACCCCCTTGCAAATCAGCCAAGCAGTCTGAGCCCCAAGTCATGCAGCAGTCTCCTATGCTTTTTGATGACTCTGCTCCAGTGTTTGGGTGAGTCACTCTGCGGAACAGCACCACTTCACCACCAACAAGTGGACCTCCATGCTGGACGTGTGTGCCGTGTTTCGAGTACCAACATGGCTAGTGCTGATGATGCCGTCCTAAGCGTTGCTATGCCACTTCTACGTATCTTTGAAAAAATTGCTTCAGACGATGATGGAAGAGGATGTGGCACAGGAGGAAAAAGAGGAGGAAGAGGAATTATTTCATTCACAAGTGGCTCGGAGGGTGGGTTCCTGCACCAACAGAGGCCAGGTACACAACTGTCCAGCCAGGGCACAGATCTGAGGGTGAGGAGGAAGAGGATGATGATGAGGAGGAACCGTGTTCACAGCAGGGTGGAACCCAAAGCAGCTCATGGGCATCACTGGAGAGTGCCTGGAGGGATACAGAGAACACAGATGATACACCTCCCACAGAGTACAGCTTGCATTGCCTCTGGGCAGCCTGGCACACAGGAGCGACTACATGATGCAGTCCACCGAGTTGCCCACATTCTAACCAGTTCTGATTACTGGGTGGCCACCCTGCTGGATTCTTGCTACAAAGACAACGTGCCGTCCTTAATTCCATCACTATAGCGTGATCGGAAGAAGCGCGAGTAAAAGCGCACGCTGGTAGACACGCTGCTGATGGCATTCCCACCTGACAGCAGGGGCACAGTGAAGCACAAGGCGAAGGCAGAGGAGGAAGAAGAAGTCGCCAATGCAGCTGGGGCACAGCCAGCCCCTCAGAAGAGAGGGTAAGCATGGCCGAAATGTGGAAAAGCTTTGACAGCACGCCACAACAACCAGCACCACCAGCTGATACGGAATGTCTTAGCAGGAGGCTTGATAAAGAACATTGAGGTTGAAAAATCGCTGTTATTTTTGTGTGCAATAAAGAAGAAAAGGTTTACTGAGATTGGAGTGCCACGGCTTCTTTTTGCTATTTATGTTACTTTGGACCCTTAGGCCGGAATCTATTTGCCGGAGGCACTGCCACCAAAAGGAAACGTATGAGAATACCCAGTGAGTAGTGCTGTCCCATTTTGATGTTTTCTTAGCAGGAGGCAGCATTTCAGCAACATGGCAGAACAGTACATGTGCACATGCCTACACGTACTGACGGATGGGTCTGCCCCATTCAACTGCGACGGCAAATTAGGCACATGGCCTGAGCTTGACCTTTACATCTTGTAGGTGCTGGCCTGCCCTGCGACCAGTGTATTGTCCAAGCGTGTGTTTAGCACAGCAGGGGGGTGATCACAGACAAATAAAAATAAAAAATAAATAAATGAAAAAAATAAAGAAAAACACCGTTGGCTGGGAGAAATGGGGCAGCAACGTGGGATCTGTCAGGTAAGTACTTACCAGTTCCTTATTACAGACAGATCCTGATCTTTACCCAATTTTATCCTGAAACCAACCACAACTACTAGGTAAGGCCCAATTCACATGACAATATTTTTGCTCCATATCTGATCCACTTTTTTGCGGAATGGATGCGGAACTATTTATTTCAACAGGTCCAGAAAAAATCGGATGCAACACGGACGTCACACGAATGTCATCTGTATTTTTTGTGGATCCGCATTTTGCTGACTGCAGAATACATATGGTCGTGTGAATGCACTAAGACCTCATGCACATGACCGTAGCAGGTCCATGCCCATATTGCTGCCTGCAAACAGCAGGTCAGCAGTAAATGGGCAATGGCAGTGTGTGCACTGTATCACAGATGTGGACCCATTAACTTGATTCCACAATCTAAAACATACAGAGCGGAGGCATGGAGCGGAAGGCCACGAAGGCACTACAGAGCGCTTCCATGGTATTTCGATCCATGCCTCCACACCACAACAAAAGGGAACATGCTCTATTTTTCAAGTTGAATGGGTCTGTATCCATCAGCGCAGGCCACACGGATGGTGCCACAGGCGGCACACGAACCATATGACATATGATGTTTAATCTTACTTTGTCCTCAGTTTTATAGAGCATGATTATTGATTATTTTAATGCAGGAAACTATTGAAAAGCTGCATCAAACATAGAAGATAAAAATACATTCTTGAATTGAAATCCGCCTCATACAAATGAATAGAAAGAAACCTAAAAAGGATGTGAATGTGTCCAAAGCGTGGTGCATACTTCAGCCGACATCCTGGCAGATGCTGGTCCCACTGTGCCCTCAGAGCCAGAGGCAGCAAGGTACAAAGAGAAGGCCAATGGATATCCACTTGAGGGAGCTTCACAGCACCTAAAATGCTAGCAAGTCTAAGGTCTTGAAAATGGCCAAATGCCTGTCTATAGGGATCCCTACCTATAAGGAATATTTCTGTCTCTCAGATGCCATGTGGGTGGTCTTAGTGTCCTGCATAATTGAGAAGTGCAGCACATGAAGTCTGCAAGGATAAGTCCTTCATTTACATTTTATAAAACAGGCTGTTTTTCTTGCAAGATGGACTCCTTCACCCTACAGAAACGTACACAGCAAATAATGTCCTTCGGTTTTGAGGAATCAACAGGCTTGTCTGATTAAAAATATTACAAAATAGCTTATGAACCACCTTTTCCAGGTAAAAAAAAAAGCTTCTTCAGAAAGGCCACATATTCTCAAATTGTCTTGTTTGAGATGTTTTTCAGTATCCTCTAGGTGGGAATAGATATCCAGTACCGTAATGGAGAAGCATGTATCAAATGATGAGAATCTAGTCTGAAATGTGTAGAATCTACCATAGTTTCCAGGTCAGTCCCACGATTACCAACATATGTGATCTCTGTCTTACCAGACTCTGCCCTGTTTATTGTAGGCCTTATTACATTGCACTACACTATGGCTGCCTGATCTTGGCATTTAGCATCACCTTTCAAAGCCCCAGGAAAGACCATTATATGATGAACATATTGAACATAAAGAGGACCTGTCGCCATGAAATGCAGGCAGCATGTAATAGAGCAGTAAGAGTGGAGCAGATTGATATATAGGTTTGTGGGAGAAGATTCTGTATAATTTGTAATTTCTACATTTAAATCTCTGCTGTTTCTGAGCTCAGTTGTACATGGGGGTCACTGATAACACCTCCCATGTGTACAGCTATTAGTGACTGACAGCTGTTTATGTATACACACTTACAAAGAGAATGCTATAACTTACAGATAACACCTCCCCCATGTACAGTTATACACACTTACACATAGAATGTTGACATCTCCCCCATGCACAACTATCAGCGATTGTTAGGAGGGAAGCATTCTTTATCGGCAATCACTATTACATGTAGCGATCTTCTCCGCAGGATGGGGGGGAGTGAACGCTATGTCATCGCTCGTCCCCATGCTGTATAGTGGTTTGCCGGCGGTAGATCATTATTAGACAACATGATCTTCCAGATGCAAGTGCTGATTTTTAAGCATGCTCGCTAGCAAGCATTCATGCGAACACTCATTAGCAATTATTGGCCGAAATATCGGCCAATGTATTACAGCCTTTACACAGAGAATGCTATCAATCACTGATAACACCTCCCCCATGTACAACTATTAGTGACTGACAGCTATCTCTGTATACACACTTACACAGAGAATGCTGTAAATCACTGATAACACCTCCCCCATGTATAACTATCAGTGACTGACAGCTATCTCTGTATACACACTTACACAGAGAATGCTGTTAATCACTGATAACACCTTCCCCGTTAACAATTATCAGTGACTAACAGATATCTATCTATACACACAAAGAATGCTATCAATTACTGATAAGACGGCCCCCATATACAAATGAGCTCAGGAAGAGCAGGGATTTAGACGCATAAATTACAAGTTTTATTGAATCTTTTCCCATAAAACTATATATCAATCTGGTCAGCTTCTCCTGCTCCTGTGTTCAGATTGCATTGTATTTCCTGGTAACAGGTTCTCGTTAAACAGACGTGTCAAGAGAGGTGACAGATCCTCTTTAAGCATCATGCCTGAAATTTGTTTTAATAATAACAAATTCATTTTAAAATGTTTCATTTATCCAATAGAAGAATGTATTCCATTTTCTGAAAAATTCAGATACTTCAGTTTGATCAGAACGGCCAAATGAGCACTCACATTATCCTTCATTAGTGGAGCGTCTACAAATGTGTATTTTGAACACATCCTGTTTTGTTCAAAGTCTTGTATAAGAGCCAGAGAATGTTTCACATATCACACTGAAGTAAGCAGACTGGCATAGAGCCTGGCAAAAAAAATAGCAAATATCCACCCAAGTAATTTATATATTTTCTTGTGCTGTGAAGCAAAAAATTGATGGATGCCAATAATGATTTCAATGAGGGTGCATTCACATCATGGTTTAGCTTTCCGTTCTTCTGATCCGTAAGGGTACTTTCACACTTGCATTAGTGTGATCCAGCAGGCAGTTCCGTCGTCGGGGCTGCCTGCCGGATCTGCCGATCAGTGTGACAACTGACAGCATTTGTAGACGGATCCGGGTGTGGATCCGTCTACAAATGCATTGCAAGAACGAATCCGTCTCTCCGCTTGTCATGCGGATGGACGGATCCGTCTTGCAGTCTTCTTCACCGTTTTCCCGGTCTGCGCATGCACAGACCGGAAGGATGGATACGTGCTTCAGTTGTTTCGCAATGCTGTATTCGGCACTAATGAAAGTCAATGGGAATTAATGCCGGATCCAGCATTCCGGTAACTGATCAGGCATCAGTCCATCAGTTGTTTTGCAATGCCGGATCCGGCACTAATGCAAGTCAATGGGAATTAATGCCGGATCCAGCATTCCGGCGACTGATCAGGCATTTTGGATGGACATAATACCGCAGCATGCTGCGGTATTATGTCCGCCCAAAACGCCTGACAGTGACTGAACGGAAGGCATACTGATGCAAAAAAAAAGATCTCGTTGCATCAGTTGTCATCCGTCTGAGCCATTTCCATCTGAGATTCATTTTTTAGATGGAAACAAAAGTACTGCATGCAGTTTTTTCACCCGGTAAGAGTGCTTTCACACTTGCGTTGTGAAAATCAGGCAAGCAATTACGTCGCCGGAACTGCCTGCCGGATCTGGAAATCCGTGTGCAAACGGAAAGCATTTGTAGACGGGTCCGGATGCGGATCCGTCTAACAAATGCATTGAAAAAACAGATCCGTCTCTCCGGTGTCATCCGGAAAAACGGATCCGGTATTTATTTATTTTTGTTACATGCGCAGACCGGAAAACCATATTTGTTTTACCGGAACACTTGGTGCTGGATTCAGCATTAATGCATTTCAATGGAAAATAATGCTGGATCCGACATTCCGGAAAGTGTTCTGGAATTTTGGACGGAGAAAATACAGCAGCATGCTGCAGTATTTTCTCCGGCCAAATACCGTAAGAGTGACTGAACTGAAGACATCCTGATGCATACTGAACGGCTTGCTGTCCATTCAGAATGCATTAGGATAAAACTGATCAGTTTTTTCCGGTATTGAGCACCTAGGACGGAACTCAATACCGGAAAACTTTAATGCAAGTGTGAAAGTACCCAACGGATCTCAGAGGGAAATGGCTCAAACGGGTGACAACTGATGCAACAGGATCCGTTTTTTTACTGGATCCTGTTTTTTTTCTCTCTATCTTCTTCTGACGGATCAGAAGAACGGAAAGCTAAATGGTGATGTGAATGCACCCTTAATCGTCATGTGGAGCAGACAGGGCCTGCTTCCCTGTTGCTGCATCAGGGGGATTGAGCAGTTAAGCTTACAGTTTACTAGTAGACCTTGGTAAGAAAATCTGCACACATTGAACAGATGAAGCTAATTGCACTTGATTTACACATAGCCTACCGTCCTCCAACAAAGAATACGAAATACAATTTTCTTCTTTTGATGCTTTTTGTGCTCAAGGTAATTGACTACAAATCTTTGCCCAATAAAATACTTCAGTAATGTATTGCTGTATTGGCCTACTCCATTAGCAATGAATTACAGTAAGCATGTGTTTTCCCGGTGTTGAAAATATTATTTCTGTTTGAAATCTACTTTAGCCATAGGAAAAGATCTGGAAATGATTATCTCAGCAATAAGCACTTTTCTTGTTTCTTAAAGTAATAAATCTCTTAATACATCATACTTATGTGTTTCTTTCTGCTTTAATATTGGATAAACTCAATGATACATTATAATACTTAAAACTCCCTGAGGATGTTATAGTTTTAGGCCCGATCCATGTTCAATCTACTATAGAAATTTCTGCAGCATTGCAGATATATATATACAATTTTGCCCTTTTCTCCTTCCAGATTGACAGGGGCTGGCAGAGGAAGCAGGAAGAGCAAGGGTGCACAGAGTGGATTGGGTCTGCCCTTGATGCACTTAAAGGAGTTTTCCGAAATTCCAATACTATCCTCGGATCATCAATATCAGAAAGGCAGTGGTCCGACACCTGGGAAACCTGCAGATCAGCTGTTGGAGGCCATGTTTCTCTGGTGAGCCTCGCACGCAACGTAGCCAACCACAATGCCATCCACTGTATAACGGCTGTGCTTGGTATTGCAACTCAGTCCCATTCACTTGGCCATATGATCGATAAACGTGACGTTACAGGCCTTTTGATACAGCTGATCATTAGGGGCTTAGGTTTCTGGCTCCACCAATCTGTTATTGATGACCTATCCTAAGGATAGGCCATCAATACCAAATTCTTGGAGAACCCCTTTTGCTCATTTGCATATGGATTAAAAGTATTTTCCCCTACTCTTGCTACCTTTTTGAAATTAGGATTTCAAGGCTTTATCAACTCTGCTTACCTCACCCTTTATCTTACTCCCTCTGCTCATGTTTTCACATGCGTTCATTTATCTGATACTTTTCCCATCTCTAATGGAACTAAACAGGGATGTCCCGTCTCACCTATTTTTTACTCCATTGTGATGGAGCCACTTACAGAACATAACAGAAGCACCCCAGGTATTCACAGTATTAAGGTCAATGACTCGTCCTATACACTAGGTCTTTATGCTCATGATGTCATACTGTTCATTACTACACCTCAGGGCCGGGCCGACACAGAGGCTGAGGAGGCTCCAGCCTCAGGGCGCTCAAGCCTCAGGGCGCAGGCACAGGCCACTCTCACCAAGTCCCTGCTGCTGCCGTGTAGCTGTATTAGCAGCAGAGCATCCATTTCTGCGCTCTGCTGCTGTAACAGCCGGTCCTGCGCCCCCTAGTGGTGTTCTTCCTCCCTCCCTCAGTCTAGTGCAGTGTGCTGCAGCTCCGTACCTTTCCCAGCCCCTGACTTCCTGCCTGTGTGTGCACCAGAGATTCACAACCCCCTCCCCCAGCACAGAGAGAAGAGCAGCGTCGGGACAGAGAAGGAGGAGGAGGGAATACTCTGCATCCTGCCTCTCCCTCCAAGTCACCAGAGACTGTATGTGCAGAAAATGTAAGGGGTTAAAGGGAATAGAATGGCAGTAATGTAATGTGCATATTGTGTGTTTTTATGTATGTGTGTCATATGTATAATAAAGTAGGTTTAACCGGCTCACCCTTCCAATAGACACGAAAGATTGGTGCTCTCTCTACCCTGGACTACACCCTGGTCCAGATGTAATTCGTAAAAAAGGAAAAGTATGAAAGTGTAGATGGCACTCAAAAATCTGGGTCAAATTGAATAGTATCCAATTCTATATTTGAAATAAATTTAATATATTTAGTTGCAAAAATAATAACAAAACAATGTGGATCCACACATAACACCAAATAAAACAATATTAAGAACAATCTTAAAACCACTTAATCTGTGGGGTTATAACCATAGATACACGAAGTCCTCAAATCTCTATATAGTTCATATAATGTTTGGAGGTAGATTGTTTCAGAGATAAATAAATAAATAAATAAATAATGAATTCATGTGCTGAAGGTCCGGTATTTTCTGAGTCTCATACAGTCCATGCATTCATATAGAGAATTGATTAGTAGTAATATTGATCCGATACTACCCCAAATTATAGTCAATTCTCAGAGGGTCTCCATTGTAGCCTCTGGGGAAATTGTGAGCGTAATACACCGCCCTAGGATAACACCTATTGTTCCAATCAGATATTAGTGAGTTCAATAGCATGTGCTCATAAGGTGTAAAAATATATTACTGTTGCCGCTCCGGCTACTTTACCGATCTTCAATCCTGATAGTATCTTCGGCAATGTATGTGCCACCGTGCGGGCTCTACTACTTACAAGCTCCGACACGTATTCTCTCTGCGGTGATCGCTCTCGGCGTTCCACGTGGCGTCCCACGTGGAGTAGATAAGGTGCTGAGCGCTCCGGTATTGAAGTGTGACGATCGTGTTATCCTAGGGCGGTGTATTACGCTCACAATTTCCCTCAGAGGCTACAATGGAGACCCTCTGAGAATTGACTATAATTTGGGGTAGTATCGGATCAATATTACTACTAATCAATTCTCTATATGAATGCATGGACTGTATGAGACTCAGAAAATACCGGACCTTCAGCACATGAATTCATTATTTATTTATTTATTTATTTATTTATCTCTGAAACAATCTACCTCCAAACATTATATGAACTATATAGAGATTTGAGGACTTCGTGTATCTATGGTTATAACCCCACAGATTAAGTGGTTTTAAGATTGTTCTTAATATTGTTTTATTTGGTGTTATGTGTGGATCCACATTGTTTTGTTATTATTTTTGCAACTAAATATATTAAATTTATTTCAAATATAGAATTGGATACTATTCAATTTGACCCAGATTTTTGAGTGCCATCTACACTTTCATACTGTGTCATATGTATGTCTGTATATATGTATGTGTGTCATATGTATGTCGGTATGTGTGTGTGTGTCATATGTATGTCAGTATATATGTGTGTGTCATATGTATGTCAGTATATATGTGTGTGTCATATGTATGTCAGTATGTATGTGTGTGTCATATGTATGTCAGTATGTATGTGTGTGTCATATGTATGTCAGTATATATGTGTGTGTCATATGTATGTCAGTATGTATGTGTGTGTCATATGTATGTCAGTATGTATGTGTGTGTCATATGTATGTCAGTATATATGTGTGTGTCATATGTATGTCTGTATATATGTGTGTGTAATATGTATGTCTGTATATATGTGTGTGTCATATGTATATATGTGTGTGTCATATGTATGTCAGTATGTATGTGTGTGTCATATGTATGTCAGTATAGATTATCTAACCCAGTCCCCCTTCCCCCATCAGCCCTTGTCCTACCCCCATCTACCCCACCAGACATTTAGATGTTATTTATTCCTGCTATTCTAATGCTCTGATCAGTAGATGGCTCAAGTCAAGCCCTCACCCCCCCAGCCATTTAGATATGTATGTTATCAATCATCCCCCACCCCCATCTTCCTTGTAATTTGCTGGCCCCCAATATCCATTGTGAGTCACAATCCATAACAGTGCCATCCACAGATGCCCCCATAACAATGCGTCATCCACAGATCCCCCATAACAGTGTGTCATCCACAGATCCCCCATAACAGTGTGTCATCCACAGATCCCCATAGCACTGTCATCCACAGATCCCCATAACGGTGTCCTCCACAGATCCCCATAGCACTGTCATCCACAGATCCCCCATAACAGTGTCATCCACAGATCCCCCATAACATTGTCATCCACAGATCCCCCATAACACTGTCATCCACAGATCCCCCATAACATTGTGCAATCCACAGATCCCCCCATAACAGTGTAATCCACAGACCCCCATAACATTGTGCTATCCACAGATCCTCCATAACAGTGTCATCCATAGATCCCCCCATAACACTGTCATCCATAGATCCCCCATAACACTGTCATCCATAGATCTCCCATAACAGTGTCGTCCACATATCCCCCATAAGTGTGTCATAAACAGATCCCCATAGCATTGTCATCCACAGATCCTTCATAACAGTGTCATCCACAGATCCCCCATAACAGTGTCATCCACAGATTACCCCATAACAGTGTCATCCATAGATCCCCCCCATAACAGTTTCATCCATAGATCCGCCCCATAACAGTGTCAACCATAGATCCCCCATAACAATGTCATCCACAGATCCCCCATAACATTGTACTATCCACAGATCCTCCATAACAGTGTCATCCATAGATCCCCCCATAACAGTGTCATCCATAGATCCCCCCCATAACACTGTCATCCATAGATCCCCCATAACACTGTCATCCATAGATCTCCCATAACAGTGTCGTCCACAGATCCCCCATAAGTGTGTCATCCACAGATCGCACCTAACAGTGTCATCCACAGATCCTTCATAAGAGTGTCATCCATAGATCGCCCATAACAGTGTCATCCACAGATTACCCCATAACAGTGTCATCCATAGATCCCCCCCATAACAGTTTCATCCATAGATCCGCCCGATAACAGTGTCATCCACAGATCCCCCATAACAGTGTCAACCATAGATCCCCCCCATAACAATGTCATCCACAGATCCTCCATAACAGTGCGTCATTAATTGATACATTAAACTGCGCATATTTATGTGTGATTACAACAGTATTTAGTAAAGACTCCACAAGTTGGGGGGGGGGGGGGGCCCCCGCACCTGGGCAGCTCAGCCTCTGTTGGTGGTGGACCTTGTCCCAGCCCTGCTACACCTGAAATTTCCCTCCCAGTGCTTCAATCAGTTTATTTAATAAAGTTTACTACTACAAACTCAACATCTCTAAATGCTAACTTTGACAGTTGGCGTGGTTCCTATTTTGAAATCGCATTTATTTATACAACATCCCTTTAGTTGGCAGGACAAAGGCATCACTTACCTGGGTATCTCCTTAACAAGTTCTAGTGCTGATCTGTTTTCTGCAAATTACTTTCCACTATTGGCCAAAACTTCCCACATAATTTTTATATTTTACCAACCAATTATTTAACCGCTCCCGGACCGCCGTACGCAGGATCGCGTCATGCAGGCGGCCGGGATCTTCTGTTCGGACGCATCTACGCGTGATCTCGCGAGACGCGAGATTTCGCGTATATGCGCCCGCGCATGCGCAGATCACGCATGGCAAAAGGCGCAGGGCTAGTTAGTCATCAGCCTGCCAGCCAATCGGCAGCGCTGGCGGGCTGATGACTTTTAAAAAAACGAATGAGAAGCCATTTAACCCATCATAGTAGTAAATATGATGTGTTAAATGGCTTCTGTGCCCTCTCCTGGGTCCTTTTCGTCAGTTGGACGCAGGAGAGAGCACACCTTACTGTGAGTACACACAATCACCACACATTAGCCCCCTGATCAGCCCCCCATCACCCAAATTAACCCCTTGATCACCCCTTTCATCACCTGTCAATCATCTAGTGAAAGGGAAAAAATTGATCAGTGTAAACTGTCACTTTTTTTTTTCACTAGGATTGACTGTTAGGTTTAGCTTAGTTTAGGCCCCTTTGGTAGGTAGTTAGCGTTAGCGCCCAGCCCACCGCACCGCAGTCACTGGTTCGCTGATTAGCGTAGCGCTAATCAGCGTTTGTACTTTTATAGTATCTGTAAGTGATCAGAACTGATCACGGTCAGATATATAATAGTACTAGTGTCACCTTAGTTCGCCCTCCACCCAAAACGCAGTGTTTGCCCGATCAGGCCTGATCGGTCGCTCACACCTGCGTTCACCCACGCCCACCCCGCCGCAGTGACAACATTTTTTTTTTTTTGTAATCACTGCACAATCCCTTCACAAGCGCTGCGGCGATAAAAAAATCAGTTTTGATCTTTTTTATCAATCGCAGCGGCTTCTGTACTTCGCTACCCTCTCAATTGTAAGACAGGCTTGCTTTTTTTCTTGGGTAGTCTCAGGGAATACCCCCTAAATTTAGACGCCCAAATGTCAAACAAGGGGTATTCCTCTGAAGAGGCCTACAGGATTCTGACCCAGTCGGATGAGGAATGGGAACCCTCATCTGACGAATCTAGCGGGTCAGAATACGAACCTGTAGAGAGCAGTGGCAGTCTGACCCAAAGTTCGGACGAGGAGGTTGAGGTCCCTGATAGAACCAGGCGTACCCGGCCCCGTGTTGCTAGACCGCAGGTTGCGCAGGATCCGCTTCAAGGGCAGCAGAGTGGGGCTGGCGCTGCTGGATTACGTGGTGAGGCATACACCAGCAGCGCAGCCCGTCCTGGACCTAGTACCAGCACTGCCGTACAACATGGTAAAGTGGCGAGCACCAGAAGGGCAGTAGAAGCTGGTACGGTGGCACGTGCAGTAGTTTCCCCGTCGCAGCCACCGCAAAGACAGGCCCGTAGAGTCCCTGAGGTGCTGGCAAATCCTGATTGGCAGCCCCCAACTTCAGCCGCACCAGTAGTTCCCCCTTTCACCGCCCAGTCAGGAGTTCGGGTGGAGATCTCAGATAGGATCAGCGCTGGGGTTTTTTGAGCTGTTTTTCACTGCGGAGCTCTATGACCTAGTCGTGGCAGAATCAAACGGTATGCCACTCAATTTATCGCCGACAACCCGGGAAGCTCTTATGCCCAGCCTTTCCGGTGGAAACCAGTCCAAGTTTCCGAACTTAGAACTTTTCTGGGCCTTCTCCTCAGCATGGGCATTACAAAAACACATGAATTGCGGTCATATTGGTCCACGAACCCAATTCATCACATGCCCATGTACTCTGCTGCCATGTCCAGGACACGTTTTGAGACCATCCTGCGTTTCCTGCACTTTAGTGACAACAGCACCTCCCGTCCCAGAGGCCACCCAGCTTTTGACCGGCTCCATAAAATTCAGCCCCTCATAGACCATTTCATCCAGAAATTTGCAGATTTGTATACCCCCGCACAAAACATCTGCGTAGACGAGTCCCAAATACATTTTACCGGGCGCCTTGGCTTCAAGCAGTACATCCCAAGCAAGCGGTATGGGGTCAAATTGTATAAGCTCTGTGAAAGGGCCACAGGCTATACGCACAAATTTCGGATCTATGAGGGAAAAGATCAGACCCTGGAGCCGGTCGGTTGCCCTGACTACCTGGGGAGCAGTGGGAAGATAGTCTGGGACTTGGTGTCACCCTTATTCGGCAAGGGGTACCATCTTTATGTGGACAACTTTTACACAAGTGTGGCCCTCTTCAAGCATTTGTTCCTAGAACAGATTGGCTGCTGCGGCACCGTGCGACATAGTCGCCGGGGCTTCCCCCAACGGCTCATTACCACCAGACTTGCAAGGGGGCAGAGGGCTGCATTGTGTAACGAAGAACTGCTCGCGGTGAAATGGAGAGACAAGCGTGACGTTTACATGCTCTCCTCCATTCACGCAGATACGACAGTCCAAATTGAACGGGCAACCAGTGTCGTTGAAAAGCCCCTCTCAGTCCACGACTATAACCTCCACATGGGAGGGGTGGACTTCAACGACCAGATGTTGGCCCCGTATTTGATTTCCTGAAAGACCAGACGCTGGTATAAAAAGGTGTCTGTATATTTATTTCAATTGGCTCTATATAACAGTTACGTTCTCTACAGTAAGGCTGGGAGAACGGGATCCTTCCTCAAATACGGCGATACCACATGTGTGCCACTTTTTTGCAGCCAAGATGCGCAAAGGGGCCCTAAATCCAATGAGTAGGATTTCACAGGACATTTTTTATGCATTTGGATTCCAAACTGCTTCTGACTTTTAGGGGCCCCTAAAATGCCAGGGCAGTAAAAATACCACACAAGTGACCCCATATTAGAAAGAAGACACCCCAAGGTATTCTGTGAGGGGTATGGTAAGTTCATGTAAGATTGTATTTTTTGGCACAAGTTAGTGGAATATGAGACTTTGTAAAAAAAAAGAAAAAAATCCATTTCCGCTAACTTGTGCCAAAAAATAAAAACTTCCATGAACTCACTATGCCCATAAGCAAATACCTTGGGGTGTATACTTTCCGAAATGGGGTCACTTGTGTGGTATTTTTACTATCCTGGCATTTTAGGGGCCCCTAAAGTGAGAGAAGCAGTTTGGAATCCAAATGCGTAAAAATGTCCTGTAAAATCCTAAAGGTACTCATTGGATTTAGGCCTTTGCGCATCTTGGCTGCAAAAAAGTGGCACACATGGGGTATCACCGTACTCAGGAGAAGTAGGGCAATGTGTTTTTAGGGTGTATGTTTACATATACCCATGCAGGGTGTGAGAAATATCTCTGTAAATGACAACTTTTTAAAAAATGTTATACAAAGTTGTCATTTACAGAGATATTTTTCACACCCAGTAGGGGTAAATGTAAAAAGACACCCCAAAACACATTGCCCTACTTCTCCCGAGTACGGAAATACCACATGTGTTGCACTTTTTTGCAGCAAAGATGCGCAAATGGGCCCTAAATCCAATGAGTACCTTTAATATTTTACAGGACATTTTTACGCATTTGGATTCCAAACTGCTTTTGACGTTTAGGGGCCCCTAAAATGCCAGGGCAGTAAAAATACCACACAAGTGACCCCATTTCGGAAAGAAGACACCCCAAGGTATTCTGTGAGGGTTATGGTGAGTTCATGTAAAATTGTATTTTTTGGCACAAGTTAGTGGAATATGAGACTTTGTAAAAAAAAAAAAAATCCATTTCCCCTAACTTGTGACAAAAAATAAAAACTTCCATGAACTCACTATGCCCCTCACTGAATACCTTAGGGTGTCTACTTTTGGAAATGGGGTCATTTATGGGGTGTTTCTACTGTCTGGGCATTGTAGTACCTCTGGAAACAGGACAGGTGCTCAGAAAGTCAAAGTGCGGAAATTCACTTTTTTGCACCATAGTTTGTAAACGCTATAACTTTTACCCAAACCAATAAATATACACTTATTGCATTTTTTTTTATCAAAGACATGTAGAACAATAAATTTAGAGAAAAATGTATAGAGAAATGTAGTTTTATTTGATACATTTTCCAACATAAAGGGAAAAATATCATTTTTTTGCAAAAATTTCATCTAAAGTAAAATATCAAAAAAAGTAAAAATGTCAGCAAGAAAGAAATAGCACCAAATGAAAGCTCTATTAGTGAGAAGAAAAGGAGGTAAAATTCATTTGGGTGGTAAGTTGTATGACGGAGCAATAAACGGTGAAATTAGCGTAGTGCAGAATTGTAAAAAGTGGACTGGTCTTTAAGGGTGTTTAAGCTAGGGGGGCTGAGGTGGTTAATGGACTTGCAGGGTTGTAACAGGCAAAATGATGGCCCTCCTAGTTATTCTTTATATTTTTTATACAGTAAGGCCGGACTAGGAGCGCAGTGGTAGGGGTAGGCCAGCAGGAACATGGTTTAGAGATAAGGGAGAGCAGATAGGGTTAAATTGAGCTGAGGGAGGAGGGGTGGAGCTGTGGGCATGGTAATGGGGGGCGGAGCCAGGTAGGAGTGAAAAGGGGCAGAGAAAAGGTGAGGGAGAGCCATTTTGAGAATCAAGCAAATGAACATGGCACTTACAGACAGCATGGTGGAGGAGATGCTGCGGAGGCTGAGGCAAGAGGCGGAGGTGAAAGGGCCAGGCTGGCTACAGGATCGAGTTGGAAGCCTGTTGGGGGACCCTTCAGGTGTGTTACATTCCCCAGAGACAGTCTCCAATGTACGGCCTGCCCGGCCGTGGCGGAGCCACCCGCCTGTGCGCTTAAGCTCTGTATGTACCCCCCGGACTTGGCGCCGTTTAGGGAGCCCCTCAAGGGACCCTTCGCGGCGAGGGGCACACGCGCAGCCTGCCAACACGCACTCCGACCATGGGGGGAATCTCGTAGTTCAGCGGAGTCCGGAGCAGAGTGGGACGCCCCCTCCCCCACTCTCTGCAGCGTCTACGTCAGGCCAGGTGTTATCGGGCGGTTTGCTCGTCGTGGACAGCAAGGAAGGCGGGCTGCACAGACAGGAGGAGAAGAACTGGGCAGGCCCAGAGGCGCAGAGCGTTAAGAAGCGGGGATCGATCAGCATGTGGCAGGAGCCATACACATGCACCTGTCAGGAGCATCTAGCGACACCCAGGGATCCACCGCTACGCATGCAGAAAGGCCTTCAACGTCTGCGATGCCTGTCCCGGATAAGATGCCAACTACTTCTAGGAGCACAACGCCAGGATTCCCGGAACCAGTAGGAGACAGGACTGACGGCAGCGGGAGTCACAGCACCCGCGGTGCCTGGTGAGACATCATGGGGTCCCATATTAGCGCAAGTTTGCTCCCCGGGTAGCGGGTTGGTCCCTGGGGAATTGGGAGCGGGGTTAGTTCAGATTTTAGGGGGTTTGGCGGGGTGGCTGTCTAGTTTGGGGACGTCCCCATTGCTGGCTTGGGTGGGTGATCGGGGGTTGGGTCTGGGCCGGTTGGTGGCGGTTTGGCCTCAGTTTCAGTGGAGACTCAAGTGGACGGGGAGGAAGACAGGCCAAGGTTGGATGATAAGGCACGGGGTGAAGTATATGTGTGCTTTGAAGGCCCTTTGGGGGCTCACTTGAAGCAAGAGGTGAAAGAAAAAATTTGGAAATGGGAGTAACCGGAAATATTTTCGCTGCTCCGCTTAGAACGATTTAATTTAGATAGGAGTAGAAAGGAAGACAGTAAAAAGGAGGAGGAGGAGAAACAGGGGTACTGCTTGATTCCACGAACTTTCGCCAAACGGTTACAGGCGTTTGCTATTTTGGCCCGCGGGGTCCAGGGTTTGTTTGTTGTTATTACATACCTTGCGGTCTGTTTTTGCGAATTTTGGGGTCTTTTTAGCGGAAGAAAAGATGGTGGGCCCGGTGACTGAGTTATGTTTTTTGGACATTGTAATAGATACAGTCCGAATGCAATGTCGGTTGCCGAAGAAAAAATTGCGGTATTAAAGGAAGGATGTGAATAGGGCCATAAAACGAGAGAAAATCACGTTGCAAGACCTGCAGTCCTTGCTGGGCAAGCTGAATTTTGCATGTCGTATCTTGCCAATGGGTAGGAGATTTTGCAGACGTTTGGCGGCAGCTACAGCGGGGGTTACGGCCCTCCATCATTTTTTGCGGCTGGGAAAAGAGTGACCTGAGGGTGTGGGCCGAATTCTTGGGTAGTTATTACGGCAGGTTGATGGTCATGGGGAGGCATGGGACAACGTAGATTTTGACTTGTATACTGACGCGGCGGGGTGTGTGGGTTTCGGGGCTTACTGTCAAGGGCAGTGGTGCGCTGGTCGGTGACCGTAGAATTGCGTGACCAGAGGTTGGGTCAGGAATCTGGCACTTTTAGAATTGTTCCCCATTGTCATGGCGGTGGTGTTGTGGGGTGAATGTTTCAGAAACAGGAAGGTACAATTACACTGTGATAATCTAGCGGTAGTTCAGGCTATTAATAGCTTATCGGCATCTTCCCCGCCAGTAGTTAAACTATTGCAGTTTTTAGTCCTGCGCTGTTTGTCGCTTAACACTTGGGTGGTTGCGTTACATGTGGCGGGGGTGACTAATTCACTGGCGGATGCTCTTTCTCATTCACACTTGGATCGGTTCTGGCTTCTAGTGGCAGAAGCGGAAGAACGGGGTATGGACTGTCTAGTGTGGCTTTGGGGGATCCTGGAGGAGCGGTAATGGGGCTGTTGCAGGGGTCGTTGAGTCCTGGGACCTGGTCGCATTTGGTAAGGCGTAGGAGCGATGGGAGCAGTGGAAGAATCAGCTGAGCATGGGGGGTGAGGAAGGGGAGACAGGGTTATTGTTGCTGTTAGGGAACCTTTGGGAAGAAGGGTGGACGGTCCCACGGTTGAACAGGTTCATAGCCGGGTTGGCTTTTGGTTCTCGCATGAGGGGAGCAACTGACGTTACTAAGTCTTTCTTGGTCCGACAGGTGGTAAAGGGTTGGCGTAAGAGGTACAAAGTGGAGGACAGAAGAAGGTCGGTGTCGTTCCAGTTACTCCTGGGGTTGGGAGTCAAGTTGGGGGTGATTTGTAGTTCAGCAGGGGAAGGTAACCTGTTCAGGGCAGCATTCACTTTGGCATTTTCTGGGGCGTTCAGGTTGGGGGAACTAGTGTGTGGCAGTACGACCAAGGCAGGAGGCATTAGGAACGAAGATGTAGAGTGACGAGTTGACAGGGTGTCTGTTTGGATTCGGAGGTCAAAGACAGATCCTGAGGGCAGAGGCAGACAGTTGGTTTTGTTTGCGGTTCCAGGTTGTGCCATGTTTCCGGTTCATAGTGTGAAGTCTTTTATGGGTGTGGGGGGGTTGTGGTACTTCCCCTTCTTTACAGCACAAGGACGGGTCATACCTATCACGTTTTCAGTTTTTAGCGGTGTTTAAAAAATATTTGCAGGCAATGGGGGTATGTAATAAGGGATATTCGGGTCATTCCTTTCGGATTGGGGCAGCTACTGAGGCCGCCAGATTGGGTCTAAGCGATGAGGTGATGCGTATTGGCCGTTGGGAATTGGTCCATTTTAGGTCATATGTTAGACTGGGGTTGTTTTGAGTGATGTATCGCTTTTTTCTAGGTAGTTATTTTATCTTTTGTTTGGTTACAGGTTCTTCGGCTGCTCTTGTATGGATCATGGGGCACTTTTATGTGTTTTGGGGTGCCCAGAGGGCAGAGGTTAGGCCTAATGGGAGGCAGTTTGGTTTTCGGGAGGATGTTGCAGTGGTTAGGGGTTAGGGGCATGTTGTGGGGGGGGCGTTATGAGGGAAGTGCATCGTTTTGTCACGCTTGATCGACCTCCTAGTATTCTGGTGCTTAATGCCGGGGGTAACGATTTGGGTGGGCGCCCCTTTAGAGAATTGATCAGAGACGTCAAGTTTGATATGCTGAGATTATGGTCTTTATTCCCACGGCTGATTACAGTATGGTCACACATTGTCCTGAGGCAGTCTTGGAGGTGGGCCAGGTCGGTAGAACGAATTAATAAGGCCCGGATAAAGGTGAACAGGGCAATAGGGAGGTTCATGGCGAGAAATGGGGGAGTGGCGGTTCGGCATGGGGAACTAGAGAAGGGGACAGGGAATTTTTGGAGATCTGATGGAGTTCACCTGAATGCAGTGGGGACTGACTTGTGGTCTCTAGGTATTCAGGGGGGGGTGGAGATTGCACTACGGATGTGGAGGGACACGCAGGCTTAAGGGAGTCAAGCTACGCGTTTGTGGAGGTGGGGGAGGTCCTCGAAGTTGGATAAAATATCCTGATACGTGAGGATGGGAGGGCCCCGCGAGAGGGGCTGGACTCTCATAGAGGATTGGGATTGGAGGAATTTAAGGCATCCATCAAGGTTGCCGCCGAGCTGGGTTTAACGGCTGGGGGTAAGATGGAGTCGCCGGACGGTTGTGGTTTGTTGGTTATGGTTATTTGGGGCTTCTAGGACCTCCCTCGCCAGGGGTTAATTATGGTTTTATGTTAACTGTTATGTGGTTATTTATTTATGTATTTAATAAAACGGCTGCTGTGGCCAATTTAAATCCTAACCGGGGTTGTTGTGGTTATTTGGTTGGGAGAAGGAGTAGAGAGTTCACTGAAAGGGATTCAGGAAAAAGGTAAGCTCGAGTAAAGGTATAGCTAATACCATGGCCATGTAGTTATCCCTGTACACATATGTTTTTTTCAATCCCTTAAGAGATTACTTACTGACTGATTTTGGCTGGGCGTAAACCTAGAATCCATTTTTTGACCAAAACAAGGCCCTTGGCTAAAGGGGGAATGAGCACTCCAGATCTGAAAAAGTATTATTTTTAAGCTATTCTCACCCAGACAAAAGTCTGGTACATGGGATAAGAAATGGGTCGAACTGGAACTTGCTGCGTTTGGTAGGCCCCTTATCTTACAGTTAGGGCTTAGCAGTGTCTCCGGTGGGCTTTGTAACTACGTCCTCTTCCCTCCAAAGCATAACAGCCTTTGTTAAGGCATGGCAGTTCCTTTACCCTCTAACAAATAATTTAGCATTGGTCTCTCAGTAATCTACCCGTGCGATGTCTTAATGTATGGATTCCATTTCTGAATCTAATTAACCGAGTAGTAACCGAGGGTCTCTACCCCCTAGATATTTTTATAAATATTTGAGGATAAGGCATGTACATCAAACCAAAAATGTAAAACCTTGTTCTTCCCTTCTCCAGTATTAGAGTTCTTCTCCTCGTCTAACCTTTCTCTAAAAGGCATCTCTTTTTTCAACAATATCCTAAATCTCCCTAGTTCACACCTGAAACCCCCATTTGTGCTTCAGTGGGAACAGGAACTGAATATAGTACACGCCTTGGAAAACTGGTATAAAGCCTTCTCAATAGTTAGAAAAGTATCTAAAGGGGCCAGGCATTGGGAGACAACATTTAAGATTCTCCTTTACTGGTACCTTACTCTGGCACATATTGCTAAACTTAACCCTTCCTATTCACCCTTTTGTTGGAGAAACTGTAGGCGGGTTGGCACCTATAGACATATCTGGTGGGATTGCCCCCTTGTTTCCTTTTGGAAAGTTGTTTTCCTCCTTTTATGAGCCATAGTGGGATATACAATTCCCTCCTCTCCATCTCTAGCTTTATTTTGGGGGGCTTTGCCTTTCCCTATATGAACTGTATGTGGTCATGTCATATTGGCAGCTAGATTAATCATAGCCAAGTCTTTGAAGTCCAGTTTCCCCTTAACCATTAAGGAACTGATTAACTCTGTTCAATCAGCTTCTGAAACTGAGAAATTATTTGTGTTACGGACCCAAGCTTCTACTAGTTTTTCACATAAATAGGAAATTTGGGAGAGGTTTCCTAAGCCCTGACTAACCTGATTGCTTAGTGATGTGGACTTTCCTGTGGATAGGGGATAACTTTAACCAATCGGAATACCCCTTTGAGGACTCCTCAAGAATCCATGAAAGTAATAATTGTTGGAATCTTAAAGGCCTCATTTAAGAAAACATGTGAGATTGCATTGGGTAACACTGACACTTTCTTCAATTACAGTACACTGTTTTATTTAACCCACCTCAATCAGTCGCAGAAAATTTTGAAAAACCCGGAAAAAAACGAAAAAAAACCCGAAAATGTCACTTTTATGTCTCAAATATATACAGCTGGTGAGCAACTCAATTGACAAGTGCATTTAAACCCCTTCCCGACATCTGTCATACTATTATGGCGCAGCAGTAATTGACTTCCTGCAAATCACTGTAATAGAACAGTGAGCTAATCGGGTGGACACAGGTCCGTGCACACCTGATCAGTGCAGGGGCCCGGGTGTTACAGCCGGGAGCCTATTGTATCCGCCAGAATCACTGGAATGCTGATGCCAGCAGATTAACCCATTAGATGCTGCAGTCAAACATCTATGTGTTTAGCAGAGAAACAGGGCTTCATCTCTCACTCCATCAGGTATGCGTGCTGCGCTGATCGTGGACTGATGTCTGCCCTGGCAGCCCAAAGCATTACACAGGCTTGA
Source organism: Bufotes viridis (assembly GCA_033119425.1). Classification (NCBI taxonomy): domain Eukaryota; kingdom Metazoa; phylum Chordata; class Amphibia; order Anura; family Bufonidae; genus Bufotes; species Bufotes viridis. Next base: position 232,035,812 of record CM065590.1, read on the forward strand.
GGGCTTCCCTCCTATGGAAGCCTATGAGACAAAGCCCCCAGGCCGGGTTTCACAGGCATGCTGTCAGTGACACTGACAGACTGAAGGCAGTACAATACAGCATGGATTGTACTGAATTGAAAAAGGGATCAAACCATGAAAAGTTGAAGTCCCACAGTGGGGAAAAAAAAGGTTTTCAAAGAAAAAAAATTAAAAGTTTAGATTAAAAAAAAAGCACCCTCTCCCCTCATCAAGCCACGTACAATAAAAAATTATTTGAAATAGACATGTTAGGTATCGCCGCATCCATTAAGTAAACACTGTCAAAATAAATAAATTACCACAGTGTCAAAATAGCCATGTTTTGATCACAATGGCTTACAAAAAGTGTAATAGCAAGCGATCAAAAAGTACTACAAAAGTACCAACGAAAAAGTCAACTCAGTCATCTCACGACCAGCAGGAAATTTAAGAAAATATGGCTCTCATAAAATGGCGACACAAAAATAGGATTTTATTTTCAAAATGGTTTTATTAAGATAAGACCACTTGAAAAATGGCAAAAAAATCATATTTAGCATGGCTGTATCTTAACAAGGTTCCAAGTGAAGCTTCAACATGCAACAAGGGTACGGGTGCCCTCCGCATCTTCATCGCGTCCCAACGCTGCAGTGGCAGGGACCCAATAGCAGAGAAGGCAAGCATGATGCCTTCAATAGACATCAAGGCTTGCCTTCTACGGAAGCCTGTGAGATCCAGCCCTTAGGCTGGATCAGCCTAAAAGCTGACAGCCAATGCAATACAATACAGGTTGTATTGTAAAGCATTGCAGAGGGGATCAAACCCCAGAGGTTGAAGTCCCATAGTGGGACAAAAATAAACAGTAAAAACAATGTTTTTCATAAGTAAAACCGGCTCTACAAAAATATCACATGATCCACCCCCTCTCCTGAACCGCGTAGAAAAAAATAAAATAAAAACTGTACTAAAACAACCATTTTTTACATCACAAAAAGTGCAACACCAAGCGATCAAAAAGGCTCATGCCCACCAAAATAGTACCAATCAAACCATCATCTCATCCTGCAAAAAACTGAAACCCTACCTAAGACAATCGCTCAAAAAATTAAAAAAAAAAATATGACTCTCAGAATATGGAGACACTAAATCATGATTTTTTTTGTTTAAAAAATGCTGTTATTGTGTAAAACTTAAATAAATAAAAAAAGTATACATATTGGGTATCACCACGGCCTTAAGAACCTGCCGTAAAAAAATTATCACATGGCCTAACCCCTCAGATGAACACCATAAAAAATAAAAACTGTGTCAAAAAAGCCATTTTTTTGTCACCTTACATCACAAAAAGTGTAATACCAGCAATCAAAAAGTCATATGTACCCTAAAATAGTACCAATCAAACCGTCATCTCATGCCGAAAAAAATGAGCCCCGCCCAAAAGATTTAAAAAACTGTGGCTTTCAGAATATTGAAAAATGGACATGAACCGTAGCACTTCCAACTTCAAAGAAGTTCCATGTTTATTCTTCACCCAGCATGCAACGTTTTGTGCTGGGTGAAGAATAAACATGGAACTACTTTGAAGTTGGAAGTGCTGCGGTTCATTTCGATTTTTGCATTGCGTCTTTGGATCCAGAGGCCAGGATCTATCACCGTGGGCACCGCCAGTGAACAGACTGGATTAAGTGTTTCCAATAGATGGTGCTGTCCTACACTATTTTTTGTTTGCTTTCAGAATATGGAGACACAAAAACAATATTTTTTTTCAAAAATGGTTTATTATGTAAAACTGAAACAAACAACCTGCTATATAAAAATACCACATGATCTAACCTGTCAGATGAACATTGTAAAAAAACTAAAAATAAAAACGGTGCTAAAAAACCTATTTTTTATTACCTTGCCTCACAAAAAGTGTAAAACAGAACCATCAAAAATCACATGTACCCTTAAATAGTACAAAAAAAACCTGCTACCTAATAAGGGAGTTTCCAAAATGGGGTCACTTTTTCTAGTTTCTATTCTAGGGGTTCATCAGGGGGTCTTCAAATGTGACATGGCAACTTTAAATTATCCCAGTGAAAACTGCCTTCCAAAAACTATATGGCGTTCCTTTCCTTTTGCGCCCTGCCGTGTGCCCGTACAGTAGTTTGCGACCACATATGGCGAATCAAAGTTGACAAAGTAAAATTGAATTGAATTGAATTATGTTAAAAAACTGCTATTTCCTGGCTGCAGAAAGCCTTTATAGTAGTGTAGAACACTGTGCCTTGCAGTAACACACATAGGGAGCCTGCTTGGGTAGTGAAATAATACTATGAGTCCGGATGACATGCAGATGACAGGCGTCGATCTTAGAATCACTGCACACTTCACTTATTTGGGCAGTCACAGGGCCAAAACTGACCAAATAACTCAAGTATGAACGGCCTTACAGGTTGATGTTAGCGCCAAGAAGAAGTGCACTCCTTTTACACCATCATCAGCTGATTCCACATAGATGTCTACAGACCCTGTTCTATAAACGCTTGTACAAGTAGAGCCCCCCTGACAGAGTGGAGAGGGTTTCAGCAGTAAGTTTGTGTTGACGTCACTGATTAATTTACCCTTCCTCTGATCCATCAGAACAATAACCCGGAAAAAACAGATTCTGTCTGTGGAGCATCCGCCTTTACTCAGTCAGCATTTGCTCAATAATCCATCAGCATTGCTAATGCCCAAAAAAACAGGAGTCGATCCAAAACAGAGATGACATGTGAATGGAATATTTGCATGTCTTCTGTGTTTTTTACCCACTCCTGCTTTTGGCTACTAAATCATAAGTCAATTCTGATGGGACCACACAGGCCTTACAGTTGCTACACAGACAGGATCTGTTGAGTGTCTCATTTCTCCTTCCTTCTGACAGATCAGAATAAAGGTCAAATAAATGGTGATGTCAGCCAGACCAAAAGCCAAAATAGTGGACCAGTCATGAAATGGGGAGGGTGGGATAAGAAGTCCACAGAGTGGACCTATGACATAGTGGTGAGGTGGAAGCAGCACGAGGAGGCCACCAAGTGGCACAATGACAGAGTCTGGAGTTGGCAGCATCAGGAGAAGGCCACCGAGTAGCACAATGACAGAGTCAGGAGTTGGCAGCAGTATGAGGAGGCCACCAAGTGGCACAATGACAGAGCCTGGAGGTGGCGGCAGCAGCATCCCAAGAAGGCCACCGAGTGGCACAATGACAGAGTCTGGAGTTGCAGCATCAGGAGAAGGCCACCAAGTGCCACAATGACAAAGTCTAGAGGTGATGGCAGCAGCAGGAGTATCCGGACCAGCAGATGATGAGAATGACAGACAGCTCCCTTCGGCTGAGGTGGTGCAGTCTTGACTGCCTGAAACTGTCAGGCTGGCTGGCTGTCTGGACCACTACATTGGAGCTACGGCTCTTCCAGGCCACTGTATTGCGATGCTGCATATGTTGATGCAGGGCCGTAGTGCCAACATTGGCACCCTGGCCACGCTTCACCTTCTGCCCACAGATTCTACATATGGCCACGTTCACCTCCTCTGGCAGCTTAACAAATAACTGCCACACCGCCGAGTAGGTGATTTTACCCCCAACAGTCCGCACTGACTGACTGAAACCAGCGCTGCCTCCGTGAACCCCTGCACTACTACTTCCAGGGCAGGTAGGCTGCTGAGAAGCAGGTGGTCTACCCTGGGCATGTTTGGCTTCTGACCTCCCACTATTGCCACCCTGCTGACTCCCAGCCATGCTACCACCTTGCTGGCTCAGCCACTGCTTCACAGGCAAGCTGCCACCCTCTTCTACTGATGATGATGAAGCCCCTCCTGCATCCAGCTCTCAAGTGTGATCGGCTTCATCATCATAGTGTCTGCACATCACTGATGTCCTCCTAAACGGTCTCTGTGTCAGGAGCCTGACCGCTTGCAACACCACCTCCCATGCCACTCTCCTAAATCACTCTTTGCCCGCCGAGCGGAGGAAGCAGCGTATTTCTCCTTCACATCTTGGATGGGAAGTAGCTGCTGACTGTCCTCTAGTAGCTCGTCCTCGCTGTATAGTGGAGCTGAGCCCACAGCATAAAATACTTCTGTGGCTAAAGGTAACAGCAAAGGACAGAGGCAGGTTAAGGACAGGTGAGGGCACAGGGCCTGCTTCCTGGCCATGCCACCTAAGGGTTGTGTCTGACGAACACACCGACTGTTGGCGTCTGATGTCACTTGGGATGAAGTGGATGACAGAGCTAACCAATCAAGAACCACTGGGTTGCTGGTCAAGACACGACTGCTAGATGAATCCGGGAGCTCAGGCCTCTCGCTGCAACTCCTGCTGCTACGCCCCCTTACTTTGCTGCTACCTCTGCCTGCACCATAAACATTTAGGCCTCTGAATACTTTTAGCTGAGCTAAATAAATTAAAAGCAAATCTAAACACCCCTAAAAGCGACTAAAATATTTTTCTTTTTGTACTGAAATAGGCAACTACACGCTTTAGACACAAATAACTGCAACAGTGAAGTGCGCAGATATTTTTCTTTATGTACTGAAATAGGCCACTAAATGCTTTCCCCACAAATAACTGCAACAGTGAAGTGCGTATATATATATATATATATATATATATATTTATTTTTTTATGAAAATGGGCAATAAACAATTTCACCACAAATAACTGCAACAGTGAAGTGTGTATTTATTTTGTCTTTCTGTACTGAAACACCCCTAAAAGCGACTAAAATATTTTTCTTTTTGTACTGAAATAGGCAACTAAACTCTTTCGCTACATATACAGTAACTGCAGAAGTGAAATGCGTATATCTTTTTCTTTTTGTACTGTAATAGGACACTAAACGCTTTCACCACAAATAACTGCAACAGTCAAATGCATATATATATATTTTTTGTATTGAAATAGATGACTAAATGCTTTCACCATAAATAACTGCAAAAGTGAAGTGCGTATATATTTTTCTTTCTGTACTGAAATAGGCCACTAAACACTTTCATCACATAGAACTGCAGAAGTGAAATGCGTACATATTTTTCTTTCTGTACTGACAAAGGCCACTAAACGCTTTCCCCACAAATAACTGCAACAGTGAAGTGCATATATTTTTTTCTTTTTGTACTGAAATAAGCCACTAAACGCTTTCACCACATATAACTGCAGAAGTGAACTGAGAATATATTTTTCTTTTTGTACTGAAATAAACCACTAAACGCTTTTGCCACATATTACTGCAGAAGTGAACTGAGAATATATTTTTCATTTTGTACTGAAATAGGCCACTAAACGCTTTCACCACATATAACTGCAACAGCGAACAGCGGATATATTTTTATTTTTGTACTGAAATAGGCCACTAAACGCTTTAGACACAAATAACTGCAACAGTGAAATGTGTAGATATTTTTCTTTCTGTACTGAAATAGGCCACTAAACATTTTTGCCACAAATAACTGCAACAGTGAAGTGCGTATATATTTTTCTTTCTGTACTGAAAAAGGCCACTAAACGCTTTCACCACATATAACTCCAGAAGTGAAATGCATATATATTTTTCTTTCTGTACTGAAATAAGTCACTAAACGCTTTTACCACAAATAACTGCAACAGTAAAATGCGTATATGTTTTTCTTTTTCTACTGAAATATGCCACTAAACGCTTTCACCACATATTGTCACCGCCAGTTCTGTGAGAAGGTCAGACAGACGTTCTTCCCTACCTTTTGTATGACGTTCTTTGCTTTGGTTTTACTTTGTCAGCTCCTTTCCTTCTGCCAGGTGTCACTTATTTAGACTAATCGTCTTTCTTTATATTCCCTCCCATACTGCCTCACTTTGCGGTTTATACTACTTCCTGGATAAAGTGTTCACTGCTGGAGGCTGCTGCTGCTGTTTGCTCAGATAAGTCTTTTCCCTTTATTGTGTTTCCTTGCTGGCTTGATTCTAGGTGACCCTGACTCCGTCCGTATTCAGTGCAGGGAGCCGGTGGTTTTGTCCCCTCACTATTATAGGGTTTTCAGGTATCACACAGTCTTAGGTACGTGGGCATGCAATTGTCTACCATTGAGGCCCTTGCATGTGTGTAGCAGTCAGGGAGAGCTCTTAGGGTTTTAAAGGGCTCACCTATATGCTCCTTAGTTTGGGATCAAGCCAGTCAGTCGTTTATTTATAAGTTCCAGCTATCTGCAACATCATCCGTGACTAGAGATGAGCGAACTTCAAAAATTAGTTCGGCGTTCGGGTTGGGGTAATCGCCGCATCCTGTTATGGATTCCACTACCGTGGACTATCCCAGCATATGGAATCCATAAGGGGCGGCTTCCACGAACCCGAACTTTGAAAAAGCCGAAGGACCTGGGGTGACGTCACCATCATGTGATCAGTGCAGGGGGTGTGGCTCAGCAATTGCAGAATTGCAGAAGTGAACTGAGAATATATTTTTCTTTTTGTACTGAAATAAGCAACTAAACGCTTTTGCCACATATAACTACAGAAGTGAACTGAGAATATATTTTTCGTTTTGTACTGAAATAGGCCATTAAACGCTTTCACCACATATAACTGCAGAAGTGAACTGCCTATATAGTTTTCTTTTAGTATTGAAATACGTCACTAAACGTTTTTACCGCAAATAACTGCAACAGTGAACTGCATATATATTTTTCTTTTTGTACTGAAATAAGTCACTGAACGCTTTACCACAAATAACTGCAACAGTGAACTGCGTATATATTTTTCTTTTTTTCTAAAATATGCCACTAAACGCTTTCACCACATATCACTGCAACAGTGAACTGCGTATATATTTTTCTTTTAGTACTGAAATACCTCACAAAATGCTTTTACCGCAAATAACTGCACCAGTGATCTGCGTATATATTTTTATTTTTGTACTGAAATAAGATAATGGGTTGCATCAAAAGGGGCATAGATGCCCGTGATGAGAACATAGTCCTACCACTTTACAAATCACTAGTCAGACCACACACGGAGTACTGTGTACTGTTCTGGGCTCCTGTGAACAAGTTAGACATAGCAGAGCTGGAGAGGGTTCAGAGGAGGGCAACTAAAGTAATAACTGGAATGGGGCAACTACAGTACCCTGAAAGGTTATCAAAATTAGGGTTATTCAGTTTAGAAAAAAAGACGACTGAGGGGAGATCTAATAACTATGTAGAAATATATCAGGGGTCAGTACAGAGATCTCTCCCATCATCTATTTATCCCCAGGACTGTGACTGTGACGAGGGGACATCCTCTGCATCTGGAGGAAAGAAGGTTTGTACACAAACATATAAAAGGATTCTTCACGGTAAGAGCAGTGAGACTGTGGAACTCTCTGCCTGAGTAGGTGGTGATGGTGAGTACAATAAAGGAATTTAAGAGGGGCCTGGATGTATTTCTGGAGTGTAATAATATTACAGGCTATAGCTACTAGAGATGGGTCGTTGATCCAGGGAGGTATTCTGATTGCCTGATTGGAGTCGGGAAGGAATTTTTTTTCCCCTTAAGTGGAGAAAATTGGCTTCAGCCTCACAGGGTTTTTTGCCTTCCTCTGGATCAACTTGTAGGAAACAGGCCGAACTGGATGTAGAAATGTCTTTTTTCGGTCTTACGTACTATGTTACTATGTTACTGAAATACGCTTTCACCACATATAACTGCAGAAGTGAACTGCGTATAAATTTTTCTTTTTGTACTGAAATACGCCACTGAACGCTTTCACCGCATATAAGTGCAGAAGTGAACTGCGCATATATTTTTCTTTTTGTAATGAAATACGCCACTAAACGATTTCACCACATATAACTGCAGAAGTGAACTGCGTATGTATTTCTCCACAGATATAAGCCACTAAAGGCTTTTCAACATAGCACTTGCACCCCAAGAACAAATTGCTGGAATCACAGAGTTGTCTAACGGCTATTTGGATCCCCAAATAATCTTTCCCTGCACTTGTAAATCGCTTTTTTTCACTATAAGTTTTTCCTATCATAGCCCCTAGCGCCTTTGGATGTCTCTCCCTGCACTAAGATGCTGTGAAATGATTAATTCCTCTCCTTTCCCTGCACTTATAAATCATTTTTTCAGGGAGGGGGGGGGGGTTTCACCTTGTTTGCCTGGGTGAACGGAGTCACACAGGGGAGGAAATGCTCTGTGTCCTTCATCAAAAAATCGAATCCTGGCTTTCTCTGTGAAAACTGAAATCGAAACCATAGTGACCGACAACGGGAAAAACATGGTGTTGGTGCTGCCTCAAGGACGACACGTGGTCGTCGAATCTGGTTGTCAAGCGGTTCCTGAAGTCTTTCACCCTTCTGAAAGACATCCTAAAAATGGCCAGGAAACTTTGCATGCATTTCAGCCACTCGTACACCATAAAGCACACCCTCCTTGAGCTGTAGTGGCAGAACGGCATCTCCCAACATAGGCTAATATGCGACGTTTCCACTCGTTGGGATTCCATCCTGTTGGAATGAATATATGAACAGAGAAAGGCCATAAACGATTTCTTGCTGATCCATGCGGAATAGGAGTACTCCCCTGTGTAACTTCGATGTCAGCCAGGCGCAGATCATGCGTGACTTCTGCCGTTTGCTCAGGCCCTTTGAGGAGGCCACATTATTTAACAGTCGCTAGGACTACGGGATGAAAGATGTAATTTCACTGCTTCATGTCCTGAAACATATGCTGGTAAATCTAGCTGGTCAGGGGACTGGAGACGTGGCGCCTAGATCTCACGGCCACATGAGCCCTGTGGGGCTGAAATGGAGGAGGGGGAGGACATTGGAGCCCAAGCAATGTGCATAGAAATTGGTGTTTTTTCTGCAAGTTGAAAGGAGAGGAGGAGCAGGACCAGGCAGAGGAGGCACAGGACAATGAGTAAGATAAGGCAGAAGACCAAGACACACCGTGGCAGTATGCAGTGGAGATGGAGGCAGTGAGTCACTCCGAGTCCCTTGCAGAAATTGCCCGATGCATGCTCACTTGCTTGCATAGTGACTGCCAAATTGTCAGCATTCGGCAGAGGAATGACTTCTGAACTGGCTCTCCACCTTGTTGGACCCTCGCTACCAGTCCAAAATGAGGGCAGTTCCAGCTCCATCAACAGCAACTTCAGTCTACAGTCGCTGATGAGCAGCTTTCTTCACCTGCCTAGCGAAGAAACTACTCACCAGCAGCAGCAGCAGTAAGTAAACCTGGAGCAGGACCTGAACCAGCAGGTGGTGGCATACTTGGACAGCACCCTGCCATCCCACATTGAAGATCCGCTGGACTACTGGGCAGCCAAACTGGATTTGTGGCCGCAACTGGCAGAGTTTGACCTGGAAAAGCTGTCCTGCCCATCCAGTAGGGTGGCATCAGAGCAGGTGTTTAGTGCGCCGGGAACCATAGTTAACCCAAGAAGAACTCGCCTGTCCACCCAAAATGTGGAGAGACTGACCTTTGTCAAGATTAATCAGGTGTGGATTAGCCTTGATTTCCACCCACCAATGCCTGATGCATGAGATTAGATTATCCATGCCAAACCTTGACAAAAGAGACAGGTTTCTTCTGGCAACCTGTCTCAGCTACTATTCTGATGCTGCCACCCGCCTGATGCCACACATCTGATGCCATGAGCTCCTTCTTACACCCACCATCGTCAGTGGGTACTGTTATTGCCACCCACCTCCCCAGTCTGTCACTGGGTCCCTCTGTGGTCTCCTGATGCTGCTGCCACCTCACCACTATGTAACCTTGCCACACTTTGGCCTCCTGATGCTCCTGCCACCTCCACACTAGGCCACCTTGCCACACTGTGGCCTCTTGATGCTGCTGCCACCTCCACAGTATGTCACCTTGCCACTCTGGTTTCCTCATGCTGCTGCCACCTCTACACAATATCACATTGCCCCTCTGTAGTCTCCTGGTGCTGCTGCCACCTCCACACTATGTCACCTTGCCACTCTGGGGTTGCTGCAACTCCACACTATGTCACCTTTCCCCTCTTTGGCCTCCTGATGCTGCTGCTACCTCCACACTATGTCACCTTGCCACCCTGTGGTCTCCTGATTCTGCTGTCACCTCCACACTATGTCACTTTGCCACTCTGTGGTCTCCTGATGCTGCTGCCACCTCCACACTATGTCACCTTGCCACTCTGTGGTCTCCTGATGCTGCTACCACCTCCCCACTCTGTCACCAGGTCACTCTGTGGTCTCCTGATGCTGCTGCCACCTCCACACTATGCCACTTTGTGGTCTCCTGATGCTGCTGCCACCTCCTTGCTCTGTCACCAGGTCACTCTGTGGTCTTCCTGATGCTGCTGCCACCTCCCACTATGTCACCTTGCCACTCTGTGGTCTCCTCATGCTGCTGCCACCTCCACACTATTTCACCTTGCCACTGTGTGGCCTCCTTATGCTGCCTCCACCTCCACACTGTCATTGTGCCACTCTGTGGCCTCTTCCTGATGCTGCTGCTGCCGCCACCTCCACACTCTGTCATTATGCCACTCGGTGGTCTCCTGATGCTGCTGCCACCTCCCCACTCTGTCACCAGGTCACTCTGTGGTCTCCTGATGCTGCTGCCACCTCCCACTATGTCACCTTGCCACTCTGTGGTCTCCTCATGCTGCTGCCACCTCCACACTATGTCACCTTGCCAATCTGTAGTATCCTAATGCTGCCACCACCTCCAGACTGTCATTGTGCCACTCTGTGGCCTCTTCCTGATGCTGCTGCTGCCACCACCTCCGTGCTCTATCATTATGCCATTCTGTGGCCTCCTGATGTTGCTTCCACCTCACCACTATGTCATAGGGCCATAGGGACTTCTCATGCTATTCCCACCCTCCCCACTTCATAACTGGACCACTATTTTGCCCTTCGGCCTGGCTGACATCTCATGAAAAATAAGATGCACAATGGATCCTATCTGTGTAGCAGCTGCAAGGCCTGTGTGGTCCCATCAGAATTGGCTTGTGAATGCCAAATGGTAGCCAAAAGCAGGATTGGGTACAAAACACAGAAGACATGCAAATATTCCATTCACATGTCATCTCTGTTTTGGATCCACTCCTGTTTTTTTGGCATTAGAAAAACAGATTAGTGATGAGCGAGCACCAAAGTATTTGGGTGTTCGGGTGTTCGGGCCGAACACATAGCTATGTTCGTGTGCCCGGCCGAGCACCCGAGTATAATGGAAGTCAATAGGAGACAACCAAGCAGCCTCTGCCTCGAAGAGGGGAGGGTGCCTGGTCCATTGGAAAAGGTCTGAAAGTGACAGAAATTTGGAGCTGATGTCTGGATGCATCTTGGACTCCCAGGTTGCTGCTGGGAACCATGTTGTTCGAGTTGTATGCCACTTTTACAGACTGACAAAAATATGCCCACAACCCCCCCCCCCCAAAAAAAGAAATTTTCTTTCCTGTATATTCAATTGTATATAAAGTTAAAGTGCTGCCAAAAATTACAAGCAAGAGGCACTCCGAAACAGCCTGTATTTCACATAAAGGAGGGCCCTGTTCACATTGTGGTACAATTGTTCAGGTAGTGGGATTCCTACACTCATAAAGCCTATGCACTGAGTGAAAGGGCTGCCAAAAATGACAAGGAACCGGCACTACAATAAACCCTTTATTACACACAAAGGAAGGCATCATACACACCCTTGAAAAATGATGATTGGTGGCCTGCTGGTGACCCTCAAATACATTTAGAGCAATGGCCTGGTGGTGACCCTCTAAAACATTACGGGCAAGGGCCTGCTGCTGAGCTGGCCCTCTAAATCATTAGGCGTGAGGGGCAGCTGGTGAGCTGACTCTATAAAACATTATGGTTGAGGGCCTGATGGTGAGCTGACCCTATAAAACATTATGGTTGAGGGCCTGCTGGTGAGCTGAACCAGTAAAAATTATGGTTGAGGGCCTGCTGGTGAGCTGACCCTCTAAAACATTATGGTTGAGGGCCTGCTGCTGAGCTGACTCTCTAAAACATTAGGGGTGAGGGGCTGCTGGTGAGCTGACCCTCTAAAACATTAGGGGTGAGGGGCTGCTGGTGAGCTGACCCTCTAAAACATTATGATTGAGGGCCTGCTGGTGAGCTGACCCTCTATAACATTATGGTCGAGGCCTGCTGGTGAGCTGACCCTCTAAAACATTATGGTTGAGGGTCTGCTGGTGAGCTCACCCTCTTGAATATTATGGTTGAGGGCCTGCTGGTGAGCTGACCCTCTTTAAAAATTGTAGTGGAGGGAATATATACAATCTGGATGAGGAAGAGGAAGAGAAAACAAGATTCAACCATATACACTTTTTTGTGGTGGAAAAGGTGCATAGGAATACACTACAGTAGACTGAGTACATTATAAACAATATATTGAAATTGCCCTTATGTTCATCATCAGCTCTTCTCTGGTGGAGTTGAGAAGTCAGGGGCAATCCAGGCCTTGTTCATTTTTATCTGAGTCAACCTGTCAGCAGATATGCTTATCAGTTATAATGCCACTAGCAGCACTAAATACACGCTCAGACAAAACGCTGGTAGCAGGGCCGGCCAGCACCTCCAAGGCGTAGAGCTCAAGTTCATGCCACATGTCCAGCTTGGAAACCCAATAATTATGAGGCACTGAGGGATCATTTAGGACACTGGAACTGTCTGTGATGTATTCCTTCACTATCTTCCAAAACTTTTCCCTCCTTGTGCCACTAGGCCGCACTTCAGGGTGAGGTTGGTGGTGGGGTATCATGAAAGTGTCCCATGCCTTGGAGAGAGTTGCCCTGCCTTTGTTGGAACTGCTATGTGTTACCCTTGTCTTCCTTCCTCGGTTGCCTAAGGAAGTACAGACTCTGCCGGACACATTGTCAGATGGAAAAATTTTGAGCAATCTCTCAACATGTACCTTCTGGTATTGCACCATTTTACTCGTCCTCTCCACCTCAGGAATGAGAGATGAGAAGTTCCCTTTGTAGTGCGCATGGAGAAGGGTGAACACCCAGTAATCTGTGTTATCTAAAGTGCATATAACGCGAGGGTCGCAGGAAAGACAGCCTAACATGAAGTCAGCCGTGTGTGCCAGAGTATCAACAGTCAAGACGTCGATGTCAACATCAGGATGACTCTCCATCCCCTCATTCTCCTCCTCTTCTACCCATCCACGCTGAACAGATGGAATTAAAGTTCCATGGGTACTACCCTCTGTAGCAGAGGCAACTGTCTCCAGCTCCTCCTCTTCATGGCCCAATTCGCACTGAAAAGACAAACTGTGGGTGGTCTGGCTATCACCCTGTGTAATGTTCTCCCCCATTTCCTCATCTGCCACATTCAGAGCGTTGTCCTTAATTGTAAGCAGTGATTGTTTAAGTAGACACAGCAGTGGGATGGTTACGCTGATAATAGCATTATCACCACTAACCATCTGTGTGAATTCAACAAAGCTTTTTAAAACCTCACAGAGGTCTGACATCAATGCCCACTCCTCACTTGTAAATAGTGGCAGTTGACTCGAAAGGCAATGACCATTTTGCAGCTGGTATTTCACAACTGCCCTCTGCTGCTCACAAAGCCTGGCCAACATGTAGAACATAGAGTTCCAGCGCGTGCTCACGTCGCACAACAGTCGGTGAACTGGAAGCCGCAAGCGCTGCTGCAGTGTTGACAGACCAGCTGAAGCTGTGGACGACTTGCGGAAATCGGCACACATGCATCCGTAGCTCTGCCAAATTGGGGTAGGCTTTTATAAACCGCTGAACCACAAAGTTTAAGACGTGGGTCAGGCATGGGATGTGTGTCAGGTTGCCAAACTCCAAAGCCGCCACCAAGTTGTGGCCATTGCACAGACACAACCATGCCTGGTTGTAGGTTAAGTGGCGAGAGCCACAGCTCAGTCTGGTCCCCTATACCCTGCCACAGCTCTGAAGTGGTGTGCAGTTTGTCCCCTAAGCAGATCAGCTTCAGCACGGCCTGTTGATGCTTTCCCACAGCAGTGCTACACTGCTTCCAGCTAACGACTGATGGCTTACTGCTGTTTGAGGTGGAAGTGGAGGAGGAGGAGGAGAACTGGGAGTTGGAACCAGTAACAAGGCTGCTGGCGGAGACCCTGATGGACATAGTGCCTGCAATCCTGGGCGTGGGTAGCACCTGTGCCATCCCAGGTTACGACTCACTCCCGGCCTCCACAACATTCACCCAGTGTGCGGTCAGGGAAATGTAGCGTCCCTGGCCACCAGCACTTGTACATATGTCTGTGGTGAGGTGGACCTTCCTAGTAAGTGCATTGGTCAGGGCACGGGTGATGTTCTGGGACACATGCTGCTGTAAGGCGGGCACGGCACGCCGAGAAAAATAGTGGCGGCTGGCGCAGATTGTTTTACTGTCGGCTAAAGACACAGTTTTCTGATGAAGGACAGTATTAGTTACAGAACACCACAGATTTTGGACACTACACTAGGCCCAGATTAATGGAAGTTGTAATATAGACAGTGTTTTTAGATGCTGTTCAGTATTGGATACAAAAACCCACAGATTTTGGACACTAAACTAGGCCCAAATTAATAAAAGTTGCAATATAGACAGTGTTTTTAGATGCTGGGCAGTATTGGGTATAAAATACCACAGATTACAGACACTATATTAGGCACAGATTATTGGAATTTGTAATACTGACAGTGTTTTCTGAGGCAAGAAAGTATTGGATACAAAAACCCACAGATTTTGGACACTACACTAGGCCCAGATTAATGGAAGTTTTAATGTAGACAGTGTTTTTAGAAGCAGTTCAGTATTGGATACAAAAACCCACAGATTTTGGACACTACACTAGGCCCAGATTAATGGAAGTTTTAATATAGACAGTGTTTTTAGATGCTGTTCAGTATTGGATACAAAAACGCACAGATTTTGGACACTATACGAGGCCCAAATTAATGGAAGTTGTAATATAGACAGTGTTTTTAGATGCTGTTCAGAATTGGGTATAGAACACCACAGATTACGGACACTATATTAGGCCCAAATTATTGGAATTTGTAATACTGGCAGTGTTTTCTGAGGCAGGACAGTATTGGATACAAAAACCCACAGATTTTGGACACTATACTAGGCCCAGAATAATGGAAGTTGTAATATAGACAGTGTTTTTAGATGCTGTTCATTATTGGATACAAACACCCACAGATATTGGACACTACACTAGGCCCAGATTAATGGAAGTTATAATATAGACAGTGTTTTAAGATGCTGTTCAGTATTGGGTATAGAACATCACAGATTACGGACGCTATATTAGGCACAGATTATTGGAATTTGTAATACTGACAGTGTTTTATGATGCAGGACAGTATTAGTTACAGAGAACACCACAGATTATGGACACTAGATGTGACACAGATCATTAAAGAGTCAGTCTGCGGATGATGTACACTATATGTCACTAATAGTTATAAAATAAAAATATCTTGCTGCTGTGAAACACACACAGTAGCCCTTAAAAGGATTTTGGGTTCTTTGAAAAGCTTTTGGTATTAAATACAGCTAATTTCTCTCCCTGCACTATATATTGTTGATCTAAAAACACACACACCACACACAGTAGTCCTTAAAAGGACTTTTGGATCTTTCAAAAGCTTTCTCTAACTAAAATTGATGAAATTCGCTCCCTGCTCTGTCTTTCAATTCCTACCCGATGCTCTCCCTGTCTACGTCTAAGCCGAACATGCGTCATTTCTACTCCTAAGCCTTCTAACGTCCCAAAAAAAGAAAATGTCATTTACAAAATGTTTCAAACATAAAGTAGACATATGGGAAATGTAAAGTAATAACTATTTTAGGAGGTATTACTATCTGTTTTAAAAACAGAGAGATTGAAACAATTGCAAATTTTTCCCAATTTTTTAAATTTGGTATTTTTTTATAAATAAAAATAAAGTATTTTGACTCAAATTTACCACTGTTATAAAGTACAATATGTGACAAGAAAACAATCTCAGAATGGCTTGGATAAGTAAAAGCGTTTAAAAGTTATCGCCACATAAAGTGACACATGTCAGATTGGCAAAAAATGGCCTGGTCCTTAAGGTGAAAAATGGAAGGGTCCTGAAGGGGTTAAAGTGACAATACTCTTTTTTACTGTGCATGCATCAGCCTTTTTTTCAGAAACCTGTTGCAAAGATTCTGCAGTTCATAAGTGTTTTATAAGCATATTCCCAGCATCACCAGCAGCATATATTCCTCTGCATATGTTGTGTAATTGCACCTTTTTCTTTTCAAAAACCTGCTGCAATTTTTTAACCATTTATAAGTATGCAGCTTTTCAAATTTTAGTGCATCATCACCAGTTTATAGTGTGTTCTGATCCAGGGAAAGTGTAATTGGGTCTGTAATTCTTGCCCAAAAAATCCATTGCAATTCTGTTTTCATTTATAAGTGTGCAACTTTATCTCATAAAGCTTTATCTCATTAGTGTGTCAATACCATTTTTTTATTGTGTTCGGATCCAGGGGACGTATAATTGGACCTGTAATTCTTACCCAAAAAACTATTGCAATTTTACTAACATTTAATAATCAGTGTACCAAGCCTGTGACTTGTCATTGTTTAAACAAGCCTCATAATAAAATGTTTGATGAAGAGAACCTGTCACCAAAAAAGTCAATGCAATCTGAAAGTACCATATTATGGCCTCATGCACGTGAACGTATTTTCTTTCCGGGTCCGTTCCGTTTTTTTTCATATGTGAAACCATTTATTTCAATGGGTCCGCAAAAAAAACAGAAGGTACTCTGTGTGCATTCCTTTTCCATATGTTCGTTTTTCCGTTCCGCAAAAAAATAGAGCATGTCCTATTTTTTTTTAGTTTGCGGACAAGGATAGGCATTATTACAATGGATCCGCAAAAATAACGGATCCTCAAAAAACGGACGCCATATGAAACGTCATCGGTTTTTTTTTGCGGATCCACAATTTGTGGACCGCAAAACACATACGGTCGTGTGCATGAGGCCTATAGAGCAGGAGAAGCTGAGCAGATTGGAAAAGAGTCAGTTAAACTTGTAATTTTTACATTTACATCTGCAGCCATGTGAAGTGCTATCAGGGAGAAGGGGTTATCAGTTACTGACAGCTATCTCTGTATGTACACTTATGAACACAGTGCTATTAATCACTGATAACTCCTCCTCCCTGTACCGATAGCTCTTCACAAAGGGTAGAAAAAGCAGAACTAAGGACCCTTTCACACTTGCGTTTGGAAGATCCGGCATGGAGTTCCGTTGTCGGGGCTCTATGCCGGAAAGAAACGCTTCAGTTACAGATAATACAACTGCATGGATCCGTTTGAATGGATCCGCTTGTATTAACTTTAACTATTTTTTAACATTGCCAAGACGGATCCATCATGAACTCCATTGAAAATCAATAGAGGACGGATATGTTTTCTATTGTGGCAGATTGTGCCAGAGAAAAAGGATCTGTCCCCATTGACTTGCATTGGGGGTCATGATGGATACTGATGCATACTGAACATACTGAACGTATTTCTCTCCATTCAGAATGCATGGGGATAATCCGGATCAGTATTCATCTGGCATAGAGCCCCGACGACGGAACTCTATGCCGGATCCTGAAAACGATAGTGTGAAAGGGCCCTAAAAATGTATAAATTGGAGGTTTTCTTAAATCTTTTCCAACAAAACGATATATCAATATGCTCATCTTCTCCTGCTCTATAACATGATGCTGTCAGATTGTATTGCATTTTGAGGTGAAAGGTCCTCTTTAAATGGAAAGCAAAAGACTGGTGTCTCATCATCTGTGAATTAGAATATGGGTGACTGTAGTAGTGCAAACAGCAGTAGCAACACAGCACCAGCTGTCCGGCCAGTAGTAGTACAAGTAGGCCACAGTTCTCCTTCGCTTCTGGTCGGTGACAGATCATTATTGAGGACAAAGAGGATGACATTATAGACTAGAATGGATCACTTATCCTCTCAATCACAGCAGGATGATTTTGATGTCAACACTTAGCCTGACACCGTGACTTTGAGCCAGAGGTCAGTGCATTCTTACTGCTCCTACTCTTGATGTGCCAGGAAAGCCTTTCACTTGATGCATCTCTGCCTTCACTGCCCCCTCCTAGTGGGGTGTCTTCTTTTTTCCTGAGAATATTTAGCACTCCATGTGCTATGTAAGATACTCAAGATAGTGTTCCTGTTGATGAGTTGTGTGAGAACAGTCAGCATTTGGACTGCGATAAGGAGGAGGTTCAGGCGGGGGACCCAATGACTCAAATGCATAGCTGTGATGGTGATAGCAGTAGTGGCACGCCATTGGTGGTAGGAGCATTGGTAGCCATGGCAACAGTGGCACTTAGGGCGAATACAAAGGAGTGAATCATGAGGAGGACCATGGAGCCCATTATTGCTGCATTCAATTGACCCTTACAAATGTGGGGTATTTGCTAAGTGCTCTTTCACCATAAGCTATTGGCTATTATTACCTCCCGTGACATTTGTCATAAACCTATCTAAAACTTCACTTTTATTAATTGAATGACTAAAAATAATAATAGCTAGCCCTCTTTAAAAACCTGCTGCTGAAAGGTAGGCAAACTTGCTGTATTACCAAGATACACTGTATACACAGCTTGTGACAAATTTCAGTAACCCCGGGTAGCCCCTCTCCGTGCCCTGCTGAGTCCCTGATATTCTGCTGTCTCTGCTATCACCAGCAGCATCAAATTCAGTTTGCTGAACATAATGCGGCAGTTTTTTCACTTGGCGCGTAAGGCTGACACACCACAGCATAAGCATACATACCGCCTAAACAACCAGGTTCCTGGACATACCTGGACTGTGGCCTTACTCCAGCACATATCCTGTTCCCTGACCTAATGGACTTCTGGGCAGGAAGAATGGAGCAGTGGCCAGAACTTGCTCTCTCTGTACTATCTTGTCCAGCCTTTTCTTGTCATCTCAGAGAGGGTTTTCAGCACTGCATCTGAGTAGATTGATATATATGATAAAAGTAGGTATTGCGCTACAAGAGAAGATTCTTTTCTTTTTCTTTTCTTTCTCTAATGTTCGTAGTATTCTTCAGTTAAACGGACCACATACACTCAATAACTCTCAAAATATGGCATGGAGACCTGAAATATAGTAACAAGACGCACTTTGGTGTAGTATGTTCTGAACACCTATCGCACCTAAAGGGTGCAGTATACTCACAAGACTCCACTTGCAAAACGCATAGATGGAATTCTCTTGTGTGACTTCGACAGGAGAGCTTTATCCGTAGAGAGGGCGAAGACCGAGAGCCGTGGGTTCATCTTCAGGGGTTTTTGATCCAAACAACGATCCCACCAACAGAGCACCACTTGCAGAAGATATCACCCATCTCACACTTCCATAGATCTCAAAGGAAGGAGGGCGCAAGGATAGTGAAGTACGTACCAGTTATCACTGATAAAAATGGTTTAATATACTCACAAAAATACAAAGATAAAATCGTATCATGAACAATCTGTGCTGCCCGACCCGGGTTTCGGCATAATGCTTCGTCTGGGGCGTTGATTACTAAGTGGAAACCACTGAGTTTAAGTTCAAGGGGAAAACCTCCCCATTTGCAAACATCATCTGGATCATTTTAAAACATTTTCATAAAAAGCAAACGAAAACCACAATAAATGCGATGTTCTGACCACACAAGCAAACAACAGGTAAAAATGACTTGAGAAATAAAAAAATAAAGATGCAAATAAACCTATATCTCCTCCTACTGCTTAAACCTCTAAGCTCTTTCCTAGACTATGCAGGCATTGATATCACATTTAATGTTTAACCCCTGAGGTTGGATCGTATTCAAAAGGTACATCCACTCTACCTCCTTTTTATTCAATACTGCAGTGAAATCTCCTCCATGTATAGGCGTATGTACTAACTCAATCCCAGTAAATCGCAAACCCCTGCGATTTTTTTGATGGTGGATCTTGAAATGTAAAGAGACACTGTGTGTCTCAAGCCCTTTTTTAATATTACAAATATGCTCCTGTATTCGGGTCTTGAGGCTCCGTGTAGTTCTTCCAACATATTGGAGGCCACACGGGCACTCCAATAGATATATAACACCCACATTGTTGCAAGAAATATTTCCTCTTATTTTAAAAGTTTCTTCTTTTCTTTTGTTAGCTTGTATAGTATCAACAGACCTCACCCGATCTTTTTGAATGCGGTTTTTGCATAGTATGCAAAAACCGCACCATGTGAATTTGCCCTTGGTGGTAACTGTGCGTTTTTTGTTAGTTGCAAAACTAGCACTGTGTACCAGTCTATTGGTTAAATTGCCTGCTCTCTTGAAAACTACAGGGGGTTTGTCTGGTATGTCTTTGTTTAGAACTGGGTCATTCTTTAATATATGCCAATTTTTATTGATCATATTTTTAATTTGACCCACTTTGATGTTGTACTGGGTTAGGAACATATATCTGAAATCATTTTTTTGCTGATCTTTCTTCTTGCTTGCGTGCGTATTATTTGCATTGCGTTTTTCTTGCCCAAATCTTCTGGGAGACCTATTGTCTCTGAATACATTGATTATTTTTTGCAGAAATATGTGACGGTGGCCCCCTCCTATTTTAAAAATTCCTCTAGTGTTATCGATCTCATAGAGAGTATTGGAGAAATCCAGGAAACAATGTGGTTAGCTACAGTACATGTGTCCTCCCTTTACACATGTATACCAAAATATTTGGGCATTAGAGGGGTTCAAGAAGCCTTAGATAGTGACCCACATATGGGGATAGATCAAAAAAGTTTTGTTTTTAGTTTTTTGTCTCACCCACAATTATTTTCTTCATAGTGATTCTTTCTATCTACAGCATTCTGGCGTGGCGATGGGGGCGAAATTCGCCCCCAGCCTCGCCAATTTATTTATGACTATGTGGGAGAGAGAAAGAATTGACACGGTCCTTAATAAAAATCTAGGAAAGGGTCAACTAATAGTATGGCGAAGGTACATAGACGATTGCCTCCTTATTTGGCAAGGTGAGAAAAAAGGTCTAGAGACCTTCATAATGGACATCAATAAAAACCAATTTAACCTAAAGTTCACTAGCCACATAAGTGCTACCTCTGTAGATTTCCTTGATCTAGTTATTTTTGTGGAGGATAGTAGACTGAAAACTAAGACCTTTTTTAAAACTGTGGATGTGAACACATACATAGAATTAAACAGTTGCCATCATCCATCTTGGCTCAAGAATGTACCGAAAAATCAGTTTCAACATATTTCTAAAAACTGCACTAAAACAGAAGACTATAAAGAACAGAGTCAGGTGATAAAAGAAAGATTTCTAGAAAAAGGCTATGAGGAAGAATATTTGGACCTTTGTAGAAAAGAGATAGAAGAAAAACGCGATGCAAATAATCCGCAAGCAAGCAAGAAGAAAGATCAGCAAAATAATGATTTCAGATATATGTTTCTAACCCAGTACAACACCAAAGTGGGTCAAATTAAAAATATGATTAATAAAAATTGGCATATTTTAAAGAATGACCCCGTTCTAAACAAAGACATACCAGACAAACCCCCTGTAGTTTTCAAGAGAGCAGGCAATTTAACCAATAGACTGGTACACAGTGATAGATTTGCAACTAACAAAAAACGCACAGTTGCCACCAAGGGCAAATTCACATGGTGCGGTTTTTGCATACCATGCAAAAACCGCATTCAAACAGATCGGGTGAGGTCTGTTGATACTATACAAGCTAACAAAAGAAAAGAAGAAACTTTTAAAATAAGAGGTAATATTTCTTGCAACAATGTGGGTGTTATATATCTATTGGAGTGCCCGTGTGGCCTCCAATATGTTGGAAGAACTACACGGAGCCTCAAGACCCGAATACAGGAGCATAATTGTAATATTAAAAAAGGGCTTGAGACACACAGTGTCTCTTTACATTTCAAGATCCACTATCAAAAAAATTTGATTTTGCGTTTTACTGGGATTGAGTTAGTACATACTCCTATACGTGGAGGAGATTTCACTGCAGTATTGAATAAAAAGGAGGTGGAGTGGATGTACCTTTTAAATGCGATCCAACCTCAGGGGTTAAACATTGCATGTGATATTAATGCCTGCATAGTCTAGGAAAGAGCTTAGAGGTTTAAGCAGTAGAAGGAGATATAGGTTTATTTGCATCTTTACTTTTTTATTTCTCAAGTCATTTTTACCTGTTGTTTGCATGTGTGGTCGGAACATCGCATTTATTGTGGTTTTCGTTTGCTTTTTATGAAAATGTTTTAAAATGATCCAGATGACGTATGCAATAGAGGAGGTTTTCTCCTTGAACTTAAACTCAGTGGTTTCCACTTAGTAATCAACGCCCCAGACGAAGCATTATGGCGAAACCCGGGTCAGGCAGCACAGATTGTTCATGATACGATTTTATCTTTGTATTTTTGTGAGTATATTAAACCATTTTTATCTGTGATAACTGGTACGTACTTCACTATCCTTGCGCCCTCCTTCCTTTGAGATCTATGGAAGTGTGAGTTGGGTGATATCTTCTGCAAGTGGATGCTCTGTTGGGGGGATCGCAGTTTGGATCAAAACCCGCTAAAGGTGAACCTACGGCTCTCGGTCTTCGCCCTCTCCACGGATAAAGCTCTCCTGTCGAAGTCACACAAGAGAATTACATCTCTGCGTTTTGCAAGTGGAGTCTTGTGAGTATACCGCACCCTTTAGGTGCGATAGGTGTTCAGAACATAATACACCAAAGTGCGTCTTGTTACTATATTTCAGGTCTCCATGCCATGTTTTGAGAGTTATCGAGTGTATGTGGTCCATTTAATTAAAGAATACTACGAACATTAGAGAAAGAAAAGAAAAAGAAAAGAATCTTCTCTTGTAGTGCAATCCCTACATTTATCATTTACATTTAGAGGACTTTTTTACCCACAACGGATTTGCAGCACTTGAGGGGACAAATATCCTTTACAGAGACTTTTGCTTTTTATTAGATTGATATATAGTTTTGTGGCAAAATTCTGTAAAACCTGTAATTTATACATTTATGTCTCTGCTTTTTCCACCATCTGTAAATTGATAGCATTGTATGTATAGGTGTGCATAAGAGATAGCTGTCAGTCACTAAAAGGAAAATTATCTGGCAGCACTGAAAAAATTAGGCGGGTGCTCTGCTCTAGGGTATATGCTCAAACCCAATATACAAAATCAAAAAGCAAGCGGCACTCCAAAATTGAAATAAATGATAAAAAGTTTAATCACCCAAGTGGAATTGCGATGTTTCGGCTCCAAACTGAGCCTTTTTCAAGCAGTGAATACAAGAAAGTACAAGATATTTAACATGTGCTAAATCAAATGGGTAGTGCTAACAGTTCATTATGCAAATTACATAGTTTAACTCTTTCATGTATATAAAAAGACAGAAGCATATATTACATCAAAAAACATTATGTGAAGCAAAATATATCTAGTGTATACATGTTCACAATATATAACATCAAATGTATATATTTATTCATATCATATAACACAATATGCAATAGTGCGCAAAAGTGCCTGTGTTTGTAATCGCTGAAACTGTGGGGAACAATGAGTTAATGTACTAACCAGATAATGCACGACGATGATAACATTCTGTAACAAAGTTTGCGTCCTGCGGTGACGACTGCGCATGTCTACAGCAACGTTACAACCTACGGCACTCCCTGACCGTGACTCATAGATTCGCGCATGCTCATTACTACAAAGGGCGCATTGTGCGCCATTTTACTTATGGATAATCCAGCAGTAGGATTGACGCATGCTCAGATTATTCTCCTTTTCCTTAGCGGCCATGTTGTTATAGGGCAAAACACCGTATCAAACTATAATTAAACCATATCGGCGGAACCGTACTAGAGACTGCGGCGTGACGGGGCTGCACTTGCCAGCGCACACCCATCTCAACCAAGGCCATTAGTCAGCCCGGAGCCCGCACAACCATGCAGATTCCTTGCTAACATAGCCAAACAGCCTCATCCATACGGAATCCCACCAAAGAGGGTTCTCCTCTATTGTATATCACAACGGTGTATCCCTAATCGTGCCAATTAATAGAGTTAGTTATAGACAAAAAAACAGCATCACCGTCAGAACATGCTAAACACAAAAAAAATTAATTGTTGTCGTGTCATCCTCTGGTAGACATTTTCATGTTTCCCATCAGATCCAGATCCATCTAAAATGAAAAAAAAGAAAAAAAAAGGGATTTTAGTGCATAATATTACCAACACCATAGATTCACATTACAACCTATACACTGGGAGAGAGGTATTCTCCAACCTGCAGAAACATACATAAATATGACCCTTATTTCAGACCTTCAAAACTGTATTCAACATTTAAACCATTTGGTCTGCGTGTATTTAACTCATATATCCATTTCAATTCTCTAAGTTTGAGCATCTTGACCCGATTCCCTCCATGCCTAGGTGGTGGAACATGATCCAAAAAGCAACAATTCAAATCCCATTCAGTATGTTTATATTCCATAAAATGTTTGGAAACTGGTAAATCCACACGTTTCTTGCGGATAGAATTTTCAGCCTTATTGTTCAGCCTTACTTTCACCTCTGTGGTTGTCTCCCCAACATATAGTTTTTTACAAGGACAAATCAAAACAAAAATTACAAAAGAGGAATCACATGTCAGATGAAAACGTATGGGGTACGATCTCCCTGTAACTGGATGTATAAAAGCTTGTCTAGTTCTATTTATACAGCGACAATTTACACAACTGAGACATGGGAAGCTCCCAAGTCCCAGTTCTGTAAGCGTTGTCTGTCTCAATCTATTGGCCGATCCCACATCTGCCCTGACTAGCTGCTGTCCAAGGCTCCCACCTTTTCTATATGAAAAAAGTGGTGGATGTTTAAATTCAAGAACACCCCTAATGCATCCTATCAATATTTTCCAATGTTTTCCAATGATCGCTCTAATATCAGAACTAGTGTCATTATAGGTGGAAACAAAGGGAACCTGCGTGGACTTTTTCTCCTCCTTTTGATCTCCTTTATTCCTGGCTTCCTTGGTTCCTCTGTTTGCCAAGTATAGATTGAGCCTATTTTATAATCATCAGCGTCCCTAGTCCATTTTACTCTTTTCCCTTCCTCAATCTCAGATTGGAATTTATTTAAAAATACAGACAGTTCCTCTTTAAACTTAGTCCATTCATCAGGAGACAAAACAGCCAAAAGTTGTTGTTCAACACTATTTAAATCTGTGGATAAAATCTCCAACTCTTGCTGCAAAAACTTGATGTTCAAAAGAATAAAGTCTATTGCGTATCGGTTAGACAAGGTTTCAAATTGTTTGCCAAAAACTTTGTTACCAAAAAAAAAATTAGGTCTGAGACGAGATCTCATCCCCCGGGGAATCCTTTCAGCTTTGAAATATTCCCCTAGGGCAGTGATGGGCAACGTGTGGCTCTCCAGCTGTTGCAGAACTACAACTCCCAGCATGCAAAGCCTGTCTATAGCTATCAGCCTACTGCAGGGCATGGTGGGAGTTGTAGTTTAGCAACAGCTGGAGAGCCGCACGTTGCCCATCACTGCCCTAGGGTAACCATATGTAAACAAAGTGCTATAGATCTACGAGACAAAAACTCAAACCTCTTTTTAAGTTCCTTTACAGATGGTGTGTTCAAGAAGGCTGCGTCTCCATGTATGTCCTGCAGGATCTGATCGACCTCCTCCCGTGTATAAGTGAATCCACATGGTATGTTCTCATACGAATTCGACATTGTTCAAGATTAACCTCTTAAGGACGCAGGGCGTACATGTACGCCCTAGCGTCCTGGTACTTAAGGACTCAGGGCGTACATGTACGCCCTGAGAAGATCCGATCACCGCTGCGCACGTGGCGGTGATCGGAACAGGATGCCTGCTGAAATCATTCAGCAGGTACCTTGTTACAATGCCCAGGGGGGTCTTGTGACCCCCCCGTGTCGGCGATCGCAACAAACCGCAGGTCAATTCAGACCTGCGGTTTGTTGCGCTATGTGTAGTCTCTGATCCCCGTGGTCACAGACCGCGGGGATCAGAGACTAAAATCTGCCCCTTATTGTAAGTTTAACCCCCTGCACCCCGCCATCTTAGTGTCCTCCCGGGCGGTGCAGGGGGATTGCGGCGGTGCTGCGGGTGGGCGGCGCGGAGGCGGGCGGTGCGGCAGGCGGGATCGCACTGTGATCCCCCGCCCGCCTCCTTTCAATGAATTTCCCTGGTGTCTAGTGGGTATAGCAGGGGGTCAGCACATTGCTGACCCCTGCTATAAACTGCTGACATCTGTGCTGCAGATGTCAGCAGTTTAACCCTTCTATACCGTGGTCCCTACGGACCGCGGTATAGAAGGTGTTAACATGGAGGGAGCTCCCTCCCTCTCCCATCGGAGGGCTGCCGTACCTTGCAGCCCCCGATGGGATAGGATGGTAGAGGAGGGAGCTCACCTCTCTTCCCATCACCCACTGCTCTGTAATGGCAGCGGGTGATGGTTACCATGGCAGCAGGACGCTTTCAGAAGCGTCCTGCTTGCCATGGGTATAGTAACTCTGGTCAGACTTCTGCTAAAGGCAGAAGTCTGACCAGACTGTGCAAAGTAAAAAAATACAGTGCAGTACACTATATAGTGTACTGTTCTGTATTATATAGACACCAGGTCCACTGGATCTACAAGAACCAAGTGGGTCTGGGTCAAAAAAAATTCAAAAAAGTGAAAAAAAGTAAAAATCAGAAAAATACATATCACTGAATTAAAATTAAAAAAAAAAAATAAAAAAATACACATATTAGGTATTGCCGCGTCCGTAAAAATCTCCTCTATAAAAATATCACGTGACCTAACCCCTCACGCAAATACCGTAAAAAAAATCACAAAAAAATGGTGTAAAAAAGCCATTTTTTGTCACCTTGCATCACAAAAAGTGTAATACCAAGTGATCAAAAAGGCGTATGCCTCCCAAAATAGTACCAATAAAACCGCCATCTCATCCCGCAAAAAATGAGTCCTTATATAGGACAATCGCCCAAAAAAAAAAAAAATATGGCTCTCAGACTATGGAGACACTAAAACATAATTTTTTTTTCTAAAATGCTATTATTGTGTTAAAGTAAAATAAATATAACAATATACTGGGCACTCCAAGGATATTGATAAAAATAGTGAATTGATAAAATGACAATATCGAAAGTTTTTATTATTAAAACCAAATTATATACACATTAGTCTCCAGCAGAAATAAACTAGGGATTTGTCTCCAGTTCTCTATTGACCATCAATCCAACATGTTCTCCACTAGATATTCGCAGGAC
Source organism: Bufotes viridis (assembly GCA_033119425.1). Lineage (NCBI taxonomy): Eukaryota > Metazoa > Chordata > Amphibia > Anura > Bufonidae > Bufotes > Bufotes viridis. The sequence continues at coordinate 232,063,178 of CM065590.1, forward strand.
CTATAGATATAACTCCTCCAATAGTCTGTCTGTTATGAACAATACTAATAATAGTGAAATATTCTCCTAAAATGACACTAAACGAAAACTACATCCACAATTGTGCAGTCCAGCAATAGTTGTGCAAATAGCGTGCATGTGCAAATGAACAAATCCAACTGTGCAAAAACGCAATATATATCCAGTGCCTCCTTAATTGATCCAATGTCACCGTTTTTAGTTAATATTGATGATAATTAATAGTAGTCTCAATGTCCCTCTAAAATCAATCCAATAACACCATTTGTTATTTAATGATAATAATAATTGATTGTCCAGTGTTCATATTTAACAGTCCTTATTTGAAGTCCAGCTTTTATAACTAAAGTCCTCAGAGTCTCACCATTCAATCCTGCAGGTTGTATTAGCGGCGTCCCGCTATATTCCACATCAGCGGCGTCCCGCTGCAAAACAATTAGACACGTGTCTCTCCTACCTGAGTCTGCCGGCTGATACAGGAACGCTCTTACCCCGGTATTGAGGTTCGGCTTTCAGGAGGTGTTTCACTTTCACTCCCGTTTGTTCAGCCTTCTCTCCTTTAATTTGCTGTAACACGTGGATCGCCCGACCGTAGTTCCAAAGTCCAGGCTTCCTTGTTCATTCAGCGTATAAATCGTTCCGCGGGGCATATACTTGAGAATTGGCGTTCTCTGTATTAGTGCACTATTCAGGGTCCGACCAGACGCGTTTCGGGCTTTGGTCCCCTTCTTCAGTCGAAAGAAGCCCCGAAACGCGTCTGGTCGGACCCCTGAATAGTGCACTAATACAGAGAACGCCAATTCTCAAGTATATGCCCCGCGGAACGATTTATACACTGAATGAACAAGGAAGCCTGGACTTTGGAACTACGGTCGGGCGATCCACGTGTTACAGCAAATTAAAGGAGAGAAGGCTGAACAAACGGGAGTGAAAGTGAAACACCTCCTGAAAGCCGAACCTCAATACCGGGGGTAAGAGCGTTCCTGTATCAGCCGGCAGACTCAGGTAGGAGAGACACGTGTCTAATTGTTTTGCAGCGGGACGCCGCTGATGTGGAATATAGCGGGACGCCGCTAATACAACCTGCAGGATTGAATGGTGAGACTCTGAGGACTTTAGTTATAAAAGCTGGACAAATAAGGACTGTTAAATATGACACTGGACAATCAATTATTATTATCATTAAATAACAAATGGTGTTATTGGATTGATTTTAGAGGGACATTGAGGCTACGTTCACACGACGACAATTGTCGCGCGACAAAAAGTCGCGCGACAATTTGGGAACCACTACACTGCAACATTTGTAGCGCGACATTGATGTCACATTAATGTCGCGCGACAATTTTTATAATGGGAGTCTATGGTGGTGTCGCACGTGCAACATGCAACATGTTGCGACTGCGACACAACAGTCGCAAAAAATCCATCCCGGATGGATTTTCTCCGACTTTCGTGTCGCAGTCGCAGCATGTCGCATGTCGCACTGCGACACCATAGACTCCCATTATAAAAATTGTCGCGCGACAATAGTGCGACTTTTTGTCGCGCGACAATTGTCGTCGTGTGAACGTACCCTGAGACTACTATTAATTATCATCACTATTAACTAAAAACGGTGACATTGGATCAATTAAGGAGGCACTGGATATATATTGCGTTTTTGCACAGTTGGATTTGTTCATTTGCACATGCACGCTATTTGCACAACTATTGCTGGACTGCACAATTGTGGATGTAGTTTTCGTTTAGTGTCATTTTAGGAGAATATTTCACTATTATTAGTATTGTTCATAACAGACAGACTATTGGAGGAGTTATATCTATAGGTCCTGCGAATATCTAGTGGAGAACATGTTGGATTGATGGTCAATAGAGAACTGGAGACAAATCCCTAGTTTATTTCTGCTGGAGACTAATGTGTATATAATTTGGTTTTAATAATAAAAACTTTCGATATTGTCATTTTATCAATTCACTATTTTTCTCAATATCCTTGGAGTGCCCAGTATATTGTTATATTTCTGATACTCTTTTTGTGGTGGTAAGGGTGTATCCACCATACTGAGAGCACCTGATTTGTTTTCCTGTGAATCCTGTGCGTCACTTTTACTGTTATAGTTAAAGTAAAATAAATAAATAAAAAGTATACATATTATGTATCGCCGCAACCGTAAAAACCTGCTCTATAAAAATATCACATTATCTAACCCCTCAGGTAAATACTGTTAAAAAAATAAAATAAAAACAATGTAATAAAAAAACATTTGTCACCTCACATCTCAAAAACTGGAATAGCAAGCGATCAAAAGGTTATATGCACCCAAAAATAGTGCCAATCAAACCGTCATCTCATCCTGCAAAAAATGATACCCCACATAGAACAATCACCCCCCAAAAAAAAAAAATAGGGCTCTCAGACTATGGAGACACTAAAACATGATTTGTTTTGTTTTAAAAAATGATAATATTGTGTAAAACTTAACCCCTTAAGGACACAGGGTTTATACATTTTTGCGTTTTCGTTTTGCGCTCTATGCCTTCCAAGAGCCATAACTTTTTTATTTTTCCGTTCACATGGCCATATGAGGGCTTATTTTTTGCGGGACAAGTTGTACTTTCCAACGCCATCATTTAATAATGCATACGGTGTAGTGGGAAGCGGGAAAAAAATTCCAAATGGGGTGAAATTGCAAATAAAAAGCAATTTGACCACAGTTTTACGGGTTTCTAAATTACGACGTTTGATTTGCGATAAAACTGACCATTTAGTTTTATTCTACAGGTCAGTACGAATCCGGCGATACCCAATATGTATAGCTTTTCTTGCGTTTTGATAGTGAAAAAAAATTCAAAAGTGGGAAAAAAAATTTTTTTTTTTTGTTGCCATGTTTTGACCGCTATAACGTATTTGTATATAAGTGTATGGCGTTGTATGGGGGCTTATTTTTTGTGGGGCGATCTTAACTTTTAGTTGATACCATTATGGGGTGTGTAGGACTTTTTGATCGCTTTTTATTTAATTTTTTTTTGAGGAAATGAAGCGTCCAAAAACGGCAAATCGGCCATTTGGGCGCTTTTTTCCGTTTTTCTGTTTACCGTATGGGAAATATATTTTTATATTTTTATACTATGGGCGTTTTCACACATTGTGACACCCATGATGTGTATTTTCTTTATTTTTTTTATTTTTTTATTTTAATTTTGGGGAAAGGGGGTGATTAAAATTTTTAGGTTTTTTTATTTATTTTTTATTTTTTTATTTTTTTATTTTTTTACACTTTTATATAGATCCCATAGGGACCTATATAAATCAGTTACCTGATTGCTTCTATCATAAACTCCAATACACTTGTATTGGAGTTTATGAGCTATTTACTACTTTCCTATGAAGCCCTATTGCTAACAAGGGCTCCATAGAAATAGTAAGTGATAGCCTCAAGCTGAATGAAAGGCTTGAGGCTATCCTCACAGCGCTCCGATTCTCCCGATCACCACTAGGGAGCCGGAGCACTGCCGAAAGTTTTACTTTCGGTTTTAGCGTGTGCAGATGCCGTGATCAGGATTGATCACGGCATCTGCGGGGTTAAATGATCGCGGTCGGCAGCGCTGCCGACCGCAATCATCAGCTGCGGGGGTCAGCTACAGGAATCAGCCGGACCCCCGCAGCGATGGTGCCCGCAGCGGCCAGGAGCGGGCGCCATCTTTAGGGACTGGACACATGACGTACCCATACGTCATGTGTCCTTAAGGAGTTAAATAAATAAATAAAAAGTATACATATTTGGTATCGGCGCGTCCGACGCAACCTGCTCTATAAAAATAACACATCACCGAACCCCTCAGGTGAACACAAAAAAAAAAAAATACGGTGTCAAGAGCCATTTTTGTCACCTTACATCACAAAAAGTGTAATAGCAGGCGACCAAAATGTCATATGCACCCCAAGATAGTTCCAATCAAACCGCCATCTCATCCAGCAAAAAATGAGCCCCTACATAAGACAGTCGCCCAAAAAATAAAAAAAATATATGGCTTTCAGAATGTGAAGACACTAAAAAAATCATTTTTTTAAAAATGCTGTATTATGTAAAACTGAAACAAAACCCCCCAAAAAGTAGCCATATTTGGTATTGCCGCGTCCGTAGCAACCTGCTCTATAGAAATAGCACACAATCTAACCTGTCAGTTCAACGATGTAAATAACAAAAAATAAAAACGGTCCGAAAATAGCTATTTTTTTGCAAATTTTCCATTTAAATAAATTTTTCCAGTAAAATAAGCAAGGGTTAACAGCCAAACAAAACTCAATATATATTGCCCCGATTCTCTAGTTTGCAGAAACACCCCATATGTGGTCGTAAACTGCTGTATGGCCAAACGGCAGGGCACAGAAGGAAGGGAACGCCATATGGTTTTTGGAAGGCAGATTTTGCTGGACTGGTTATTTGATACCATGTCCCATTTGAAGCCCCCCTGATGCACCCCTACAGTAGAAACTCCAAAAAAGTGACCCCATTTTGGAAAGTACGGGATAAGTTGGCAGTTTTGTTTGTATTATTTTAGGGTAAATATGATTTTTGGTTGCTCTATATTACACTTTTTTTGAGGCAAGGTAACAGAAAATAGAAATTCCGAAAGTTTCATCTCCATTTGCCAATAACTCTTGTGGAACACCTAAAGGGTTAACAAAGTTTGTAAAATCAGTTTTGAATACCTTGAGGGGTGTAGTTTCTTAGATGGAGTCACTTTTTGGAGATTCTACTCTAGGGGTGCATCTGGGGGCTTCAAATGGGACATGGTGTCAAAAATCCAGTCCAGCAAAATCTGCCTTCCAAAAACCATATGGCGTTCCCTTACTTCTGTGCCCTGCCGTTTGGCCATACAGCAGTTTACTGACCACATATGGGGTGTTTCTGAAAACTACAGAATCGGGGCAATAAAAATTGAGTTTTGTTTGGCTGTTAACCCTTGCTTTGTTACTGGAAAAAATGGATTCAAACGGAAAATTTTCCAAAAAATCTAAATTCTGATATTTTATCTCCATTTGCCATTAACTCTTGTGGAAAACCTAAAGGGTTAATGACATTTGTAAAATCAGTTTTGAATACCTTGAGGGGTGTAGTTTCTAGAATGGGGTCATTTTTGGATGGTTTCTATTATGTAAGCCTCACAAAGTGACTTCAGACCTGAACTGGTCCCTAAAAACAATCTCAAAATGGCCTGGATAAGTAAAAGTGTTTTAAAGTTATCACCACATAAAGTGACACTGGTCAGATTTGCAAAAAATGGTCCTTTAGGTGAATTAGGGCTGAGTCCTTAAGGGGTTAAAACAAAAGCAACTTTAGGAAAAAAAAGTTATTTTCGTGCAGAGCCAAGAAAGAGCTAATATACTAAAAGAAAAATTATCTGGCAGCACTGAAAAAATTATATCTTGCACTTTCTTGTATTCACTGCTTGAAAAAGGCTCAGTTTGGAGCCGAAACGTCGCAATTCCACATGGGTGATTAAACTTTTTATCATTTATTTCAATTTTGGAGTGCCGCTTGCTTTTTGATTTTATATATATACACAGATACACAGATAAATTACAGATTTTCTTGAATCCTTTCCCACAAAACTATATATCAATCTGCTCTACTTCTCTTGCTCTATAACATGGATCTTTCAGATTGCATTGCATTTTGTGGTCACAAGTCTTCTTTAACCACATCAGCCCCCTTAGCTTAAACACCCTTAATGACCAGACCACTTTTTACAATTCTGCACTACACTAATTTTACGGTTTATTGCTCGGTCATACAACTTACCACCCAAATTAATTTTACCTCCTTTTCTTCTCACTAATAGAGCTTTCATTTGGTGGTGTTTCATTGTTGCTGACATTTTAACTTTTTTTGCTATTAATAAAAATTTAACGACATTTTTCACTTTCTGTTGTAGAATTTTTCAAAAGAAACTACATTTCTATATAAATTTTTCTATAAATTTATTGTTTTACATGTCTTTGATAAAAAAAATGCAATAAGTGTATATTTATTGGTTTGGGTAAAAGTTATAGCGTTTACAAACTATGGTGCAAAAAAGTGAATTTCTCTGTAAACTGACAACTTTGTATAAAAAATTTTAAAAAGTTGTCATTTACAGAGATATTTCTCACACGCAGCATGGTTATATGTAAAAATACACCCCAAAACACATTGCCCTACTTCTCCTGAGTACGGCGATACCACATGTGTGACACTTTTTTGCAGCCTGGGTGCGCAAAGGGGCCCAAATTCCAATGAGTACCTTTAGGATTTCACAGGGCAATTTTACGCATTTGGATTCCAGACTTCTTCTCACGCTTTAGGGACCCCTAAAATGCCAGGGCAGTATAAATACCCCACAAGTGACCCCATTTTAGAAAGTAGACACCCCAAGGTATTCCGTAAGGGGTATGGTGAGTTCATGTAAAATTTTATTTTTTTGTCACAAGTTAGTGGAATATGAGACTTTGTTTTTTTTTTGTTTTGTTTTGTTTTTTCTTACAATGTCCGCTAACTTGTTCCAAAAAAAAAAATCTTCTATGAACTCGCTATGCCCCTCACGGAATACTCTGGGGTGTCTTCTTTCTAAAATGGGGTCACTTGGGGGGTATTTATACTGCCTTGGCATTTTAGGGGCCCCTAAAGTGTGAGAAGAAGTCTGGAATCCAAATGCGTAAAATTGCCCTGTGAAATCCTAAAGGTACTCATTGTGGATCCGCAAAACACATATGGACGTATGAATAGAGCCTTACAGGGGGGTGATCAATGACAGGGGGGTGATCAGGGAGTCTATATGGGGTGATCAGGGGTTAATAAGGGGTTAATAAGTGACAGGGGGGGTAGTGTGGTGCTTGGTGCTACTTTACAGAGCTACCTTGTCCTCTGGTGGTCGATCCCAGCAAATGGGACCACCAGAGGACCAGGTAGCAGGTATTTCAGACGCTGTTAACAAAACAGCGTCTGATATACCTGTTTGATTTCTTTTTTTTTACTTCTACAGCCTGCCAGCGATTGATCATCGCTGGCAGGCTGCAGTATAACTGCAGAGCTGCGCGCGCGTTCACAGGAAATCTCGCCTGTCGCGAGATGATGCGCGGATGTGTCCAGGAGAAATAAACCTGCCGCCTCCTGGATGCATCCATGCGTTAGGGGGTCGGCAGGCGGTTAACATGTGTATGTGTATAAACAAGGGTAGGCATCTCTCTCCATTAAGGCATAATTTTCCACTGCTTGTTTATAACAAGCCACTGTTTTTTCAGATAACTCCATGTGTGTTTAACCACTTCAGCCCCCCTAGCTTAAACACCCTTAATGACCAGGCCACTTTTTACAATTCTGCACTACACTACTTTCACCGTTTATTGCTCGGCCATACAACTTACCACCCAAATGAATTTTACCTCCTTTTCTTCTCACTAATAGAGCTTTCATTTGGTGCTATTTCTTTCTTGCTGACATTTTTACTTTTTTGATATTTTACTTTTTTGATGAAATTTTTGCAAAAAATGATATTTTTCACTTTATGTTGGAAAATTTATCAAATAAAACTACATTTCTCTAAAAATTTTCTCTAAATTTATTGTTCTACATGTCTTTGATAAAAAAATGCAAAAGTGTATATTTATTGGTTTGGGTAAAAGTTATAGCATTTACAAACTATGGTGCAAAAAGTGAATTTCCGCACTTTGACTTTCTGAGCACCTGTCCTGTTTCCTGAGGTACTACAATGCCCAGACAGTAGAAATACCCCATAAATGACCCCATTTCCGAAAGTAGACACCCTAAGGTATTCACTGAGGGGCATAGTGAGTTCATGGAAGTTTTTATTTTTGTCACAAGTTAGCGGAAATGGATTTTTTTTTTTTTTTACAAAGTCTCATATTCCACTAACTTGTGCCAAAAATAAAAACTTCCATGAACTCACTATGCCCATCAGAGAATACCTTGGGGTGTCTACTTTCCGAAATGGGGTCACTTGTGTGGTATTTTACTGCCCTGGCATTTTAGGGGCCCCTAAACGTCAAAAGCAGTTTGGAATCCAAATGCGTAAAATGTCCTGTAAAATCCTAAAGGTACTCATTGGATTTAGGGCCCTTGTGCATTTGGCTGCAAAAGTGGCACACATGGGGTATCGCCGTACTCGGAGAAGTAGGGCAATGAGTTTTGGGGTGTCTTTTACATATACCTCTACTGGGTGTGAAAATATCTCTGTAAATGACAACTTTGTATAAATTTTTTTAAAAGTTGTCATTTACAGAGATATTTCTCTCACCCAGCATGGGTATATGTAAAAATACACCCCAAAACACATTGCCCTACTTCTCCTGAGTACGGCGATACCCCATGTGTGCCACTTTTTGCAGCCAAGATGCGCAAAGGGGCCCTAAATCCAATGAGTACCTTTAGGATTTTACAGGACATTTTTACGCATTTGGATTCCAAACTGCTTTTGACGTTTAGGGGCCCCTAAAATGCCAGGGCAGTAAAAATACCACACAAGTGACCCCATTTCGGAAAGTAGACACCCCAAGGTATTCTCTGATGGGCATAGTGAGTTCATGGAAGTTTTTATTTTTTGGCACAAGTTAGCGGAAATGGATTTTTTTTTTTTTTTACAAAGTCTCATATTCCACTAACTTGTGCCAAAAAATAAAATTTTACATGAACTCACCATACCCCTCACGGAATACCTTGGGGTGTCTTCTTTCTAATATGGGGTCACTTGTGTGGTATTTTTACTGCCCTGGCATTTTAGGGGCCCCTAAACGTCAGAAGCAGTTTGGAATCCAAAGGCGAAAAATGTCTCTGAAATCCTAAAGGTACTCATTGATTTAGGGCCCTTGCGCATTTTGGCTGCAAAAGTGGCACACATGGTATCGCCAGTACTGGGAGAAGTAGGGCAATGAGTTTTGGGTGTCTTTACATATACCCTACTGGGTGTGAAAATATCTCTGTAAATGACAACTTTGTATAAATTTTTTTAAAAAGTTGTCATTTACAGAGATATTTCTCTCACCCAGCATGGGTATATGTAAAAATACACCCTAAAACACATTGCCCTACTTCTCCTGAGTACGGCAATACCCCATGTGTGCCACTTTTTGCAGCCAAGATGCGCAAGGGGCCCTAATTCCAATGAGTACCTTTAGGATTTTACAGGACATTTTTACGCATTTGGATTCCAAACTGCTTCTCTCGCTTTAGGGGCCCCTAAAATGCCAGGATAGTAAAAATACCACACAAGTGACCCCATTTCGGAAAGTAGACACCCCAAGGTATTCGCTGATGGGCATAGTGAGTCCATGGAAGTTTTTATTTTTGGCACAAGTTAGCGGAAATTGAAATGTTTTATTTATTTTTTTTTTTTTACAAAGTCTGATATTCCACTAACTTGTGACAAAAATAAACTTTTACATGAACTCACCATACCCCTCACAGAATACCTTGGGGTGTCTTCTTTCTAAAATGGGGTCACTTGTGTGGTATTTTTACTGCCCTGGCATTTTAGGGGCCCCTAAAGCGAGAGAAGTAGTTTGGAATCCAAATGCGTAAAAATGCCCTGTGAAATCCTAAAGGTACTCATTGATTTAGGGCCTTTGGCATCTTGGCTGCAAAAGTGGCACACATGGGGTATCGCCATACTCAGGAGAAGTAGGGCAATGTGTTTGGGGTGTATTTTACATATACCCATACTGGGTGTAAAAATATCTCTGTAAATGACAACTTTTTCCATTTTTTTATACAAAGTTGTCCATTTACAGAGATATTTCTCTCACCCAGCATGGGTATATGTAAAAATACACCCCAAAACACATTGCCCTACTTCTCCTGAGTACGGCGATACCACATGTGTTACACTTTTTGCAGCCAAGATGCGCAAAGGGGCCCTAAATCCAACGAGTACCTTTCAGGATGGCATTTTTACGCCTTTTTCTTCTCACGCTTCTGGGCCCCTAAAATGCCAGGGCAGTAAAAATACCCCAAATGTGACCCTATTTTAGAAAGAAGACACCCCAAGGTATTCTGTGAGGGGCATGGCGAGTTCATAGAAGATTTTTTTTTGCCACAAGTTTGCAGAATTTTTTTTTTTTTTCTCACAAAGTCTCCTTTCCGCTAACTTGTGACAAGAAGTTTAATCTTTCATGGACTCAATATGCCCTCAGCGAATACCTTGGGGTGTCTTCTTTCCGAAGTGGGGTCACATGTGAGGTTTTTCCACTGCCATGGCATTTGAGGGTCTCCGCAATCATTACATGTATGGCCAGCATTAGGAGTTTCTGCGATTCTCTTTATATGGAGCATACAGGTAATGAGATTTTTTCCGTTCAGCCTCTGGGCTGAAAGAAAATGAACGGCACAGATTTCCTCATTCGCATCGATCGATGTGGATGAAAAAATCTCTGCCAAAAAATATGCAAGAAAAAAAAAGAGGGGCCTGGCGATTGCCAGGACATAGGGGCTCCGCCCAAACATCCATACCCACTTAGCTCCTATGTCCTGGCAAACGTGATTTCTCCATTCACATCGATCAATCGATCGGTGTGGAGGAAGACATCTTTGCCAGATTTTTTTATACAAAGTGTTTGCCAAAGAATACGAACTCCAACACCTCTCCTCAGCTCATATGCCTGGGCAAACGTACCTGTCCTGCAGAGGAGAAATCTCGTCTTGCAGCGCCGCATACACCGACTTCTAATACAAAAAAACTAGAGACCCTATTAAGGGAGGGTTCCATAGCAACAAAAAAACTTTGCTCAATTGAGCTCAATTCACCACTTTTACCCTTAATATTTAAATCAGTAAAACTTCACTTTTATTAATAGTTCTCTAAGAATGCTTGTGAGTTTTGACACACTCTGTTAAAACTACTGCTCGATTGCACACTGCTATCGCACAGGTTGCTAGTGGTAACGAGGGTGTGCACTACCTCCTAACCTTCCCACAAGTTTGCAATCAGTGTATAACTACCTGCCTGACTAATCCTGCAGGGTACTCGGTGCTGTGAACATACACCCTAAAGTAAATAACTGTTTCCTACTCAGTGTTTAGCAACTCGAGCAGAGCTAAACCAACAGATTCTGTCCCCAACATGTTTCACCAGATAAACTGGCGTCTTCAGGGAAAAGACAGTCTGTCCTTTCCCCTGAAGACGCCAGTTTATCTGGTGAAACATGCTGGGGGACAGAATCTGTTGGTTTTAGCTCTGCTCGAGTTGCTAAACACTGAGTAGGAAACAGTTATTTACTTTAGGGTGTATGTTCACAGCACCGAGTACCCTGCAGGATTAGTCAGGCAGGTAGTTATACACTGATTGCAAACTTGTGGGAAGGTTAGGAGGGTAGTGCACACCCTCCGTTACCACTAGCAACCTGTGCGATAGCAGTGTGCAAATTCGAGCAGTAGTTTTAACAAGTGTGTCAAAACTCACAAACATTTTTAGAGAACTATTAATAAAAGTGAAGTTTTACTGATTTAAATATTAAGGGTAAAAGTGGTGAATTGAGCTCAATTGAGCAAAGTTTTTTTGTTTTTTTTTTTGCATACACCGACTTCACGTGTCTTCTGACAGCAGCGCAATGCTTCTCTCAGAATTCACATCAGTGCTGCGGCGTTTTCGTCGGTTGGTCCGTTGGTCTTCCTGGAAAATAAAGGGTGGTTAGGGGGAAAAAAAAAAAAAAGAAGAAAAAACAGGCAGCAGGCACATGACTTGAACGTTGCAAACTTTATGAAACCGGAACATTGTAAAACTTTTATAAAACATGAACATAAAAACCTGAACTAACTCAAGATTTTTTTTTCTTGCTACCTGTTTAATTTTTTTTTTTTAACCATTTCACTCTTTATTTTCCTAGTAGAAACCTCTCCTTTCCCATGGGACAATGTGTAAAGTGTAAATCACACAGAGATGGTGAGAAGTACACTATACACGTTATCCCAAGTGAAAGGAGAGGTTTCTACCATTTCACACTTCTGCTGTAGCACACCAGCACCGTCCCTATGTGTTAGGTCTCTCAAAACCTAGTATCCTGAGAGACCCTTGAGCCTGAGTGAAAAAAAACTACCTGTGTAGTGCTGTCCCTATGTCCCTAAGTGTACCTGAGTGTGGTACTCCGAAACACTCTCCAAAGCATAGGGCAGGGTGGTCAGGACAGTCAGGACAGAAATAACGGGTGTCACGCCTTATTCCACTCCTGCCACAGACACGACATCTTTTCGGGTGACGGTTGGGTTGAGGTACCAGGAAAGACACTGGGGAAGTGTCGCCGTGTAGACGGCTAACTACACTGGTGGATGGGGCCACGGAACCTCCTGGATACAGGAGTTCCGAAATGATCTCTTCCTGGAATTTAAGGAAGGATCCCGTTCTCCCAGCCTTACTGTAGAGAACGTAACTATTATAGGCAGCCAATTGAATCAAATATACAGACACCTTCTTATACCAGCGTCTGGTTCGTCGGGAAAGCAAATAAGGGGCCAACATCTGGTCGTTGAAGTCCACCCTCCCATGTGGAGGTTATAGTCGTGGACTGAGAGGGGCTTTTCAACGACACTGGTTGCCCGCTCAATTTGGACTGTCGTGTCTGCGTGAATGGAGGAGAGCATGTAAACGCCACGCTTGTCTCTCCATTTCACCGCGAGCAGTTCGTCGTTACACAGTGCAGCCCTCTCCCCTTGCAAGTCGGGTGGTAAGGAGCCGTTGGGAAGCCCCGGCGACTAGGTCGCACGGTGCCACAGCAGCCAATCTGTTCTAGGAACAAATGCTTGAAGAGGGCCACACTTGTGTAAAAGTTGTCCACGTAAAGATGGTACCCTTGCCGAATAAGGGTGACACCAAGTCCCAGACTATCTTCCCACTGCTCCCCAGGTAGTCAGGGCAACCGACCGGCTCCAGGGTCTGATCTTTTCCCTCATAGATCCGAAATTTGTGCGTATAGCCTGTGGCCCTTTCACAGAGCTTATACAATTTGACCCCATACCGGGCGCGCTTGCTTGGGATGTACTGTTTGAAGCCAAGGCGCCCGGTAAAATGTACAAGGGACTCGTCTACGCAGATGTTTTGTGCAGGGGTATACAAATCTGCAAATTTCTGGTTGAAATGGTCTATGAGGGGCCGAATTTTATGGAGCCGGTCAAAAGCTGGGTGGCCTCTGGGACGGGAGGTGGTGTTGTCGCTAAAGTGCAGGAAACGCAGGATGGTCTCAAAACGTGTCCTGGACATGGCAGCAGAGTACACGGGCATGTGATGAATTGGGTTCGTGGACCAATATGACCGCAATTCATGTTTTTTTGTAATGCCCATGTTGAGGAGAAGGCCCAGAAAGTTCTAAATTCGGAAACTTGGACTGGTTTCCACCGGAAAGACTGGGCATAAGAGCTTCCCGGGTTGTCGGCGATAAATTGAGTGGCATACCGATTTGTTTCTGCCACGACTAAGTCAGAGAGCTCCGCAGTGAAAAACAGCTCAAAAACCCCAGCGCCGATCCTATCTGAGCTGTTTCCACCCGAACTCCTGACTGGGCGGTGAAAGGGGGAACTACTGGTGCGGCTGAGCTGGGGGCTGCCAATCAGGGTTTGCCAGCACCTCAGGGATTCTAGGGGCTCTACGGGCCTGTCTGCGCGGTGGCTGCGACGGGGAAACTACTGCACGTGCCACCGCACTCAGCTTCAACTGCCCTTCTGGTGCTCGCCACTTCACCATGTTGTACGGCAGTGCTGGTAGAAGGTCCAGGACGGGCTGCGCTGCTGGTGTATGCCTCACCACGCAATCCGGCAGCGCCAGCCCCACTCTGCTGCCCTTGAAGCGGATCCTGCGTAACCTGCGGTCTAGCGACACGGGCCGGGTACGCCTGGTTCTATCAGGGACCTCAACCTCCTCGTCCGAATCTTTGGGTCAGAGAGCCACTGCTCTCTACAGGTTCGTATTCTGACCCGCTAGATTCGTCAGATGAGGGTTCCCATTCCTCATCCGACTGGGTCAGAATCCTGTAGGCCTCTTCAGGAGAATACCCCTTGTTTGCCATTTGGGATACTAAATTTAGGGGTATTCCCTGAGACTACCCAAGAAAAAAGCAAGCCTGTCTTACAATTGAGAGGGTAGCTGAGTACAGAAGTCGCTGCGATTGATAAAAAGATCAAAACTGATTTTTTTATTGCCGCAGCGCTAGAAGGGATTGTGCAGTGATTACAAAAAAAATTTTTGTCACTGCGGCGGGGTGGGCGTGGGTGAACGCAGGTGTGGGCGACCGATCAGGCCTGATCGGGCAAACACTGCGCTTGGGGTGGAGGGCGAACTAGTGACACTAGTACTATTATAGATCTGACCGTGATCAGTTCTGATCACTTACAGATACTATAAAGTACAAAAGCTGATTAGCGCTACGCTAATCAGCGAACCAGTGACTGTGGTGCGGTGGGCTTGGCGCTAACGCTAACTACCTACCAAAGGGGCCTAAACTAAGCTAAACCTAACAGTCAATCCTAGTGAAAAAAAAGTGACAGTTTACACTGATCACTTTTTTCCCTTTCACTAGATGATTGACAGGTGCTGAGAGGGGTGATCAAGGGGTTAATTTGGGTGATGGGGGCTGATCAGGGGCTAGTATGTGGTGCTTGGTGTACTCACTGAGAGTGTAGCTCTCTCCTGGGTCCAACCGACTAAAAGGACCCAGGAGAGAGCACAGAAGTTATTTAATCCATCATATTTACAAATATGATGGGTTAAATGGCTTGCGATTCGTTTTTTTAAAAGTCATCAGCCCGCCAGCGATGCCGATTGGCTGGCAGGCTGATGACCCAGGTCATCTAAACTTTGTGCAATGCGCGATTTGCGCATGCGCGGCCGAATATGTGCGAAATCTCGCGTCTCGCGAGATGACGCACATCTGCGGCACCCCAGAACAGCCCGACCGCCGCGAGAACGCAGTTGTGCGTTAGGCGGTCGGGAAGTGGTTAAACACCATCTGTCCCCAATATGGGACCATTTTTTAAACTTTAATTTCAAAAAGCAAATGCCGCAGCGCAGTGTGTTTTTTTTTAAACAGGTTGTTTGTTAACACCGTCAACTATGTGTTTACCCATAGCTATAATGGTCATTATTTACTCTTGCTGTCATTGCACTAAAGCAGGGGTGCACAACCTGCGGCCCGGGTCCACACGCGGCCCTCGATACCATTTTGTGCGGCCCACAAACATCTGGTAAAAGACATGTAGGTCTATGTCTTATGGCTTCTTACATGTATATTTTATGTATTCTCCTATTAGATGGAAGTCCTAGAACTTTAACTAAACATTTATAGTATATACTGTATGTTCAATATGGCAGAAATACAGTATTTCAGTTGGTAATACCCCTTTAAGTTTTATTTTCGGCCCTTGGAATTGGTTCAGGCTGACAATGTGGCCCCCAACCAGAAAAGGTTGTGCACCCCTGCACTAAAGAGTTTAAAAGGGAGGGGAGTAAGAGAGAAAAAAAAAACGACAAGAGAGAGTGATGAGTCCTAAGAGATCTCAGAGTGTAATATACCAAATTTTAGGTCAAATGGAGCACTTTTGATTAGAGTAGAACCAATTTAGACCAAAATGAAATTTTTTGCCCGATTCGTTAAAATCAGACCAAAAACAACGTTTAAGAAATTCACTTATCTCTAATTTTGAGTCTTGCAGCATTCTTGTTTTTTTTTAAACCGAAAAAAAAAAATCATGTCAAATTTAAGGCAACAAAAATGATGCAAAGGCATTGTGTGTGAACAGTTGTGATATAATGAGTTCTCATGGAGATGCAAATAAACACTAAGCCAGAAAACATTCCCTACACCTATTTCAGTGCTGACCCTTGTGTTTTGCAGCCCTATGCAGGGGCCCAGCTTACCCTGGTTTGCAGGTTTTTTGTTTTTTTTGTAAAACAAATTGAAAACTAATTGATCATTTAGTGAGAGCAAATGTCTTTCTGACTGTGGAAATCTTTTTCATTGATATAGAAATATACATTATTCCTTGCTAGTGATGATTATTATCATGTAGCATGCAATAAGTATTGCTAGAGAAGCTGTCTGCATATTTTACACTAAAGATTAGGTACAGACAGGCTAGGGAAAGTGTAAAATGGAAAATTGTTGTTTGTGTTGGGGAGGTGCAAGTATTTGGTTCAACTTAGACGCTGTGATCTGGATGCTCGTAAATGTCCGGGTCTTGGCATCAATGATTGGCCTAATTAGGTGCAAAGAACCCCCTCCATTTTTGACAATCAGAGAGGAAGTATGCTCCTGATGGTGAACAGGGATTGATAACATGTACAAAGGTCCATGTTACACACAGCCTTTGGATTGGTCATCAATATTTTACTCCTGGAAAGCAGGAGTAAAATATCGAGGTTGTCTAAAAACAGCACCATTTTCTTCGATGGACAGTGCTTGACTTTGCAGCTCAACCCTATGAACTTAAATAGAACTTTTTTCTTATCTCATACAACCCCTTCAAGGGGTTGGCTACTTTAACTTCAGAAATATAACAATATTGAATAAAGATAATAAAGAAACAACTCTGTAATCAATTTACTATCATAGAATCTACATTATTGCCCCCTCTGTGCATCTTGGGTAGAACAAGATGTCAGGCAGGTAACTTTCTCTTGGCATTCACCAAACCAAGACTCCTCTTTCATGCTGCCAGATACAGAAGCATGATTTATCACTTCACAGAACACATTTCCACTGCTCCAGAGTCCAGTGATATGCCTTACACCACCCTGGCATTGTGCTTAGTGATGTAAGACTTGCATGCAGCTACTCTGCCATGGTAACCCATGTCCTGAAGCTTCCAGTGCAGTTTTTGTGCTGATTTTAATGCCAAAGGAGGTTTGGAACTGTGAAGTCAGAATGGTGTTGGGTCCCAAACATTTCCCCTTTGCAATAATACCACTGACAGTTTATTGGTGAATATCTAGGAGGGAAGAAATTTCACAAACTGAGTTGCAGTGTCAACATATCACAGTACCACAAATTCAGTAAACTATTTAGGACGACTCATTCTTTCACAAATGCTTGAAAAAGGCAGACTACATGGCTAGGTAGTAGATTTTATACACCTGGAAATGAGACAGAATGTAGCACCTGAATTCAATCTGAATTCAATAATTAAGATTTGTGTCCAAATACTTCTATCCATGTTGTGTACATTTGTACAATAGCGTTATATACTACTATTATACAGCAACATAAGAACATGCTAATTGTCATAATCAGTGAAAGTCTGTAAGCTCCAGAACAAAACTGAATAACCACCTACTGCCCTGTAAACTGATTTTTGCATCATACATCCAACCCATACTCCATTAACTATAATGTGTGAATATCATAGCTGTCCAAACATCAAAGAAAACATCTTACCTTACTTCTTTTTTTTTATAGTCAGTGGCATACAAATTGGACCATTGATGAAAATTGCATAAATTGTTCAATCCCTTTCACATATAGCAAATAGCAGGTTCTTTTGTCTTAAAAATGCAAATGTGAACATGGTCTAACAAAATGATTAACCTTCTCTTTTTCTTTGCTTCCCATCACATAGCAAGGTATAAAATAAAATAAAAAATAGAAAAATAGAAAATATAACTGTAAGAAAGCTTCTAATAGTACACGTATCAGGAGGTGAGCCTATCAGAAAAATCATATAACAAGCAGTACTAAAAGTCTGATTATTAAACACAAATTGTATTACTTCAATAACAATAAAAAGTAGCGTTGCTAAGCATCTGGATTAATTGGCTTTTTAAAAATATATTGTAGCACAGTATTTCTCCAACCTGAAGGAACAGTCACAGCATCTTTTACAAATGAGCAGTTAGGTAACTTGGACTATAAAACTTCTGCTGTAACACTTGTACAAAAACACATTATCATAACTTGTTACTCCTTGTGTCATTCAGATTAATAGTATAGTTAATTGGTCAAACTCTGCACCAAAAACAGAGACTGGAAACTGAGTTCACAGAATGAGTGAGGATCCAAATAGTGTGCCACAAATGTTTATAGTTGGAGAGTCCCTTAAATTAAGAGTAAGTTGGTGATCAAAGTCCAATTCAGTAGAACTAAGGCACACCTGGGTATCATGGCCGTTTAATAATGTTAAATGTTAATGTTAATGCGGCCTTAGAGGGGGATTTATCATCTACCT
This sequence comes from Bufotes viridis, assembly GCA_033119425.1. Classification (NCBI taxonomy): domain Eukaryota; kingdom Metazoa; phylum Chordata; class Amphibia; order Anura; family Bufonidae; genus Bufotes; species Bufotes viridis. Next base: position 232,081,396 of record CM065590.1, read on the forward strand.
GCACCTGATTTCTGGCATTAAAAAATTGCAAATCTTGTGTGACAAATTATTCGCAAGTGGCTCAGAGCTGCCGTAGATTTGTGTTTAGGCACACAAACTGCCAGAGGATGCACCTTCTCACAAATTAGGCACATTCCGAGGCAGTGCAGGGAATATGATAGACCAGTGCAGAAAGTGGCTGTCTTCATAAATCTCCCCTATGAGTTGAAGTTTTGAATCTTTTTGTAATTCGCACCCAACCTAAGATCTCTTGAGTCTTGAATTTAGCCGAGGTTGTTGAAACCCTTGATTTTCTTGAGTGGTACACACAGTACAAAATAATTTGTGAAAACCTGAAAGCTAAGATATGACAGCATTTATGCATAAATTCAGCCTTCAGCTGTTTTAGAATATTTATTCTACATCTTCCTCTCACATTTAACAGTAATGTGAATAACAATATTCAATGGAACTGGACATATACATTATATATGTTGGGACAAACTAAACATCTAATGTATATGGGGATCAAATTTCAACACGTCGGATCATTTTGTTTTCAGGGAAGATATGCTGTCACCAGAGATGTCTTGAAAAAGCTTTTTCCCCCTCTCCTTCAGAACACATGGACACTTAAGGGAAGATTTATGAAAAAATGTTTTACGTCGGTCATTGAAATCCGCTGTGCTGCTGTAGGGTGCGCCTAATTTATGACAAGTGGTATGCCTCGTCTTAAATTAGGTGCATGCACCAGAATAAAATATATTTCTGCCTTTATTTGCACTATAAAAACTAGCGCAAATGAAAATAAGTGTGTTGGGCCCCCTTACCACACCCACTTTTCAGTAAAGTTGTGAGGGTGGTTTAGATACGCCATTTGCGACAAAATTTGCCACAAGTGGCATTTAAACAATCACAAACACCCTGTTTGAAACAAAAGTGGCATGGCGGTAATGATTAATTCCCCCCTTATTGTATATGACTATTATTGGGTAACTAGGGATAGATGCCTGACAAAAGAATGTTCAGCCAACAGCTACCTAAAGTGTATACCAGTCTAAAGCTGGCCAACCACTCTAGATGTATATAAGCTGAATCTGATCACTTCAGTCATATCAGCTTATTGTCACGACCGCTATCCCAGCAGCAGTCGTGTCGCACCAGACGGAGGGGAAGGGGAACCCTTGTCTACGGATGGGAAATAGAACGGCCACCCCTGACAAACCCTACGCTGGCATCTGTCTGCCCTGATACCCTAGACGGGGTGTGAACCCGTGCGGCGAATAGGATGCCTAAACCCTGAGTGACCCTCAGAAGACTAGACTGGGGAAAGGCAGATGGGAGCACTAGTCACCATCACTCATGTCTAGGAGAACAACAGGGGAAGACAGTAACAAACAAACAAACAATCTCCAGCAGAGATAGACTTATCCAGTCACGAGCAGAGAAGATGATCCCAACAACGACAGTCCACGCCAGACAAGAGCTCCACAGCAATACCGTCAAACGATCTCCTTCAAAGGTCAGAATAGCACTGGAAGTAAGGACTATATCTGGCAATGACTGCAAGTGAAACTGAAACTAATATAGTAGCTGGGAGTGGCAGACAGCACTCACCTGAGAAGAATGCCTACAAACTCCCAGTCAGGACAAAAAGGTTCACAAGGCAAAACCTGGATGACATACCCTGAACCATGAAGCAAACTCACAAGCTATCGCGAGTAGCAAGTCGCTGCGACCTTCTCTTCCCAGACCTATCTGGATCAGTCACAGTCGTGACACTTATCATCTAATCTGTATGGAGACCACCTAACTGTTGGGTTTCAACATGCCTGGCCCTTTTTTTGTCTTCAGTAGATAAGCCCCACCAGAGGTGTATGGCAGCAGCTTTCTCCCATCTCCCCTTTCAGAACACAGGAGGAAGTCCAGAGAGATAGTTATGTGTTTTTGGCCAGCCTTAGGGGCCATTTGCATAGGCCGATGCACAGGGCAATGATCAGGAATGATCTTTCAACTGCATCTCCTCTGTATGGCGATGAACGATAGCTATGCTTCTGTTGACAGTGTTTTTAGGTGAAAGGAGAAGGCAGTAATCACATGATGTATGACCTCATGGGTAACCATGCGGGCATATGTTCAGGTTTTTTTATGCAGTTTTTGAAGCCTAAACCATGAGTGTATTAAAAAAAAGGAATAGTATCTATTAGGGTTGAGCGAACGCGAACTGTAAAGTTCGGGTTCGTACCGAACTTTAGGGTTTTTGGTACCTGGACCTGAACCAGAACATTTCCGTAAAAGTTCGGGTTCGAGTTCGGTGTTCGGCAATTTAATGGTGCTTGGTAAAAGGCTGCAGGGCAGCCAATCAACAAGTGTTTACTGCCCTTAAAAGCCATCACAGCCATGCCTACTAATTGCTAGTGTTGAGCGCAAATATTCAAATAGCGAATTTTAATCGCGAATATCGCAACTTCGAGAATTTCCTGGCTGCTGCTTGCTTGTTGGCCAATGTGAGAAGGCTGCAATAGCTAGTGAATTAGAATATTCTTCATTATTTAAAATGGCTTATGTTATGCGAAAAATTGGTAATTAAATATAAGCATTAATCGAATTGCACAAGGGTATTAAGCAACTTTCCTATTGGGTTGGCTTGGTAGAATTGTCGAATATGTAGAAGATAGCGCTACCAAGCCAAGCCAATCCAATAGGGAAGTTACTTAATGTCCTTACGCTATTCGATTAACGCGCATACTTAATTGAAGATTTTTCACATAACATAAACTATTTTAAATAACTAAGAAAATTCTAAATCAGTAATGACTCATTACTGATTTAGAATATTCTTTATTATTTAATATAGTTTATGTTTTGCGAAAAATCGATAATTAAATATGCGCATTAATCTAATTGCGTAAGGGTGTTAAGCAACTTTTCTATTGGGTTGGCTTGGTAGAATTGTCGAATATGTAGAATATAGCGTTATATTCTACATATTCGACAATTCTACCAAGCCAACCCAATAGGAAAGTTGCTTAAACTATATTAAATAATGAAGAATATTCTAAATCAGTAATGATTTCCCTATCCACATTTGTTTGCAGGGCACTTGTCATGCTCTTACCCACATTTTTCTGCCTTTTGCAGACCTCTAGCCCTTTCTATGACTCTTTTACCCTAGGTTCACACCTGAGCGTTTTTCAGCGTGTTCAAACGCGCTGAAAAACGCTCAACAGATGAAAACCAATGCATCCCTATGGGAGTGGTTCACACTTGAGCGTTTTACAGCGCGTAAAAACGGGCTGTAAAACGCCCGACGCATAAGCTCGTTCAGGAGCGTTTTTTTGGGCGTTTGTCGCGCTTTTCCTCCCATAGACTTCAATGGGAACGCGCATAAAACGCGCGTTAAAGTGTAGATATGCCTTTTTCTATTGGTCTCCAGAATCACGAACGCGTATGACGCGCGTTTCCTATTTGCAAAAACGCACTAAAATATGCACGACAAAAACGCGTGTAAAACGCGCGTTTCAAAAACGCTCAGGTCTGAACCCAGGGTTAGAGCCATTTTAGTGCCCCAAAGTTCGGGTCCCCATTGACTTCAATGGGGTTCGGGGTCAAGTTCGGGTCCCGAACCCGAACTTTGCAGGGAAGTTCGGCCGAACTCGGCGAACCCGAACTTCCAGGTGTCCGGTCAACTCTAGTATCTATCCTTTATATTTATGTTCTCTTTTTGTGATCAACTCCTGATTTTGGCTTCAAAAACTGCATCAAAATACCTGACCATGTGGCTGTCCCCTGACAAAGGGAAATTCAAACAGTCATCCCAGATAATTGTTTCGATTTTTAAGCCTATATATAATGGTCTTAGACAATGTGCAAAAGAAAACATATCTAAATTAGGCTACCACAGCCCCAGTCTTGCTAATTAAACACAATTACATGTGTTGGTCAGATAATTACTTAAGAAGATAGGTGACATTTGCATCAGATATTGTTGTTCCCACAATAGGTCTAAAAAAATCCCGTATATGCAAAATCTAGCAATTACTGTGATTACAGGAGGTTTCACTAACAGGTGTTTCTTCACAATGAGTCCAATTATCATTTGCAGGTAATTTGTTAGTAGGTGTTCTTATGAGTCATTGCTCTCAGTTCAACCAGTGCAGCAGTGATCCTAGGTATCAGGAGCACGCTTTAAGCATTTAATGAATACTACTTTTTGATGTGCTGTTTCATTTGTAAAATTGCATGAAAACTATTTACACTGTGTGACAATGTCCTAAAGGGTTAGCTAATCATGGTTTTATTATAGAGCCGACTGCCACAGAAAATAATGTGAAATGAAATGAAAATGGAAGTGGGCATTACTGCTTACATGCTACAGATCTACCGTATTAGTTTTTACACCCTCCCACTAATAAAAACTAATTGTATTTTTCAATTGACTGCTTTTTATACATGCAGACATGAAAAAAAACACTGTGAATTAGAGACTGATGGATACACAGCAACTGATGGTTTTATTTTTTAACCCATTTTCAACATTTTGTGAGACATTTAGAACTGCCGGGCAAACCCTTTTAGCCTCTTTACTGTCAGTATAATGAAGAATGTAATGGTAAGACGTATGGTATGAAGTTTAAGAGTCCCAAATGTGAGGCTAGTGATGAATATCGGGAAAAACTGAAAAAAATCTAAACATTTCTGCTTAGACAAAAGTAAAACTTCCACCATGAGACATCTATCTTCCAATTTATTAAGCAAATTTCTTTAGTTTTGGATGCACACTATGAAATTTCAAGTATAGGTGAACTATTCAACTGTAAATCTTTACTTTATTTTAGATTGTATTACAGGAAAATAGATAATCCAATGACAATTATAAACTGTTTAATATTTTAAAGCCCATCACAGAGATATATACTATATACGATAAAATATTTTACTAAAAATCCCAATCATGTTTCTCCTATTATTTAGACTCTGAGGGGAGTGCTTTTGGTGACAGATTCTCATTGAAGAGATACAATTAAAGATATGGGCTAAAATCTTAATGTTTGCTGTGAGCAATTCAGTCACTTTTTCTTCAGATTAGGTTTTAATTGTTTATTTGTAAACACATAGATAAGAGAATAAAAAACTGGTCTAGAAAATTTGAAGGTGGATACAATACACTATACTCTAGTGGGTTAAATATAAAACCTGAAAGTGGATATAATAGATTAAACTATAGTGGGTGAAATATATAATCTGAAATGCACTATACTGTGCTGGGTTAAATATACAATCTGAAAGGGGATAGAATACACTATACTATGCTGGGTTAAATATAAAATCTGAAAGTGGATATAATACTATATATAAAGTTCATATATACTAGTGGATTACATGCACAATCTGAAAGTAGATATAATACACTATACTGTGTTGGGTGAAATCTAATATCTGAAAGCGGATTTAATATACTGTAGTGGGTTAAATCGACAATCTGAAAGTAGCTATAATACACTATTCTATAGTTACATATACAATCTGAAGGTGGATATAATATACTATACTGTAGTGGGTTAAATATACAATCTGAAAGGAGATATAATACACTATACTGTGTTGGGTGAAATATAAAATCTGAAAGTAGCTATAATACACTATTCTAAAGTAAGTTACATATACAATCTGAAAATGGATATAATACACTGTACTGTGTTGGGTGAAATATAAAATCTGAAAGTGGATATAATGCACTATACTGTGTTGGGTGAAATATAAAATCTGAAAGTGTATATAATACACTATACTGTCATAGGTTAAATATACAATCTGAAAGTAGCTATAATATACTATTCTATAGTAAGTTATATATACAATCTGAAAGTGGATATATTATACTATACTGTAGTGGGTTAAATATACAATCTGAAAGTAGATATAATACACTATACTGTGTTGGGTGAAATCTAAAATCTAAAAGTAGATATAATGCACCACTCTATAGTGAGTTACATATACAATCTGAAAGTGGATATAATACACTATACTGTAGTTGATTAAATATAAAATCTGAAAGTGGATATAATACATTATGCTATAGCAGTGAAAAGAACAATAAATGGGTTTCTCATATCTTTGCACTCAAACCCTTCTTCACCTTCATCTGTCTTTCCACATTAATCACACAAGTGGTCAACTAGCGCCAGGTTGAGATCATATCTCCACTTATGAACACAATAAGCTTGCCACTCGAGGACTGTGGAAACCAATTACTCATTTTCCATCAATTTGATTCTTCTTTGCATATGATATTATTCATTTTCGACATTTGAATCTAGGCTACATTACTTACTGCCTTATGCATTTTGGCTTCTACAAATATAAAGCTAATTATGCTCAAAACAAAACCTAAATTGTCCCTGTACTTTAAACATTTTTTGAAGGTCATAGCCACACACCAAAGATTTTGATTGGCGGTGTCAGAGTGCTGAGACCCCCCCACTAATCGCTAGAATGAAGAGAGAGAAGCTCTCACATATAGAGCCCTATCCAAACTGCTGAAGATGGTCTATGTTCCATCTCCTGTGAATGTGCAGTGAGGAGCAGTGCTCTAAGTGAGCACTTCGGTCTCCTCATTTTAATGATTGGTATGAAACTGATTTTCAATAGCAGAGTTTTCTGCAACAAAATCTGTTGCATGTGAAGACACCCTAACAGTGTTAAATCGTTTACGACCGCTAATGACCGTGTCCTGTTAGGCTGGATGTGGAGAATTCAAGGAGGCTGTTCCTCTGCTGCTGGATTGCTTTAGCGCAAAGTGTAAAAGTAGCCTTACACATGAATCTGTGACATCCAAATTTACACAGGGTGAATATGGCTGAATACAACTTTCAGTAAAGAATATAGGGACACATTTATTAAGACCGGTGTTTTAGACGCCGGACTTAATAAAGCACTAAGCTGGTGGTGGTTCTGCCGAAGTTATGAAGAGGCGCTGTCCAGTTCTTATGAAGAGGCCCCTGCCAGTTCTAAATGTAAGACAGCTTTGTACTGGCCCATCCCCTTCCCCGTCTGTGCAACGGCCACTCTTTTAGACCTGGCGTGAGCGGAGAGAAATCGCAGGTTGCGGCGCAACTTGCTGTTGCGCTGCAATCTGCACCTGACATACGCCTAATATAGGCATATTTCAGCATCATAAATGAGCCCCATAGTGCCTCCAGGCAATGCCATTGGATGAGCCATTATAAAGGAGGCCTGTGTGCATGGAGTGACTCATATACTTTTACTCATTTCGATAGTGTATGGTATTATTTTTTCTCCACCACTGATTTCTACCATCTACCCATCATTTGTGTCTACAAGCTAAGAAAGTAGTTCTATCTGTCTGGCATTACTGGCTGGTTAGGCCAGGCCTTCCAATCATCTACATATTCATGTGTAGTTTGTAAAAAATTGAGCTTGATTGGAGGAGCTTGTAGTCTGTTATTGTAATTATCATCATTTTACAGTTTACAGTAAGGGCTCTTTCACACTTGCGTTTTTGGTTTCCGTGCTAGAGTTCCGTTCTCGGGGCTCTAGGACGGAAAGATACTGATCAGGATTATCCTAATGCATTCTGAATGGAAAGAAATCCATTCAGGATGCATCAGGATGTCTCCTGTTGTCTTATGTTTTTTGGACGTTGACAAAACCGTAGCATGCTGCGGATTTGTCTCCGTCCAAAAATCCGGAAGACATGCCATAACGCCGGATCCAGAATTAATGCCCATTGAATTAATGCCCATTGACGTTTAGCTCTGCGCATGCGTAGCAGCAGTTCCGATCTGGGCCCTAGTGTAAGCTGGGGCTCCGATCGGTTACCATGGCAGCCAGGACGCTACTGAAGTCCTGGCTGCCATAGTAAGTACTCCGCAGCAGTGTGCTTTACCTGCGCTGCGGCCTCGAGCGCTCCTTCATGATGTCACAGGTCCAGGCGGGGACCTGTGACATCATGAAGGAGCGCCCGGCGGCCGCAGCGCAGGTAAGTACACTGCTGCGGAGTACCATGGCAGCCAGGACTTCAGTAGCGTCCTGGCTGCCATGGTAACCTGAAAGCATTTCGAAGACTGATCAGGATCCTGAGATCCTTAGAACGCAAGTGTGAAAGAGCCCTTAGTGCGGCTAATTCTGTCATATTATTGGTCTGACCTATAGATAAGTATTACTTATTGAAAAAGCTAAATCAGTTGGAGAAATTATTTGCAGCTAATAAACAATTGGCTATCCATGGTTTTTTGTTAAGTTGTTGAGGAGAAAAAACAAGACAAGGAGGTTGACAAACCTTTGTTCAACATATTCTTTGGAATTTTTGCTGGAGTAAGGGTACTTTCACACTAGCGTTATTCTTTTCAGAGGCTCAATACCAGAAAAAACTAATCACCTTTAATCTAATGCATTCTAAATGGAGAGAAATCCGTTCAGGATACATCAGGATGTCTTCAGTTCAGTCATTGCACGTTTTTTGGACAGAGAAAATGCCGCAGCATGCTGCGGTATTATCTCTGTCAAAAATTCCGAACCACTTGCCGGAATGCCATATTCGGCATTAATTTGCATTGAAATGTATTAGTGACGGATCCGGTATTAAAAATACCGCATTGACAGATCCGTTCTACCAGTCTGTGCATGCGCAGACCTTTAAAAATGTGAACAAATAAATAACGGATCAGTTTTTCCAGATGACAACCAGAGAAACGGATCTGTTATTGTAATGCATTTGTGAGACGGATCCGGATCCGTCTACAAATGCTGTCTGTTTGCATACAGATTTCCGGATCTGGCAGGCAGTTTCGGCGATGGAACTACCTGCTGGATCCTCAGAACGCAAGTGTGAAAGTACCCTAAGCAGGGTATTTTCTGTCACAAATGAAGGGTACTTAAAATCGGTTTTCTGGGATTACTATGGTTTTTAACAAATATGTTCATGTAGATTCTTACCTCATGTACATCTTCCTCATACTTTTCTTTTCAATTTGGACTCTCCCGTTTTCACCATGTAAATGAATCACTTCCTATTTACTTAACCTCTTTACAGTCACGTTAAAATTTAAAAAAAAGTCCCAAAAATGTCACTTTTTTATTGTACAGTCATGGCCAAAAGTTTTGAGAATGACACAAATATTAGTTTTCACAAAGTTTGCTGCTAAACTTCTTTTAGATCTTTGTTTCAGTTGTTTCTGTGATGTAGTGAAATATAATTACACGCACTTCATACGTTTCAAAAGCTTTTATCGACAATTACATGACATTTATGCAAAGAATCAGTATTTGCAGTGTTGGCCCTTCTTTTTCAGGACCTCTGCATGCTCTCAATCAACTTCTGGGCCAACTCCTGACTGATAGCAACCCATTCTTTCATAATCACTTCTTGCAGTTTGTCAGAATTAGTGGGGTTTTTTGTCCACCCGCCTCTTGAGGATTGATCACAAGTTCTTAATGGGATTAAGATCTGTGGAGTTTCCAGGCCATGGACCCAAAATGTCAACTTTCTGGTCCTCGAGCCACTTAGTTCTCACTTTTGCCTTATGGCACGGTGCTCCATCGTGCTGGAAAATGCATTGTTCTTCACCAAACTGTTGTTGGATTGTTGGAAGAAGTTGCTGTTGGAGGGTGTTTTGGTACCATTTTTTATTCATGGCTGTGTTTTGAGGCAAAATTGTGAGTGAGCCCACTCCCTTGGATGAGAAGCAACCCCACACATGAATGGTCTCAGGATGCTTTACTGTTGGCATGACACAGGACTGATCGTAGCGTTCACCTTTTCTTCTCCGGACAAGCCTTTTTCCAGATGCCCCAAACAATCGGAAAGAGGCTTCATCGGAGAATATGACTTTGCCCCAGTCCTCAGCAGTCCATTCACCATACTTTCTGCAGAAGATCAATCTGTCCCTGATGTTTTTTTTGGAGAAAAGTGGCTTCTTTGCTGCCCTTCTTGACACCAGGCCATCTTCCAAAAGTCTTCGCCTCACTGTGCGTGCAGATGCGCTCACACCTGCCTGCTGCCATTCCTGAGCAAGCTCTGCACTGGTGGCACTCCAATCCCGCAGCTGAATACTCTTTAGGAGACTATCCTGGCGCTTGCTGGACTTTCTTGGACGCCCTGAAGCCCTCTTAACAATAATTGAACCTCTTTCCTTGAAGTTCTTGATGATCCTATAAATTGTTGATTGAGGTGCAATCTTAATAGCCACAATATCCTTGCCTGTGAATAGTGATGTCGCGAACATAAAATTTTCAGTTCGCGAACAGCGAACGCGAACTTCCGCAAATGTTCGCGAACAGGCGAACCGGGCGAACCGCCATAGACTTCAATAGACAGGCGAATTTTAAAAACCAAAGGGACTCTTTCTGGCCACAATAGTGATGGAAAAGTTGTTTCAAGGGGACTAACACCTGGACTGTGGCATGCCGGAGGGGGATCCATGGCAAAACTCCCATGGAAAATTACGTAGTGGACGCAGAGTCGGGTTTTAATCCATAAAGGGCATAAATCACGTAACATTCCTAAATTGTTTGGAATAACATGCTTTAAAACATCCAGTGTGTGTATACGATCAGGTATGATGTTGTATCGATCAGGTAGTGTAAGGGTTACGCCCGATTCTCAGACATTGACAGACCAAACTCCCCTTTTAATGCACCGCAAACAGTCCATTTGCACAACCGCAAACTCCCCATTTGCACAAGGTTGGATACCAAGCTAGCCACGTCCCGGTGATGTCATTGAAGGTTTCTTCCTCCACCCAGCCACGTACAACACCAAGGGTCCCCGAAAGGTCAATTGAATTGATTTTTCGAACGGGGAGATGGTTAAAAACGCTGGCTCCCTCCCCTTTGTTTTAATCCACGGTCACTGCTTCTGCACCGTGCAATTTACTCTCACACCCGATATGAGTGGTATTTTCTGTAGTACTATTCTCATCAGTTTAATCCTCTAACATCCCCAATCTGGGGGCCATTTATTGAATAGATTTTTCGAACGGGAGATGGTTAAAAACGCTGGCTCCCTCCACTCTGTTTTAATCCACGGTCACTGCGTCTGCGCCGTGCAATTTACTGTCACACCCGATATGAGTGGTATTTTCTGTAGTACTATTCTCATCAGTTTAATCCCTCTAACGTTCCCAATCTGGGGCCATTTATTGAATAGATTTTTCGAACGGGAGATGGTTAAAAAACGCTGGCTCCCTCCACTCTGTTTTAATCCACGGTGACTGCGTCTGCGCCGTGCAATTTACTGTCACACTCGATATGAGTGGTATTTTCTGTAGTACTATTCTCATCAGTTTAATCCCTGTTACATCCCATATCAGGGATTGCCTTTTGTGAAAAAAATTTAGGCCGGGTACCTTCGACTGCCTTCACAATGACAGACCAAACTCTCATACACCAAACTGAATTGATTTCAGGAACCGGGAGATGGAAAAGCAGCTTGGTCGGTCCTCATACTCCCAAATTGGGGCACTGCGCGTGCACAGAGCAATGTGCTGTGACACCCTATATGAGTGGTGTCTTAACTAGTACTATTCCTATCAGCGGCGGGCGGGTGCGTGGTAACTTGAGAGCAGGTGACCAAAGCTGAGCTGGAGGAAGATGGTGCGTCAAGGTTCTTAGCGGAAGCTGTTGAAGATTGGGTGTCCTGTCTAAGCCAGTCAACTACGTCCTCAGAATTTTTCGGGTTCAGGGTACATGGCCTCTGAACACTAGGCATTATTCCAGGGACAGTGGAAATCACAGCACCACGACCACGACGGCCCCTGCGGGGTGGCCTGCCTCTGCCTGTCATTTTTTTCGATAAGTGGTACTGTGCCACCCTGTATCAGTGGTGGGCACTGGCAGTGGGCACACTACAGTCTGTGGAAGTGGGCCTGACACACACTGGCAGCAGGCAAGCAACTGAAATTAGACTAATGTGTAAAAATGAAATGCCTTATTTATCGGCAAGCTACTGTGCCACCCGGTATCAGTGGTTGGCACTGGCAGTGGGCACACTACAGTCTGTGGAGGTGGGCCTGACACACACTGGCAGGAGGCAAGCAACTGAAATTAGACTAATGTGTAAAAATGAAATGCCTTATTTATCGGCAAGCTACTGTGCCACCCGGTATCAGTGGTTGGCACTGGCAGTGGGCACACTACAGTCTGTGGAGGTGGGCCTGACACACACTGGCAGGAGGCAAGCAACTGAAATTAGACTAATGTGTAAAAATGAAATGCCTTATTTATCGGCAAGCTACTGTGCCACCCGGTATCAGTGGTTGGCACTGGCAGTGGGCACACTACAGTCTGTGGAGGTGGGCCTGACACACACTGGCAGGAGGCAAGCAACTGAAATTAGACTAATGTGTAAAAATGAAATGCCTTATTTATCGGCAAGCTACTGTGCCACCCGGTATCAGTGGTTGGCACTGGCAGTGGGCACACTACAGTCAGTGGAAGTGGGCCTGACACGCACTGGCAGCAGGCAAGCAACTGAAATTAGACTAATGTGTAAAAATTAAATGCCTTTTTTATGCAAAGTCCTGTGCCAGCCGGTATGAGTGGTAGGCACTGGCATTGGGCACACTACAGTCACTGGAAGTCAGCCTGACACACACTGGCAGGCAACTAACCTTAGATTAAAGTGTAAAAATTAAATGCCTATTTTGATGCAAAGTCCTCTGCCAGCCGGTATGAGTGGTAGGCACTGGCAGTGGGCACACTACAGTCACTGGAAGTCAGCCTGACACACACTGGCAGGCAACTAACCTTAGATTAAAGTGTAAAAATTAAATGCCTTTTTTGATGCAAAGTCCTGTGCCACACGGGATGACAGGGGTGGGCACTGGCAGTGGGCACACTACAGTCAGTGGAAGTCGGCCTGACACACACTAGCAGCAGGCAAGCAGCTGAAATTACACTAAAGTGTAAAAATTAAATGCCTATTTTGATGCAAAGTCCTCTGCCAGGCGGTATGAGTGGTAGGCACTGGCAGTGGGCACACTACAGTCACTGGAAGTCAGCCTGACACACACTGGCAGGCAACTAAACTTAGATTAAAGTGTAAAAATTAAATGACTTTTTTGATGCAAAGTCCTGTGCCACACGGGATGACAGGGGTGGGCACTGGCAGTGGGCACACTACAGTCAGTGGAAGTCGGCCTGACACACACTAGCAGCAGGCAAGCAGCTGAAATTACACTAAAGTGTAAAAATTAAATGCCTTTTTTGATGCAAAGTCCTCTGCCAGCCGGTATGAGTGGTAGGCACTGGCAGTTGGCACACTACAGTCACTGGAAGTCAGCCTGACACACACTGGCAGGCAACTAACCTTAGATTAAAGTGTAAAAATTAAATGCCTTTTTTTGATGCAAAGTCCTGTACCACACGGGATGACAGGGGTGGGCACTGGCAGTGGGCACTCTACAGTCTGTGGGCCTGCAGCTCCTCACACACAGGCAGGCCATGCAACTGCAATATGCATATAAAGGAAAAAAAGCAGACTAATGTTGCAGCCCTAATAAGGGCTTTTTGGGGTGCTGTCAGGACGCTGTCCTTACAGCAGAGATCAGATGAGTCTTTCAGGACTGGAGTGGACACTGAATTCACTAGCCTAGCTATCGATTTCCCAATTAAATCAGCAGCAACTACACTCTCCTTCCTCTCACTAAGACTGCAGCTTCAGAATGAATCTAAAATGGATGCTGTGCAGGAGGTGGGAGGGTCTGGGAGGGAGGGTATGCTGCTGATTGGCTGGAATGTGTCTGCTGACTGTGAGGTACAGGGTCAAAGTTTGCTCAATGATGATGTATAGGGGGCGGACCGAACATCGCATATGTTCGCCCGGCAGAGGCGAACGCGAACAAGCTATGTTCGCCGGGAACTGTTCGCCGGCGAATAGTTCGGGCCATCTCTACCTGTGAAGCCATTTTTATGCAACGCAATGATGGCTGCACGCGTTTCTTTGCAGGTCACCATGGTTAACAATGGAAGAACAATGATTTCAAGCATCACCCTCCTTTTAACATGTCAAGTCTGCCATTTTAACCCAATCAGCATGACATAATGATCTCCAGCCTTGTGCTCGTCAACATTCTCAACAAGACGATTACTGAAATGATCTCAGCAGGTCCTTTAATGACAGCAATGAAATGCAGTGGAAAGGTTTTTTTGGGATTAAGTTAATTTTCATGGCAAAGAAGGACTATGCAATTCATCTGATCACTCTTCATAACATTCTGGAGTATATGCAAATTGCTATTATAAAAACTTAAGCAGCAACTTTTCTAATTTCCAATATTTATTTCATTCTCAAAACTTTTAGCCACGACTGTGGATTTTTAATATGTGTCTGCAGTAAATCTTGTTGGTGGACAACTTAGGGAACACTATAGCATTTTTACCCCTTAGTGACAATTAATTTTAGCCTCAAGGACCAATAATATTTTCCCTCTTTGTGTTCTATCAGTCTATCATAACTTTTTAATTTTTTCTTCAAAATATTTTTTTCCCCAGATTAGTTGTAGGTTTTCTAGGAATCATTTTGGGGTATATATAGTCTATTAACTCCTTAGTGACCATGCACATTTTTTAAAAGTCGCATTCCAAGAGCTATAACTTTTTTGTTTTCTCATCAATGTACTTGTTCTTATTTTTTGCAGGACAAGTTAAGGTTTTTAATGCACCATTTTGGGTACATGTAATGATTGGTTAAGCCAGCTGTTTCTCTAAATCCAACTTTGTTTGCATCAGTAAAAAGACGTATAAGTGGTCACTAAGGGGTTAAATAACTATTATTATTTTATTTTTAGGGAGAAAGATTTTAAAAAAAAGCAATTTTTACATTATTTTGTGGAATTAATTTATGACGTTCACAGTTTGGTAAAAATAACATGATTTTATAATATGTGTCAGTACAATGATGATAATGCCACATTTTTATATATTTTTCTATTATTTTTTATTTCCTCCTGCAGGCTGTCAGCTCTGTAACTGTTTCCCCTCCTCCTCCAGACTGACAGGGAGGGGGTGACTTCTTTAACTGCTCATATCCCTGGTTTGGTACCAGCTGGAGATAGGACAGCAATATGTTCAGTACACAGGAAAATATCTCTGTTAGAAATCACGATGCAGTGAACACAGCTGAAAGTAAAAGCAGGTTTTACCTGTGATTATTCTCGACTCAATGTCTAACAGTATCATGATACTGCATAACCGCTTTAAAGTTTTGACATTGATGGCATATCTTCAGCGATGTCTATCAATATCGAATTTCTGGAGGATAATGTACCCCCAGCAATCAGCTGTTACCTTGAAGCTCTGGTGCCAAAAATCGATGATGGAACTATACATCTCCATCCACTGTGTAGTTGGCGGAGCTGGTAACTGCAGCACTGCTCCCATTTTAGGACACAATGGAAGAAACTGTGTAGTTCTGAGGCTCATTACCAGCAACTGAGCTACAAGGTAACAGCTGATGGCTGATCTAATTTTGATGGCCTATCCTGAGGATCAAGGTCATCAATACCAAAATCCTTTGACCCCAAAAGGTTATACAGCATATACCTTAAAGTGGTATCAATAAAAATTAACTATAGATAGCCCCACAATAAATGAGCTCTTTTACAGCACCATAAAATTAGTTTTAAAATAAAATGTTTTAAAGCACTTTTTTAAAAGTATTAAAACATAACACAAACTATATAACTTTGAATTGGTGTAAACATACTAACCCTCAGAATAATATTAAGATAATGTGTCATTTTTACTGCACAGTGAATGTTGTATAAATAAACCTGTGGAAGAATAGCGCAATTGCATTTTCTTCCAATTCCCAATATATCATGTGGAATGTTATATGGTGCCAATAGAAAGCACAACTTGTCCTGCAGAAACATGCCCACATACACTTATGTGAACAGAAAAATAAATATATGTATATTTATGGATTTTGAAAGACAAGGAGTAAACAAAGGAAAAACATTCATTTTGTAGGGAAGGAGTTAAAGGGGTTGTCCTATCTGGACATTTATGGCATATAGAAATAATATGCCATAATTGTCTTTTAAGTGCAGATCCCAACTCCAAGTCCCACCAGAAACAGTTCCTCCAGATGAATGGAGAGCATGCTGCACATGCACAGGATCCTCTCTATTTACTGCTATAAGACTTCAAAAAAATTGAACAGCCAGCACTCTGTAAGAAAGCTGTTTATGACCATTTTGCTCTCCAATTATGGCAGGCTCAGATTTTGAGATAAGAGCAGGTACTAGTAGCAATCACTTGTCCCCATACAGCAAAGGCGATTGCTGCAAGTAAATACAGTTCTCACCTCCAGTAATGATCAGGCATTTATTGGAAACAAACAGGTTATTATTGATAATTCCATGGTCAGTCTGCCAATGTAAAGATGCTTTTAAAGCCTATATACACTTGATGATTGCATTTTAGTCATTTTGAGCTAAAGGTCAATTTTTTTAATTGGTCTTTATTTAAAAATATTGAGCCGTTCTGTTACAAAAGGTTAA
The DNA here is from genome assembly GCA_033119425.1 of Bufotes viridis. NCBI lineage: Eukaryota > Metazoa > Chordata > Amphibia > Anura > Bufonidae > Bufotes > Bufotes viridis. The sequence continues at coordinate 232,097,904 of CM065590.1, forward strand.
CTATTTGTCTTGCTGTGTGAATACATAGTAACATAGTTTATAAGGCTGAAAAAGACATCGGTCCATACAGTTCAGCCTGTTATATTGCAAGTTGATCAAGAGGAAGGCAAAAAAAAAACTGTGAGGTAGAAGTCAATTTTTTTCACTTTAGGAGAAACAATTCCTTCCCGACTCCAATCAGGCAATCAGAATAATTCCCTGGATCAAAGACCCCTCTCTAGTAACTATAGCCTGTAATATTACACTTTAGAAATACATCCAGGCCCCTCTTGAACTCTTTTAGTGAATGCACCATCACCACCTCCTGAGGAAGAGCGTTCCACAGTCTCACTGCTCTTACCGTAAAGAATCCTCTTCTATGTTTGTGTACAAACCTTCTTTCCTCCAGACGCAGAGGATGTCCCCTCATCACAGTCCTGGTGATACATCGATGATAGGAGAGATCTCTGAACTGACCCCTGATATATTTGTACATAGATATTAGATCTCCCCTTAGTCATCTTTTTTCTAAAGTAAATAACCCTAATTTTGATAATCTTTCAGGGTACTGTTGTTCACCCATTCCAGTTATTACTTTAGTTGCCCTTCTCTGAAACCTCTCCAGCTCTGCTATGTCTGCCTTGTTCACAGGAGCCCAGAACTGTACACAGTACTCCATGTGTGGTCTGACTAGTGATTTGAAAAGTGGCAGGACTATGTTCTCATCACGGGCATCTATGTCCCTTTTGACGCAACACATTATCTTATTGGTCATGGCAGCAGCTGCCTGGCAAGGTAGCTCAGTTTGCTGTCCACTAAAATTCCTAAGTCCTTTTCGATGTCAGTGTTACCCAGTGTTTTATCATTTAGTATGTACCGGTGACTTGCAATATTCCTTCCCATGTGCATAACCTTACATTTGTCAGTGTTGAACCTTATCTGCCACATCTCTGCCCAAGCCTCCAATCTATCCAGATCCCTCTGTAGCAGTATACTGTCCTCTTCCGTGTTAATTACTTTACACAGTTTAGTGTTATCTGCAGAAAATGATATTTTACTGTGCCTTCTTCTACAAGATCATTAATAAATAAATTGAAGAGAATAGGGACCAATACTGACCCCTGAGGTACCCCACAGTGACCCAATCTGAGTGTGTACCATTAATAACCACCCTCTGTTTTCTATCACAGAGCCAGTTACTTACCCACTTACAGACATTTTCTCCCAGTCCAAGCATTCTCATTTTATATACTAACCTTTTATGTGGTACAGTGTCAAATACTTTGGAGAAGTCAAGATAGGACATGCATTGATTCGACACGGTCAAGTCTAGACCTTACCTCCTCATAGAAACTGATTAAGTTAGTTTAATGACCGATCCCTCATAAAGCCATGCTGATATGGCGTTATTTGCTTATTTTTATTGAGGAACTCCAAGATAGCATCTCTTAGAAAACCTTCAAACAGTTTACCAACAATAGATGTTAAACTTACCGGCCTATAGTTTCCAGGCTCTGTTTTTGGACTGTTTTTGGATATTGGCAAAACATTTGCTTTGCGTCAATCCTGTGGAAAACTCCCTGTCTATATAGAGTCCTTAAAGGGATTGTCTCACTTCAGTAAGTGGCATTTATTATGTAGAGAAAGTTAGTACAAGCCACTTACTAATGTATTGTTATTACCCATATTGCTTCCTTTGCTGGCTGGATAAATTTTTCCATCACATTATACACTGCTCGTTTCCATGACTACAGACCACTCTGCAATCCATCAGTGGTGGCCGTGCTTGCACAATATAGGAACTAGCGTCAGCCTCTCTGGTGGGCAGGAGCACACATAAGCTGGTGCTTTTTTCTATATTGTGCTAGCACAACCACCACTGATGGATTGCAGGGTGGTCTATCCCGGTGATTTGTCTATTTTCATCTTTTTAAGACGTAGAGTCAGACAGGGCACTTTTAATGGGGAATTTACATTCTGCGTTTCATCTGACAGTGGAGAAAAAAATATTTAATAGCTTTGCTTTCTTCTCATCACTGTCTGCAAATCTCCCCTCATCACTCTGTAAAGGGCTGAATTTTACGTTTAGTTTTACTCTTTGGCAATGAATCTCTCTGTCTGTAGTTTGGCTGCTTTTATTTGTCTTTTACATATTCTATTTTTTTCCTTATAGTTTTTCAATGCTCCCTCGCTATTCTCCTTTTTTATTGATTTAAATGCTTTCTTTTTGTAATTTATTGCTTTCTAGTGTTGATCGAGCATGCTCGGCCGAACATCAGTTCGGCTCGAGCATCTTGATGCTCGGCACATGGCGGTACTCGGCCAAGTACCGCATGTGCTTAAGCGCAATGCTTAAGTCTCCTCCCTGCACGTTTCTTGGCTGGTACTGGCACGCACTGATTGGCTGGCCGTAAAACGTCATCGAGTGCTATATAGCACCCAATGACTCGTGTTTGGCTCAGTATTAGTCAGGGAGAGCTGGGCATAGGAAGGGACAGAAAGTGTAGGGAGTGTTATTGGAAGATTTTTATTAGAATTACTTTTCAGATACCAAAAAGTCCTTTTAAAGACTATTGTGTGTGACAGCAGCAATATATATTTTTAGTGCATCCTGCGCTAAATAGCTTCTAATAGGCTGCTGCGGACAGTTAAATTATCCGCGCCACATCTCCTGTTTAAAGTGTGCGCATCCCTAAAATTTGAGTGACATCCAGTGTACTTTTTCCGTAGACGGTGTCCGCTACGGACAGTTAAATTATCCACACCACATCTCCTGTTTAAAGTGTGCGTATCCCTAAAATATCAGTGACATCCAGCGTACTTTTTCAATAGATGGTGTATGCTTCTGACAGTGACATTACCAGGGGGACATCTCCAGTGTACCATGTGCGTTTAAAAAATGTATCTGTGACATACAGTGTACTTTTTCCGTAGACGCTGTGAACAGTCACATTACCTGTGGTACCTCTCCAATATATCGTTTCCTCATCCCAAATATCTGTGGCATTCACTGTAATTTTTTATTAGCCGCTGGTGACAGCATTGACATTATCTGCGGGATATCTCCTGTGTGATATCTCCTGTTTCCACATCCCAAATACCTTATTAAATTTTTTTGCACATACACTTTCAAACCCTATGCTACTGTACGTGTGAAATATTTTCAAGCATATATAAGCATTTAAAATGAAGAAGACGAGCAGTAAGGGACAGTGAAGTGGCCATGATGCTGATGGTGCACGCAGAGGCCGTGGCCCTGGGCGTGTTGAAACTGTGCCTGCTGCCAGAGCACAAGAAAAACAATCATCCACGATACCTAGCTTCATGTCCCAGTTTGCAGGGCGGAGCAGGACACCCCTCTTGAAGTCAGACCAGTGCGACCAGGTGGTCGGTTGGATTGCAGCAGATAATGCTTCCAGTCGGTTGATCACCACCCTGTCTTCCACCAAGACCAGTCTCAGTAGCCAAGGCCCTTGCATATAATTTTTTACAGGGTCAGCTTACCTGCAGGCCCTTGCATATAATGTTTTACAGGGACAGCTCACGTGCAGGCCCTCGCATATAATGTTTTACAGGGTCAGCTCACCTGCAGGCCCTCACATATAATATTTTAGAGGGTCAGCTCAGCAGCAGGCCCTCAACCATAATTTTTTCGATGGTCAGCTCAGCAGTAGGTCCTTGCCCCTAATGTTTTATATGGTCAGATCAGCATGCCCTTGCTCTAAATGTTTTTGAGGATCACCAGCAGGCCATCAATCATAATTTGTCAAGGGTGTGTATGATGCCCTCCTATATGTGTAACAATGGGTGTATTGGAGCGCCGGTTCCTTGTCATTTTTGGCAGCTCTTTCACTTAGTGCATAGGCTTTATGAGTGTAGGAGTCCCACTACATGAACAATTGTACCACAATGTGAATGAGACCCTCCTTTATGTGATATACAGGTTGTATCGGAGTGCCTCTTGCTTGTAATTTGTGGCAGCACTTGCACTTTATATACAAGTAAATATACAGGAAAGACTGTTTCCTAACAATTTTTCCTCTAAAATCGTTTTTATCTTTGGTTTTGGGCGTATTATTGTCAGTCTGTAAAAGTGGCGTACTACTCGGACAACTTTGTTCCCAGCAGCGACCTGGGAGTCAAAGATGCATCCAGACATCCTCCCCATGCTGTTCCCGAACCATTTTGGTGGGGGTGCCTGGTTTAATGCTTGGGTTGTCTCATTGACTTCCATTATACTCAGGTGCTCGGTAGAGCACCCAAGCACCCCGATGTGTTTGACCCGAGCACTTTGGTGCTCGATCAACACTTTTGCTTTCTTTACAATTCTATGTATCCAACTTGTTTTTTTTCTTGTTCCTTATCCTTTTATTCCCATAAAGTATGTACCTCTCACAATTAGAGTTTAAAAATATCCTATTTTGTGGCTGTATTTTTATTTTTGAGAACTTTGTCCCAGTTAGTTAGGACAATGGCCTCTCTTAGTCAGTTAAACTTAGCTTTTTTGATGTTTGGTATTTTTGTTCCTCCCAGAAGAAACAAAATAGTACCTTTTACTTTCACTTTTACCACGGGCATCGCCTGGTTAAAACATTCGGGGTCTGGGCCCCGGATGTTTTGTCCCAGCCCCCGAATGTCCTGCCTGCCAGATAGATTAAACTGTATTGCCGTCCCGAGGACAGCAATACAATTGAATCTAATCCAGTGGAACATCTGAAGGACCTGTGGTGACATCACAGGTCATGTGACCACTCCAGTAAAACAGGAAACGGTTGAGAAGGACCAGTGATGATGTCACCATCATGTGACCAGTGCAGGACAGGACAGCAGTGAGAAGATGGAGAAGACCTGGGGAAGCAGCTCTGGTGAGGAGAGGTAAGCATATAGTAAAATAAGTAAATAAAGTAAATAAAAAAACTGTCTCTCAAAACATTGTGGGGTACTTATTGGCGCTGCAGATCCACCGCGTGATGTGGGTCAAGTTCACATAGAGTTCAAGCGAATAAATAATGGTGGTCGCGCTGCCCAGTACGTAGAGGTCTGTCAGGTAAAGGTATATCAGATTTCCAAGCTCTTCACAATGCAGCCACACAATAGAGTTCAGGGGTCGATGCGCCAAACAACAACCAAACCGTTGAAATAAAAATTTGGCGAAAAATAGTGAAGTTCCACAAGGATCAAATTCCCAAGGATTTTATTTATACTCACAAAATAGTGAATTTTAAAAGCATAAAACCAGATAGTTCATTCCTCGTATAGCACCCGACCTAGGTTTCGCCGGTCAGCTTCGTCAGGGGCAATAATACCACCCCTTTCAGGTGTGGTATTTAAGGGCAATGCATAAAGCACTCCCTTTATTTTATTTTTTGTCTCTCCCTTTCTCTCAAGGTTACAACAGCTGAATTTACAAAATATTCTTTAAAAAACACCAAAACTCTTATCCAGCAATAACATGCAGTTTAGAAATCCATATAATCAGCATACATAAAATCACTCGTAAATAGAATGGGGCAATAAGTTTCATTCCTTTTCTTGCAATCTAACTGTTGGAGGCAGCTGGGAAGGAGGTGATGTTATTTACATAGGACTATATTTTGGAGGGGGCAGGAGAGATAGTGTGATGTTATTTACATGGGACTGTATGTGGAGGGAGGAATATAACTACAGGGGGCAGTATAAATACTGGGGGCACTGTGGGGGACACTATAAGCATTCTTATTACTACTGGGGGCTCTATAGGCGGGACTTATAGATGCGCCTTATTACTGAGTGGTCTGTAGAAAGCTTTATTACCACTGGGGGAACAATAGGGAGGCCTTATTTCTACTCAGGGCTCTGTGAGGGTATTATTAATACTGGAGGGCTCTTCTACTAATGGGGACACTCTTGGGGAACGTTATCATGGTTGGGGACAGTGTAGGAGCAGTATTACTATTGGGGAGCACAGCGAGCAGCAGAATTACACTGTGGGGACTCCAGGTTGGGGGATAATGATAGAAATGTGAGGACACTAAGATGTCTGTATGTCAGAGACGAGGCGTGGCTGAAAGTTGTATGGACCAAAAGGAGAAGATAGCTATGTCACAGTGACATAGCTATCAGTGAAGCAGGGGAAGTGACTGATTTGGGGCCTGAGCTCAGAAGGGGCCCCAAAGCAGTACTGAATGTTTTCATTAAAGGCTGTCCCTACTCACAGCTGCTGCACTTTTTAGAAGAGGATGTCACTTACAACAGCAGCGCTGGAGCCTTTCCTGCTGAAGGTCCTTGCTCAGTGAGAAGGACACAGTGCGGGGGGCGTGGCTTGGCTGCTGAGGCGAATGGCCGTGTGAGAAGTGAGCTCCGCTGCACAGCCGCTCCTAAAAGCAACTAAAATGCGACACCTTATTGAAATGGATTCGGTATTCTCTCAGAAGAGGTCAAGGAATGCCTCCACTAAGAAATCTAAAGATCCTGAGAAGACTAGCCGCCGTTTCAGATCTGCTTCTGAGCACGGCCGGCTAAAGCAAGATGGCGCCGGAGCGTTCTCTGAGGACTCCACGAGCCCCCAGCCTGCATCGGACAGAGATGACTCCCGATCCTCACCATCGATCACAGGCAAGACTGCACAATTACCAGTGGAAACCCCTGCCAGAAACCCTAACCACAAGGGAATACATCCACTCACCCTCGGCGACGCAATGGGCAGACGGGGAGACAAAGGCCCGAGACATGCCGTATCAGGAGAAGGCGGTGTCACGGAGGAGACGCATGGGCCCGAACACCAACAGGCCGCAAACGCCGCAGACCTCAGCCCAAGCACATCGGGTGGGCAACTGTCGGATCACAGCCCAGGGGAAGACAAATCCCCATCAGCAAGCCCCCTAAAACAACGCTCCAAACTTGGGCCTACTGAAAACTCCGACCACACAGACATAGTGAGTACAGATTCTACCACTACATCTGACTTTGCTAATTTTCAAACTCATGACAAACAATTGTCTCCGGACCTGTTAAGGGACATGCTATTAACCCTCAGGTCATCCATTAACGCAGATTTTAAAAGGCCATAACGCCATTTCACAATGCATTAGCGGAAATAGGCGACAGAGTTTCTCACATCGAAAACAAAATGGGGGAATTTGCCTCATCACAAAATGAGGTTATTGACAAGCATAACGATATGGAAGAGCAACTGGAGTCCCTCCAAGCCAAAGTCATAGACTTAGAGGACAGAAGTAGGCGCAATAATATAAAATTCAGAGGTATCCCAGAATCTGTTGGCAACCATGCTTTAACATCCTATATATCTGATCTGGTCAAGTTCCTCATCCCAGACATAAAAGATTTTGAGATCTCCATTGATAGAGCACACAGACTTGTGAAGCCTGCGTTTCTACATAAAGATGTCCCAAGAGACGTTTTGGCTAGGTTCACATTCTTTCACATCAAAGAACAGATCCTTAAAGAAATGAGAAAAGAACCAGCCCTCCCTGAGAAATTCGCAAATATCAAACTATTCACGGATCTGTCTGCTGCAACAATTAAGGCTAGAAGAGATTTTGTGATCGTTACAAGAACCCTCATAGCAAACAACATTACTTATAGATGGGGATTCCCCGTAAAACTGTTGGTTATGAAAGATGGAACTGTACACGTATTCAAGTCTCCCCAAGCAGCTCTTGAGATACTCCAGGATTGGAATCTAAATATCCCTCCATCATCTGTCGAGCTCAAGGAGAACGCAAGGAGTCGTCAAGCAAGCAAACCTTCTCGAGACAACCCCAATACAAGATTCAGGGAATCTCCTCCTGACCCAAGAGAGGACACTTGAAATCAATATGGAGCTGGCCTGTTGCCCGGGGCCATCTCACACTTGCCACATCTGATTTCCCCACTAATATAAGATGATTTTTAATCATCATTGTCTCGATGCTCCAGATACAATGGAGCATAACCCCATTTTCATTTCTGTTGTTTATGTTCTATACCTGTTAGTAATTGATGTTTCTTGCAGAGCTCCTGATTTATTTGCTGAGGATACCCATGTTATATCCTTCACGATAACTAATGCAATTTATGGCGGTGATCCTGGTGGAGGCCCATTGGTGAGTGACCTGAAGAGATTACTAAGCATTACATTTCCCTATCATGATGGCTATCACATTGACCTCTCTTAATGTCAGGGGATTAAACTCCCCGTTTAGGAGACATTTAATGTGGAAAGAGGCTATTACACAAAAGACAGATATCTTGTTTGCGCAAGAGACCCATATCTCTTTAACAAATCCTCCACCCATTAAACACAGGCTGTTCCCGACCATAGTCCAAACATCTTTCCAGAAAAAAAAGAGAGGTGTTTTGATTGCCTTCAGGAACACTCTGTCAGTGACCATAGAGCACCAATGGTTAGACCCCCAAAGCAGATGCATCATACTAGTAGTAAATATAGATGATAAATATTTCACACTAGTGAACGTTTATGCACCAAATGAAAAGCAGACTAGTTTTTTTAAGAAAATCCTACGTAGGATAGAAAAGATAAAAAAAGGTAACCTAATAATAGGAGGTGACTTTAATGCTGTACTTGACTCACATCTTGACACTACCCACAAAGATAGATGCAGAGACAAAGCTTTTCAAAAACTGATAGAAGACTCAGAACTATATGATATTTGGAGGCTCTGTCATGTAATGGAAAGGGACTATACCCACCACTCAATCAGAAACCAATCCTACTCACGCATTGACTTTTTCTTACTTGATAAACACCTGATCGACCATACGACAAAAACCTCAATTGGCCATATTACTTGGACCGATCACGCACCAGTTAATATCACAGTCACACTGACTAACAGAGGCAAAAATGACTATATATGGAGAGTTAATGCACATATCTTGGCAAATGTTAAATGGTCCAGTATAATTGAGGAGGAAATTAAGGAATACTTTAAAATCAATGACACTCCAGATGCATCTCCCTTCTCAATATGGAGTGCTCACAAAGCAAAAATTAGGGGCTCATTCATAGCCCTTGGATCGCATCTTAAAAACAAAGGGATAGAGAAATAAACGATACCCTAGCCAAGATTAAATCCCTAGAGACCACTAACAAAACTTCTCCAAGCTACCAAGTTACCTTGGAACTACAGAAAGCTAGACTGTCACTTCATAACCTATTACTATACAAATATGAAAAACACTTCGCCAAGCAAAAACTAATTTCTACTCCCAAGACAACAAAGCTGGTGCACTTCTAGCCAAAAAGCTGAAAACACAATTTCTTAGATCCAAAATAAAACAGATACTTCATCCTGTCACAAAACAAATTAAACTTGCCCCCAGAGATATTGCAAACTCTTTCAAAGACTACTACCAGTCTTTATACAATTTAACGACGACCACCCCAACTACCCTCAATAAACAGCTAATTAATTCCTATCTTCAAAAACTCAACCTGCCCAAGATTAGTGAACAACACTTGATGTACCTTAATCAACCCATCTCGACCACGGAGATAGCTGAAGTTATTAACTCATCGCCTACTTTAAAATCCCTGGCCCAGATGGTTACACCGCCGAATACTATAAGAAATTTAAAAACCTCCTACTCCCATATCTATTCAAAATTTTTAACCTGGCCTTCACTACAGGAAATTTCCCCAAAGACATGTTGAGAGCAACGATCGTAACGATTCCTAAGCCAGGGAAAACCACTCCTCGTTACTAACTTCAGACCTATCTCTCTACTAAACGTAGATGTCAAAATGTATGCCGCGATACTGGCCAAAAGATTTCAAAATATTCTCCCCAAAATCATACACAATGACCAAGTGGGCTTCTTGAAAGGAAGGCAGGGCCCAGATAACACCAGAAGGATGGTGGCACTGCTCCAATATTGCGAGAAAATGAAAATCCCATCAATATTCCTTACGATTGATGCTGAAAAAGCATTTGACCGTATTAACTGGGATTATGCCTTTGCGGTACTTAAAGAATTTGGTATCACGGGTGACATTTTCTCGGGTATCGGCGCACTGTACAGCAACCCTTCGGCTCATGTGTACACCAACAGTGTTTTTTCTGAAGACTTCAACATTACCAATGGCACTCGCCAAGGATGCCCCTTCTCTCCCTTGTTATTTGTGATGGCAATGGAGCCACTGGCCATACATATTAGACAAGACCCGGATATAAAAGGAATTTGCGTCGGCCACTCAGAATACAAACTAGCACTCTATGCAGATGACATTATTCTAACACTTTCTGACCCCATAAAATCATTATCTGCCTTCTTTAAAGCCACCAATTTTTTTAGCCAACTCTCATTTTATAAAATTAATCAAGATAAATCACAAGCACTGCCTGTCCATATACCACCCTCCCTCCTTCATAAACTTCGATCCGACTTTCCTCTTGACTGGCAAGCCTCGGAAATCATCTACTTAGGCATCCAGTTGACCTTCCCTACATCTAAACTATTTCAAGCAAATTATCCGAAGATAGCTTCCACTATTGCAAAGGAGTTAAAGGAGCACTCCAAGGTTCTGATTTCGTGGTTAGGCAGGATAGCAGCATACAAGATGTTAATGTTGCCCAGAATGCTATATCTCTTCAGGTCACTCCCAATTGAAGTGCCATTATCTTACTTCGCTGAGGTCAATGCCAAACTTAGGTCCTATGTGTGGAGTGAGAGGAAACCCAGAGTAACGTATAAAACTATTATTCAACACCGTTCCAAAGGTGGACTGGGGGTTCCCCATATCCAGTTTTACTACTACGCGGCCCTACTAGACCAGATGATACACTGGTGGACCGATAATCCTGAGAAAATATGGGTCAAAATTGAAAAAGGCATATGTAACATTTCTACATTTAAAACTAGAATGTTGTCCATACTCTGGGGTTCCCCTCTTCCTAAACCACCGATTGGCTCGGTTGCCATTTCGGATGATATATGGAGAATTTTCTTGCAACAAACGAAAGGCTGCATAGGTTATAACCTTAGGGATATCAATCTAGAAGTACTAAATGATCTCACTACCATGATTCCAAACAAAAGATGGAACGATTTGGGAATTACCTCCTTACAAGACTTCTTTAGTGGGGGTGCTGATGCCCTTCGTGGAGCTGAAACAAAAATTTAACCTACATAGGGATGACTTTTATAGATATCTGAACGTCAAACACTTGGTTAACACATTTAGCATAACCAATACCCCCTCGTCTCCATATGGGGCATCAGTCGAATCCCTATTTAAACAAAGAAAAGGAATAAGAAGGTTTTATAACCTACTGATTGACTCTCAGAGACAAAATACTAATTCATATATGCTTAAGTGGAACTCCGACTTGAACATTACCATAAATCTAGAGGATTGGACTAAATCTTTTCGATAATATATAGGTACTTTCACAACATAGGGCATAGAGAAGCTTTGCTTAAGACACGTTATAGGTGGTATTATACCCCTAATAGATTACACCTGATGAATCCCTCACATCCGGATAGGTGTTGGAGGAAATGTGGGAACAAGGGTACTTTGCTTCATGTTCTATGGGAATGCCCTGTAATAGTGCCCTTATGGTCTGCTGTTTCGGTTTTACTAAAAGATGTCTTAGGATTTGAGGTGCCCTTTCCCTCAACTAGCTCTGCTGTTGATTGACTTAGAAAAATTCCCAGAAGACATACGTTCAATTATAGCCCATATTCTGATGGCCACCAAGCTCGTAATTACGAGACATTGGAACTCGACTGATACCCCACACATAGCGGAAATTTGGCAATCAGTCAATAAAACATGTGCCTTTGAAAGAATCATAGCAAACATACAGTTCTCCACAACCAGATTCCACCACAGATGGGATCACTGGCTGCATAGCAAATATATATGTATGTGAAAATGGTATCTATCATTTAGGAGCTCTGCACTTTACATGTTCTTTGTGTTATCCCTGTTTGATACTCTCCCGATTGGCATATTTTGTACGTATCAACATTATACACATATATAGCTCTTTTATATTGATGTACTATTTTGTCTTGCTACAACAATTTATATAACATCATGACTTTGCAACAAACTAGACTTAAAACTAATGTTGAATGTACTTAACTACTGTCAAGCATGTTGACTTTGTCTATTCTTCCTGCTTTCTTACTCTTTGTATAAAAATTTCTTTTAAAACTTCTCAATAAACATATATTTGAGGAGAAGGACACAGTGCACCTCCTCCATGTTGTCTCCTCCTCCCCTTCCTCCTATGGCCATTCTCACGCTGGGATCCGCAGTACTGGCACAGCACTTGCCAGTACTGCTTTTTGTTTTCTATTGGCTGTCAGCCTACTAAGATATCTGCTGCCAGCTAGTACCAGAGCTTCATGGGATCAAGCCCCACCCACTAGCCCGAATATAGTATAGAGCAGACTGGCTTCTCCTGAATACAATGCCTGCCTTCTGCCATGTGTCCTTTTCTCTGACCCCCCTGTAGTAGGTTACTGAATACCCCCTCCACTGCTGTCCATGGATGGCACACGAGATGATGGCATCTACTTCTCCAGGTTGCCTGTGAGTACCAGACATCAGCTGTCTACAGGAACGGTAAGTGACTGTGTGTATAAATAGGTGTATAACTACGGGTATGTTCATGTGTGTGTGAGTGTGTATGTATGTATATATATATATATATCTCCATGTATTTGGTAACTGTGTGTATGAGTGCGTCCATGTATATCGTGAATGTGTGTATGAATGCATCCATGTATGCTGTGAGCACATGTATGAGTGCGTCATGTATGTGATGAGTGTTCATGTATGTTGTGAGTGTGTATATAAGTGCATACATGTATGTGGGGAGTGTGTGTATGAGTGTGTCCATGTATGTCGTGAGTGCGTGTATGAATGTGTCCATGAATTTGATGAGTGTGTTCATGTATGTTGTGAGTGCGTATATGAATGTATACATGTATGTGGTGAGTATGTATGAGTGCGTCCATGAATGTTGTGATTGTGTGTACGACTGCATTCATGAATGTTGTGATTGTGTCTATAACTGCGTCCATGTATGTAATTAGTGCGTGTATGAGTGCGTCCAGGTATGTGGTGAGTTCATGTATCAGTGAATCTATTAAGTTGGGGGAGGGGGACGGTACAAAAATTTGCTGTGGAGCCCAGTCAGTTCTAGCTATGCCCTTGACCTGTCATGCCTTCTCATAAGTATATAAACATTTATACATTTATTACTGTTATAACATGTATTCATGGCCTATAAGCAGCCATGTTGTACTTATATTCACCCTCCTGTATGAACCTTCATTGTAAAAGAGAAAAATGGGTTCAAGGAAAGGTTCTTCCTGGCAGATGTGGGCCTATCTAAGGGAGTACTTTTACCTCATCACTAGGCTATAAGCGGAGATAAGGTTCTTCCTGGCGCTCGCCTGGCATTTTTTTTCCATAATGAGATGTATTAATGAGACGAACATATAATGTCTGTCTGTTCATATAGTGGATCATATTTAGTTTTGACACAAGTTAATCAATATATCACATATGTGTTGTTTTATATTTCATATATTGGCTTTATTTTGTTACATGTTATAATCGTATATTAACGTATATATATCCTGTGTGTGTATCACCAGAAGCATGTATTCCTAAGGTATGTGGGAAAGCATGCTCAGTTGGATTTCTCTTAATAAGAAGTTGCTGACGGAAAAGTTGTGTTATTTTCATAAGATAAGGCACCTGTGAAATCCAAAACTCACACATTTGTTGTCTACATTTAAACTTTATGACATGAGAACAGTCATACTAGTTTCTGGGAATTTAAGTTTTAATTGCTTCAAGTGTCAGGGGGTATGCCTCCTTTTTGATGTATGTCCCAGGTGGTGGATGTCTACCACTTAACATGAAGTCATATTATATAAATTTAACTCCTAAAAGCTTCACATTTATAGCTTATACAACATTGCCGCCTAGGTATCGGCAGGTAACATAACACGTTCACCACAAAATATTTTGGGTAATGTATGATCTCACAGTACCATTACCATATGTGCACACCCTCTGGTTTGGTTGGAAGACCGTTATCTAAAGGGGTGTATGCTTTTGATAAGTCTGTGAATATTAATCATAGACGGGATGAGAGAGGATTCCAGGAGAAAGAAAAAAAAAAGACTACAAACAAAAGATTAAACAGACACGTGGATTTTATCCTGGACCACGGGGAACCCTCTGGAGAGCTGACCGTCCCTCCGGAGCCCTACTCACCTTTTGACCCTTGGTAACGTATATTTTGCTTATTGCTTGCGGTATTGATAAGTTACTCAGCCCGGTATATAGTCAAAGGTCCCCATTTGTGGATCTGTAATTGATAAGGCTCCTGATCAAGTCTGATCATTCCCTTAGCAAAGATGCATATTGCTAATTGAGCATCAGACATTGGTACTTAGTCCTTGGGAACTTTGTTATTCCCTAGCCTGATACCGAGCTGGTAAAATTTATAGTGCCGCCATATACCTCAATTGGTTAAAAGGTGATAGAAAGGGGTACTTTTCTTTAATTTGGATTGTTGCATATTATTGCATTGATTGGCGATATTCAGTATTGATTGAAAGTATTGGTATTATATTGCATTGTCTATCATTGTACAGGTTGTATCATCGATTTTGTATTTAGCACTTATGTATAATAAACTCACATATATTTTTGCATAGATGATGATGGTATCTCGTTTTCTTTTTAGTTGCACAAAATAATTAAGGTTCTCGCAAACGAGCTGAGAGGCTATTATGTCGCCCTCTCCTCAATAGGATCAATAACTTTGATATTTTTTCCTTTGATCCTTTTTTCTTTTGTTTTTTTGTATATAAAGCATTTTTGCGCTTTATATCCGCGACAGACCATATAGTTGGATGTATGTTGCAAGATTCTAATTTATATTAGTAAATTATTCTGGCTATATCATAATATCACAAAGCCAAATAATTTTTTTCTAAAAAAGCATTAATAAATACTTGACATATTTTTACAACTAATTACTAATATCAAATAACGGAAATAGTTAAAAACTCTTAAATCACAGAATTATGCCTGCAAACTACAATTACTTTCTTCTGACCTGGAAAAAAGACAATGCAGCAGCACTCTGCAAACACAAATAAAGTACAATAATGCCATAATTTTAGAAAACATTCTGGTGCTAATGCTACGCTTATTTAGCAAATTTGAGATTCTTGGCAAATACATTTTGTACAAAATTATTTGGGCCCGTCTGCCAAATGTCAAGGCGATCTCTATAAGATGGGAACCTAACACTAAATACTACCTGTTATGTGCCATAATGTCCACCATAAAATTCAGGGAGTGCAGGTTCCACATGCATGCTGTGCCCACTCTGCTTTTTACCATTTTTGGTGCCATAACGGCCTCCATTAAATCCAGGGATGCAGGTACCAACATGCATGCTCTTCTTCTGACCTGGTTACCACTTCCAGACCCGGCCATTTACCCTCTTCCAAACCAGGCCTAATTTAGAAAATCTGACGTGTCACTTTATGTGGTAATAACTTTGGAACGCTTTTACTTATCCAAGTGATTCAGAGATTGTTTTCTTGTGACACATTGTACTTCATGTTAATGGTAAATTTGAGTCAATATGTTTTATCTTTATTTATTTTAAAAAAAAAATCAAAAGTTAACGAAAATGTAAAAATCTCTCTGCTTTTAAGACAGATAGTGATGCCTCATAAAATATTTATTAATTAACATTCCCCATATGTCTATGTTGGCATCATTTTAGTAGTGTAATTTTATTTTTTTAAGAAGCTAGAAGTTTTAGAATTTTAGAAGCAATTTTAGAAATGTTTAAGAAAATTTCCAAAGTCAACTTTTTAAGGACCAATTCAGTTCTGAAGTCACTTTGTGACATAATAGAACCAACCCATAAATGACCCCACTTTAGAAATTACACCCCTAAAACTATTTAAAACTAGTTTTAGAAATGTTGTTGACCCTTTAAGTATTCCACAGGAATGAAAGCAAAATATAGGTGAAATTTCAAAATGTCACTCTTTGTTTGCAGATTTTCCATTTTAACCTCTTGCCGCCACGCTAACGCCGATGGGCGTCAGCGCGGCGGCTCTCTCAGGTCTCAGTCACGCCTATCGGCTTCATCTCGTGAGACCTGAGATTTCACATGAACGCGCGCGCGGCGTGCGCGCGCGTTCATGTGATCGGAGCCGGGACAACTGAAACTACAGCCTGCCAGCGCTGATCATGCGCTGGCAGGCTGTAGATGCGGAAAAAACCGCATTTAAATCGCATATCAGACGCTGTTTTTTAAACAGCGTCTGATATGCCTAATGTCTGCTCGTCTGGTGGTCCCTTTGTTTGGGACCACCAGAGGAAAATAGGAAAAGTGCACCAATCACTACACACACACCCCCACCCCCATCACTGATTAACCCCTGATCACCCATGTCACCCCCTGATCACCCCTGTCACCCCCTGTCACTAATCACCCCCTACAGGCTCATTCAGACGTCCGTATGTGTTTTGCGGATCCATGGATCTGCGGATCCGCAAAATACGGACACCGGCAATGCGCTTCCGCATTTTGCAGATCCGCACAGAACTATATAGAAAATGCTTTTCTTGTCCGCAATTGCGGACAAGAATAGGACATGTTCTATATTTTTGCGGAACGGAAGTGCAGACTCGAGACGCGGATCCGTAATTCGGATCCGAGCGGGACAAAGTCTGTCCCCATAGAAATGAATGGGTCCGCAATTCCGTTCCGCAAACAGAATTTCGGACGTGTGAATGGGGCATAAGGGTCCCCTATCACCGCCAGTTAGCTAGCTACTTGTTAGGTAGCTAGCGCCCAGCCCACCGCACCGCAGTCACTGATTTGGCAGAGATTTTTTCATCCACATTGACCGATGCGAATGAAAAAATCTGTGCCGTTCATTTTTTTTTTTTCAGCGCAGCGGCTGAACGGAAAAAAATCTCATTACCCGTCTGCTCAATGTACGGAGAATCGCAGAAACTCCTAATGCTGGCCATACGTGTAATGATTGCGGAGACCCTCAAATGCCAGAGCAGTACAAACACCTCACATGTGACCCCATTTTAGAAAGAAGACACCCCAAGGTATTCCGTGAGGGGTATGGTGAGTTCATGTAAAATTTTATTTTTTGTCACAAGTTAGTGGAATATGAGACTTTGTAAAAAAAATATATATATATATATATATATCAATTTCCGCTAACTTGTGTGAAAATTTTTTTTATGTGAACTCGCCATGCCCCTCAGCGAATACCTTAGGGTGTCTTCTTTCCACAATGGGGTCACATGGGGGTATTTATACTGCCCTGGCATTTTAGGGGTCCTAAAGCGTGAGAATCCAAATACGTAAAAATGCCCTGTGAAATCCTAAAGGTACTCATTGGTTTTAGGGCCCTTTGCGCATCTTGGCTGCAAAAGTGTCACACATGTGGTATCGCCGAACTCAGGAGAAGTAGGGCAATGTGTTTTGGGGTGTATTTTTACATATACCCATGCTGGGTAGAGAAATATCGCTGTAAACAACAACTTTTTAAAAATTTTATTCAAAGTTGGCAATTTACAGAGATATTTCTCTCACCCAGTATGGGTATATGTAAAATACACCCCAAAACACATTGCCCTACTTCTCCTGAGTACGGCGATACCACATGAGTGACACTTTTTGCAGCCAAGATGCGCAAAGGCCCAAATTCCAATGAGTACCTTTAGGAGGGCATTTTTACGCATTTTTCTTCTCACGCTTTAGGGCCCCTAAAATGCCAGGGCAGTATAAATACCCACATGTGACCCCATTTTGGAAAGAAGACACCCCAAGGTATTCGCTGAGGGGCATAGTGAGTCCATGAAAAATTAAACTTTTTGTCAAAAGTTAGCGGAAAGGGAGACTTTGTGAGAAAAACAATAAAAATCAATTTCCACTAACTTGTGCCCAAAATTTTTTTCTATGAACTCGCCATGCCCCTCATGGAATACCTTGGGGTGTCTTCTTTCCAAAATGGGGTCACATGTGGGTATTTATACTGCCCTGGCATTTTAGGGCCCTAAAGCATGAGAAGAAAAATGCGTAAAAATGCTCCTCCTAAAAGGTACTCATGGGAATTTGGCCTTTGTGCATCTTGGCTGCAAAAAGTGTCACTCATGTGGTATCACCGTACTCAGGAGAAGTAGGCAATGTGTTTTGGGGTGTATTTTACATATACCCATGTTGAGTGAGAGAAATATCTCTGTAAACTGACAACTTTGTATAAAAAAATTTAAAAAGTTGTCGTTTACAGCGATATTTCTCACACGCAGCATGGGTATATGTAAAAATACACCCCAAAAAACACATTGCCCTACTTCTCCTGAGTACGGTGATACCACATGAGTGACACTTTTTTGCAGCCAAGATGCGCAAAGGGGCCCTAAAACCAATGAGTACCTTTAGGATTTCACAGGCCATTTTTGCGCATTTGGATTCTCACGCTTTAGGTTCCCTAAAATGCCAGGTGAGTATAAATACCCCACATGTGACCCCATTTTGGAAAGAAGACACCCTAAGGTATTCGCTGAGGGGCATGGCGAGTTCACAGAATTTTCATTTTTGGCACAAGTTAGCGGAAATTGATATATATTTTTTTAATTTTGTTTTTTACAAAGTCTCATATTCCACTAACTTGTGACAAAAATAAAATTTTACATGAACTCACCATACCCATCACGGAATACCTTGGGGTGTCTTCTTTCTAAAATGGGGTCACTTGTGGGGTATTTATACTGCCCTGGCATTTTAGGGGCCCCTAAAGCGTGAGAAGAAGTCTGGAATCCAAATGCGTAAAAATGCCCTATGAAATCTTAAAGATACCATTGGTTTAGGGCCCTTTAGCACTCAGGCTGCAAAAGTGTCACACATGTGGTATCGCCGTACTCAGGAGAAGTAGGGCAATGTGTTTGGGGTGTATTTTTATATATACCCCTGCTGGTGTGAGAAATATCTCTGTAAACGACAATTTTTAATTTTTTATACAAAGTTGTCAGTTTACAGAGATATTTCTCTCACCCAACATGGGTATATGTAAAAATACACCCCAAAACACATTGCCCTACTTCTCCTGAGTACGGCGATACCACATGAGTGACACTTTTTGCAGCCTGGGTCCGCAAAGGGGCCCTAAAACCAATGAGTACCTTTAGCTTTTACATGGCTGCTCACAATTTAGCCCCGCCTAAAATGCCAGAACAGTACAAACACCCCACAAATGACCCCATTTCGGAAAGTAGACACCCCAAGGTATTCACTGAGGGGCATAATGAGCCCGTATGAGATTTTTTTTTTTTTGCCAGAAGTTAGCAGAAATGGAAACTTTATTATTATTTTTTTCCTCAGAAAGTGTCATTTTCCGCTAACTTGTGAAAAAAATGAAATGATACATGAACTCACCATGCCCCCTGCGAATACTTTGGGGTGTCTTCTTTCTAAAATGGTGTCATTTGGGGGTATTTATACTATCCTGGCATTCTAGCACCTGAAGAAACATGACAGGCGCTCAGAAAGTCAGAGCTGCTTCAAAATGCCGAAATTCACTTTTTGCACCATAGTTTGTAAACGCTATAACTTTTACCCAAACCAATAAATATACACTTATTGGACTTTTTTTTATCAAAGACATGTAGAACAATACATTTAGAGAAAAATTTATATAGAAATGTAGTTTTTAAAAAAAAATTTACAACAGAAAGTGAAAATGTCATTTTTTTGCAAAAATGTCGTTAAATTTTTATTAATAGCAAAAAAAGTAAAAATGTCAGCAACAATGAAATACCACCAAATGAAAGCTCTATTAGTGAGAAGAAAAGGAGGTAAAATTCATTTGGGTGGTAAGTTGCATGACGGAGCAATAAACGGTGAAATTAGTGTAGTGCGGAATTGTAAAAAAGGGCCTGGTCACTAGGGGGGTATAAACCTGTGGTCTTCAAGTGGTTAATTATTTTTTTCCTGGAACACATCAAGGGTTAACAACTTCTGGCTGAAGTCTTGTGTGAGGGCTTGTTTTTTGCAGGACGATGTGACATTTTTATTGCTACCATTTTGGGTTACATACGACTTTTTTGATTGATTAATATTATGTTTTTTGTGAGGTGACAAAAAAAACTGTTTTGGCATGATTTGTATTAGTTTTTTTTTTACACCGTTTACTTGATGGGGTAGACCATGTGATATTTTTGTAGAGCCCATTGTTACAGATGCAGCGATACCAAATATGTCTATTTTTATTTTTATTTTTTTCATTTTACACAATAAGAGCATTTTTAGAAAATCATGTTTTTGTGTTGCAATTTTCATAGAGACATAGTTTTTTTATTTTTCTGTCTATGGTCTTGTGTGGGGGCTCATTTTTTGCGGGATGAGGTGATGTTTTTATTGCTACCATTTTGGGGTACATACGACTTTTTATTGATTAACATCATCTTTTTTTGGGAGGTGAGCTCACCAAAAAAAAATAGGTTTTGGCACAATGTTTATTTTTTTTTACGGCGTTCACCTGGTAAATCATATGATATTATTATAGAGCCGGTTGTTACGGACGAGGTGATACCAAATATGTCTATTTTATTTTTTCTATTTTTTAATATTTTTTAAATAGCGGATTTGGGGGGAAATCATTTTTTTTATGTACATTTTTCTTTTTTTTTTTACAAAACACTTATATATTTTTTCTTTTACACTTTGTGTCCCCTACAGCGCTGTACAGCCTCAGTGCAGGACTGATAGAGGTCTATGGAAGACCCGACAGCTCCTGCACTCACCCGGCCCAGGCGATCAAATGACCGCCAGGTAGGGACAGGAAGCAGCATAGCGCTTCCTGATCTGTATACACAGCGCTCATTGAGTGGACATTCCTGAACATCCAGAAACGAAAAAGGTCATCCTTCGTCACAGACAAACCAATCAGTTGGAAGTAGCCAAGGTCTTCAGCAAACTATCCTTTATTGGTTACAGAGAACACTTCACTACGCATTTCAGGGATTGCTTCCCCTTCATCAGGTGAAATCAGTGTTTAACAAGACTACCATACATGTGGGCTTTTTATACGCTCATACATAGAAAAAAACACACGCACAGAGGTCAGCAGGTACAAGGGGCGGTTCTAGGGTTCAAAGGTGACCCCAACAGGATAAAATGCCCAAATGTAGACAAAGTTTTATTATATTGAGGGGGATGGGGCCTTCTAAAGGATAGCGTCCCATATTCCCCTAATTAGCATAGTTTTGCCCAGTTTTTTGCGTATATATGCGGGCAGGGGACTGGGCGCTGTATTTATGGGATGGGGGTTCCTAAACGTCCATTCAGAGATAAACGACCAGCCAAGGACGTTTATAGTCAATGGGCAGTGAAGTGGTTAATTTCTAATTTGCTACTCATCTTTTACAAGAGCTTTCACATTAATGTTCATTGATAAAGGAACAGAATCAAACATTTGCAAGCTTATTATCTATGTATTATTATTGATTTAGGTCACGTTTGTCTAAAATGTTACATTTTCATATTTATTTGTGGGTCAGTGTAGTTTTGTGTTCATTTGGACACAATTTTTAACGTTTGGACTCCTGAAACTGCACAAAGTCTTTGAACAAGTTTAAAAAGGGTTATTAATGATCTATCCTCAGAATAGGTCATCAATATCAGATTGGTGGAGGATCACCAATCAGCTGTTTGCACGCAGAGCTTTATTCAAAATGTAGTGGCCATAACAAGTTACTCCCGAACAAGAGAGGTGAGTATTTTTTTTTTTTTTTTTTATGTATGCATCCTAAGGCAGGCAGCACTGGGGGCACTATGGAGGTGGGGAGGACAAAGGAGGATTACTATATATAGAGAGAAAGAGTGGGCCATAATGATAAAGAGGGGGCCGAAACTTTATATACAGAGGGGGCCAATACTTCATATACAATGATGGCCAATATTTCATATACATTGATGGCCCATATTTCATATACAGAGGGGGCCAATACTTCATATACAGAAGGGACCATTATACTATTAATACAGAGGTGGGCAATACTTCATATACAGAGGGGGCCAATACTTCATATACAGAGGGGGCCAATACTTCATATACAGAGGGGGCCAATACTTCATTATACTATTAATACAGAGGGGTCGAATACTTCTAAAACAGAGCGGGTCAACATACTAGTAATACAGAGGGGGACAATGCCTCTAATACAGAGGGGATCATTATACTACTAATACAGAGGGGGTCAATATACATTATACTATTATCCTTTTTGTCCCATTTAGGAATCTGTAGCTTTTCCTTTTAGCTGTTATCTGTCAGCCACTCCCAGCTACTATATATTCTCCCTTTCTGTTTCCCTTTACCAGATATAGACCTTCTTTCCAGATCTTCTACTCTGACCTCTGGTGGAGTTGAAGTTGCTGTGAAGCTGTTGGAACGGGAGCTGTCGGATCTCCGGTTCTCTCCTGTTTGTTGTATCCCTTTGGGGATTGTTTGTGTTGTTTGTCCTTTCCCTGTTGTTACCCTGTTGTTTCAGTGGTGAGGACTAGTGCTCCCACCGCCCTTTTAACTGGTGTTACATAGGACTGCAGTTGACATCTACTACATTATCTCTAAAAAAGGGTGTGTGTCAACAGGTTGGGGGGGGGTGCAATAATTGGCTTGCCCTGGGTGCTGGTAACCTACGCTATGCCACTGTATACATCACTTATCTGCAGGGTAGAATAATCAGTGCTCTGTTGGTTCCATTTTTATATAAATTTGTCCTTTTTTTCTTTTTTTTTTTTAATACCTAAGCAGTTACATTGTTCATTTTTATCTTCAGTATATCATTTCAATTTTTCAACAAATCAACACCACTCATACAACACTAAAAACTAATACAAATACAGTACACAAGTCCATCTATTCTTCTATTCATGCTCCACATTCATACACATGTGAATTCCTTAACACAAAACAAAGGGAAATTGCAGGCAATGAATGTTTCAGCACTATAATACTTCCACTAAGTACGGTATATAATATACTTTATAGTGATTCAGTGTCATCAGACAAGCCTTGGAATATTAGTCAGCATTAGCTCCTGCCATAAAATGTATTTGAAATATCCCACTAGATTTATTATGCTTCAGCGGTGTTCCAGAATTGACCTAAAAACTAGAATAGCCTTTGCTTCAGGCAAGAATCCCCTGAACAAACACAAGCCTGATACAGATCGGGAAAACACTATTTAATTCTTAATTACCTCATGATGAGAAGTCAAGCAGCTTTTATATTTATTGAAATATTTATTGTTGTAGAGGTCTTTTTTTACTTTGTTATTTTTATTGTATTTTTGATAATTATCAATACTAATTTGTTCAATTACACGCTAAGTGTCCCAAGTAACAACTGTTTGCATACATTATACATCACAACTAATGCATAAGCAACCATACAGTATGTGTGGTACTGTGTTAGAAGGTTGTTGTTTTTTTAATTAATAACTGATTGATTCTTCCCCCTTGAATTATTGTATTATCTTATATATTTCTTGTAATGTACTGCGTTAGGGATAGTTAGTTAACATATAAAATGTCATTGTTCTGTGTCAGGTGACCACCAGGCCACATTCCAGAGTGGTTAACTAAAAACAGGACATGCCTAGTATACACTGGACATCCTTAGGAAGAGGGGCTGAAAGGTATAAACCTTTGTACACAAAGAATTAACTAAGCTCCAGTAAGAACAACATTCCAGTAGGATGTTGTAGGTCACTATCTCTCTTTCACATTACCATGAAGCATGAAGCCTAAAAGGCAGTAAAATGGTGAAGGTGGTTGCAATGACATCGACGCAACCTCTTGGCCCAGGTCATGAGTGGCGCAATGACCACATCATCACGTCACACATGACGTGGAGCAGGAGACTGAGGGAAACAGCAACTCAGGCCACAGGTGGGAAGAGATCTGTGGCCTGAATCACAGACAGTGGCAGAGAACTGGACACAGGTGAGTATTTTGTTTTTTATTTTTATATATATATACTTATGGTACTACAGGGTTGGGGTACATTTTATATATATATATATATATATATATATATATACACACATTATCCTAGAGGGCGAGAGCATTATATATATATATATATACACACTATGTCATCCTTTTTAAACTCATAGTACTCGAGTGTACAAAGTAACTCGTCTTGTAGGATACTCACATATAGCTCAGCATTGAAACCACCAATGATCCTGGTCAAGATCCTGGTCAAGAAACAACCCCATATCATCAGGCTTCCTCAACCGAATTTGACAGTTCCTTCAATTTCTCGATCTGTTAGCACTCTTTTCCCTTGTTTTTTCCAGACCCATTTGCACCCATCAGAGCCCAGTCTATTGACTTTCGTTTCATCGTCCAAATCACCCGTTTCTGACTAATTTGCTCTGGCACGACCTTAAACAGGCTGTTCATTCTTGAAAACTCTCCAATGTGGCTGAATGAAAACAATTCTGCAAAGAAAAATGCTTGATTGCAGTTGTTGCCGCAAAGGGTGGCACAACCAGTTATTAGGTTATTGTATTTACTCCGGTTATCTTTGTCTGGTATTCAAATTTATTTGATACATTTAAGTGTGACAAATGTGCCCTTGCCATATACTCTATGTTGGGGAAACCTCGACAGATCTTAAGACAAGATTGAATAACCACAGATTCTCCATACGACAAAAACGTAAAGATTTACCTGTACCCAAACATTTCAGTGAAATGGATCATTCTGAGCGCGACCTTCGCTGTTGGATTATTGAACATGTCACGCTCCCCAGACGGGGGGGTGACAGGGTTTCCCTCCTGAAAAAGAGGGAATCCTTTTGGATTTACACCCTGAATTCATTGAGACCACATGGTCTCAATGTTGAATATAATCCGAGATACACATATAGTAACTGACTTGCCCTTTGACCCTTCTTTGTGAATGTTTGTCCTTTGTTGTAGTACTTGTTGAACATAAGATGTGCTATTGTACTCTTATTAATTTTTCTTATGTTTCTATCTTTTGTAGATACTTACTTGATCGTCCCCTGGGAGAGTGGACAGGACATACCTTTGAGGAAGCCTCCACCAGCTTGCGTCGCTTAAATAGAGTCTGTTGTATGGATGGTTGCGCATTTTTACATAAGTGTACCGGTTATGGAGGAGTCGGTTCTATCTTTTGGCGGAGAATCCCGTTGCAGTCACCACTGACACGTTTAGGTGGTAATATTGGGGGCTCGAACATTAGCACGCGGAGTTACTGCTGTGGTGCTTCTTGGTAGAGTTACCCCATAGTGAGGGGTTTCATACCTTGGAAAAGGTGTGTCCCCTCTTTTCACCTAGTGTCTTGTGTGCATGTACTTTATAGCGACCAGTATTGGCACTTCTGGCGTGTTGCCAGTCTCTAACATGGCTCCGATACCTTTTCAGCGCTATATGCGCTTGCTCTGTATTTCAGGCTTTAAATGCCCTTAAAGAATATGGCCGCGTTGCTGGCTCTTTCATTCTGCGCATGTCCGGAAACAGTCTCGACTTGAACCGAGTTTAGTGGACTACACTCGGCTTTTCAGTTGCACGCTGCTGTTTAATATTGACTTTCTCAGGTATGTCCTGACCTTCTCTCCTAGCTGGGACGCATCCCAGCTTTTTGCTGATTCTTTTTATCGGTATTCGTACCGTTGCACTTATATGCACTCGGATATTGCACATGGCACTTTATATTGGAGATTTGTGTGTAGTATGTGATGGAACAAACCATTGATTTATTATAATATGCATTCTTTTCACATTGTTCACTATTATGTAATGTGTATGAGGGCACACATTTATATCACTTCCTGTGAATTTTGACATTTGACCATATCCACGCCCCTTATTTGTCACATGACCGATTTCCATTTCCTGTTTGGCACTATATAAGTTTGTTATGCACTTATGTTTATTGCTTGAAAAAGGCTCTATTGTCGAGCCGAAACGTCGTCTCTCCACCTGTGTGAATAAAGAACACTTGGAATTTTCGTTGGAGTGCTGTCCATCTTCTTCAATATACTATTGGTTTGCTCGCACCTTTGGGCTTAGCACCCACATCCACTCGGAGTTACCCAGTGCTGCCAGGTTTTTTTTCATTTTATATATGTATATATATATATATATATATATATATATATATACACACTATGTCATCCTTTTTAAACTCATAGTACTCGAGTGTACAAAGTAACTCGTCTTGTAGGATACTCACATATAGCTCAGCATTGAAACCACCAATGATCCTGGTCAAGATCCTGGTCAAGAAACAACCCCATATCATCAGGCTTCCTCAGCCGAATTTGACAGTTCCTTCAATTTCTCGATCTGTTAGCACTCTTTTCCCTTGTTTTTTCCAGACCCATTTGCACCCATCAGAGCCCAGTCTATTGACTTTCGTTTCATCGTCCAAATCACCCGTTTCTGACTAATTTGCTCTGGCACGACCTTAAACAGGCTGTTCATTCTTGAAAACTCTCCAATGTGGCTGAATGAAAACAATTCTGCAAAGAAAAATGCTTGATTGCAGTTGTTGCCGCAAAGGGTGGCACAACCAGTTATTAGGTTATTGTATTTACTCCGGTTATCTTTGTCTGGTATTCAAATTTATTTGATACATTTAAGTGTGACAAATGTGCAAAAAAAAATCTGTAAGGTGGCTAATACTTTTTCACAGCACTGTATCCCCAAGACTCCTGGCAATCAGTTGTTGGAGAGGCATCCAGGCTTGTCATGTATCTAAGCTTGATCAGACCCTGAGGGTCTGATCAGGCTTAGGGTTCATGCACACGAATGTATATTCTTTCTGTGTCCATTCTGTTTTTTTTTTGCGGACCGTATACGGAACCGTTTATTTAAATGGGTCCGCAAAAAAAAACAGAAGTTACTCTATGTGCATTCTGTTTCTGTATGTCCGTATTTCCATTCCGCAAAAAAAATAGAACATGTCCTATTATTGTCCGCATTAAGGACAAGGATAGTACTGTTCTATCAGGGGCCAGCTGCTCCGTTCCGCAAAATACGGAATGCACACGACGTCATCCATATTTTTTGTGGACCTCAAAATACATACGATCGTGTGCATGAGGCCTTAGTGTAATACTGACAATACAGTGCATTGCAATAGATAACTATTGTATTGCACTGTACAGCAATCAGCCCCACTGGATCTTCAAGATCCAAATGGGACTTGATTAAAAAAAAGTGTAAAAAAATAAATAAATTTTAATAAAATAAAATAAATTGCCTTTTCCCATAATAAAAGCTACTGCCCATTCCACAAAAAAACAAGCCCATTGATAAAAAAAATTTAATAAAATGTTATGGATGAATGCAAAAGTGATTTTATGCTGACAAGTAGCAAAACATCAATAAACTAAATAAATTTGGTATTGCTAAAACCTTATTAACCCACAAAATAAAATTATATTATATACATCACATAAGAAACCCCATAAAAATAAACATAAAAAACACTGACAGAATTGCAATTTTATGCTAGAGATGAGCGAAGTCTTCAAAAATTTGATTTGGTCACTTTGCAGATTTTCTTCCAATTTTATTAATTTGTCACAATGCACGGGGGCATAATGATCGTGCTTAATTCAAGACTAATTGTAGTAGGGTAGCTCCGGCACCTGATGCTGGAGACTGGAG
The DNA here is from genome assembly GCA_033119425.1 of Bufotes viridis. NCBI lineage: Eukaryota > Metazoa > Chordata > Amphibia > Anura > Bufonidae > Bufotes > Bufotes viridis. Next base: position 232,125,628 of record CM065590.1, read on the forward strand.
TGCTTATCATGCAGGTGAGCTGAGTGCTCTGACCGGACCCAGCATTTTCACTGTGCTTAAAGCCGGGCCCCGATACATGAAAACTGTGGGCAGTGGGGGACACTAGTAGGCGCTGTGGGAGGCACTAATGGGGGCAGTGGGGGACACTACTAGGGGCCGTGGGGGACACTACTACTGGGGCAGTGGGGGGCACTACTGGGGGCAGTGGGGGACACTACTGTGCACATTACTGGGGGCAGCGGGGGACACTACTGAGTCAGTGAGGGGCACTACCTGCAGGCAGAGGGGGACATTGCCAGGGACAGTGAGAGACATTACCGGGGGGCATTGCTGGGGGATAAGGGACCAGGGATGTAACAATCACAGACACAGAGAGTGCGACTGGGCACGGCATGGGGGGGGGATCCAAAGTTGTTTTTTTCATCAGTATTTGATCCATATTGGTAAGACAAAAACAGGAATAGGTCCAAAACATAGATAACGTTATGTAAATATTTGGATGTCCTCTGTGTTTAGAACCCACTCCTGCTTTTGGTTTCCAAATCATTATCAAATCCTGATGCAAAATACTGACCTTGTGACAGAGGCCTTGCAGACTCTCAGATGTGAGGACGCTTTTCTTTGGTTATTGTTCTGTTCTTCTGATGGATCAGTTGAGTTTTTCTGATTGATCAGAAGAACGGAAAAATAAATGGTGATGTCAACATGGCCAAACAGGGACACTAGTGGCCCTGTAACAGATTGGTGAGAGTGGCAATAGCATGAAGAGTCACAATAGTGGCCCCAGAAAAGAGAGGGAAGGGTGGCAACCACAATGGCAGTAATAGTGCAAGATGGTGAAAGATCACAGTAGGAGCAGATGGCAATAGAGACAGCAGGCATGTGGCATCAGGCAGGTGACAGCATCAGAATAGTGGCAGCAGAACGTGGGCAGAAGTAATGGGCCATTTGTTACAATGTTCTGGTGTGGCAGCACACTACAGTCAGATCACTACTGCCAGGATGATCTGCTCTATTATATCAGGCTCCCGTGTCTGGAAATCCTGGTTGATCCAGGCATGATTTATCTTTACAAAGGTTATTCTCTCAACATTTTGTGTTCTCTTTGTGGAAATTATGCCACCCACCGCATTAAACACTCGCTCTGATGCCACACTACTGGCCAGGAAGGAAAGCTTGCCCAGGGTAAATTCAGCCACAATTCGTTTGGCTTCCTAGTAGTCCAGGAAGTCAGTAGGAGGGTAAAGAATAGAGCTCATTCTAGATTCAAGACTTAAGTTTCTGCTGATGGAGCTGGTGCTGCTCCTGCCCCCTTTCCCCACAGATCCCCTCCAGCAGTCATGGCATTGGAGCATGAACTCAGATAGTTCCCCCGGTTAGACCTTCGTGAGGATGGGGGATGGCGTGCGAGGTAGCGGCCAACAGATTACAAAGATTGTCTCGATAGTAGTTGAGTTTTTCGTCCCTCTCAGAAGGTGTAAAAAAGGCCCCCATTTTGAACCAGGAGAGAGGGACTAACATTGTGGAGAGCAAGTAGTCATCCCTCTGCTGTATGGTGATAATGCAGCTGTCCCTACCCAAGCAACTCAGCATATATTTGCGTAAGGGACTCGGAGGGATTCCCTGCCTCCATCTCCACTGCATACTGTCATGGTCTGTTGGTGTCATCTGCGTCGTCTTCGTTGTCACCCTCTAACTCCTCATGCTCCTCCTACTCCTCTCCTGTAGCTTGGGCAGATAAACCACCTAATTCCGTATAGAATTCCTGGGCAATAACGTCCTTCACCTCGTCCTTCTCCTCTTCCTGAGCCAGATCAGCCTCCACAGGACTCAGGCGGCCGTGAAATGTAGGCGCCATGTCTTTTGTCCCCTCGCCAGTCAGGTTTATCAGCATCCCCTCCAGGACATGAAGGAGTGGAATGACATCATTCTTCCCATAGTCCTGGTGACTGAAAAATAACGTGGCTTTCTCAAAGAGCATGAGCAAATGGCAGGTGTCACGCATAAGCTACCACTGTCTAACATAAAAGTTACACCGGAGAGTAGTCTTGTACATCTGCATAATCAAGAAATCGGTCATGGGCTTCTGCTGCTCATACAGTCGGTCCAACGTGTGGAGCGTGGAGTTCCATCATGTGGAAATGTTGCATATGAGGAAATGTAGGGGAACACCATTCTGCCTTTGCAGCTCAAAGAGGGTGTGTTTTGCACGGTAAGAGTGGCTAAAGTGCATGTTTCCTTGACATTTTCAAGATGTCTTGCAGTTGGGTGGAAGACTTCAGGAACCAAATGACAACCAGATTGAAGATATGCGCCATACAGGACACATGGGTCAGCCCACCTGACACAGCGCACACAGAATGTTCTTCCCGTTATCGGTGACCATGGTTCCTATCTTAAGTAGGAGACAGCCAGGATTCGATTTCTTGTTGATGACATGGAGCAGTTCTACCTCCCTTCGCCCAGGCTGACCAGGTGCAGAACCACATGCCAATGCTATTCTTTGCATAGGTGGTATGCTGGAGGCCTACTCTGAACTGTGCCTACAGTGGAGGCTGAGGACAAGATGGAGGATGAGGAGGCAGAGGAGGATATTGGCGCAGAAATACCATGATTACAATGTGGAGGCAGCATTTCCATCACCTGGCCAAGTTGCTGCTGTGCCTGGCCTGGAACCACATTTACCCAGTAGGCTGTAAAGGACGTATATTGTCCTTGACCATAGTTATAGCACCACACGTCAGCGCTTACATGAAATGTATCAAGGACTGGCCCACCTTTTGGTCAACATACGTGTGCAGGGATGGTACAGCTTTTTTAGAGCAGTAATGACAGCCAGGGACTCTCCAGCTTGAGTGGGCACAAGCCATCAGTTCTCTGAAATATTCACAATATGGAAAGGGAGGGACTGCAGTACCAGCAATTTGCCAGGTGCACGTTCAGTTTTTTCACCGTTGGATGAGTGCACAAATACTGTTGTCTCTTTGCCATTGCCTCAGTAATCGATTGCTGACAATACGTGACGAGGAGTAGCATCAGGAACAATAGACGGAGGGAAAGTACAAGAATTTCTTTCTGTTGAGTTTGAGGAGCCCTGACTGCTGGAGAAGGCGCGCGGGTCGCTGGAAGATGCAGCGGTTGCTACATCAGGCTGTACCACTACATTAGTGCCACGGTTTTCCAAGGTCACTTTATGGTGACCCTCCATGTGGTGACACAGTGTTGTGGTGCTTACATTAGCACCCTGACCTCGCTTCATCCTCTGCCCATATACCCTGCATACCGTCATTCTAATGTCCTCCAGTGACTTGATAAAAACAATTCCCACACTGCATAGTATGGCATTTCAACTCAACTACTACGCTGACTGCCTGCTGCTGCCTTTATAAACCCATGCACTGCTAGTTGTTTCCTGACAGGTAGGCTCCTAAGTAACAGCCAGTCTACGCCTGGAGCATTTGACTCCAGATCTTCCACTGCTTCCACCCTGCTGGCTCATCAGCACTCTGCCACCCTGCTGCTGTTTCACGGGCCTTCTGCCTGATGATGATGCCCCCTCTTCACTCTGATCCCACGTGCATTCTGCTTCATCATCCACTACTGTCTGTTCGTCACTTATGTAACCCTCACTAGTCTCATGGCCACATCCCTGACAGCTCGCAACACATGCTCCCACCCAACTGTTATCATTGCTAGTTGCACACAGCAAACCTGTCTACCAAGTCTGTGCTGCCCTGTACCCGTTGACTTTCCTCAGTAAGCTCGCCTTGCTGAAAAGTGTAGCAGAGCCGGCAACATGCAGTACTTCCCAAGCAGAAGGAGCAGCAAAAGAAAGAGGCAGGTGAGGGCACAGAGGTTGTTCCTGGGCCATGCCTAATAAGTGTGGTATCAGAGGAACCCACCAATTCCTGGCTATGTGTACTGTATCTGTTGTCACCTTTGATAATGTTGAAGAAGGAGTAAACCATTCGAGTACAGCTGGATTGTTGGTGAAAACACGACCAGAGGATGACAGTGGCAGCTCTGGCCTATTACTATGGCTGTTGCTATTTGTGCCAGCTACAGCAAAATTTTTGTCACTACCTGTTCCTTTTGAGCGCCCAGGCAACTGTCTGTTGGCCATAGTGTACAGTAACTGAATAAGTAATGTAACAGATTAATTATGAATGGCGCAGCAAGTGTACTAGATAAGTGCACCTATATATTAGACCTCTCTTTGACATTGAGTCTGATGTACAGTAAGTCTATGTATAACAGAACAGATTAAGTATTAATGGCACAACAGATGAACTAGGTAAATGTGCATAGATATTAGACAGCCTGTTGACAATGAGTCTGATGCATACTAAGTCTATGCATAACAGAACAGATTTTAAGAATAAATGACGCAGCAGATGAACTACTATAGATAAACATGCCTATATATTAGACCACCTATTGACAGTGAGTCTGATGCACAGAAAGTCTATGTATAACAGAACAGATTAAGTATTAATGGATCACCGAATGAACTTAGTAAACGTGTCTATGTATTAGACCTACTGTTGACAATGAGTCTGATGCACACTAATGGGGTCATTTATCAAACTGGTGTAAAGTAGAACTGGTTTAGTTGCACATACAGTTGTGTTCAAAATTATTCAACCCCCACTGAAATTCAGTGTTTTGGCCAGTTTGACATTGATTTTGATCAGTTCAGTCATCTTGTTTACAAAGAGGCACTTGTAAGTCAGACAAATATAACATAACATTTATAATGAAATAACCACAAATGTCTTTTCTGTGCTCACATCATTATCAGTTTTATTCAACCCCCAAGTGACATTCAATCTTAGTACTTAGTACAACATCCTTTTCCAGTTATAACAGCTTTTAAAAGTGAAGCATAGCTTGACACAAGAGTCTTGCAGCGATCTACAGGTATCTTTGCCCATTCTTCATGGGCAAAAGCCTCCAGTTCAGTCACATTCTTAGGCTTGCGCGCTGCAACTGCTTTCTTTAAGTCCCACCAGAGGTTCTCAATCGGATTTAAGTCTGGTGACTGCGATGGCCACTTCAAAATGTTCCAGCCTTTAATCTGCAACCATGCTCTAGTGGACTTGGAGGTATGCTTGGGATCATTGTCCTGTTGAAAGGTCCAACGTCTCCCAAGCTTAAAGCGAACCTGTCACCTGCTTTTTACCTCTTAAGCTGTTAACTGTACCTTATAGATCTTTGTAACCTTGTTTCCAAACAGGTGTTGTTCGTTTTTCTGGGGTTTATATTACTGAAAAAATCACTTTATAATCTGCTCTGCTGCGTCTGAAGTCACCAGACAAGTCAAGGAGGCAGACCCTCCTTGACTGCTGGATGCGACTCCCCCGCCCTAACCCCGCCTCTCATCCCTATGATTGACACTAGCTCTTCTGCCCGGGACCGCGCTGGTCTCGGCGGCGCATGCGCCGTCTGCCTTCATAGCAGCGCGATCCGAGCCTCGCACTCAGTGAAGCGCGATCCCCTTGCTAGATCGCGCTTGCGCTTCTCTCCTCTCTAGCCGGGCCGCTGGTGAAATGCAGATCACTCAGCGTGAGGCTCGGTATCGCGCTGCTATGAAGGCAGACGGCGCATGCGCCGCCGAGACCAGCGCGGTCCCGGGCAGAAGAGCTAGTGTCAATCATAGGGATGAGGCGGGGTTAGGGCGGGAGTCGCATCCAGCAGTCAGGAGGTCTGCCTCCTGACTTGTCTGTGACTTCAGGCGCAGCAGAGCAGATATAAAGTGATTTTTCAGTAATATAACCCCAAGCGAACAGCACCTGTTTGAAGCTAGGTTCAAAGATCTATAAGCCACGGTTAACAGCTTAAGAGGTAAAAAGCAGGTGACAGGTTCGCTTTAAGGTTTGTGACGGACTGCATCACATTTTCATCCAATATCTCCTGGTACTGAATAGAATTCATGGTACCTTGCACACGCTGAAGCTTCCCTGTACCTGTAGAAGCAAAACAACCCCCAAGCATGATTGACCCCCCCGCCATGCTTCACAGTAGGCAAGGTGTTCTTTTCTTCATAGGCCTTGTTCTTCCTCCTCCAAACATAGCGTTGATCCATGGGCCCAAACAGTTCTAATTTTGTTTCATCAGTCCACAGAACACTTTTGTGGTTTGTCCACATGACTTATGGCATACTGCAGTCGACTCTTCATATTCTTTGGAGACAGCGAGGGGGTGCGTCTGGGAGTTCTGGCATGGAGGCCTTCATTACGCAGTGTGCGCCTTATTGTCTGAGCTGAAACTTCAGTACCCGCATCTGACAAATCTTTTTTCAGTTCCTCAGCAGTCACACGGGGACTTTTCTCCACTTTGCGCTTCAGGTAGCACACAGCAGTCGAAGTCAGCATCTTCTTTCTGCCACGACCAGGTAGCGTTTCAACAGTGCCCTTTGCCTTGAATTTGCGAATGATGCTTCCTGTGGTGTCTCTCTGGTATGTTTAACATCTTGGCAAACTTCTTATAGCCATTGCCCTTCCTGTGAAGAGAAATCACCTCTTCCCTTGTCTTCCTGGACCATTCTCTTGACTTCACCATGTTTGTAAACACACCAGTAAATGTCTAGAACAGGCATGTCCAAACTCCGGCCCCCCAGATGTTGCAAAACTACAACTCCCATCATTCCTGGACAACCTACAGCTATCAACCTACAGAAGTTCATGATGGGAGTTGTAGTTCTGCAACACCTGGAGGGCCAGAGTTTGGACATGCCTGGTCTAGAAGGAGCTGAGTATCACAGTCATTTTAAATCTGCCTAATTGGTGCTTATTATGCTTGATTGTTACTCCTTGACATCCAGAGGTTTTTTCAATACCTGATCGAAAACACTTGAATAAAACTCTGTTCTTAAGAGTGGTCGTCTTTAAGGGGTTGAATAATTGTGTCAATGAAGAAATCACAAACAAACATTTAATACTGTATTACAAAAACAATTGATGTCATTTTAGTTGCATTTGGTTCTTTAAAAAGTCCTTGTAAGATTTTATTCTGAACACAATTACAAATGTACACTAAATTCCCGAAAACCCTTTACAGCATTGGGGGTTGAATAATTTTGAACACAACTGTAGCAACCAATCAGAGTCCACCTTTTTTACAGCTCACCTCCTAAAAAATGGTATGTTCAGTCAAAAAAAATTTTTTAAAGCTATGGCCCCTAAAAACAGCTAATTCCATGTTAGAAAATCCCAGTGCCACTCCTTCCCTCCTGAACGCTGCCATGCCCCCAAACAGAAGTTTACGATGACATATAGGAGGTTGCCGCATTCAGAAAAAAATGTAAATTTGGGGCCGACATTTTATTGGAACTAAAATGTAATTTTTCATTTACACAGAAATGCTAGGTGGGTCACTTCAACCCTTGATCAATTTCATGAAGTTTCTAAAATGTGGTCACTTTTTCCGTTTTCTTTCTAGGGGTACCTCAGGGTGTTTTCAAATTTGACTTGGCACTTGAAAACTAATTCCAGAAAATTCTGCCCTCCAAAAACAATATTGCGGTCCTTTCCTTCTGAGCCCTACCATGTACCCACGAAGAGATTTACAACCACGTATGGGGTGTTTATGTAAACTTCAGAATAATGGCAATAAATATTGAGGTTTGTTTTGCTGTTAACCCTTGCTGTGCTACAGGAATTATTGGAAATGGATTTAAATGGAAAATCTGCACAAAAAAATTAAATTTTACATTTCAGATCTATTTTGCTTTAATTCCTGTGGAACATCTAAAGGGTTAAGGTTTGTAAAATCAGTTTTGAATAGTTTGAGAGGTAAAGTTTCTAAAATGCAGTAATTTTTGGGTGGTTTCTACTATGTAAGTGTCTTATAGGCACTTCAAAACTGAATTGGTCCTTAAAAACTGTTTTAAAATTTTTCTTGAAAATATCAAAAATTGCTTTCAAAATTCTAAACCTTCTAACATGATAAAAAAAAGGAAATTAAATTTACAAAATGACGCCAACATAGAGTAGAGATATGGGCAATGTTAATTAATGCTATTTTGTGAGGTATCACTATTTGTCTTAAAATCAGAGAAATTCTAATTTAGAAAATTGCAAATTTTTCCTAACTTTCTGCAAATGTTGGATTTTTTTAGACATAAGGTAAAACATATCAACTGAAAATCACTACTAACATGAAGTACAATGTGTCACCAGAAAACAATCTTAGAATAACTTGGATCAGTAAAAGCGTTCCAGAGTTATTACCAAAGTAACACATAGTATCACAGATTTGAAAAATGGGGCTTCAACATTTGGTCCAAACTGGCTTTGTTTGAAGGGGTTAAATTTATTTTTATTCATCCAGGCAGGCAATGTGATGTTTAAGTCTAATATTGACAGAGCCTTTTGTGAAGCAGACTTGTGTGCACAACCATCTCTTGACGTAGAGTGAGAGGTGGTGTACTCAAGTCTGCTTGACAAAGGGCTCTATCAACAATAGCCTGAAACATTACATTGTTTGACTATGATGCATGCCCGGTAGGATGAATAATAATACATTTAATTAAGCAGGGTGCTGTCTAATACCTCATTCACACATCAGTGTTTTGGTCAGTGATTCCCATGAGTGATTGGGAGCCAAAACAGTAGTGCGAAATGTTGGTGCAAAATGTTGCATCTTAGGCCATGGCCCTTTTCCACTTAGCCAAACTCAAAGGACAGTAGATTACTCTTTTTGGCTCATTTGCTTTATATTTATATGTCTAAAACAAGATGCAACATTTTGCACCAAAAATGTGCCAGATTTTGACACACAATAAGCCAGAATGTAGGCCCAGTCCCAATAGTTATGTGGACTATTGTACTTCTCCACAGGGTAGAGAGAAAGGGTGTTTTAAAAGCTATATACATATTTGCACTCATTTCAATTTGCTTCCGAAAAGTTAAATCAAGCAACTTTCCAAATATCCTTCCGTAAAAATGTCCTACTACTCTACAGCTGTGAAGCATTTGAAAACCCGCAAATTCATACAATAGTCTTAATAATACTGGTAAATTTATATTTTTTCTATTAAATGTTAATTCATTATACATTTACTAATTAACCATTAACATGCTACAAATCAAATTTTTCCTCATAATTAATTATGGTATCCATACAAAAAAGGACAGTTACCATGTAAAATTATTATTAAAAAGAACAGAATGGAAGAGATAATTAAGAGGCCTTCTATTACAGCAATAAAATAACAGGATATAAATTCCTAGTGGATTCCACAAGCAAAAGTGGATACCACATGTATTTTATAAGGTATTTCAAATAAGACAAGACAATATAATAACTGTAGAACAGTAAGTGTGCTTCACACACGGCATCTTTAGTTTAAAACCTGAATCCAATACCCTAACCTTTTTTTCTAAATTCTAAATAAGAAAACTTTCCGATTAAAAATAGAAATGTTTACTTAGAGTCACTGTACTTTCACACAACTTATTTTCAATTAATAGAGAATGGTGTAACTAGCAAATTTATAAATCACTTCATTTAAAAAATGTGGCTGCATCCATCTGACAAAAAAGCTATAAAGTCATGACCAATCTTTAATTTCCATCTAACTTGCAGTCCAGTGCCTGCTGTCATACAAGAGCTGTCCCTGGTAACAGAGACTCAGATGGCTGAGAGGAAGTAGGGGTGTGTCAAAGCTAGCTGAGATTGGGGGCCTGATAAAACAATTGCTTCTAATGACCACAGAAGCCTCCTGCTTTTCTGTAAGTGTGATGTATTCCTCCTTATCAACTTTTTGAGTTCCCCAAAAGAATATAAACATTGTGGGATGTAAGGAAAGGGAGGTCACTGTAATGGCAGAAAGTATACACCCACTGCTTTTAAGAGAAATGAATCTATTTGTGCAGCTGAAACAGGAAAGACTATGACAGAAAGAGACTTTAGGGAACCGCAAACATAACTGTTCCTTCACAGTTATGATTGCACAAAGAAGCACAGCCATTATACTAACTTTTTTTTAAACTCAGGCACGCTTTAAGGGGGTTTTCCACTTTTTAAGTGTAAACAAAAGCAAATACAGGTGCACTCTGCGATAATACTAAACCCTCACACTGATGTAAAATTGAGAGGTTAGTTCGACATATCCTACTAGGAGGACATGTCTTAAGCTCGGGCACCGCGCCAAGGTCTTTCAAGTAGCCCGAGGCCCTATCACTCACCTACCTGTGCTGTATGGGCAATGCCAGGGGCCAGTGGGCAGATTATGAAAGCATAAGGCCTGACTCACAAACAGCTCACCAGTAACCTCCAGCATGTAGCCATGCTTGCAATGGGAGGTGGGAAGTGCCTGTGAGCCCCACCCAAGACTGGCTGATATGGCCCAGGGCCTACACAGGTGCACCTGATTGTAGCCTGTAGATGAAAAACAGGCACATTTAAATAGGAGTTTATACACCTCCATACATAAGACTATACAAACCATTAGAAAATGTGGTGTGATGTTAAACAGGCAGGATATGCTCAAACCCACATGCGGTTGTGCATATATATAGAGGAGCATATCCTGCACTTGTAGTCCGTTGCTGATGGCAATCAACAGCAAAAAAATGCATACAATGGAAGATGCCAGCAACGGACTACAAGTACCACAATAACCATCCTACATAAGGTAACAATTATGTGCTAGTGTATGGAGAATGGTTGTTGAAAGAAAATAAGACCTTTAACCGCTTCCCAACATAGCTATTTTCCATTTTTTTTATTTATTAATCCCTGCATTACAAAAGCCATAATTTTTTTCTCTTTCCCATGGGTATATGAGAGCTTGCTTTTTTAAGCTGGCTTTATTTAATATACCATTGATAAATTAGAAAGTTGTAAAAAGGTATTAATGGCATTTTACTGTAATAAATACAACTGTGCCACTTTTGTATAGTGTTCACTCTGCAATAAAAATGAAATTCACAAACAAAAAAGTAAACCAGTTCGTAATAGCCCCCACGAACTCCGTTCGTTGTGCGCTGCAGGTTCACAAACACGTGGTGGACCGTCCACGCTTAGATACAGTGCAAGTCAAAAAGGCTGGAACCGCGCTGCTGTATTCCCGATATTCAATCCCGGTGCTCTCCTATGACGTGTCCACTCTAATGGTCCTAATCCTCAAGGCTTCAGTACTCTTCAAAGACCGTTACCTCTAGAAGACCAAATTCACACGAACATAGTGAAGGACCCTCACAATAAGGTATAATCAAAGGGATTTATTATACTCACAAGCGAATCAATGGTAAAGGCATATATAAAAGATAAAATCCGTGGTATCTGCCCGACCCGGGTTTCGCTCAAGGCTTCCTCAGGGGCGATTGCGCATGTCCCAAAAAGACGTCTTTTATAGTGCCTTAGTCCGGAAGCACATTAACACATAAATTGATCCACCGTAAAATTACGTTACACTAAAACATAATTCATTCATAAAATAATTGCACTCAATTATTACAACTAAAAGAAGTCGTCTCACCATACTCGTTCTTCACTTATTTCTTACATTATTAATCATAATATCTTTATCCACTGTCTTTTTCACTAAGTCGAGATCATCCTTAAAGGGATTCATCTCCCTTTCCATTATTCCAACTATTTGTTAAGTTCGCTACGCACCATTCATTAGAAAAGGGGATGGGTTAAATACGTGGGTTTTTCTGGTCATGTGACCCTCACATGACCGGGGAAGAATCCTCTCCATTGATAAAAAACTATGTCACATGTATACAGCAGCCTATCACCAACTACTATCCATGGGTGTGTATCTCACAGGTCCTGCAAACCAAAGAAGGGAACTTTTTGCTCATAAAGAGCTATCCTTATATAGGGACTTCTTACTCATGCGGAGGTAAGTTACATCTTAATGCATCAATTGTGAAAATATCACTATCCGAATGATAGAGTCTTTCATATCGGGGCACTGTAACACATTATCGCAAAGTCTTCCGCTCATTTTATCTATCGCGAAGCCTCGCGAATATTACCTAGTCAATGGTCCAGTTTTTCTTGCCACAAACTTATTAATTCACACCAGACATGGTTTAAGGTCAAACTCAATATTGAGGCCCTCGGGCTGTAACGTGCCCAGTTGATAGATCCATTGTATTTCTTTGCCATTGATTTGTTTAATGGCGTCACCCCTCTCCAATGTGGTTTGACAACCTCTAAGCCAACGAATTTCAAACCACGGGGTTTTTCCATGTTTCAGTTTGAAGTGGGCTGAAACACTATGGCTCATTAGCCCTTTTTGATATTATTGATATGCTCTTGGATGCGGACCTTGAGAGCTCTTGTGGTCCTGCCCACATACTGGAGGCCACAAGGGCACTCCAGCATGTAAATGACCCCCTCATTTTCACAGGAAGAGTGTCCTCTAATAGGGAAATCCTTCCCATTCTTCTTGGATGTGACTACCTCAGTGGTTCTTACTCTTTCTTTAGAGTTGCGATTCTTGCACCCCGCACAAAAGCCGCACCAAGTAAACCTGCCCCCTTTTTCTTTTCTTTGACAGACTCTGGGGGATAGCACTGTGTACAAGTTTACTTCCTATGCTAGCCGCCTTCTTAAAAATAAAAAGGGTTTATTCGGGATATGTCCACCGAGTATGGGATCATTTCTCAGTATTCCCCAATTTTTCTTCACTAGCTCCTTAATTTTGCCCGACATGGAGTTATATTTGGTTAGGAACGAGAATCTAAAATCCTTGCTGTCATGCGTTTTCTGTTTTCCTTTTTCCTTCCTTTTTCTCCTCCTCTACACTCTCTATTTCTTTTACTAGTTCATTCTCTTCGTAGCCCTTCTCTAGAAATCTTTCTTTGAGCACATTAGTTTGAATCCTATAATCATCCACAGTGGTGCAATTCCGAGCTATCCTTTTAAACTGTCCTTTGGGGATGTTTTTTAGCCAAGGCTTATAGTGACAACTTTTTAAATCGATATAGGAGTTAACATCTGTCTCCTTAAAAATGGTGCAGGTTCTAAACTGTCCCTCTTCTATCTTAATGCATAAATCGAGGAAGTTAATTCTGTGTTCACTGATTTCTCCAGTGAACCTCAAATTCCAATTTTCATTATTCAATAGTTCAAAAAAATCCTCGAGACCATCCCTTTCACCCTCCCACATTAGCAGGCAATCGTCGATATATCTCCTCCAGAGGGTAAGCTTCCCCCTGGGGGTATCAACATTCAGCTTGGGAAAGATGTATTCATGTTCCCACGCCCCCATAAAAATATTTGCGAAACTGGGGGCGAATTTCGCCCCCATCGCCGTTCCGACACACTGAACGTAATAAACCCCATTAAACCAAAAATAATTATACTCCAAACAATATTTCAAGCAGTTCAGAATAAAGTCACTCTGGGTCTGTCCTATTCGTGGGTCATTGCTGAGCCTGTCCTTCACTGCCTGGAGCCCCCGTTGTTTGGGTATGCACGTGTACAATGAAGCCACGTCCACCGTGGCCATCCAGGTGTTAGGGGTAGGGGGATCTAATTTCTCTATCAGCTGGATAACAGATCCAGAGTCTTTTAGGTGGGAGGGATTCTGGGTGACATAATCTTGTAGATAAAAGTCAATGTATTCTGTGACCCTGGATGTCAGGGAATTTAATCCCGAAGCGATTGGTCTCCCAGGGGGTTGGTGGCATCCTTATGTATCTTCGGTAGGTGATATATCACCGGTACCGTAGGATGTTTAATGTTAAGATATTCAAGTTCTTTTTTGTGAGTATACCATTATCATGGCCCTCTTTCAGCAAGGTGTCTAACAGTTTTTGTACTCATTAGTTGGATTAGATTTTAGTTTTCTGTATGTTATTTCATCATCCACTAGCCTTTGCATCTCTGTCTCATATTTATGCCTGTCTAGCACTACCACCCCGCCCCCTTATCTGCTGGTTTAATTATTAATTTGGGGTCTTTTTCCAAATTTTTAAGGCTTCCCTTTCTCCATGGGTCAGATTTAGATGTCTCTTCTTTATTTCCATTTTCTCTAGGTCATTTAATAAGCTCGTTCTAAAAGCATCCACGCATTCGTTATTAGAATTTTTGGAAAAAACTTAGATTTTTCTTTCAAATCTGTATGGATTATACCCTCACTATGCTCTTGATTTCTAATAGCTGGGGCAGGGTTATTGATAAAATATTTAGCTATATTGATTTTTCTCACAAATTTATGGATGTCTAGAAACATTTCAAATTTGTTGACTGTTTGACTCGGTGCATATTTCAACCCCTTGCTCAATACATTTTTCTCCTCATCCGTTAAGATATGGCTACTCAAATTGAAGATACCTCTTAAGTCTCCTTTATTTTCTTTGTTTTTGGGCTTATTTTTCCCTCTTCCTCTCTTTCCTCTAGGAGGCTCCTTTTTAATGGGGTTCTGGTTTTCTCCTCCTTTCTCTCTATTCCCCTCTGTACCCCTTTTACTCCTTGATGGGGAAAATTTTGACTAGCTGAAGTGTTGGTCCTGTGGGTTGCCACCGACTCTCTCTTATATTCATCCTGACTAGTGTCCCTCCTGACGGAGGTATCCCCTCTGTTGGTCTCCCACCTCTGGGCGCCTCTATAGTTACTTTGCGGTCTCCAATCTGATCCCCTATTCGATCCTCCTCCTTGATAAGAATGTCCCTGTGGCTGTCTGTAATAGTTCCTCCCATAGTAGCGTCCATAATGACCTCGGTGCGGATTGCCCTGATAGGCATATTGTGAGTGAAAGTTCGTATTTCTGGGTCCCCTATAATACCCATTCCTTCTATCATTCTGTCCATAATCTCTAATCTCCCTATTATGATAACCTTGATCCGAGTGGGTGTTAGTTGGTTCCCTCACCGGTCTATTTTGAAATATCGGTTCTGTCTCAACATCATTCACACTCTTATTATTCCACTTGTAAATATGATTAGCTTTATAGTCATTGGCAACCTTCAAATACTTCTTTTGTTTTTTTATCCTGATCTCCTCCTCTGCTTTAAGGGCTGCTTCTTGGCAGGTTTGACTCAGTCTCTCATATTCACTTTTATTCGCATATTTCAAAGGTTCCAGAGTGCTCTGAACCTTTTCAATGTTTTCGTTGATTTGTTTCAATTTGTTTTTCCGAATGTTGATTATATATTGCATAACCTTCCAGGAACACTCATTCAAGACTCTTTCCCATCCTAACACATCATCCTCATTATCAGATGCTAAGGGTAGTTGCCAGCGTAAACCTTCTGGGATCTTACCCTCCCCCAGAAATCTCTCTAGTGAGGCAATGTCCCAGGTGGTGCGAATTTCCCTAATAAATTCCTTCTCTAGCTTTTCAAACAAAACACACATATTATCCACACATTCATTTTTCTCCACCGTAGAGTTATCCAACACATCAATTTTGCATTTGAAGTTGGCTCTAAATTCAAAGATGTCCATGATGGGTATACTTCTGGTATGGTCCACAACAAAGTTCACAAACAAAAAAGTAAACCAGTTCGTAATAACCCCCACGAACTCCGTTCGTTGTGCGCTGCAGGTTCACAAACACGTGGTGGACCGTCCACGCTTAAATACAGTGCAAGTCAAAAAGGCTGGAACCGCGCTGCTGTATTCCCGATATTCAATCCCGGTGCTCTCCTATGACGTGTCCACTCTAATGGTCCTAATCCTCAAGGCTTCAGTACTCTTCAAAGACCGTTACCTCTAGAAGACCAAATTCACACGAACATAGTGAAGGACCCTCACAATAAGGTATAATCAAAGGGATTTATTATACTCACAAGCGAATCAATGGTAAAGGCATATATAAAAGATAAAATCCGTGGTATCTGCCCGACCCGGGTTTCGCTCAAGGCTTCCTCAGGGCGATTCGCATGTCCCAAAAGGCGTCTTTTATAGTGCCTTAGTCCGGAAGCACATTAACACATAAATTGATCCACCGTAAAATTACGTTACACTAAAACATAATTCATTCATAAAATAATTGCACTCAATTATTACAACTAAAAGAAGTCGTCTCACCATACTCGTTCTTCACTTATTTCTTACATTATTAATCATAATATCTTTATCCACTGTCTTTTTCACTAAGTCGAGATCATCCTTAAAGGGATTCATCTCCCTTTCCATTATTCCAACTATTTGTTAAGTTCGCTACGCACCATTCATTAGAAAAGGGGATGGGTTAAATACGTGGGTTTTTCTGGTCATGTGACCCTCACATGACCGGGGAAGAATCCTCTCCATTGATAAAAAACTATGTCACATGTATACAGCAGCCTATCACCAACTACTATCCATGGGTTGTGTATCTCACAGGTCCTGCAAACCAAAGAAGGGAACTTTTTGCTCATAAAGAGCTATCCTTATATAGGGACTTCTTACTCATGCGGAGGTAAGTTACATCTTAATGCATCAATTGTGAAAATATCACTATCCGAATGATAGAGTCTTTCATATCGGGATCCCCCTACCCCTAACACCTGGATGGCCACGGTGGACGTGGCTTCATTGTACACGTGCATACCCAAACAACGGGGGCTCCAGGCAGTGAAGGACAGGCTCAGCAATGACCCACGAATAGGACAGACCCAGAGTGACTTTATTCTGAACTGCTTGAAATATTGTTTGGAGTATAATTATTTTTGGTTTAATGGGGTTTATTACGTTCAGTGTGTCGGAACGGCGATGGGGGCGAAATTCGCCCCCAGTTTCGCAAATATTTTTATGGGGGCGTGGGAACATGAATACATCTTTCCCAAGCTGAATGTTGATACCCCCAGGGGGAAGCTTACCCTCTGGAGGAGATATATCGACGATTGCCTGCTAATGTGGGAGGGTGAAAGGGATGGTCTCGAGGACTTTATTGAACTATTGAATAATGAAAATTGGAATTTGAGGTTCACTGGAGAAATCAGTGAACACAGAATTAACTTCCTCGATTTATGCATTAAGATAGAAGAGGGACAGTTTAGAACCTGCACCTTTTAAGGAGACAGATGTTAACTCCTATATCGATTTAAAAAGTTGTCACTATAAGCCTTGGCTAAAAACATCCCCAAAGGACAGTTTAAAAGGATAGCTCGGAATTGCACCACTGTGGATGATTATAGGATTCAAACTAATGTGCTCAAAGAAAGATTTCTAGAGAAGGGCTACGAAGAGAATGAACTAGTAAAAGAAATAGAGAGTGTAGAGGAGGAGAAAAAGGAAGGAAAAAGGAAAACAGAAAACGCATGACAGCAAGGATTTTAGATTCTCGTTCCTAACCAAATATAACTCCATGTCGGGCAAAATTAAGGAGCTAGTGAAGAAAAATTGGGGAATACTGAGAAATGATCCCATACTCGGTGGACATATCCCGAATAAACCCTTTTTATTTTTAAGAAGGCGGCTAGCATAGGAAGTAAACTTGTACACAGTGCTATCCCCCAGAGTCTGTCAAAGAAAAGAAAAAAGGGGGCAGGTTTACTTGGTGCGGCTTTTGTGCGGGGTGCAAGAATCGCAACTCTAAAGAAAGAGTAAGAACCACTGAGGTAGTCACATCCAAGAAGAATGGGAAGGATTTCCCTATTAGAGGACACTCTTCCTGTGAAAATGAGGGGTCATTTACATGCTGGAGTGCCCTTGTGGCCTCCAGTATGTGGGCAGGACCACAAGAGCTCTCAAGGTCCGCATCCAAGAGCATATCAATAATATCAAAAAGGGCTAATGAGCCATAGTGTTTCAGCCCACTTCAAACTGAAACATGGAAAAAACCCCGTGGTTTGAAATTCGTTGGCTTAGAGGTTGTCAAACCACATTGGAGAGGGGTGACGCCATTAAACAAATCAATGGCAAAGAAATACAATGGATCTATCAACTGGGCACGTTACAGCCCGAGGGCCTCAATATTGAGTTTGACCTTAAACCATGTCTGGTGTGAATTAATAAGTTTGTGGCAAGAAAAACTGGACCATTGACTAGGTAATATTCGCGAGGCTTCGCGATAGATAAAATGAGCGGAAGACTTTGCGATAATGTGTTACAGTGCCCCCGATATGAAAGACTCTATCATTCGGATAGTGATATTTTCACAATTGATGCATTAAGATGTAACTTACCTCCGCATGAGTAAGAAGTCCCTATATAAGGATAGCTCTTTATGAGCAAAAAGTTCCCTTCTTTGGTTTGCAGGACCTGTGAGATACACACCCATGGATAGTAGTTGGTGATAGGCTGCTGTATACATGTGACATAGTTTTTATCAATGGAGAGGATTCTTCCCCGGTCATGTGAGGGTCACATGACCAGAAAAACCCACGTATTTAACCCATCCCCTTTTCTAATGAATGGTGCGTAGCGAACTTAACAAATAGTTGGAATAATGGAAAGGGAGATGAATCCCTTTAAGGATGATCTCGACTTAGTGAAAAAGACAGTGGATAAAGATATTATGATTAATAATGTAAGAAATAAGTGAAGAACGAGTATGGTGAGACGACTTCTTTTAGTTGTAATAATTGAGTGCAATTATTTTATGAATGAATTATGTTTTAGTGTAACGTAATTTTACGGTGGATTAATTTATGTGTTAATGTGCTTCCGGACTAAGGCACTATAAAAGACGTCTTTTTGGGACATGCGCAATCGCCCCTGAGGAAGCCTTGAGCGAAACCCGGGTCGGGCAGATACCACGGATTTTATCTTTTATATATGCCTTTACCATTGATTCGCTTGTGAGTATAATAAATCCCTTTGATTATACCTTATTGTGAGGGTCCTTCACTATGTTCGTGTGAATTTGGTCTTCTAGAGGTAACGGTCTTTGAAGAGTACTGAAGCCTTGAGGATTAGGACCATTAGAGTGGACACGTCATAGGAGAGCACCGGGATTGAATATCGGGAATACAGCAGCGCGGTTCCAGCCTTTTTGACTTGCACAATAAAAATGAAATGTAACATTCGGTGGGTCGGTATGATTACATCGTTACCAAATTTATAAAGTTTGTGTTATGTTTAATACTTTATTTTTATTTTATATATAAAACATGAACAGAAGTTGATTTGAACTAGAATATGTGATTTGTAAGGTTGCTTGCACCATAGACTGCAATAGTTTACTGTTTGCTGTTGCAGTCTATAGAAAAATGTATATGTACCTATTAAGCACTGCCTGAGGCAAGAATGAAAAGGACATTTACTGTCCTGGGAGCCTTCATAATGCTCCTGGCTGCTATGGAAACCAAACGGCTCCCAAAATCTTGTCAAGAGTGAGCTGATCTGGTATTGGAGGTCGCCTCATCCCTACAAATGACCACTCAGATGTTGTGGTTGCAATTTACCATGGTATCTGAGGATTTAAATGTCCATGATTAGTGTTGACTCTGATCACAGACACTGCTAGCGGATGTAAAAACAGAGGGCACCAACCGAGCTCCTAAGCAGACACGATCTCTAAAGACCTAACATCCACCATACATGTACAGTGAATGTTAGGAACTATGGGGCACATTTATTAAGACCGGCGTATCTTAATAACCCCTATACCTGGTGGTAGATCCGCCGGAGTTTTGAAGAGGTGCCAGCCACTACATAACTTTGGCGGATCTTCCGCCACTTCTAAATGTAAGACAGCTTCCTATAAAATCATATGTTACAGATTGTGTAAACAGTCATGTGATGTCAACAAATAATGAAACTCTTTGAGAACAACATACAGGCCTGATGATAACTGTACAAATGAGTGGGCAATGAAAAGTTGTCAATTTACTGCTGCTGTGAAGGAAAGATGTGATCTGCAGGGTTATCCTCATGATAATAGTAAGTGTAGAATTGGAGTAACAGTATGGCAGCTCTATTGTTCTCTTGAAAGGCCTTCATAGAGAAAGTTAAATGAGACTGCCATGTTAAAAGTCGAAACAAAAGGGAAGTTAAAAAGCCAGGACAAGAAGTACATGGAGTGAATTAAAAAACTTAAAAAAAATGAAATAATGCTGTAGTAGACCAGCAGCTTCATGCTATTTAGTTGTTTTACTGCCTCATTAAGCAGTTTTCCTCCATGACACCTGTCCCCCATATCCTGTCCTATCTCATCCTCATGAGCCCCTGCTGTCTCCTTTCTTCCCTCATGTATCCAGAGCTCCTTTTCTACCCTCCTATCTCATATTGCCCTGCACAGACCTCCTGCCCCCTACTTCTTGTATGAATCCCCCTCAGAGCCCCTTCCACCTACTTGCTGTGTCGACCTCTCATGTCCATCCAGGGCCCCAGTCACCTGTCTCACTCCACTGCTTGTCATTATGGTGATGTCTAAACTGTATGCATCATAAGGACCTTCTAACGTCACAGGATCACGTGACTGTGTCCCCTTATACCCTGCATTGTGCCCTCTTACCACATCCTGTACAGTGCCCCTAGTCATTCCCTGTACTGTGCCCTCTTATACCCTTTTATCCGGTCACTGTATGACAGTGCTATCCAGTCACTGTATGGTGGTGTTATTCAGTTACTGTATGGCAGTTTTTAGGGATGAGCCAATAGACTTCGGTACCACTGAGGAAGGGGCATGTAAGCTCCGAAACGCATCTGGGACTACGTTAACGTAAATCAAATAAGAAGCTTCTTATATCCCTAAAGCAACAAGAATACCAGCTGTGAAGCACAGCCTATCAAATAGTTGGGGTGAGATTCCTACAATCCCTGAAGGAGTGAGATTTCTACAAAACCCTCTATACATTATACTCTGCGAGAATCTGATTATCCAGCAATCGGTGTGGCGTGTTACTAATCAGTGGGGCAATCGGTGGGGCGTGTTACTAATCGTAGGTAAAATTTGTACTATAAAAAATCATTTCCCGAACTCGGGTTCGGTTCCAAGCTACCACTTCGGGAAAATTGTTTTTTTTTCAGTACCACTGAGGAAGGGGCATGTAAGCTCCGAAATGCGTCTGGCCCTACTTGAACGTAAATCAAATAAGAAGCTTCTTATGTACCTAAAGCAACAAGAATACCAGCTGTGAAACACAGCCTATCAAATAATTGGGGTGAGATTCCTACAATCCCTGAAGGGGTGAGATTCCTACAACAAAAAAACATACATTATACTTTGCGAGAATCTGATTATCCAGCAATCTGTGGGATATCTTACTAATCAGAGGTAAAAGTGCGGCAACACTTGAGCCGCCACAGGAGACACCACGTGGGACGCCAACCCCGACTCAACGCTGAACGAACACAATGGGTAGGAGATCGCAGCAGAGGAATAACACGGTAACTCAGCCACATTGTGGCCATCAATACCCCATGCAATATAGCTGGAAGGAGATTGCAGCAGAGGATTAGTATGGTTACTCAGCTACATTGTAGCAATTAACATTCCATACAATACAAAACACCATTAACCCACATGGAGGGACAACCTAATCAGTATATTTATACCTATACTTTTATTGTGATATCCTCACTATTATAAACTGGATCAAATTTTTCTTTTATATCACCCAAAGAGCATATCTAGAGCCAATCATGTTTTTATAAACTTTATCATCATTCTAAGTTACAAATTCCCTAATCACTGGATTGAAATATTGGCTATAATGAACTATTATAATTTTATATTTCAACTCCTATCATTTTCTATCAACTATATATAAAAAATTTTGAGCGACCACACACAAATCCTTTATACAAATTAATTTATGAAGCTATTCCGAAGCAATAACTTTGTCTCATCGAGCCAATACATTCTAATACTGTACGGAGCTCCTGCTCTGTACAGTATTAGAACAAAGTTTTTCGCTCCTCTCTAGCAGTTTTATCTGGTCACTCTATGGAAGTATCCAGTCACTGTATGGCGGTGTTATCCAGTCACTGTATGTTGGTTTTATCCAGTCACTGTATGTTGGTTTTATCCAGTCACTGTATGGAAGTATCCAGTCACTGTAACTAGCTACCCGTATTTTAGTGTTTGAGCCATTTTAGACGGCAGGTGCACATAGATACAGGTATTTACTATATCGATTGAGATTCCTAATTTAACGCAGGGATAGAAGAAGAGTGAGCCTGCAGCAGTGCGCTGAAACGGCTCACTATATCCTTCAGTTGGCTAAATTACACTGTATGTAAACAGTGTTACAAATAGATAAGGCAACAAAGTAACTATATGATACAGCTGATATTTTTAAAACATTTTTTATTTAGTTAGTAGATGTTTACAATATGGAACTAATAAACGTTACATTTTAACATGTAGCAAATAGTATAGTCGTGGCCAAAAGTTTTGAGAATTACATAAATATTGGAAATTGGAAAAGTTGCTGCTTAAGTTTTTATAATAGCAATTTGCATATACTCCAGAATGTTATGAAGAGTGATCCGATGAATTGTATAGTCCTTCATTGCCATGAAAATTAACTTAATCCCAAAAAGACCTTTCCACTGCATTTCATTGCTGTCATTTAAGGACCTGCTGAGATAATTTCAGTAATCGTCTTGTTAACTCAGGTGAGAATGTTGACGAGCACAAGGCTGGAGATCATAATGTCAGGCTGATTGGGTTAAAATGGCAGACTTGACAGGTGATGCTTGAAATCATTATTTTTCCATTGTTAACTATGGTGACCTGCAAAGAAACGCGTGCAGCCATCATTGCGTTGCATAAAATTGGCTTCACAGGCAAGGATATTGTGGCTACTAAGATTGCACCTCAATCAACAATTTATAGGATCATCAAGAACTTCAAGGAAAGAGGATCAATTCTTGTTAAGAAGGCTTCAGGGTGTCCAAGAAAGTGCCATGATCGTCTCCTAAAGAGGATTCAGCTGCGGGATCGGAGTGCCACCAGTGCAGAGCTTGCTCAGGAATGGCAGCAGGCAGGTGTGAGCGCATCTGCATGCACAGTGAGGCGAAGACTTTTGGAAGATGGCTTGGTGTCAAGATGGGCAGCAAAGAAGCCACTTCTCTCCAAAAAAAACATCAGGGACATTTTGATTTTCTGCAGAAAGTATGGTGAATGGACTGCTGAGGACTGGGGCAAAGTCATATTCTCCCATGAAGCCTCTTTCCGATTGTTTGGGGCATCAGGAAAAAAGCTTGTCATGCCAACAGTAAAGCATCCTGAGACCATTCATGTGTGGGGTTGCTTCTCATCCAAGGGAGTGGGCTCACTCACAATTTTGCCCAAAAAAACAACCATGAATAAAGAATGGTACCAAAACACCCTCCAACAGCAACTTCTTCCAACAATCCAACAACAGTTTGGTGAAGAACAATGCATTTTCCAGCACGATGGAGCACGGTGCCATAAGGCAAAAGTGATAACTAAGTGGCTCGGGGACAAAAACGTTGACATTTTGGGTCCATGGCCTGGAAACTCCCCAGATCTTAATCCCATTGAGAACTTGTGGTCAATCTTCAAGAGGCGGGTGGACAAACAAAAACCCACTAATTCTGACAAACTCCAAGAAGTGATTATGAAAGAATGGGTTGCTATCAGTCAGGAATTGGCCCAGAAGTTGATTAAGAGCATGCACAGTTGAATTGTAGAGGTCCTGAAAAAGAAGGGCCAACACTGCAAATACTGACTCTTTGCATAAAAGTCATGTAATTGTCGATAAAAGCCTTTGAAACGTATGAAGTACATGTAATTATATTTCACTACATCACAGAAACAACTGAAACAAAGATCTAAAACCAGTTTAGCAGCAAACTTTGTGAAAACTAATATTTGTGTCATTCTCAAAACTTTTGGTCACGACTGTACATGGAACAAAAAGGCGTTATTGTTCTTAAGGACCATTTGTAAATAATTGCACCAGTAGAATTGACCATGGACCCCCACCCTACAACTAATATGTTAATTTGTTCTCTGTTTCATTTCAGCACACCAAGTTTGACATTTTCTCTTTGTTTTCTACATCATGCCCAACGCAGTTAAAGTAAATAATATAACTTTATTCTGTAAGTCATTTGCAGCAATATAAAATATTTATAGTTTATTTATTATTTTACTACTTTAGCACAATAAAAACATGTTTTATGGAAAAAATAGTAAATCTGCTATAGTTTTTTTTTACACCATGTGCTGCTACTGTATGACCTCTGTTCTATAAGTCATTATTATTGCGGCAGTAATAAATATATATTTTTTATAGGATATTTTTTCCTAAATAAAATCATTTGTAATATAAAAAGGGTTGATTTTAATTATTTTTCATTTTGGTAATTTTTTTGTAGCAATCTCTTTTTTAACTCTTTTAAGCCCGACGTAGGGATTTGAGGCTGTGACAGATTACCTGCTTACATATTCCTTTGGAATACTTGGTATACTTGCTCTAATGCAGAGTGTGTGCCACTCGGTGGAGTCACAGTTACTGTTGGCTCCTGTGGGAAGCTTCTTTAACTAAAAAGGGAAACTCATTTGTTGCTGCTGGGCCCTCCCAGGGAATTTTCTTGCCCCCTTTTGGGTCAGTGTGAGCCTCAGATTGTATAATGTAAAGGTGGGAATGTGCCAGCAATTTTGCAGCCTCACCCAGTACAGTACAGGACTGTGGTTGGGGGAGAAGGGGCACGATATGGCACACAGGCTGACGCATTTTGTTATATGATACATGCTTTGTCTATCACAACCGGCGTGCCGATCACAGACGTGTGACGCAAGGCGAGGTAAAAGGGAAAGCCCTGTCCAAGGGAGAGGGAAAGTTGGTGACCCCTAACTCACCTAGAAGCTGGCACCTGACTGCTCTGACGTCCCTAGACGGGTTTTTCACCCGTACGCCGATCACGTGCCTAAACCCTGGCTTTCCTTAAGATGAGCCCTAATTAGTGAATAGGGCGGTGGGAGCACTATTCCTCACCACTAACACTAAAGGAAAACACCAGGAAGAGGACAGACAATAAAGACAAAACATATAAGCCCAGGTGGGCGACAACAGCGGACAACAGAAGCCCAACAGGGATCCGGGGGGTAACGCTCTGGTACAACAGCCAGGAACAACAGCTACACAGCTCCAGTGGGTCAGTATAGAAGTCCAGGCAGGAAGCTCTATATCTGGCAACCAGAGAAGTGGGAAGGGGGAATATAAGGAGGTTGGGAGTGACGGACAAGAAACAGGAGGAGAAGAAGCTACGGATCCCTGAGTGAGACAAAAAGGATTGCGAGGCAAACACAGAAAGTACCATTAAGTAACAGCACGATCTTTAGACATAGAGCGCGCAGCCACCCGCTGCGACTTCCTGACCCTGGGTATAACGGAGTCAGATGTAGCTCCTGACACCCTTGTGACACTGTCATGGACTGTGCAGGCTCATGCATGCTACCGCTTTTGTCCACATCCCCTTCTAACAGTATTTACAATTGGGACTTTTGTAGCTGACTTGCTTTCTAAGGAGCCATGACTTCTGGTTGGCAAGATCTAGAAATGTTCAGCATAGAGAGGAAGGAGAGAAAGTAGAAACATGACTTAATAAGCATTCCTCCTCCCAAACAGGGATAGGTGGAGCTGCAGTCAGTAGAGGCCAGGATCAGCAGGCTCCTGCATCAATTATCTCTCCACTGAGAGAACGCAGATGGCATCAGAGGTGCTCTGGAAATCCCTTTTTTTCAGCCTAGGAGGGCACAAGTAATATGTATGACACATGGAGGGCAAAAAACAGACAATCAGACCAACAAGGGACCCTTCTTAGACAACTTTATGGATGGAACACTGACCGCCTTGTCACGGATAATGTCAAAAAGATCTTAAAGGGATTTTCCAGGTTTTAGAATAGTAATGCCTAATCACTGTATACATGATAGAGATGAGCGAAGTTTTGAAAAATTTAATTTGGCCGATTCGCAGCGATTTGTGGGGTTCATTTTAATAACCAACGAGAGTCCATGCAAAGTAGTTATTTGATCACAGGCGATCCAAGTCCAACATCTTGGAAGGACAAGTGGTATTCAGCAAAAACAGGTCTTTGATGCCCTTAGGGTACTTTCACACCTTCTCTGGAACGGCAATCTGTATGCAAACGGACAGCATTTGTAGACGGATCCGGATGTTGATCCGCCTCACAAATGCATTGCAATAATGGATCCGTCTCTCCAGTTGTCATCAGGAAAAACGGATACATCATTTATCTTTTTACATTTTTAAAGGTCTGCGCATTTGCAGACCGGAAGAACGGATCCATCAATGCGGTATTTTTAATGCCGGATCCGGCACTAATACATTTTAATATAAATTGATGCCGGATCCGGCATTCCGGCAAGTGTTCCAGAATTTTGGACGGAGATAATACCGCAGCATGCTGCGATATTTTCTTTGTCCAAAAAATGTGCCATGGTGATGGACCATGTGATTGGACCATGTGATGTGACGTCATCACAGGTCCTTTAGTTCTTAGTTGATGCTGGGAAAGAGAGGACAGATCGCAACTACGCGATCAAGTGGCTAAGGTAAGTTAACTTTTATTATTTTTAACCCCTTCCACTTCATTTTACTATGCATTCTTTATTAAGAATGCTATTATTTCCCCTTATAACCATGTTATAAGGGAAAGTAATAAATTCTCCAGAAGACCCGAAACCGGACTTCAGTGATGAAGTCCAGCTTCGGGTCTGGGTACCAAACATGGCGATTTTTCTCACGCGCATGCAAAACGCATTACAAATGTTTGCACCCATGCGGGAAAATCGCGCATATTCCCGCAACGCACCCGCCTCTTATCCGGGCGTTAAACATGACGCCCATGTGAAAGAGGCCTTAGATGTCTGAAGCTGCATGCATGCAACACTGAAGGGATCGCTGTATGTTTACCCTTCGCCGACAGGTTCGGTTAACCTGCTCGATGCAATTTATCATAGGGATCAGGGATTGCAATATGGACGCAGAATAATTTTTCCGCTAACAGATTATATTAGCGATGATGAATTTGGGTCCACTGCACACTTGTACAGGGCAAAATATTTAACTAAGGCCTCATGCACACGACCGTTGTTTGTTTCTGTGTCGGTTCCGTGCGAAAATTTTGCGTCCGTCCAAAAAAACGGATGATGGACCGTTTTTTGGTGGATCCGTTTATTGGACAGAACCATTGTAATAATGCCTATCCTTGTCCACAAACGTGAAAAAAACAGGACATGCTCTATTTTTTTGATGGAATGTAAACACGGACCACGGATGCAGAACAAAAACGGTTGACCATCCGCATTTTTTGACGGACCCATTGAAATGAATGGGGAAGAATCCTATCCGTGAAAAAAACGGAACAGACGTGGAAACAAACAACGGTCGTGTGCATGAGGCCTTACTGTGTCATTAAAATAATGAACTTACTTTGAAAGTCAGTGCAGTAGAATGTGATGCACATGGCGATATATTACACTTGCAGCTGCAGTTATTAAAGCTCCAGTGTGTATTAAAGATTCATGAAGTTAAGAAGCTTGTAGTTGGATCTTTAACCGTGGCCTAATACTGACGCTATGTAACGTAACAGCTAACAGAAGCCACTCGCTATGATAAATTTCGCTCTACTGCACAATTAAACAGGGAGAAATATTTAACCGTAGCCTAATACTGAGGCTATATAATGCAACAGCCAACAGAATGCATTCGCTATGATAAATTTTGCTCTACTGCACAGTGAACAGGGCAAAATATTACACTGTCTTGGAATACGGACGCAACTAGAGATGAGCGAATATTTCAAAAATCCGATTTGCCGGTTCGCCGAATTTTTCAGGAAAAATTTGCTTCTACCAGAAAATATTTGTGGCGGATTACGTTAAAAAATGGCTATTTCCTGGCTCTGAGAACCTTTATAGTGGTGTAGAACACTGTGCCTTGCAGTAACACGCATAGGGAGTCTGCTTTGGTAGTGAAATAATACTGTGAGTCCGAATGACATGCAGATGACAGGCGTCACTCTCATAGGCGTGCGCACAGGGTGTGCCATAATCAAGCCGTGCTCCCGGGTCCGTCACCCCCCCCCCCGCCAGCTGATTTCCCTTTAAGGATGTGAATACTAATCAGCACTTCCATTTTGGAAGCGCTGATTAGTATCAGAGGACCAGGAAGCGGTAAAGGATCTGTACTTACCGCTTACTGGTTCTCGGCTGTTTGCTGTGCAAGGCTGCGCACAGCGTGAGTCGCTCTGTAACGTCACTCTGTGCGTGCCAGCGGACAGCAGGAGGAAGAAGATCTCGGGAGGTGTCTGTGAGGAGCAGCGTCCAGGAGCTGGAGAGGTAAGGCTGCTGGGAGCAATCAGAGCATAATGGCCAGGCTGCTGGGGGCTGAGAGGCATAAATTGGGCTGAGAGGCACAATGGGAGGGCTGAGGCATAAATTGGGCTGAGAGGCAAAATGGGGGGGCTGAGGCATATATTGGGCTGAGAGGCATAATGGGGGCGCTGAGGTATAAATTGGGCTGAGAGGCATAATGGGGGGGCTGAGGCATAAATTGGGCTGAGCGGCATAATGGGGGGGGGGGCTGAGGCATAAATTGGGCTGAGCGGCATAATGGGGGGGCTGAGGCATAAATTGGGCTGAGAGGCATAATGGGGGGGCTGAGGCATAAATTGGGCTGAGAGGCATAATGGGGCGGGGGGCTGAGGCATAAATTGGGCTGACTCGGCGAGGCAATGGCATAATGGGGGCTGAGAGGCATAAGGGCTGATTTTGGGGGCTAATGAGAGGCATGGGGACTGATATGGGGGTAATGAGAGGCATGGGGCTCTTATCTGAGGTATGATTGGGGGTCATTTACATTGGGGTCTGATCTGAGGTCTTATTGGGGTCTTATTAAGATCGGGGGTCTGATTGGGGCTGTCAGCTGAGGTCTCATTAATATTGGGGGTCTGATTGGTGGTCTGACCTGAGGGGTAATTAAAAATATTTTTTTTCTTATTGTCCCCCTCTAAAACCTAGTCTTATGGGCCGGTGCCTCTTATGGGTTTTCCTTCCTGAACTGAAAAGTGGTGCCCACTTCCAGCCCTGAGTCCAGCTGCCCAGAGTACTGATCCTGAGACTGCTGGAGTCTTCAGAACTGTAAGTATTTACAGTCATTCACTGTAAGCAATATTATATATATTAATTGTTTTATGTGAGTAAGGGTGCTGGGTGGTTATAAGTTGTATAACGCATTATAAAAAAGTATGTACCCTGTCCCTGCTACAGTGCTAACCCTCCTCAGTTGTCCCCTATATAATGTACCCTGATACCCCTCAGTTATATATTATAAATGAGGGGTATCAGGGTAAATTATACAGGGGGTAATATAACTTTTATTTTTGTTTATAATGATAATTATGAGTGCGGGTCTGTATGTATGTATGTATGAATGCAGAGTGTATTTGTGTATATATATGTGTGTATATAATATATATATATATATATACATACCATACATACACACGCACACACGGCGTGTGTGTTGTGCTTTAGGGAGCACATCCTAATGCAATAGGCTGCGCACGCCTATGGTCGTTCTTAGGATCACTGCACACTTCACTTATTTGGGCAGTCACGGGGCCAAAACTGACCAAATAACTAAAGTATAAACTCAGCCTTACAGGTCAATGTTAGTGTCAAGAAGAAGCGCACTCCTTTTACACCATTGTCAGCGGATTCCACATAGATGTAAACAGAACCTGTTCTATTAAATGCTTACAAGAGTAGAGGCCCCCCCCCCCCCCAACAGAGTGGAGAGGGTGTCAGCAGTAAGTTTGTGTTGACGTCACTGATTATTTTGCCCTTCCTCTGATCCGTCAGAACAATAACAACCCCAAAACATGTATCCCATCTGTTGAGCATTTTCCTTCACTTGGTCAGCATTTGGTCAGTTATCCATCAGTATTACTAATGCCCAAAAAAAACTGGAGTAAATCCAAAACAGAGATGACACGTAAACGGAATATTTGCATGTCTTCTGTGTTTTGTACCCAATCCTGCTTTCGGCTACCAAATCACAAGCCTATTCTGATGGGACCATACAGGCCTTACAGCTGCTACACAGAGAGCATCCGTTGTGCATCTAATTTTTCCTTTCTTCTGACAGATCAGAAAAAGGGTCAAATAAAACATGATGTCAGCCAAGCCAAAAAGGCAAAATAGTGGTCCAGTCATGAAGTGGGGAGGGTGGGAACAGCATGAGAAGTCCACAGAGTGGCCCTGTAACATAATGGTGAGGTGGAAGCAGCATGAGGAGGTCACAGAGTGACACAATGACAGAGTCTGGAGGTGGCAGCAGCATGAGGAGGCCACAAAATGCCACGACGATGAGAGATTGAGGAGGTGGCAGCAGCATCAGGAGGCCACAGAGTGGCCCGACGACAGAGTCTGGAGGTAGCAGCAGCAACATCAGGAGGCCACAGAGTGGCAAAATGACAGAGTCTGCAGGTGGTAGAATCATCAGGAGACCCCAAAGTGGCACAATGACAGAGTCTGGAGGTGGTGGCAGCAATATCAGGAGGAGGCCACAGGGTGGCACAATGACAGAGTGTGGAGGTGGAAGCAGCATCAGGAGACCACAGAGAGGCACAATAACAGAGTCTGGAGGTGGTAGCAGCATCAGTAGGCCACAAAGTGACACTATGACAGAGTCTGGAGGTGGCAGCAGCATCAGGAGACCACAGCGTGGCACAATGACAGAGTCTGGAGGTGAAAGCAGCATCAGGAGGCCACAGAGTGTGGAGGTGACAGCAGAATGAGGAGGCCACAGAGTGGCACAACGACACAGTGTGGAGATGGCAGCAGAATCAGGAGGCCACAGAGTGTGGAGGTGGGTGGCAATAACAGTACCCGCTGACAATGGTGGGTGTAAGAAGGAACACTTGGTCTTAGATGTGTGGCATCAGGCGGGTGCCAGCATCAGAATAGTAGCTGAGGCAGGTAGCAAGAAGAAACCGGTCTCTTTTGTCAAGGTTTAGGTGAGGCAGCATGGATGATCTAATCTGATGCATCAGGCATTGGTGGGTGGTAATCCTGGCTGATCCACACCTGATTCATCTTGACAAAGGTCAGTCTCTCCACATTTTGGGTGGACATGCAAGTTCTTCTTGGGGTATTAAGGCCCCCGCCGCACTAAACATCCGCTCTCATGCCACACTACTGGCCTGTCAGGACAGCTTTTCCAGAGCAAACTCTGCTAGTTGCGGCCACAAATTCAGTTTAGCTGCCCAGTAGTCCAGCGCATCTTCAATGTGGGGTGGCAGGGTGCTGTCCAAGTATGCCACCACCTGCTGCTAGTTCAGGTCCTGCTCCAGGTCTAGCTGCTGCTGCTGGTGAGTACTTTCTTCACTATGCAGGTGAAGAAAGCTGCTCCTCAGCGATTCTAGACTCAGGCTGCTGCTGATAGAGCTGGTACTGCTCCTGCCACCCCACCCCACTCCAGCAGTCATGGCAGTGGAACATGAGTACAGAGGGCCCTCTGTTGGGACCTGCGAGAGGATAGACGATGGCTCAGATAGGCAGCGGCCAACTGACTACATGGGATGTCTCTATAGTAGTTCAGTTTGTCCTCCCTCTCAGCAGGTGTAAAAAAGGCCCCCATTTTGGACCGGTAGCGAGGGTCCAACAAGGTGGGGAGCCAGAAGTCATCCCTCTGCCGAATGGTGACAATTCAGCTGTCACTACGCAAGCAAGTGAGCATGTATCAGCCCATTTGTGCAAGTGACACGGAGGGACTCCCTGCCTCCATCTCCACTGCATACTGCCACAGTGTATCTGGGTCCTCTGCCTCATCTTCCTCATCGTCCTGTAGCTCCTCTGGCTGGTCCTGCTCCTCCTGTCACCTGTGTAGAAAAACCACGAGTTTCGCTACACATTGCTTGTGCTCCACTGTACTATTTCTCCAGTTCAGCCTCCACAAGGCTCATGTGGCCGTGAGATCTACGCGCCACGTCTCCAGTCCCCTGACCAGACAGATTTAAAGGCATCTGTTCCAGGACATGAAGCAGTGGAATGACATTGTTCATCCCGTAGTCTGTAGACAAATAACGTGGCATCCTCAAATGGCCTGAGCAAACGGCAGGTGTCACTCATGAGCTGCCACTGGCTGACATCGAAGTTACACAAGGGAGTACTCCTGTCCGCTTGGATCATTAAGAAATCGGCTGGGGGTGTCTGATGTCACTTGGGACGAAGTAAATGACCGAGTCAACTATTCAAGAACCGCTGGGTTGCTGGTCAAGACACGACCGGGAGATGACACTGGGAGCTCAGACCTCTCGCTGCGACCCCTGCTGAAACGCCACCTTACTCTGCTATGACCTCTGCCTGTGCCAGAAACATTTACGCCTCTGCCACTCCCCTGTGCAGGGCCTGACACTTCTCTTTATGACATACTGTTAGATCAAATAATTCAATGTTAGATTAAATATTTTTTATTTCGCTACTAATACACGGCAAACAGGGCTTCCGAATATATCACTGCACCGCAGAATGGCAATTAGGCTCAAATTTTTTTCTACTTTTACACAACAGGCTTTTCAAAAAATATATGTAGCACTGGACGGCGAATATATTTTTATTTCGCCACTAAGGGTACTTTCACCCTTGCGTTAGTGCGGATCCGTCTGTTTATTTGCACAGACGGATCCGCACCTATAATGCAAACGTTTGTATCCGTTCAGAATGGATCCATTTGCATTAGTCAAAAGAAAAATGACGAAGTCCAAAACGGATCCGTTTTGAATTACATTGAAAGTCAATGGGGAACGGATCCGTTTTCAAATGCACCATATTGTGTCATTAACCCCTTAAGGACACGGCCCTATTTCACCTTAAGGACCAGGCCATTTTTTCAAAATCTGACCATTGTCACTTTATGTGGTGATAACTTTAAAACGCTTTTTCTTATCCAGTCCATTCTGAGATTGTTTTTTCGTCACATATTGTACTTCATGACAGTGGTAAAATGAAGTCGAAAAATTTCATTTTTATTTATAAAAAAATACCAAATTGACTAAAAATTTTGAAAAATTTGCAATTTTCCAAGTTTCAATTACTCTACTTCTATAATACATAGTAATACTGCCAAAAAAGTTATTGATTTACATTCCCCATATGTCTACTTCATGTATCGATCATTTTGGGAATGCTATTTCATTTTTGGGGACGTTACAAGGCTTAGAAGTTTAGAAGCAAATCTTGAAATTTTTCAGAAATTTTCAAAAACCCACTTTTTAGGGACCAGTTCAGGTCTGAAGTCACTTTGTGAGGCTTACATAATAGAAACCACCCAAAAATTACCCCATTCTAGAAACTACACCCCTCAAGGTATTCAAAACTGATTTTACAAACATCATTAACCCTTTAGGTTTTCCACAAGAGTTAATGGCAAATGGAGATAAAATTTCAGAATTTCGATTTTTTGAAAAATTTTCCGTTTGAATCCATTTTTTCCAGTAACAAAGCAAGGGTTAACAGCCAAACAAAACTCAATTTTTATTGCCCCGATTCTGTAGTTTTCAGAAACACCCTATATGTGGTCGTAAACTGCTGTATGGCCAAACTGCAGGGCGCAGAAGGAAAGGAGCGCCATATGGTTTTTGGAAGGCAGATTTTGCTGGACTGGATTTTTGACACCATGTCCCATTTGAAGCCCCCGATGCACCCCTAGAGTAGAAACTCCATAAAAGTGACTCCATCTAAGAAACTACGCCCCTCAAGGTATTCAAAACCAGTTTTACAAACTTTGTTAACCCTTTAGGTGTTCCACAAGAGTTATTGGCAAATGGAGATGAAATTTCCGAATTTCTATTTTTTGTTACCTTGTCTCAAAAAAGTGTAATATAGAGCAACCAAAAATCATGTTTACCCTAGAATAGTACCAACAAAACTGACACCTTATCCCGTAGTTTCCAAAATGGGGTCACTTTTTGGAGTTTCTACTGTAGGGGTGCATCAGGGGGCTTCAAATGGGACATAGTGTCAAAAACCAGTCCAGCAAAATCTGCCTTCCAAAAACCATATGGCGTTCCCTTCCTTCTGTGCCCTGCCGTTTGGCCATACAGTAGTTTACGACCACATATGGGGTGTTTGTGCAAACAAGAGAATCAGGGCAATAAATATTGAGTTTTGCTTGGCTGTTAACCCTTGCTTTGTTACTGCAAAAATGGATTAAAATGGAAAATTTGCAAAAAAATAGCTGTTTTGGGACTGTTTTTATTTTTTGTTATTTACATAGTTGAACTGACAGGTTAGATTGTGTGCTATTTCTATAGAGCAGGTTGTTACGGACACGACAATACCAAATATGACTACTTTTTGGGGTTTTTGTTTCAGTTTTACATAATAAAGCCTTTTTGAAAATAATTTTTTTAGTGTCTCCACATTCTGAAAGCCATAGTTTTATTTTTATTTTTTGGGCGACTGTGTTATGTAGGGGCTCATTTTTTGCGGGATGAGATGGCGGTTTGATTGGCACCATCTTGGGGTGCATATGACATTTTGGTCGCTTGCTATGACACTTTTTGTGATGTAAGGTGACAAAAATGGCTTTTGACACCGTATTTTTTTTTTTTTGCTGTGTTCAGCTGAGGGGTTAGGTCATGTGTTATTTATATAGATCAGGTTGTGACGGACGCGGCGATACATAATATGTATACTTTTTATTTATTTATATAAGTTTTACACAATAATATAATTTTTAAAACAAAAAAATCATGTTTTAGTGTCTCCATAGTTTGAGAGCCATATATATTTTTTTTTTGGGCGATTGTCCTATGTAGGGGCTCATTTTTGCGGGATGAGATGGCGGTTTGATTGGCACCATCTTGGGGTGCATATGACTTTTTGATCGCTTACTATTACACTTTTTGTGATGTAAGGTGACAAAAAATGGCTTGTTTGACAACGTTTTTATTTTTTATGTTTACGGCGTTCATCTGAGGGGTTAGGTCATGTTATATTTTTATAGAGCAGGTCCTTACGGACGCGGCGATACATAATATGTATACCTTTTTTATTTATTTTGGTTTTACACAATAATATCCTTTTGAATGAAAAAAAACATGTTTTAGTATCTCCATAGTCTGAGAGCCATATATTTTTCAGTTTTTAGGCAATTGTCTCAGGTTGGGTATCATTTTTGCGGGATGAGGTGACGGTTAGATTGGCACTATTTGGGGGTCATATGACTTTTTGATCGCTTGCTATTACACTTTTTGTGATGTAAGGTGGCAAAAAAATGGCTTTTTGACAAAGTTTTTATTTTTTTTTTACAGTGTTTACTTGAGGGGTTAGGTCATGTGATATTTTTATAGAGCAGATTCTTACGGACGTGTAGATACCAAATATGTCTACTTTTTAATTTTTTTTTTTACATTTAACACTAAAAAGCATTTTTGAAACAAAAAAATCATGTTTTAGTCTGAGAGGCATAGTTTTTTATTTTTGGCCAATTGTTTTAGGTAGGGGCTCGTTTTTGCGGGATGAGATGGCGGTTTGATTGGTACTATTTTGGGAGGCAAACGCCTTTTTGATCGCTTTGTATTGCACTTTTAGTGATGTAATGTGCCAAAATATGGCTTATTTACACCATT
This sequence comes from Bufotes viridis, assembly GCA_033119425.1. Lineage (NCBI taxonomy): Eukaryota > Metazoa > Chordata > Amphibia > Anura > Bufonidae > Bufotes > Bufotes viridis. The sequence goes on from CM065590.1 coordinate 232,161,109, forward strand.
TTTTGTTTTTTTTTTATGGCGTTCACCTGAGGAGTTCAGTCATGTGATATTTTTATAGAGCAGGTTTTTACGGACGCGGCGATACCTAATATGTGTAGTGTATTTTATTTTTTTAATTTTTATTCAGTGTTATGTGTTTTTTTCATTTTTACTTTTTTTCACTTTTTTACATTTTTTGACCCAGACCCACTTGGTTCTGAAAGATCCAGTGGATCTGGTGTCTGTATAATACAGTACAGTACACTATATAGTGCACTGTACTGTATTTTGTACTTAGAAAGTCTGAATAGACCTTTAGCAGGTCTATTCAGACTTTCAGCACCATGGAGAGCAGGACGCTTCTGAAAGCGTCCTGTCTCCATGGCAACCATCACCCGCTGCCATAACTGGGCAGGGGTGATGGATGGGAGAGGAGTGGAGCACCCTCCCTCTGCGATCCCATCCTGTTGGGGGCTGCAAAGGCACAGCAGCCCCCGATGGGAGAGGGAGGAGCGCTCCCTCCTTGTTAACCCTTCCATACCGCGGTCCGTACGGACCGCGGTACGGAAGGGTTAAACGGCTGGCATCTGCAGCACAGATGCCAGCCGTTTCATCAGAGTGTCAGCAATGTGCTGACACTCTGATAGAACCACTAGACACCAGGGATAGATTACAGGGAGGCGGGCGGGGATCGCAATCGCGATCCCGCCCGCCGCACCGCCCGCCTCCCGCCCGCCTCCGCCGCCCACAACCACCCCCTGCACCCCGCAGCCACAATATGATTGGGGGCTGCAGGGGGTTAAAAAACAGTTTGGGGGCATTAACTCTCTGATCCCGCGGTCATAGACCGCGGGGATCAGAGATCGCATAGAGCGCTGCAAACCGCAGGTCTGAATTGACCTGCGGTTTGCAGCGATCGCTCATATGGGGGTCACAGGACCCCCTGGGCATTGTAACAAGGTACCTGCTGAATGATTTCAGCAGGTACCTTGTTCCGATCACTGCCAGCTGAGCAGCAGTGATCGGAACAACTCATGACGTACCGGTACGTCATGTGTCCTTAAGGACTCGGGAAACATGCCGTACCGGTACGTCATGTGTCCCAAAGGGGTTAAAAAAGGATCCGTCCCCATTGACTTACATTGTAATTAGAAAACGGATCCATTAGGTTCCGCCTCTTCAGACGGACACCAAAATGCTGCGTTTTGGTGTCCGCCTCAAAAACAGAATAGAAGCGGAACGGAGCCTAACTGATGAATTCTGAACGGATCCTTATCCATTCAGAATGCATTGGGGCTTAACTTATCCGTTTTGGACCAATTGTGAGAGCCCTGAACGTCAATTAGACCAAATTTTGTTCTACTTTTACACAACAGGCTTTTCAACAGATATATGCAACGCTGAACGGCAAATATATTTTTATTTCACTACTAATACACTGCAAACAGGGCTTTAGAATATATCACTGCACAGCAGAACATCACTTAGGCCCAAATTTTGTTCTACTTTAACACAACAGGCTTTTTAACAGATATATGCAATGCTGGACGGCAAATATATTTTTATTTCGCCACTAATACACAGCATACAGGGCTTCCGAATATATCACTGCACCACTGAGCGGCAGAGATATTTTTTCTTTTTCCACTAATACATGGAAAAAAGGGGCTTAAAGGGGTTCTCCGGGCAAAACCTAAATTTGGGGCATAATTCTAACCTGTGAAGGGAAGATTGTTGGACTGATACTTACCTTCCACAGCACAGCCCGTTCCAAGATCTGCCACCCAGTCATGTCACTGCTCCTGTCAGGTTTTCTGCTCTTCCGGTGAGTCTCCGTCTTCTTCACTTCCTTTCTTGAGCAGGAGACGGAACGTCATGAATGACCTCACCGTCTCCTGCAAAAGAAAGCTCCACCCGGCCGTCCTCACTCACCACACATGCGCACTAGCATTCAGTGGTAAACTAGAATGTATGGGCAAACGGGAGGTGGTTTACTAGAATGTATGGGCAAACGGGAGGTGGTTCAGTAGAATGTATGTGCAAACGGGAGGTGGTTTACAAAAATGTATGGGCAAACAGGAGGTGGCTTACTAAAATGTATGGGCAAACGGGAGGAGGCTTACTAGAATGTTAATAGCTAAATACTATACCCTGTAAGGACCTGCTGACGTCACAACATCACGTGGCACTTTGGATGGCACAAGGAGGTACTGGATGGCTAACAACTGGGTAATGGATGTCCAAAGGGGGTAATGGATAGCACAATGGGGGAACTGAATGGCACAAAGGGGGCACAATTGATGGCAAACAGGGGCACTGGATGGCAAAAAGGGTGCACTGCATGGCATAGTGGGGGCACTGGATGGTACTAGAGGGCAAATAGGGGGCACTGGATGGCAAATAGGGGGCACTGGATGTCACTGTTATGGGGGCACTGTGGATGTCACTGTTATGGGGCGCTGTGGATGTCACTGTTATGGGGGGCGCTGTGGTTGTCACTGTTATGGGGGGCGCTGTGGATGTCACTGTTATGGTGGCACTGTGGAGGTCACTGTTATGGGGCACTGTGGAGGTCACTGTCATGGGGCACTGTGGATGTCACTGTTATGGGGCACTGTGGACATCACTGTTATGGGGGCGCTGTGGACATCACTGTTATGGGGGCGCTGTGGACGTCACTGTTATGGGGGCGCTGTGGACGTCACTGTTATGGGGCCGCTGTGGACGTCACTGTTATGGGGCACTGTGGACGTCACTGTTATGGGGCACTGTGGAGGTCACTGTTATGGGGCACTGTGGAGGTCACTGTTATGGGGCACTGTGGAGGTCACTGTTATGGGGCACTGTGGAGGTCACTGTTATGGGGCACTGTGGAGGTCACTGTTATGGGGCACTGTGGAGGTCACTGTTATGGGGCACTGTGGAGGTCACTGTTATGGGGCACTGTGGAGGTCACTGTTATGGAGGCACTGTGGATGTCACTGTTATGGGGGCACTGTGGAGATCACTGTTATGGGGCACTGTGGACGTCACTGTTATGGAGGCACTGTGGACGTCACTGTTATGGGGTTGCTGTGGATGTCACTGTTATGGGGCACTGTGGACGTCACTGTTATGGGGCACTGTGGAGGTCACTGTTATGGGGCACTGTGGAGGTCACTGTTATGGGGCACTGTGGAGGTCACTGTTATGGGGCACTGTGGAGGTCACTGTTATGGGGCACTGTGGAGGTCACTGTTATGGGGCACTGTGGAGGTCACTGTTATGGGTTACTGTGGAGGTCACTGTTATGGGTTACTGTGGAGGTCACTGTTATGGGGCACTGTGGAGGTCACTGTTATGGGGCACTGTGGAGGTCACTGTTATGGGGCACTGTGGAGGTCACTGTTATGGGGCACTGTGGAGGTCACTGTTATGGAGGCACTGTGGATGTCACTGTTATGGGGGCACTGTGGAGATCACTGTTATGGGGCACTGTGGACGTCACTGTTATGGAGGCACTGTTATAGGGGATCTGTGGATGTCACTGTTATGGGGGCACTGTGGATGTCACTGTTATGGGGTCACTGTGGATGTCACTGTTATGGGGGCACTGTGGATGTCACTGTTATGGGGGCACTGTGGATGTCACTGTTATGGGCGCTCAGTATAAGTGATAGGGCTCGTGCACAGAACCGTATCTGGTTTGCGGTCTGCAAGTCGTGGATCCACTAAATGAGGTTACTGTCCGTGTGCGATTCACATTTTTAACAGTCATTTTTTATCTGTCGCAGAACTGACATACGGATATGGAAAGCACAGGGACGTCATCAGTGTGTTTTTATATCCGTATGTCAGTTCCAGTAAAAACAGAACATGTCTTATTCTGGTCCTCAAAATGAGCACCTCAAATCCATCGAACTCAATGGGACTGCAAAAAATGTGGATCGCAAAATGGATACGGTGGTGTGCATAAGGGATTAGATACACAGCTCAGCAGACAGGATCATCCAAAATGGGATTAGATACACATTTTAGCAATGTCAGTGTTGGGATTTGATACACCGCTCTGCAGGCTGTATCACACAGGATAGGATTAGATACATATATGATTGGATACGCTTGCTGATTCAAGCTGTTTTTCACACTCTGGAGATGATGAGGGCAGTGCCTGTGGATGGTCAGTGATGGGATTTAGACACTGACTGAAAAGTAGATTCATGTCTGTGCAGAAAGATGGACACAGGAGTTGTAATGGGAGTAGCTGCTGCAGACAGAGCAGTGTGGGGGCGTGGCCAGCCTGTGACTCATCTCTGTGCAGTGCAGCCAGGCTTGTGTATCAATAAAGTTATGTATTCAACAAAACAAGAAGGGGAGAAAGTAAACAGATCTGCCAGGATAACCTGATGTCTTCTAGGGGGGAAGGAAAGCTCAGACTTGAAAAACAGATATTGGGGGCATATGTATGCATGGTGAGGGGTGTTAGGAGCACATAAAAAGAATTTTGATTTTAGGACCGGACAACCTCTTTAAGAACAGATAACTGCATCGCTGAGCAGCAAATATGTTTTTTCTTTTTCCACTAATACACGGAAAGAGGGTTTTAAAACAGATAACTGCACCGCTGAGTGGCAAATATTTTTTTCCTTTTTCCACTAATACATGCAAAAAAGGGCTTTAAAACAGATAATTGCACCGCTGAGTGGCAAAGATATTTTCCTTTTTTCACTAATACACGGAAAGAGGGTTTTAAAACAGATAACTGCACCGCAGAGCGGCCAATATTTTTTTTCTTTTTCTTCTAATACACAAATAAAAAGGCTTTAAAACAGATAAATGCACCACTGATCGACAAATATATTTTACTTTTGCCACTAATATACGTCAAAAAGGGCTGTAATTTTCGCACTTCACCATTCAGCGGCTAATAAGCCCTTTTTTACCACTAATACAAGCCAAAAAATGCTTTAGAGCATATAACTGCACCACACAAGTGCACATAAAATGTAGAAATAATTCCTTGTAATAAACCCTGTTAATGCCTGTATCAAACAGCACATGCACCCTAATAAGGCAGGTTTGCTGGAATTACAGAGCTGTATAATGGCAATTTGGATCCCCAGTCAGTGCAGCAAGGTGTAATCGGATTGTTCCTATTACCCAGGCTGTCACCTCCCCGACTGAACCCTGTTCAACACAAATGCTGGTGAAATGATTCCTCCCTACCCTTTCCTTACACCTTAAGTAATCTTTTCCTGCACTTGTAAATCGTTTTTTTTCACCACAATCAAGTTTTTCCTATTTTTCCTTAGCACCTGCAAACACATCTCTCCCTGCACTAAGCACGCTGGTGAATGGCAAAATCTAAGATGGCTGCCGTATTTATGGGGCTGTGACATCACAGGGCTGGCTGGCTGATGATTGACTGCATGCATGTCAGTATGGGTAATCCCATCTTCACAGAGTTTCTTTGCCCCATGTCCTCACACGTGTAGCAGCCATTTTAGGAAAAAATGCGATTCGTTACCACAAATCGTGAGGAAATTTAGCTTTGGTGCGAATCGAATTTTTCCTGAAATTCGGATCGAATTCCACTTCATCAGCTTCGATTGGCTCATCTCAAGACGCAACATAACTGTTTCACTAACATAACAGATTAACTCTGAGTGTGGGTGCATTAGAACGTGCTGAACATGGCGAAATATTACACTTATATACTGAGGCACACTGAGGGAGATTTATCAAAACTTGTGTAAAGTAAAACTGGTTTAGTTGCCCATAGCAACCAAACAGCTGCTACCTTTCTTTTTCTTTTCTCTTTCACCGATTTTTTTTTTACACCAATTTAGATAAATCTCCAGCACTAACTGTTTGAGTAAAATAATGGATTAACACTGATTAGCACTGTCCCTACACTCGCCCTCTCCAATATTCTTTTTTAAACCAGTTTTCAGCAACACTGTCCCTAGTGCATAAGCATGTCTATGCTCAGCTCATGGTGAAATGGCAGAGACCGTGCGGGATGATGCCTTTATAGGGCTGTGACACCACAGGGGGGTGGCTAACAGTGGATTGGCTGGCTGCACTGTATTATGGGTCATATTGTGTTTCTAGGCGACTTACTTTCACTTTGTAACACATACAACCGCCAGTTTAGGAAAAACTGATTTGTTATCACGAAGCACAAGGAAACTGGGATTTGTGGAAAATCACATTTTTCCGCTTCTGGATGGACAGTTCCTCTTTTTGACCCAAGTCCCTCTGTCCCTCTTTGATCCTTAAATGACCCTCTTTTTGACCTGGGGAATTAATGCATAAATGTGCATTACTAAATTTACTAAATTGCTTCTTACTAAAGTGTCTGTATGGTTTCTATTTGTATATTATACCATAACTTCATTATTTGTGCAATTTGGACCTTAAAATATCTATCATTTGATGATTTTTGTGCTAATATTTAAATGAATTTTGAAGCGCAAAAAAAAAATTGTGCCAGAGGCTCCACATGCTGTAAAAAATAAAAAAGTTATACTCACCTAACCGATCCCAAGCTGCTGCAGTTCTGAAGGACCCAGTAATTGTGCTTTGGGCAGAGTTAGAGGTGTGGCCTAGTATGAAAAAAACTGCACCTAAAACTGTTATGGGTGCCACACAAATTGTCCCTCTTTGCGACTTTCAAAAGTTGGGAGGTATGGTGTGGTGTCAGAAGAACCCATTGATTCCTGGCTGTGTGTATCTGTTGTCACCTGAGATGATGTTAAAGAGCGAGTCAACCATTCCAGTACAGTTGGATTGTTGGTCAAAGCACAACCACTGAATGACAGTGGCATTTCTGGCAAAATTTTTGCCACTGCCCATTCCACTGCTCTTTCATACTGAGGCACAGTAGTTCCATTTATCAATTAAAAGATTAACAGGGATTGTGTCAGCAGTTGAACAAAATTCACCCAGCAATATATTAGACTGCCCTTTAATACTGAGACACTGTAATTCTATATAATGTATAAAAAAATAAATTAAAGGGGAATGTGTCAGCAGTTCAACAAGATGCAGACAGCAATATATTTGACTGGGGCAATATATTTGTCAGGGGCACGACGAAGCTCAAGGAGCGAAACCTGGGTCGGGCAAAGGAAAAAGACACTGGGATTTTACATTGCGATTTTAAAGTGCATGTTTGTAAGTATGTACTGAATACATTTTTTAAACAGTTATTGGAGCTTCACTACGGTGGGAGCCACTTGTATCCACAGGAATCATTTGAATGAAAAGAAGTTGGGAACACTAGCAGACCCACCGGGTGTTGGTTGCAGTTAAGTCCGCCGTTGAGCCCTGTGTGCCGGTGTGTGAACGTGGACCTTCGCCACGAGGAATCCAACAAACTGCGGAGGACTCCTCTGATACGCCTGTTGTCAGTAAAGTGCTGTGTAAGTACAATCTGTGCACTACAGGGCGGCATAATCATACGGATTTAGACTATTGCATTCTTCCACCAATTTGCAGGATATCCACCAATAGGACATCTGCAGACCTCGAAACTTTTCTGAAGGGAGAAAAAAACTGTTTTATATCACCTATTTATACACGCGCGGTCCGAACCTTATATGTACATAAATCCTAACCGCTGCTGGGAGGAAGGACCTACGATAACATTCCTTTGTGCACCTAGGATGCAGCAGTCTATCACTGATGGAGCTCTCCAGCTCCACAACAGCTTCATGCATGGGGTGGGAGACATTGTCTAACAGTGTTGTTAATTTTGCTCTTCTGTCACCCACCTCCTGCACTGGATCAAGGGGACAACCTAGGACAGAGCTGGCCTTCTTATTGAGCTTATCTAATCTCTGTCTCTCAGCCACAGATAAGCAGCTCCCCCAACAAACCACATCATAGAATATAGCTGATGCCACCACTGAGTCAAAGAAGGTCTTTATAAGCGTCCCCTGCACTCCAAAGGCCCTCAGTCTCCTCAACAGTAGAGTCTGCTCTGACCCTTTTTGAAAAGAGCATCAGTGTTATGTCTCCAGTCTAGTTTGTTGTTCAGGTGAACACCCAGATACTTATAAGAGTCAACCACCTCAATGTCCGTTCCCTGTATGTTCACCGGAACCAAAGCAGAGGGCCTGTGTCTGCGGAAATCCACCACCAGCTCCTTGGTTTTGCCCGCGTTGATCTGGAGCTGGTTCTGCTGACACCAGTCCACAAAATCCTGTGCCCCTGTCTATACTCTGAGTCATCGTCACCTGTGATAAGGCCGACTATGGCAGAGTCATTAGAGAACTTCTGTTCGTGGCAGCCTGGGGAGTTGATGGAGAAGTCTGCAATGTAGAGGGCGAAGAGGAACGGTGCCAGCACAGTTCCCTGTGGTGCCCCCGTACTACAGATCAGCTTGTCAGAGACCCAACCCTGAGATTTAACAAACTGTGGGCGTTCTGTGAGGTACTCAAGTATCCAATGTGACATGTGGTGGTCCACTCCTGCCATATTCAGCTTGTCCCTCATAAGTCCAAGTTGGATGGTGTTAAAAGCACTGGGGAAATAAAAAAACACATGATCCTCACAGTTAGGGCTGAAATGATTACTCGATTTAATCGAGTAATTCGACACAAAAAAATCCTCGATGCAATTTTTTTGCATCGAGGATTCGTTTGTGTCATGTGACCACGGAGCGGGAGGGCAGCACTTGCTATTACTCCCCGCTCCGTGGTCACCCGTCAGGTCATAGTGCACGTAAGCGCGCCCTATGACCCAACAATGCAGAGCGGCTGGCAGCAGAGGAGGCGGGGCGCACAGGGGGAGAAGGAATCGCTCTCTCCCTCCCCCTGTGCTGTGCTGCCAGTGAGGAGAGACGGGGGGGGGCTAAAGGAGGGGCGGGCGCACTGCGCCACCAATGACAGGACCTTACATGGTCTGGCCTTACTAACTAGCAGCTAGCGGCGCCCAGGATGTCCCCGCACTTACAATTATCCCCGGGTGCCGCTCCGTTCTCCCCACGGTGGGCCAGTTACAGTTTCGTGCTCCATGTGCCAATTACTAATTTTGGACCAATGGGGAGGAGACATCACCTTCTCTGTGGGCGTTTCTTCTCCCTGCGCTGTCCAATCGCAGCAGAGAACGTCACAGTGCAGAGAGGAGGAACGACCACAGAGCTGATGTCTCCTCCCTATTGCTCCGATATTAGTAATTAGCATATGGAGCAGGACACTGTAACTGACACACAGTGGGGAGAGCCGAGCGGCGCCCAGGGATAACTGTAAGTGCGGGGACATCCCGGGCACCGCTCCTTGTAGCTGCTAGTTAGTAAGGCCGGACCATGAAAGGTCCTTTGTAATCTTTAATACAGTAGGAAGGGAGCTGCGATCAGCGGCAGTTAACCCCTCAGGTGCTGCACCTGAGGGGTTAACTGCCGCTGATCTGCTGCCTGCCGCCTGTATTAAAGGTTAATTTTCATTGGTGGCGCAGTGCGCCCTCCCCACCCCCAGTATTAAAATCGTTGGTGGCAGTGGCCACAGAGCAGAGTCCCCTCCCTCATTGGTGGCAGTGGCCACAGAGCAGAGTCCCCTCCCCCCTCATAGGTGGCAGTGGCCACAGAGCAGAGTCCCCTTCCCCCCTCATTGGTGGCAGTGGCCACAGAGCAGAGTCCCCTTCCCACCTCATTGGTGGCAGTGGCCACAGAGCAGAGTCCCCTTCCCCCCTCATTGGTGGCAGTGGCCACAGAGCAGAGTCCCCTCCCCCCTCATTGGTGGAAGTTCTGATTGGAGCCCCAGCAGTGTTATAACTGGGCTCCTATCGGTTACCATGGCAACCAGGATGCTACTGAAGCCATGGTTGCCATGGTAACATTCTTATTAGATTACTCGATTAATCGTAAAAAATAATCGATAGAATACTCGATTTCTAAAATAATCGTTTACTGCAGCCCCACTCACAGTGTTTCCAGGCCTCTCTAGGTGAGTTAGAGCTTGTGTAGGAGGTAGATGATGGCATCATCCACCCAAATGCCAGGCTGGTAGGCAAACTGCAGTGGATCCAATGAAGACATCACCAAGGGGTGAAGATAGTTCATCAAGTGTGAGGTCAGTGCTATCGGCCTGTAGCTGCTGAGGTCTTTTGGGTGTGAGGTTTTTGGCACTGGTACCACACAGGATGTCTTCCACAGCTGTGGTACCTTCCCCAGCCTCAGGTTGAACATGTGACCTATAATGCCACACAGTTGGTCTGAGCAGCACTTCAGGAGCCTGGAAATGATGCCGTCTGGTCCTGCAGCTTTACGCACCTTAATTTTTTGTAGTTACTTTCTCACCTGCAGTGTGTTGAAGGACAAGGTGGGCATGTGGGGAGGGGGGTGAACGACGGAGTCCTCTGGTGTAAAGGGGGAGAGTGGTGGTAGGTTGCCGAGAGGTGAACAGGCAATGATGGTAGTGGTTCAACTCATTAATCCACCCCAAGTCACCTGCAGTCTGAATTTGACCCGGTTTGTGACCCAAGATAGTTTTCAGGCTTTTCCAGACCCCGCTTGTGTTATTCTGCTGCAGCTGGTCCTCCATGTTCTTCATGTAGATGGGTTTTCCCTCTCTGATCTTCCTTCTAAGCTCCTACTGCGTAGTTTTAGGCCCCATTCACACATCCGCAATTCTGTTCCACATTTCGCTCGAGGAGAGCCTTTATTTCTGGGTTAATCCAAGGCTTATTATTAGAAAAACACCGTACCTTCATGACTGGCACGGTGTTGTCCACACAGAAGTTGATATAGTCTGTGATGCAGTCAGTAATGTTGTCAATGTCCTTCCCATGAGGAGCACAGAGCTCATCGCACACAGTGCAGCTGAAACAGTCGCTCAGAGCGTCTTCAGTCTCCTCAGACCATCCTCTCATTGTGCGCCTCACAGCTGGTTCTCTGCATACAAGGGGTCTGTATACAGGCTGAAGATAAACCAAATTGTGGTCTGAGCCCCCCAGGGGAGGGAGAGGTGATGAGCTGTATGCATGTTTAGTATTAGAATACAGTAGGTATAGCGTTTTATTGTCTCTGGTGTGGCAGTTAACATACTGGGAGAAGGTGGGAAGAGTGGAAGACAGGGACACGTGATTAAAGTCTCCAGAGATCAAAAAGAGGGCCTGGAGGTGTTTTGTCTGGAGTCTGCTGGTCACAGTGTAAATAATGTCACAGGCAACTGAAGCATTGGCAGAGGGGAGCCTATAGACTGCTAACACAATAACCTGTGTAAACTCACGTGGCAGATAGTGAGGTCTCATGCTAACAGCTCAATGTCTTCACAGCAAAGCATCTCTTTGATAGTTAGATGCCCAGAGTTACACCATCTATCATTCTCAAATACAGCCTCCCCCTCTCTTCTTACCGCTCTTTTTGCTTCTGTCAGTCTGGAGCAGATGAAACCCTTCCATGTATACATGAGTGTCCGGCGTTAATCCTGTCAGCCATGTCTCATAAATTAGAAAAGTACATAGAAGATATACTATTTTGGACTAGTATTCAGGTTAAATTGCCATGTTGGCAGTTTGCGATAAATAAGTGGGTTGTAGGGTTGCAGTTTGAACACTCTGCCTCTAAAAGGTTTGCCATCACTTCCCTATTCATATATAGTAATGATTTTAACTGAAAAGTGAATACAAACAAGTTAGATTGACAGTTTCAGAAATTTCTGCCATTTATGAACCTTTACCCCATAAAAATTGCCAACATGCCTTTTTATGTAGGCCATTAAAGAAGTTTTTCCATTAACAACATTTATCACTTATACACAGTATCAGTTATATAAGTATGATCAGTGAGGTCAAGAGATAGTGAATCCAAGTCCTCAGTGTGAACGGAGTGGTGGTGCTCATGAGTGTCTTCTGCTTCATTCACTTCTTTGGACTGCCATAGCAGATGGAGTCATAACCCTAAATGTGCACACAGTCCTCCTCCATCATCAGTCAGGTGGCATGGACACCAGCAGAAGGGCAGTGGTGCTGTCCTTCCTCAGTTCTCAGTTGCTGCCGCTTTTCTGTTGCTTCCAACTGCAGAGCTCATAGCCCCACCACTCACTGCCTTGTGTGCTCCACAGCTAGTTTCTGGGCTTGCTGCAGCACTTACTGTCTGGACCCTGGAGGTTCTCCCTCCTCCTGTGCCGATGGGGAACTAAACAAGTATATCCTCAGCTTCAGAGGAGCTTCAGTCTCATCCTCCCCCCTGTGCCTGAACTTGTACTTCCCTCTGCCTCCATTCTATGTCTCTCCTGGATGCTTATGCACCTCTATTTCATGATGTCCCAGCCTTTTTGCCCTTAGCAGGGCCTGCCTTTACAGCCTCTGATGCCTCTCGGGGTCAGTGTTATAGAGCACGCAGGAGATCACATTCTCAGTTCTTCTGTAGGGGCTATGTACAGCGGAGTCAGAGTAGGGAGTCCCAGCATAGTAGCAGGGTTTCGGTCACCATTCCAGGCCATCCAAATGCAGTGGTCGATCAGAATGGTCTTCCACTGATGTGTGCACCTCCAGTTCTGCAAGTTCTGAGAGATTCTCTCAACATTATTTAAGCAAGGGCAAGAAGCCTATTTGAGCAACCGGAAGGTCGACACGCGATGTCAGTGGGCCACTGCAGTTAATGCTGTGGGTTCATCTGTTCCTTCTTCTGCTTCTGGTGGTGGTGTATTTGACTTCACTGGGGCTTGGGATTCAGCTAGTAATGGATTAATTACAGCCCTTAAGGCTCTCTGTTCTGAGCTAGAATTGAGTATTGGTACAATGGCGCTGTATAGTGCCCCAGAGATGTGTCGGCGCATAGGATAGGTATTCATATGGAGCGATTCTTTTGGGTTTAGCCTCCTGGGTTATTTCCTAGAGGGGGATACTAAGTTGAACATATGGGATAACCAGTATGTGGACATACTGTATGGTCCTTAGTGTCGAGTGACCAACACCAACAGGTTCTTGCTGGCTCTTTAATGAAGGCCACTGCAAGTTCATTTGTTTATGCAAATATAAGCATGAGTGTTCCACTTACAGGGGAGCGCATGCCATGATTCGTTGCTCACACCCGGTTAAGGACCCTGAAAAACCATCCACCCTGGCTGACATAAAAGACGTGGCATCGATCTGTCATCGTGGCTCGATCTGTATCCCTATAGAGACAGCAAACCAGCCTCATTTTAGTTTCCTTAGTTTTCTTTGATCCCTTTTTTCTATTCAGGGTCCCTGGTTTCAGCTGACAATCTAAAATCAGCTTGTGAGCATCTTGAGCAGCTTGTGACTAAGAGGGTAAATATCATCTTATTCTTCACCTGTCCTATCTGAAAGGTTCATTGGTGAATGATGGGATAGCGAAAAAGGATGCTTTGGTTACTTAAATCTCTTTTGATAAGGTGGTGGAGCTTATGCACTCAGCTGGTTGTGGTACCCTTACGGATAAGTCAGACAATAAGTTGGCATTTTATTTATTGCCAGTTAATCCTGATTGTTATTACCTGCTAGATTGTAAGGTACACGTTCAGTTGCTCAATCTCCTGTTATTTCTTTGAGCTTCTTAGTAAATTACTTGAATGAGTTGTGCATTTTGAAACAGGTTCTCATTCTTTAATCCATTATTTGGATGACTTCCTTTTAGTCACCTTGGTTCAAGCTCTGAGTTTCGGTTTTTGTTGGATTCCTCTCTGTTTTACGTGCAGTGATTTGGAGTTCCCCTTTCTGCTAAAAAGACCGAAGGCCAGTGACAACTCTTTACTTTTTAGAGATAGAGTTTGACTCCGTTGCCATGGTTTTTCACCTGTCTGTGGACAAGTTGGCAAAACAGTGGGACTTAGTTAAAAAATTTTGTTCTGTGGGTAAGGTGACAGCCTTACTTGGCCTCCTCATATTTGTTTGTTGTATCATGCCTATGGGACGGGTTTTTCGCAGTGCCCTTCCTTAGCCATGAGAGGTGTTTGTGGCCAGATCACCATATGGGCCTCATGAGTTCCCTTAAGACTGACCTAGATGTCTGGTGGGAGTTTTTAGGCCATTATAACAGGCGCACTTATCAGGCTCCAAATGTGTCAGGAGATTTAGCTAGTTAAGGATTATGGTTTTGTTGGTGGTGGGAGGCCGGTACTTGGCATACCAGTTCAGATAATTTGGCATGTTAAGGCAAATTTAAATTTTCTTGATGTAAAATTATTATGGCAATAAAACTGTGATCAACCCCCGTCCAACAAAATGAATATAATGTCTTGTATTTTTGTTCTGGGAGAGAGGGAAATGTGAGCTAACGGGTTAGGTGGACTGTTCTCAGCAGTCAAAGTATCCTTGCTTTAGGATTCACTCTTGCTTTTGGCTAAAAAGGCATAAAAGAGATTTCACAAATACATATGTACATATGTATGGACTTATTGCAAAACTAAAGAGAGACGATGCATTCAGAGGTGACTTAATGCTACAGATCATTGCACATCTATGTTTAATTGTGCCAACTGGCAGGGATGGGGTTTTTATTTTGGTAGGTTCACAGATAATGCCTTTGGGACTTTATAGAGGTTGCTTGCTTAAAAGGCACTGAGAGCCAAAAGTGTTTCTTGAGGATCATATATCTGCTGGGATCACCAACTCTGACAGTCGTGAAATGACCCTGGCTAGTTCATGTGCATCAAGCTGTCAATAAGATATCCTAACATCTCTGAAACGATGTGGCCCTTCATGTTTAACTGTCACTTGCAATCTATTCAGTCACAATCCACTGCTGATAAATATAGCTCCTTTGCAAATATTCTTATAAATAGTGCTTATATAAAAAAGACATCAGACATGACGTGTTATTTGCAGGTGCCTACCTATGCACATTAACACACATACCTACACACACTTTCCTATGCTGACTCATTAATGTCATTATTCATTGCTACTTTCATTTGCTCAGTTGCTACTTCACCTGTATCTCTAATCATGGTGTTTCCCTTGCTCACCATTTCTTTAACAGCTTTTAATTAGCAAACACATTACAGCATGTGAAATATTACTTTTATAGGCTTCTGTGACTTATTTCTGTCAGTAGCATAAAAATACAACATGGCTAAGATTCTAAAAAATTCTACTATAAGCTGTTGAGAAGGTGCATAGATTTTTTTTTTAAACAAGTACTTTATTTGATTTTTCACATTTCTGGATACAGAAAGGTAGAAAACCCCCAGCTATAGGAGCGATATACAGACAAAAGAAAAGTTGAAAGTTTACACAGCTCCTTTCAGGAAACTATGCCGTTCTTCAACAGGGTGCAATGCCTAAAGGCTATGTACTCTTTCGGGGCATTTTTTTTTAATGTTATCATTTTACAAATTTTTTGGGTTAAAAAACATTTTTCAGCAATTTTTGTACTACAGAGGTAAGTTTGAGCATTTCTGCAACCTGTTAACTCTTGACAGCTTATAAACACTCAATATAGCTAAATTCTTATCAAAATAAAAACAATGTATCTTAAAATGAGTGCATGAACTGTCAGGAATCCAGAAATAAGGGCTACAGGCAAAGGCAGCAGATCTGCTAGATGATAGGACTCAGGGTAAACTGAATTTGTCTGCAGAAGGCAGAAAGGTCAGGAGAAGTTGAGTAGATTGATATATAGTTTTGTGGGAAAAGATTCAGCAAAACTTGCAATTTATACATTTATATTGCTGGTTAAAACCATCCGCTGTAAAGAGTAGTGATGAGCGGCAGGTGCCATATTCGATTTCGATGAAATTCGCGAATATTCGAATGAATATTCATTTCATATTCGTCGAAATCGAATATTCGTCATTATTCTAGTTACCGCGATTAATATGCGATTTAAATAATCGCGTATTGCGATTTTAACTTAAGGCTACTTTCCTATTGGTTTCATATCTAGAATTATAGCGATTAATTTAACTTGAAGTAATCGCATTGCGATTTCAACTTAGCACTGCTAGTGCTATATTCCATATTCGTTAATTCTAGCCTATGTAAGATAGCAGTGCTAAGTTGAAATCGCAATGCGATTACTTCAAGTTAAATTAATCGCATTGCGAATTCAACTTAGCAGTGCTGCTATATTCCATATTCAGTTAACTCGTTCATTCTAGCAAGCTGACCCATTATAAACCCAGCTCTAAGTTGAAATCGCAATGCGATTAATATAACTTGAATTAATCGCATTGCGATTTCAACGTAATTCCTCAAATCCGACAGTACATTTTAGTATATGGAGACGTTCCCATGGATGGGGACGCTCCATGAGCACGGAAGTCGGCAGAAGCGGCAATGGGCACTGACTAGAGCAGCCAGGAAGCCAGGAATCCTCAGGACAGGTAAGAACTACTGTTGGGAAGTGGGAAAGAAAAAAATATAACTAAAAAAAAAAAAACGAATATTCGAAATAGCGAATTTATAGCGCTATATTCGAAATATTCGCGAATTAGCGAAGTGCCGATATTCGCTAAAAAAATTCGCTATTCGAATATTCGCGCTCAACACTAGTAAAGAGCTCTCAGTACACGTGGGAGATGTTATTAGTGATTGACAGCATTCTCCGTGTAAGGCTACATTTAGATGACCATAGTGTTTTGCAGATCCGCAAAACACAGATACCGGCCCGTGTGCATTACGCAATTTGTAGACCGCATATGGTCGGCGCTATCATAGAAAATGCCTATTCTTGTCAACAATTGAGGACAAGAATAAGACATGCTCTATATTTTTTGCGGGGCCGCGGAACGGAACTACGGATGTGGAAAGCACATTGAAAAAAATGCAGGGGAGTTGTTATCAGTGATTGATATCATTCTCTGTGTAAGTGTGTATACAGAGATAGCTGTCAGTCACTGATAGTTGTACATGGGGGAGGTGTTATTAGTGATTGACAGCATTCTCTGTGTAAGTGTGCATACAGAGATAGATATCAGTCACTGATAGCTGTACACGTGGTAGGTGTTATCAGTGATTGATAGCATTCCCTGTATAAGTGTGTATACAGAGATAGCTGTCAGTCACTGATAGCTGTACACGTGGTAGGTGTTATCACTGAGCGCTGAGCGGTTCCCCCCTGTCAGTCCCTCTCCCTCTGGCCGGCTGCGCCCTGAGGCTGGAGCGCCCTGAGGCTGGAGCCTCCCCAGCCTCTGTGTCGGCCCGGCCCTGGTCTTAACCACCTCAGCCCCCCTAGCTTAAACCCCCTTAATGACCAGGCCACTTTTTACAATTCCGCACTACACTACTTTCACCGTTTATTGCTCCGTCATACAACTTACCACCCAAATGAATTTTACCTCCTTTTCTTCTCACTAATAGAGCTTTCATTTGGTGGTATTTCATTGCTGCTGACATTTTTACTTTTTTTGCTATTAATCAAAAATGACCAAAATTTTTGCAAAAAAATGACATTTTTCACTTTCTGTTGTAAAATTTTTTAAAAAAAACTACATTTCTATATAAATTTTTCTCTAAATTTATTGTTCTACATGTCTTTGATAAAAAAGTCCAATAAGTGTATATTTATTGGTTTGGGTAAAAGTTATAGCGTTTACAAACTATGGTGCAAAAAAGTGAATTTCGGCATTTTGAAGCAGCTCTGACTTTCTGAGCACCTGTCATGTTTCTTCAGGTGCTAGAATGTCAGGATAGTATAAATACCCCCCAAATGACACCATTTTAGAAAGAAGACACCCCAAAGTATTTACGGAAGGGCATGGTGAGTTCATGTATCATTTCATTTTTTTTCACAAGTTAGCGGAAAATGACACTTTCTGAGGAAAAAATAAAAAATAGTAAAGTTTCCATTTCTGCTAACTTCTGGCAAAAAAAAAAAATCTCAGACGGGCTCACTATGCCCCACAGTGAATAACTTGGGGTGTCTACTTTCCGAAATGGGGTCATTTGTGGGGTGTGTTTACTGTTCTGGCATTTTGGGCGGGGCTAAATTGTGAGCAGCCATGTAAAAGCTAAAGGTACTCGTTGGAATTTGGGCCCCTTTGCGCATCTTGGCTGTAAAACAGTGTCACTCATGTGGTAACGTCGTACTCAGGAGAAGTAGGGCAATGTGTTTTGGGGTGTATTTTTACATATACCCATGTTGGGTGAGAGAAATATCTCTGTAAAATGACAACTTTGTATAAAAAAAATTAAAAAGTTGTCATTTACAGAGATATTTCTCACAAAGTATGGGTATATATAAAATACACCCAAAACACATTGCCCTACTTCTCCTGAGTACGGCGATACCACATGAGTGACACTTTTTGCAGCCTGGGTGCGCAAAGGGCCCTAATTCCAATGAGTACCTTTAGGATTTCACAGGGCATTTTTACGCATTTGGATTCCAGACTTCTTCTCACGCTTTAGGGCCCCTAAAATGCCAGGGCAGTATAAATACCCACATGTGACCCCATTTTAGAAAGAAGACACCCCAAGGTATTCCGTAAGGGGTATGGTGAGTTCGTGTAAAATTTTATTTTTTGTCACAAGTTAGTGGAATATGAGACTTTGTAAAAAACAAAATAAAAAAAAATATATATATCAATTTCCGCTAACTTGTGCCCAAAAAAAAAAATTCTGTGAACTCGCCATGCCGCTCACAGAATACCTTGGGGTGTCTTCTTTCCAAAATGGGGTCACTTGTGGGGTATTTATACTGCCCTGGCATTTTAGGGAACCTAAAGCGTGAGAATCCAAATGCGTAACAATGCCCTGTGAAATCCTAAAGGTACAAATTGGTTTTAGGGCCCCTTTGCGCATCTTGGCTGCAAAAAAGTGTCACACATGTGGTATCACCGTACTCAGGAGAAGTAGGGCAATGTGTTTTGGGGTGTATTTTTATATATACCCATACTTTGTGTGAGAAATATCGCTGTAAACGACAACTTTTTAAATTTTTTTATTCAATGTTGTCAATTTACAGAGATATTTCTCTCACCCAGCATGGGTATATGTAAAAATACACCCCAAACCACATTGCCCTACTTCTCCCGAGTACGGCGATACCACATGTGTGCCACTTTTTTGCAGCCAAGATGCGCAAAGGGGCCCAAATTCCAATGAGTACCTTTTAGGAGGGCATTTTTACGCATTTTTCTTCTCACGCTTTAGGGCCCCTAAAATTTCAGGGCAGTATAAATACCCGACATGCGACCCCATTTTGCAAAGAAGACAGCCCAAGGTATTCCATGAGGGGCATGTCGAGTTGATAGAATTTTTTTTTTTTTTTGGCACAAGTTAGTGGAAATTGATTTTTTATTGTTTTTTCTCACAAAGTCTCCCTTTCCGCTAACTTTTGACAAAAGTTTAATTTTTATGGACTCACTATGCCCCTCAGCGAATACCTTGGGGTGTCTTCTTTCCAAAATGGGGTCACATGTGGGGTATTTATACTGCCCTGGCATTTTAGGCGGGCCTAAAGCGTGAGAAGAAAATGCGTAAAATGCCCTCCTAAAGTTACTCATTGGTTTTAGGGCCCTTTGCGCATCTTGGCTGCAAAACAGTGTCACTCATGTGGTATCGCCGTACTCAGGAGAAGTAGGGCAATGTGTTTTGGGGTGTATTTTTACATATACCCATGTTGGGTGAGAGAAATATCTCTGTAAATTGACAACTTTGAATAAAAAAATTTAAAAAGTTGTCATTTACAGAGATATTTCTCACACAAAGTATGGGAATATATAAAAATACACCCCAAAACACATTGCCCTACTTCTCCTGAGTACGGCGATACCACATGAGTGACACTTTTTGCAGCCTAGATGCGCAAAGGGCCCTAATTCCAATGAGTACCTTTAGGATTTCACAGGGCATTTTTACGCATTTGGATTCCAGACTTCTTCTCACGCTTTAGGGCCCCTAAAATGCCAGGGCAGTATAAATACCCCACATGTGACCCCATTGTGGAAAGAAGACACCCCAAGGTATTCCGTGAGGGGCATGGTGAGTTCGTGTAAAATTTTATTTTTGTCACAAGTTAGTGGAATATGAGACTTTGTAAAATCAAAATACAAAATATATATATCAATTTCCGCTAACTTGTGCCCAAAATAAAATTTACTGTGAACTCGCCATGCCCCTCACGGAATACCTTGGGGTGTCTTCTTTCCAAAATGGGGTCACATGTGGGGTGTTTATACTGCCCTGGCATTTTAGGGAACCTAAAGCGTGAGAATCCAAATGCGTAACAATGCCCTGTGAAATCCTAAAGGTACAAGTGGTTTTAGGGCCCCTTTGCGCATCTTGGCTGCAAAAGTGTCACACATGTGGTATCACCGTACTCAGGAGAAGTAGGGCAATGTGTTTTGGGGTGTATTTTTATATATACCCATACTTTGTGTGAGAAATATCGCTGTAAACGACAACTTTTTAAATTTTTTTATTCAATGTTGTCAATTTACAGAGATATTTCTCTCACCCAGCATGGGTATATGTAAAATACACCCTAAACCACATTGCCCTACTTCTCCCGAGTACGGCGATACCACATGTGTGCCACTTTTTTGCAGCCAAGATGCGCAAAGGGGCCCAAATTCCAATGAGTACCTTTTAGGAGGGCATTTTTACGCATTTTTCTTCTCACGCTTTAGGGCCCCTAAAATTTCAGGGCAGTATAAATACCCGACATGCGACCCCATTTTGCAAAGAAGACAGCCCAAGGTATTCCATGAGGGGCATGTCGAGTTGATAGAAATTTTTTTTTTTTTTGGCACAAGTTAGTGGAAATTGATTTTTTATTGTTTTTTTCTCACAAAGTGTCCCTTTCCGCTAACTTTTGACAAAAAGTTTAATTTTTTATGGACTCACTATGCCCCTCAGCGAATACCTTGGGGTGTCTTCTTTCCAAAATGGGGTCACATGTGGGGTATTTATACTGCCCTGGCATTTTAGGGGCCCTAAAGCGTGAGAAGAAAAATGCGTAAAAATGCCCTCCTAAGAGTTACTCATTGGTTTTAGGGCCCCTTTGCGCATCTTGGCTGCAAAAAAGTGTCACTCATGTGGTATCGCCGTACTCAGGAGAAGTAGGCAATGTGTTTTAGGGTGTATTTTTACATATACCCATGCTGGGTGAGAGAAATATCTCTGTAAATTGACAACTTTGAATAAAAAAATTTAAAAAGTTGTCATTTACAGAGATATTTCTCACACACAGCATGGGAATATATAAAAATACACCCCAAAACACATTGCCCTACTTCTCCTGAGTACGGCGATACCACATGAGTGACACTTTTTTGCAGCCAAGATGCGCAAAGGGGCCCAAATTCCAATGAGTACCTTTAGGATTTCACAGGGCATTTTTACGCATTTGGATTCTCACGCTTTAGGACCCCTAAAATGCCAGGGCAGTATAAATACCCCACAAGTGACCCCATTGTGGAAAGAAGACACCCCAAGGTATTCCGTGAGGGGCATGGCGAGTTCACAAATTTGGCACAAGTTAGCGGAAATTGATTTTTATTTTTTACAAAGTCTCATATTCCACTAACTTGTGACAAAAATAAAATTTTACATGAACTCGCCATACCCCTCACGGAATACCTTGGGGTGTCTTCTTTCTAAAATGGGGTCACATGTGGGGTGTTTGTACTGCCCTGGCATTTTAGGGTCTCCGTAATCATTACACGTATGGCCAGCATTAGGAGTTTCTGCGATTCTCCTTATATTGAGCATACGGGTAATGAGATTTTTTCCGTTCAGCCTCTGGGCTGAAAAAAAAAAAATGAACGGCACAGATTTTTCATTCGCATCAATCAATGTGGATGAAAAATCTCTGCCAAAATCAGTGACTGCGGTGCGGTGGGCTGGGCGCTAGCTACCTAACAAGTAGCTAACTAACTGGCGGTGATAAGGGACCCTTATTGCCCATTCTCACGTCCGCAATTCGGTTTGCGGAACGGAATTGCGGACCCATTCATTTTTATGGGGACAGACTTTGTCCCGCTCGGATCCGGAATTACGGATCCGCGCTTCCGGGTCTGCGCTTCCGTTCCGCAAAAATATAGAACATGTCCTATTCTTGTCCGCAATTGCGGACAAGAAAAAGCATTTTCTATATAGTTCTGGCAATGTGCGGATCTGCAAAATGCGGAAAGCACATTGCCGGTGTCCGTGTTTTGAGGATCTGTGGATCTGTGAATCCACGGATCCGCAAAACACATATGGACGTCTGAATGGAGCCTTACAAGGGGTGTGATCAATGACAGGGGGGTGATCAGGGGGTCTAGATGGGGTGATCAAGGGGTTAACAAGGAGTTAATAGGTGAGGGGGGTTAGTGTAGTGTTTGGTGCAACTTTACATAGTTACCTGGTCCTCTGGTGGTCGATCCCAGCAAATGGGACCACCAGAGGACCAGGTAGCAGGTATATCAGACGCTGTTCACAAAACAGCGTCTGATATACTTGTTTGATGCGATTTATATCGCATCTACAGCCTGCCAGCGATGGATCATCGCTGGCAGGCTGTAGTTAAACTCCTGAGACGCGAGATACTGTGAACGCGCGCGCGCGTGCGTGCGTTCACAGGAAATCTCGCGTCTCGCGAGATGACGCACATATGCGTCGCCCCAGAACAGCCCGACCGCCGCGAGAACGCAGTTGTGCGTTAGGCGGTCGGGAAGTGGTTAAGTTAGAAAAAAATGATATATAAATGTATAAATTGCAAATTTTGCTTAATAATTTCCCCAAAAATTATATTTAATTTGCTCAGCTATAGATACATCTGATTGTATATTAGATGAGTTTTTATATAGATCATAAAGAATGCTGCTATGCCTGTGTGACTTTCCCTTTCACTATGACTATGTTTACCAGTGTTTTTGTTCTATCAAGCAGGATGCACTGATTCATTTTGTTTCTGTTTGTTTGTTTTTATTTAAACAAACTTAATTTTAAGCAGCTCTCATCTGTTTAAAGTCCACAAGGTCGGTGCACGGACACAGATCATAGACCAACCGATCCCAATTACAAAGAAAAATGAAGTCCAGCTCCTTCTTGCGGATAAAAAATCTTCAATCTTTATTTCATGTCTCCAGTATAAAAACTTGACAAAGAGGTTTACATATTCGTCTACGCGTTTCGGACCATATCACATCAAGGTCCTTACTCATGACAAAATTATAAAACACTGAACAGATATTTATGGGGAAAGAGGAAAAAGCCACTTCCTTACCCACAATTCCTTGCATCACAAATCAGTGTGCACCAGCTTAATTACAACACCTGTTACTTAAACACACCCATAGTGCTAAAACATATACTATAGTTGCACTAAAAGACATATAAATGCAGACTTGAACTCTCAATATTATTACATCAAAATTATATCAGAGATTATCATATATATAAATTAATATTGTAGGATGAGATCTTGTCTGATATTTAAACCTGCCGGTTGCCTCGTCTCCAATTGAAAAATCCAATATGCTTCTCTATTAAGCAACTTGCGTTTCCGATCACCACCACGTGGGGGCAGCACCACTCGTTCTATAGCCTGCACACGCAAACATGAAGAATCACCAGCATGGACTAGCGCGCAGTGCAGACTTACCGCCGACACGTTGCGCTTTCTGTAGTGCGGTATATCAGAAAGATGTTTGCGAATGCGAACCTTAATTGAATTTGTGGTGCAGCCTACATATTGTATTTTACAAATATCGCATGTAAAAAGGTAAATCGCATATTTTGTGTTACAATTCACATATGAACAGACCTTGAAAACTTTGTTATTCACAGTAGAGGTAAAAGTTCTTGACTGTGTCATATATGTACAACAAATACATCTGCTGTGCCCACACTGATAGCTGCCCGGATTGTTAAGCCACGTATGCTGTATATTTTTGTTACTTTGAAAAAGACTGGGACTGAGAACATTTCCCACGGTACAGGCGCGACGAGCTACGCACCTAATACCCTGGCAAACAATGGGAGACAATTCATTATCCATATGCAAGACTGGCAAGTATTTTTTGACAATCCTGCAAATCTCGTGATATTCCATACTTGACCGCGTAGAGAACATTAGAGACTTTGGATTTTTTTGTTTTTTAATTTTCTTTACCGATGATATGAGATCATTTCTATCCATAGATGATACTAATCTTTTTGATCTTCCAATGTTCTCTATGCGATATTTACGTTGTACCAGTCTTTTTTCTATGTTTTCAGCTTCCTCTAAAAACATGTTTTGGTCCGAACAATTTCTCTTTGCCCTAATTAGTTCTCCTTTCGGAATATTATCAAGTACATGAGAGGGGTGACATGAATTTGCTAATAAAATAGTATTCCCTGCTGTCTCTTTTCTATATGTTTTGGTGACCTTTATCTGTGTCTGCCATCAAACATAGGTCCAAAAAATTGATGATTAATTTATCAAAATGGACCTGAAATTGAATGGACTGCATACATGAATTTATGTATGTCACAAAGGATGGTATGGCCGCCACATCCCCAGACCAGACTAACAGCAGGTCATCTATGTAACGACCATACCACCCGATGTTATGCACACATATGGGCGTGTCGATGAGGAGAAAGTGTCTCTCCCACCATGCCATAAAAATATTGGCTATGGAGGGAGAGAACTTAGCCCCCATCGACACGCCCGACACCTGAAGGTAATACTCCCCATCAAAGAGAAAAAAATTGTGTTTTAGTAAAAATACTAAAACCACTTCCATGAACTCCTGTAACAGTGGCGTGTATGTTCTATAAATATTCAGAAACCCTACAGCACAGTCATGTGGAATGCTAGTATACAGCGATGATACATCTGCTGTTAACCATGTATATTCCGATTTCCACACAAATTTAGAGAAAGCTTGAAGTACCGATCTTGAATCTTGTATATACCCTGGAATCATGGGGACCAATGGTTGAAGTAATGAATCAAGCCATTCAGATAGTTATTCAGAGTATGAACCAATCCCCGCTACAATTGGACGTAGTGGCGGTGGAAATCCACCCTTATGTATTTTGGGTAAGGCATGAAAAATAGACAGGACCGGTTCATCTACATAAATAAAATCTACATCTTTCTGTGAAAAAATACTCTTCTCCAGACCCAAGGATAATATATCCCTGAGTTTACCCTGAAAAGAGGGGAGGGGGTTGGCACTGAGGCGAGCATAAACCATAGTATCCTCCAACATACTCATTATCTGTTGTTTATATATGCTTGCATCTAGGACAACAACCACCCCCCCCCCCCCTTATCTGCATTTTTAATAACCAGGTCCTGTCTATTTTTCAGGTTCTGTAAAGCCTCAGTTTCCTTTCTAGACATATTTGTATGCCCAGAAAGTTGTTCTGTCTTGCATTTTTTATATAGCAAGCAGAGATCCTTCTCCACTAATTCCTGAAATCGATCCAGGGCAGGTGATCTAGATTGCACCTGGTAAAAATCCCTATTTGATACTTTAAAATTTTTGGATTTATTCTGCAATTCCAGATCACTATGTCCCGATCGCGATTCCTGTAGACTACACACATGTACCAATTCCAAAAAAGACATGCTATTAACCTCCTGCTTTGATTCAATCTCTCTCACACTCGTATTTTCCACATATTCATTTTCACCAACGTTATCATCTTTATCTTCCCAAAAATGCCGACGTAATGTCATAAGTCGAGCCAATTTATTAACGTCCAAAATGGTTTTATATAAATCAAAATGAGTTGTGGGAGAGAATGTCAATCCTCTTTTTAGGATATTGATTTGTTCCTCAGACAGAATACTAGCAGAGAGGTTGATAACTTGTATATCCTCTACATTTTCCTGCTGCGGGCAGGATATCTTCTGTTTTTTTCTGTGTCGTCTGCCCGCCCGTCGTTTTTTGCCACTGCCTTATGATGTAAAGACGTTGCAGGATTACTAGGACGTTCCTCCATATTTCTCTGATGTGCCGCTGTATATTCTGTAGCCGAATCGGAGGACTCCATTTCTGTCGAGCTGAAAGCTACTTTGGATCGGCTCTTATTTCTTCGGGTATGTTTTTTTCTTAAGATAGATCGTGGTGTATTGCCTCTTTTCTCGGCCCACGTATATATTTCTCCCTTATTATAGTCCATCAAATCACGATTGTATTTAGTTTGTTTGAGTTTCATTAAATCTTCCTCCATTTTGGTAATATTATCATGTAATTTTGCATTAAGATCTTTAAAGACTGGTTTCTCCGCATGCACTAGCAGTGTTTGCTGTAAGATTTTAATTTCCTCTCTCAAAGTTTTCAAGGAATCCTGTTCATACCGAACTATGAGTTGCATTAATTTTGAGGAGCATGCCGACAAAATTTCATCCCACTGGACAACAAATTCCTCTGAATAGACAATCGTTGGTCTCTTCTTAATTCGGAGACCTCTCGGAATCATTGCTTTGTCAATATATTTTGTTAAGGAAGTTGCGTCCCACCAAGTCCGCAATTCTTTTACAAGCAGTTGTTTAAGCGCAGACATTGTAGTGTTTATGTTAAAATCCTCTTGAACATTCGGGTTCGACATTTCAAAAATGGCATTCATTTTAATAATACGTTCGTTAATTTCTTTCACCGGATGTAATGCCATGTTTGTGAATTAAGTCAGAATTCACGTTTCTACCCAATGTTCGCAAGTTTAATATTCACTGGAGAACGATTGTGTTCACACAGGGAGTGCACGCTTGTCCACTGCGGCAATAAATAAACTTAATTTTAAGCAGCTCTCATCTGTTTAAAGTCCACAAGGTCGGTGCACGGACACAGATCATAGACCAACCGATCCCAATTACAAAGAAAAATGAAGTCCAGCTCCTTCTTGCGGATAAAAAATCTTCAATCTTTATTTCATGTCTCCAGTATAAAAACTTGACAAAGAGGTATACATATTCGTCTACGTGTTTCGGACCATATCACATCAAGGTCTTTACTCATGACAAAATTATAAAACACTGGACAGATATTTATGGGGAAAGAGGAAAAAGCCACTTCCTTACCCACAATTCCTTGCATCACAAATCAGTGTGCACCAGCTTAATTACAACACCTGTTACTTAAACACACCCATAGTGCTAAAACATATACTATAGTTGCACTAAAAGACATATAAATGCAGACTTGAACTCTCAATATTATTACATCAAAATTATATCAGAGATTATCATATATATAAATTAATATTGTAGGATTAGATCTTGTCTGATATTTAAACCTGCCGGTTGCCTCGTCTCCAATTGAAAAATCCAATATGCTTCTCTATTAAGCAACTTGCGTTTCCGATCACCACCACGTGGGGGCAGCACCACTCGTTCTATAGCCTGCACACGCAAACATGAAGAATCACCAGCATGGACTAGCGCGCAGTGCAGACTTACCGCCGACACGTTGCGCTTTCTGTAGTGCGGTATATCAGAAAGATGTTTGCGAATGCGAACCTTAAACTCTGGCTGTCTCCCACATGTGTAACACTATTCACATGGTCAAACCCTTGCTTTATAATTTTGGCCCTTGGCTAAGGTTTCAGAGTCGCTCTTCTGGATCATTACTCAGATCCCTTGTTCGTGACTAGGCAGCAGATCAATAAGAAGCAAGTTCCATGAATATTAATTTGTATCTGGTTTATTAATTCACTTCCCTGTATGGGATAGGGATGCTCAGCTGGAGTAGACACATGTCCATTTGTCCATTCTTAATAGCTTGTACAAACCAGACTCAGGTGTCAAAAGTTATACACTCCCTCCTCTAAGGGCTCTGGCTCACATTTCCACATTACTGTGATGGGCCTTTCATTGTAGATATATTGGGCTTTCTCCTTGCCTATATAAAATTTGAATTGGAAGTGTTCAACACTTTAATGTCTTTGTTCTTAAGCAGTAATGGAAAAGTCTGGAGAGGATACAAAATCCTGGGAAAGATGATCATTTCAACCAAACGACATCTACCTAGAAAGGTGAGAGGGTGAGAGGGAGGTGTTGCCACTTATTGAGGTCTCCACAAAATTGTGAAAAAATAGGGTAACTATATAGAGAGCATAACTGTCTGAGAAGCCAAAATGGACATAGGATGAAGCAAACCCTCAAAGCCACTCCAAAAAGTGGTATCCCGGAAGAACACTAAACTGCTCTATAACCCGTTAAAAGTGGAGCCTAAGGATCCAAATAAATAAGAGCACATCATCAGCAAACAGGGTAAATTTTAGTTCACCATTTCCAATCCTAATGCACTCACAGATTGACAAACCCTCAAGATATTGCGCCAGGGTCTCCAATGCTATATAAACTAATAAATACAAGGGCCACCCCTCTCTGGTGTACTTTGGAGGTTAGTCTAACAAATAATCCTGGGTATGTATCCGATCTGACGATCTATCATACATGCAAGACAAGAACATTCTAAGACTCCCAGTTATCCCTAATTTGTCCAGTAACATCATTAACCCATTGACGCATTATCACATACATGTAGGTGATAATGTGAAGCAGGTAAATGGAGCTGGCTGCTGCGCTGACCCCACTCCATACATGGCGGGTGTCGGTTGTATAATACAGTAGGGACAACGCTACAATGACTGGGATCATCGATGATGCTCAACCCAGTCATTTAACCCGCTAGATGCCACAGTAATTGCAGCATCAGTGGAGTTAGGTAGAGCAGTGTTTCCCAACCAGTGTGCTTCCAGCTATTGCAAAACTACAACTCCCAGCATGCCCGGACAGCCTTTGGCTGTGCAGGCATGCTGGGAGTTGTAGTTTTGCAACAGCTGGAGGCACACTGGTTGGGAAACGCTGAGGTAGAGTGAGGGGGCTCCCTCTGCTTTCTGATCAGAGCTCGACAGTGTAATTGCAGGGCTTCGATCAGGAACCATGACAGCCTGGGACCTTCTGAAGGTTCCCAAGCCTGTCATGGTAAAATGCCTGCAAAAACTAAGCCCTCATACAGCTCTGTGGATGAATAGAAAAAAAGTTATGGCTATCAGAAAATGGTGATCCTAATAAAATTTAGATTTTATTTCAAAGGTTTTTATTTTTTTTTAAACAAAATAAAAACTATACATATGTCTGTAATCGTATTGACCTGCAGAATAAGGACATCTTGTAATTTTTAGCACACAGTGAAAGCTGTAATATCAAAACCCCAAAAAAGTTGCTGGAATTGTATTTTTTTTTTTTTCAATTTCACACGACAAGGATTTTTTTCCCCGTTTTCCAAAACAAGACATGGTAAAATAAATGGTGCCATTAAAAAATACATTTTGTCCCACAAAAAAATAAGCCTTCATAAGGCTATGTGAATAGAAAACTAAAAACGTTATGGCTCTTGGAATGCGGGGAGGAAAAAACTGAAAATGCAAAAACAAAAATGGGCTTTGTCTTGAAGGGGTTAACCCCTACAGGGCAGCCTAACGCACGGATGCGTCCGGCTGGCAGTCCTGTAGCTCTGGCTGGACGCATCCGTGCGTCATCTCGCGAGACGCGAGATTTCCTGTGAACGCGAGCGCACGAGCGTTCACAGTGCCGCGCTTCTCACCAGTTTTACTGCAGCCTGCCAGTGATGATCAATCTCTGGCAGGCTGTAGATGCGAAATAAATCGCATCAAACTGGTATATCAGACGCTGTTTTGTTACCAGCGTCTGATATACCTGCTACCTGGTCCTCTGGTGGTCCCATTTACTGGGATCGACCACCAGAGGACCAGGTAGCTATGTAAAGTTGCACCAAACACTACACTACCCCCCGTCACTTATTAACCCCTTGTTAACCCCTTGATCACCCATCTAGATTCCCTGATCACCCTCCTGATCCGCAGATCCTCAAAATACGAACACCGGCAATGTGCTTTCCGCATTTTGCAGATCCGCACATTGCCAGAACTATATATCATCGCCGGTTAGTTAGCTACTTGTTAGGTAGTTAGCTCCCAGCCCACCGCACCGCAGTCACTGATTTTGGCAGAGATTTTTTCATCCACGATGATCGATGCGAATGAAAAAATCTGTGCCGTTCATTTATTTATTTTTTTCAGCCCAGAGGCTGAACAGAAAAAAAAAATCTCATTACCCGTATGCGCAATATAAGGAGAATCGCAGAAACTCCTAATGCTGGCCATACGTGTAATGATTGCGGAGACCCTCAAATGCCAGGGCAGTACAAACACCTCACATGTGACCCCATTTTAGAAAGAAGACACCCCAAGGTATTCCGTGAGGGGTATGGTAAGTTCATGTAAAATTTTATTTTTTGTCACAAGTTAGTGGAATATGAGACTTTGTTTTTTTTGTTTTTTTTTTTACAATTTCCGCTAACTTGTGCCAAAAATGCTTTCTTCTGTGAACTCGCCATGCCCCTCATGAAATACCTTGGGGTGTGTTCTTTCCAAAATAGGGTCACATGTGGGGTATTTATACTGCCCTGGCATTTTAGGGGTCCTAAAGTGTGAGAATCCAAATGCGTAAAAATGCCCTGTGAAATCCTAAAGGTACTCATGGGAATTTGGGCCCCTTTGCGCATCTTGGCTGCAAAAGTGGCACACATGTGGTATCGCCGTACTCAGGAGAAGTAGGGCAATGAGTTTTGGGGTGTATTTTTATATATACCCATACTTTGTGTGAGAAATATCACTGTAAACGACAACTTTTTAATTTTTTCTATACAAAGTTGTCAATTTACAGAGATATTTCGCTCACCCAACATGGGTATATGTAAAAATACACCCCAAAACACATTGCCCTACTTCTCCTGAGTATGGCGATACCACATGAGTGACACTTTTTTGCAGCCTGGGTGCGCAAAGGGGCCCAAATTCCAACGAGTACCTTTAGGTTTTACATGGCTGCTCACAATTTAGCCCTGCCCAAAATGCCAGAACAGTAAACACACCCCACAAATGACCCCATTTCGGAAAGTAGACACCCCAAGGTATTCACTGAGGGGCATAGTGAGTCCGTCTGAGATTTTTTTTTTTTTTGTCAGAGGTTAGCACAAATGGAAACTTTATTATTATTTTTTTCCTTAGAAAGTGTCATTTTCCGCTAACTTGTGAAAAAAAATGAAATGATACATGAATTCACCATGCTCCTCCGCGAATACTTTGGGGTGTCTTCTTTCTAAAATGGTGTCATTTGGGGGGTATTTATACTATCCTGGCATTCTAGCACCTCAAGTAACATGAAAGGTGCTCAGAAAGTCAGAGCTGCTTCAAAATGCGGAAATTCACTTTTTTGCACCATAGTTTGTAAATGCTATAACTTTTACCCAAACCAATAAATATACACTTATTGGATTTTTTTTTATCAAAGATATGTAGAACAATAAATTTTGCGAAAAATGTATATAGAAATGTATTTAAAAAAAAAATATTACAACAGAAATTGAAAAATGTCATTTTTTTGCAAAAATTTCGGTCATTTTTGATTAATAGCAAAAAAAGTAAAAATGTCAGCAGCAATGAAATGCCACCAAATGAAAGCTCTATTAGTGAGAAGAAAAGGAGGTAAAATTCATTTGGGTGGTAAGTTGTATGACGGAGAAATAAACGGAGTGCAATGCTGGAAGCAGCAGGGGAGAAAAGGAGTATGTTTCAATTATTTTGTTATTTTAGACCATTTACAGCAGCTTCCTGCATTTTTATTTAACCTAGACAATCCCTTTAAGTAGCGATTAACCCTTTTGCTACCAGTACCATACATGTACGACATCAACTCGCACATGCAGCGGGAGCCATGGCCATCGGGTCTCTGCTGTTTCAATAATGCCGATCATGGTCATTAAAGCCTTTAGATGCGTGATCAAGTGTGATCAAAAGCTCAAAAACCCGGAAGCACATGCTTCCAGGCTTCTTACCGGCATCATCTGCTGCCAATGAGGATTCCAGTAATTGAATTCAATACACTTGGTCTCCCTGAAGAGACCCAGAGTATTGGAGCAGCAATTCTTATTTTGGCCAGTAGGAGGCAAATATAAAAATTTAAATCACCCCCCCTTTCCGTAGAACAAAAAAATAAATACATAAATAACAAAAAATATAAACACCATGGGCATCACCGTGTCCCAAAAATGCCTGTATTATAAAATATAAAAATATTTTTATAATACGGAGAATGGCGTAACGGAAAAAAGGCTCAAAATGGTTGATTCACCATTTTCTCATTGCTTCTCTTACCCAAAACTATTTAATAAATTGTGATCAAAAAGTCACACACTCAAAAACCAATGAAAACTACAGATAGTCCTGCAAAAAATTTGTCCCACACAGCTCTGTAGCTATAACTATAAAAAAGTTATAATGGTATTATTGTAATTGTACTGACCCAAAGAATGAAGGGTGAGGGTCAGTTTTGCCACAAAGGGAACACCGTAGGGACAAAGTCAGTAAAACTGTGGAGGAATGGTGTTTTTTTTCCCACTTCCACCCCATTTGGAAATTTTTTTCCTGCTTCCCACTACATTGTATGCCATATTAAATGTGTCCCGCAAAAAAATAGGCTCCATATGGATATGTGAATGGAAAAATAAAAAAGTTATGGCTCAAGGGAAGATAGGGAATAAAATTAAAAATGCGAAAACAAAAAAAACTACATTATATAAATATGCCCCTCTGTTCATATGTTGGCAGTGAGGGTACATTACTAGCCTTGACATATGACTCACTAAAAACCATAACTAAATTTCATATGTAGAAATAGGGAGAATCATTTGTACTGTGATACATTCTACAGTAGCCACAAAGTCCAAAAGCCCTAAAAAGACTAAAATTCTACTCCAGTCTCCTACTGTGACCTCCAGGAGTCCCAATGATCAACCAGCTCTCTGTACAATTAATAGCGGAAGGGCCAACACAAGGGACGAAAACTAGAATGTGGAACTAAATAGAATATTGTGTCAGGTGGCTCAATTAATCAGGATCTCATGGAAAAGGTGCTCTCACTCTGAATGGCCACCTCGCAAAAGGCCAAAAAAGCAGAGAAATACGTATATAAGGAGATTACAGAGTGGGCACTCAATATCAGGACAGGATGCAAGGAAACACCAATAGTAAAATAAAAGTTATTTTAATAAAATGACAGAAAATCTACAACATACTGAAATGTAAACATGAACATAAACCCCACGCTAAAACTTTACCAGTAGATGGCATAAAAATGCAGATGTAACATTCACGGAGTAACAGAATAAAAATTCTGACATAAATGGCAATGGAGTCTCCTCAGTGGATGTAAATTGCTGTGATGGTGTTTTACTGAGGTCCAATAACCCCCAAGTTTTCACTTGGAGAATATACTAGAGTCCCGAAAAAGAGGTGAATAGAGTATTAGTGGTACTAATGTGCAGAAAAAACGTTACCGCTCCAGTGGTAAATGTTGCAGATGGTGGCTAGGTCTCCACATGTAGCTATAAATGGCATCCACTTTCCTGTAATGCTTCAGACACAGTTGCACGCAGCATCCCACATGACGTGTCATACGACCAGGTAGTGTTCTCTGAGTGAAGACCAGGTCCTAAAGTCGACCTTGTATAGGGAATTTTGTGGAGCCTTTGAATCCTTGACTGGATAGTGATGTATCCGCACAAAATATGTAAAAATCAACAGAAGATCCACATGAGATAGTTCGCCCAATGCTGCCCAACCATACGCGTTTCGGAGGTCCTCCTCCTTCCTCAGTGGTGCTTCCTCATAGAATGTGGAACTAATAGTTTACAGGCACTGAAAGAGGTCAACTTGTTGTGGCAGAATAACATATAATTTGATTAAAATATGTGCAGTACCCCTGTGGAAAGGGGCATCTGCAATCTTTTGGTAATGTACTGTACTGTAATGTTATGTTATACACTTTTTATGTAATGTGACAAACCCAGTATGCTTGAGCATGAGACAGGCATGGCCAGAGTTAACTATTCTGGCCAAACCCGCTCTGGAGCTTAGAGTGTGGTCTGGCCCCTCCCTCTAGTTCCATGAGAAGATTCTGGTTGTTCTAGACAGTGTGAGGACGGGCAGGAAGGCAGGGAGAAGACAGTATGTGCCCCTCTTCTCATGTATTCAGCTTCAATGGTTCCGGAGATCAGATCCTCATGTGTTCTCCACCTTTACAGAGAGAGGGATGATTTTAGAGAATTGTCATAACTGCAGCAAGAGAGAGAGTCAGCAAGTTAACCAGCATAAAGCATTACAGACTTTACTGCTACAAAAGGGAAACAAGTTAAGACACCCCATGCACCCCAGATTAGTGGACACAGAGGCTACAACATTTTAGTTATCAAGGTGATCAGCGTACAGCCTTTCAGACCCTGCTGCACTGGAGGTATAATGAGTTCAGAAACTCTGCATACTTCAGGAACAGTTTTGGTCAGTCGTATTATTGGAACCGCATACCATCGTGCGGACACTGTGAATGGTTGCTAGCCAGAGACCCCAGTACTAGAGACGGTAGCAAGAGAAAGAGTAATCTGAGGGCCATTGCTGTAAACATCTGCTTAGCTCATGCTTGGACATCTGGAAAAAAAGAATTTTCACCATATACAGATAATTGATGGGTGTAATACAACACCTATTGTACATACAGTAAAGACAAACTTTTGTTAAGTTCAACCTGGCCTAATTTCTGACTCTCCATCATGAGCTCTGCCTTGCACCCACATGGACATTTAACATAAAGAACACCCCTGAAATACAATCAGGCAGGGAGCCCATGGCTAGAGGGAGTGCCCCGAGGCAACAAAGGGTGCCCCTCCTTCACACATTGACGGTGAAAGTACACCGTGACACACCATCTTAAGGGCCACTACCACTCCTATCCCCGGCTTCAGCTCCACAGTGTCAAATAATGTTAATATACTGTATTTACCTATATTAGAGACTTGACTTTACACTGAGATGGGAAAATAGTTAACCATTGTTTTATGGCTTTTGTTTTTATGGCGCTCACTGTGTGGTAAAAATGACAAGTTAACTTTATGAGTATTCACTGCAATTCCAGGGTTAACAAATTTATATAGTTCTTGTTATGTTTTTTATACAAGATTAAAAAAAGATTGATATTCCTTATTGTTTGAAAGCTTGGATCACTATGAAAGACAAGGACCCTTTTTCTGTGGTATACTGTACTGTCTTATTTAGCCACCCCCTATATTTTAAAACTGTATAGTTAGTGCTTACAATAAACAAAAACCATACAAAATGAATGTAGTACTACAAAGAGTACAATTTTCTACTGCAGCACATTCCTTTTTCTTTACTGTGATGATAAATGAGCCCTCCTTTCAAGTAACAGCGGCTGCCACTGTGCTCATAACTGCAGTTTATTTAATGAGAATGACACAGCAGTAGGATGGAAAAAGGTCAACTGACTTCTCAAATCAGGCCTATGGTACAGTGAACACAAATTAAATATTAGTGTGGACTTGAACTGCAGATACGTCCAGTAAATTGGTATCAATTTCACTCTGGTTAACTATCAGTATTTCTTTGCAACTCAATCAGAGAGTGGCCTAAATAGCCTTAGTGGAAAAGTGACAAAAGACATGAATGAGCAAAATATATTGTATGTATCTATGATATACACTGGGCAATTTGTTTTCAAAAAGGATTCCGCCCATACTTTGTCAATCAGCTGATATCACTGAGGGAAACTGCAGAAAGTCACACATTTTCCCTGCAGCAGCCAGATGGTTACAGGGATGACTAGGCTGGGCTTCTGTGTATTGAACCGCCTGTCAATGAGGTAAAGTGCTGACACATCCATCACAGTAACATCACGATCACATGATCAGAAGAATGGCCTATTTACACTGGTAACTCCTGGCCACAGTTGCCTGTGATTGTTTTTTTGGATGTCACACTAGCCTGCTTTACTCTGCTTGGACATCTTGATTATTGAACCTCAGCTTTGTAGTAACTTGACCCCTTTAGCTTGCTGATTTGGACTTGATACTTGACTTCCTGGTTTTGGACTTATAACTTGGTATGGTTTCTAATCTCCGGTTCTCTTTTTGCTACTGTTCGATTTTCCAGGTTTTGACTTCGACTTGGTAACGTTTCCAATTTTGTCCGTTGTTTCTTTCTGCCTTCCTGTCACTAGTTATTTGTTATTTTTGTCCACTTTCTTCCTTCCCTGATTGGCCCCTGCATGTATCTAGGTAGGGATTGTTGTCCAGATGTGGGCCGGATCATGCAAATAGGTAGGAACAGTTTCAGGCAGGAGTTCAGGGTTCATCGCTGCCCTAATACAGCATTGGATAATCCTGTGTGCTGCCTTAAAGTCTTCAAAAAGTATTCAAACATATGTAGCATACACAGTTACTCCAATTTTATTTTATGTGATTAAGTATACATTTATCTGACATTTTTTCTGTTCCTTTCTTTTTTTTTTGGGGGGGGAGGCATTTTATGTATAACTTTGTCAAACTGTTTTTACATTCTAAATCTTTTTGAACAGTTACAGAAGGGTCGGTATATATAGTTCTCCTGAAATAATATGCACAGGGTGCATTAAGTTTTGTAATAGAAATATTTATTTCAGTGGGGAAAGGGGGTGGGCAGAGGATGAATGAACAGCTGTTAGACACCGATCTGTCTCCCTCTCTCCCTTATCGTCTACTACTGGGGAACATTAGTGAAACCCCCATACACATAAGTTAAAAGCCTGTCGAAATGGCTGATTTTGACCAATTGGGCCAAACATCATTAAAGGCCCATTTACACAGACCGACAATCGGGGTAATTATTGGGAAGGTGTGTTCCTCGGAACAATCATTCCCAAGAACTGTTCTGTATAAAGGTTTCATGATCATCGATGAACAGGCAAATGCTCATCCATTAGGTGAACATATTGCTGATGCGGACACCTAAATCATTGTTGCTGCTGCTACCCAGAAACAATAAATGTGCACGGGGACAAGCAATTACTGTAGAGATCACTGGACCCCATACAGCAGAGGCTATTGCTGCATGTAAATGTAGCTCTCACCTCCTCTGTCTAGCAGGCGATTATCAGGAACAAATGGTTCATTTTCAATATTTGCCTGCTCTGTCAGCCTGTCTAAAGGGGGCCTTTAGAAATTATAGTTAAATGACTGCTTCCGATGGCTGAAGGCAAACTGTAACAAAATTAGTATCTGTCAGGTTGGATTTTCTGGTCATCCTCACCACTTGTCAACCCTCTGGGAACAACTAGGAGTCTCCCAGAAAAAAAAAAGAACTCCTGGAAGAGTTGGCAAATCTCCATGGACCAGCACATAGGGCTGCTTTTTTCTGTAAAGCAGCCATCAATATATTTTAACTGTATGTAGTGCCAGAATGCCATCATTAGCACCGTGTCTAATCATGCATTCTGGGGGCAGGGCATTTCACACAAAAAGGTGCATGGCTGCAAAAAAGGGGTAGAGCTGTGTACATAGGAGGTAGGACTTTAAAAAGGGGATGAGACATGTACGGGTCACTGCCCCCATTGTACAATTAAGTATGCATTCTCAATTGAAAATGCAAATATATAGCATGATGGGCAAAAGGCAGCCAATCATTTGCCACTTTACACAAGCTCACTCTGTTGTCTTTCTGATCTGTCAGTTTAGTCTGGCATCTTGATGGACAAACCATCAGATGAACGACTCATTTGCTGCACTTTGGTCGATACTTATGTGTATGGCCAATTTTAGTGTATATTTAGCCAAGTTTTTCTCCTGTCTAAAATAACGGATCTCTGACAGAACTGATAGAAATGGATGCAAACAGATGCAAAATGAGCACAACAGATGTTTAAAATAAAGGATCCTTTTTTAAATTTATTTTTCTGTTCTTCTGATGGGTCAGAACAACGGAAAACAAAACAATGATGTGAACCCGGTCTAACCATGAATTTTCAGTTGCACTTTTATAGGAGGTGTCAGGAGTTTTATAGGTGCTATGAAGCCATGACATAGTAGATGGTGCCTTGCTATTTTCATAGAAAAAATAAATGTGAGTGATAAAATGAAATGTCAAAGCAATAGTCAGTTGCAGGTCAGTGCAATTTAAAAAGAAAAACTAGTCTTATGGACAGTTCACATTGAGCGCTGTAACACGCCAAATAAGATAGGTCAGTTCCCAAATAATAAGCAAGCAGAAATAATATTAGGTGTGCGCTGCTCAACAAACGATCTGAAATTAAGAGAGTCACTTATCGTTCCTTCCGCTTGAGTCACCACTGCAGACCGTTGAACATAACAGGTATGTTGGTTTTCTAAAAGCTATCAATGCCTTACACACCAGTCACTTCTTCCAAAGCAGCTTCCAACACTTCAACTCTACTAAAATGGGACAGGAGAGCAGGGGGCAAATAGTGAAATACCACCAGGACATTGGACGCACCCAATGCTTTTATTATACTCAGAATAAAATCAATCAGACATATTAAAAAAAATCTCTTTTTGGGCTCGCCCAACTCATGTTTCACATCAATTTCTGTGTGGAATGCCCAATCAGGTTGTACCTCACACTCAATTCTAAGGATGAGTTAACAGAATTTTGCTATTTTTTAGATGGCAGACCAATCTGAATCTTTCTGGGCTTGTTTTGGATGAATCCTGTAAAACGACGCATAGTGCCATTGTAGTGCACGTCGGTGGGAAAAAAGCACTAGTGAGGAAGAAGAGTTCTCACATGACCCTGAGAGGAAGTGGGAGAAAGGGCTTACCCTGATTGGCTCCCAGGCTGACAGACAGCCTGGAGTGGCCAATAAATGCTGCAGCAGGCAGAGAAGTGCCTTAGCAGAACGCTATTCTGTTCTGGGTTATGAATGAGGGTGGTTCGGTGTTAAAGTGTCTGCCAGGAAAACGATCTTAAGGAGTCAGGGAAAGTCAGAAATTAATCAGGGACTGTCAGAAATCAATCAAGTTTATTGTCAGGGAGAGTGAAGGGAAAGGCTAGGATTTTAATGAAGAATTGCGTGTGTTGTATAGAATAGGAGGATCAAACAGGGCAGACAAGCAGGGTAGCCGATAGGGAGCGAGAATACAGGAGATGTGGCTGGCTGTGCCTGCTATAAGAAGTGCAGGTGCTGCAGTGCAGACCTAAAAAACAGCTACCTGAAAGCAAATACTTTCATTTTTTCCCCCATTTTCACAGAAATCCTTATTTTTTGTTAGGTTCAATTTAATTAAGCCGCATATATATGTGAATAATGCAGTGGTACCCAAGGTGAAGCAGCAATCTACCTGTGTGTATTAACTTGAGAATACGTGAAATTGAGAGTCAAGACTCAATCGTCCGTTTACCTTTATTCGGTTTCCATATGGTTGCAAAGTATTTTTTTTTTTGGGGGGTGGGGTGCTCAATTTAATTAAGCAGCATACAGTTGCAAGAAAAAGTATGTGAACCCTTTGGAATGATATGGATTTCTGCACAAATTGGTCATAAAATGTGATCTGATCTTCATCTAAGTCACAACAATAGACAATCAAAGTCTGCTTAAACTAATAACACACAAAGAAATAAATGTTACCATGTTTTTATTGAACACACCATGTAGACATTCACAGTGCAGGTGGAAAAAGTATGTGAACCCCTAGACTAATGACATCTCCAAGAGCTAATTGGAGTGAGGTGTCAGCCAACTGGAGTCCAATCAATGAGATGAGATTGGAGGTGTTGGTTACAGCTGCCCTGCCCTATAAAAAACACACACCAGTTCTGAGTTTGCTTTTCCCAAGAAGCATTGCCTGAAGTGAATGATGCCTTGCACAAAAGAGCCCTCAGAAGACCTACGATTAAGAATTGTTGACTTGCATATCTAGTATCTCCAAAAGCCTTGCTGTTCATCAGTCCACGGTAAGACAATTGAGTTGTTTGGAATAAACACACAACACTATGTGTGGAGAAAAAGAGAAACAGCACACTAACATAAAAAGCTCATTCCAACTGTGAAGTATGCTGGTGGGGGCATCATGGTTTGGGGCTGCTTTGCTGCGTCACGGCCTGGATGGATTGCTATCATCAAAGGAAAAATGAATTCCCAAGTTTATCAAGAGATTTTGCAGACGAACTTAAGGACATCTGTCCACCAGCTGAAGCTCAACAGAAGATGGGTGTTGCAACAGGACAACGACCCAAAGCATAGAAGTAAATCAACAATAGAATGGCTTAAACAGAAGAAAATACGCCTTCTGGAGTTGACCTCAACCCGATTGAGATGCTGTGGCATGACCTCAAGAAAGCGATTGACACCAGACATCCCAAGAATATTGCTGAACTGAAACAGTTCTGTAAAGAGGGATGGTCAAGAATTACTCCTGACCGTTGTGCACGTCTGATCTGCAACTACAAGAAACGTTTGGTTTAAGTTATTGCTGCTAAAGGAGGTTCAATCGGTTAATAAATCCAAGGATTCACATACTTTTTCCACCTACACTGTGAATGTTTACATGATGTGTTCAATAAAAACATGGTAACATTTAATTATTTGTGTGTTATTAGTTTAAGCAGACTGTGATTGTCTATTGTTGTGACTTAGATGAAGATCAGATCACATTTTATGACCAATTTTTGCAGACATCCATATCATTCCAAAGGGTTTACATACTTTTTCTTGAAACTGTATATACCTAATTACTGAATCAATATCCAAAGTGTAGCAGCAATCTACCTGTGTGTATTATTGTAAAATTGAACGCCAAGCCTCAATCATCCGTTAACTTATATTCCACATCGTTGCATTTAAAAAAATTTTTGTAGGGTTCAATTTAATTAAGCAGCATAGACGCTTGATTACTGCATTAATACCCACATTTTCCCACTCTGGCTGATTCCGATGAACAGACCTCGCTTTGCTGGCAGTGCCCCATCTTACGACTGCTGCTGTCTGTCTACTATCACATTCTGTACGGCTGCTGCTGCTGCGGCATGCATCATGCCACTAAAACCTCAATCATCCGTTTACATATATTCAGTTTCCACACAGTTCAATTTAAATTTATTTTTGTGGACTTCAATTTAATTAAAGTTTAATTTTTATTTTTTGCTAATGTGTAGGGACAGTGACAGGGAAAATTTTTGTAATATACTTTATTTAGGAAAACATTTATTTATGGTAGAAAACTTGGGTTGAACTGTCCCTTAGCAATGCTCTTTCAAATGAGCGTTGCTAACGGACATCCATCTTCTGTCAACATAGTACTGTACTGACTAGAGAGACAGACTGTGCTGGGAGCTTTGCGCCTCTGCTTGCCCTACTCCCTTACAGCCTGGTGGGGACAGGAGCCTTATTTGTTTAAATTAAATACATTCCCCCCCCCCCCCTATTAAATAGAGGCTTACAGTATACACTAACTTTATGCTCACTGACCATCGTGGCCAGCGCGGTCAGTGAGTTTTCCCCCTGCACTCCTGGAGCGCTGACTAATGAACCAGCGGCAGGGAGTGATGCCTGTACGAGCAGTAATCGCTCACTACAGGCAATGCTGGGAGGCGGGGGGAAGCTTCTATACAGTATATAGGGACATAACTGTATATTTAAGTCTCCTGTCCCCACCATGCTGTGAGGGAGCAGGGCAAGCAGAGGCCCAAAGCTCCTAGCACACCCCGTCTCTCTAGTCAGCACAATAGTATGCTGATAGAAGACGGATGTCCCTTAGCAACACTCATTTGAAAGAGCACTGCAAAATAAACATTTTCCCTAAATAAAGTATATTAAAAAAAATGTTCCCTGTCACTGTCCCTACCCATTTGCAAAAATAAATAAATAAATAAATTCAACGGCAGTTACACTTTAAGCAGCATATATACGTGTTTACTGCATCAATTCCCAAGGTGTAGCAGCAATCTATCAGAAATTGAGCGTAAAGCCTCAATCGTCCTTACACACATATTTAGTTCCCCATGGTTGCAACTTAACTTTTTTTTGTGGGGTTCAATTTAATTAGGCAGTATATAGACTTGACTACTGCATCAATACCCACATTTTCACACTCTATTGGCTGATTCCGATGAACAGACCTTGACTTGCTGGCAGTGCCCCATCTTGCCACTGTTGCTGTCTGTCTGCCTACCATCGTGTTCTGTCTGGCTGCTGCATCATTCCACTAATGCTTCAATCGTCCATTTACATATATTCAGTTTCCACAATTTCAGTTTTTATTTTGTGGGGTTCAATTTAATTAGGCAGCATATATACATGACTACTGCATAAATACCCACATTTTCACACTCCTCTGCTTTTGAAGTACCCCAGTCTCCAGCAACTATTGCCTAATGATGCGACCTCGATGAGCTGGCGCATTGTCGTCGATGAAGATGGAATTAGGCCTGTGTTGTTCATGCAGAGGCACAATGACTGCATTAATGATGTTAAGTGTGGAACAGTTCTGTATTGACTAGACACACCTGCCCACACTGTGACACCACCACCACCACCAAAGGCTCATCTGGTGACAACAGTGGTTGATGCATAGCGCTCTCCTTGACGTCTCTAACATTGTTGGGGGCCATCATTTCTGCTCAGCATGAATCGACTTTCATCAGTGAACAGCAATAAAGCCCACTAGTCCCTCTTCCTGCGTAGATGCTCCCTGGCCTATGCAAGACGATAATGCATGTGCCTGGTGTTGTGGTCAGGTACCCTTGCAGGTCATCTAGCACGCACACCATGCTGAGGTAAGCGGTTTCGAATGGTCTGACATGACACTTGGGTGCCTCTTACCTCTCTTAAATGTGCCTGGAATTGTGTGGCACTCATCATCCTGCAGGGCATTGTTCACAATAAAGCGGTCATCAGTGTGGGATGCAGCCAAAGGACATCCACTTCTATGCCTTTCTGTGACTCTTCCAGTCTCTCTGTATCTCTGTTGCAACCTGCTGCTGACACTCTAAGCTCAGTGACCACTTCCGTCTAAGAACATCCTGCTTAAAGACTCGCAATGGCGTTGTCTTGGTCTCATGATGTCAAAATGTGAACAGCAAGATGAGGAGGACTATTTAAATACCAATTCTAATTGAACCAGGAAATGTATTGGGTGATTCATGGCTCAAACACCTGTTTTAATTTTTGCCATTAAGCTCCTTGTTAGTGAACAGCAAGTAGTGTACTGAAACATTGAATAGTTGGGCATCTGTATTCTAAAGTTTAGAAAGGGTCACATAAATTTACCTGTAAAGATAAGAGTTCATTTTTGGTTCATCCTGAAATTTCATCCACAAGCCAAATATCATTAACTTTTTGTGAGTAGTGTATATATTTATGCATATAAAACTTTGCTCTTATGCTGAGTAACATCCACATTGCAAAATTTGCCAGCCTCTGCTCTTTCAGGGGAAGCACCTGGTAAAGTAGGGGACCGCTGTCTTACTTTTTACACTTCAAGATTCTCTTTCTGGATTATCAAACTTGCAAGTCCCACTTTTTGATATCCCTGGGGAACCACTAAATCTCGAAAACTCATACAATAGGACCAGAGTCTTGTGAATAGACTTTGCCCTTAACCAGTACCATAAATCTAATCCACAACTATTTGTTACAACCAGTGGGCTATTAATAATCATATTCTTTTCCAACAAAATCTAGGTTTGCTCGGATATGTGTTCATTGTAAAGCGGTTCACTTTGATGATTTTTTAGATTACCACCAAATCTCCTTTCTTGACTTGAATCAAAACAATATATGTGGGTTATGCAGTTTGTTTTACGCTGCCTACAGCTGCCCATGCTGGGTTTAATGATGCTCTCCATTAAGACATCAAAAGTGAACCGATTACAGGGAAGTTAATGAATCAAGGCTTTTAGAACTAGAAAACTGTATGGATCGCAGCCAGCCCCTTGTTATGATCACATACAAACAGAAACATCTCCAGAGTACCACACAATAGATTAGGATTCCCAGAATAAGCCACGCTTCAATACTGTCTGCAGGCACAAAATTCAGAGCCCATGACAAAAAATGACTAACAAAAAAGAGTACTCTGTTCTGCCAGTCACATTCCTCACAGTCAAATGAGTGAAGCCAGGTAGCAACAGAATTTCTCATTAAAGTCATGTCTTTCATGAAATGCCTTTTCAGCTTCTCTTTCAGAAATGTAGAAAAGAAAATCATTTTGACATTGTCCAGCAAGGAAATCCATACTTGTGTTTAACCTATATAAAGTAACCCAATAATGCGCTTTACAAACTGGAGGACAATAAAGTCGCATTACCAAGAGACCACAGGCAAAATGTGAAGACAACAGCTAGCGCACATGGAAAACATAACTAACCTTCCTATACATTGCAATCTTGCTATGATTTAGGAACTAAATGCAAGCAGTCAGAAGGTTTCACTGATGAAGGACAGTACACCTCTCTTTACTGCACAGGCATACTGTTCTTAGCATTTTCTGTGCAATGTACATGAGCCCAGACTCACCTCGGGTAACCCATATGTTCTTTTATGACCTAAAGCTGATATGATCCGTCTGACATGCCATCTTTAGGGTCCATTCACACGTCCGCAAAATGGGTCTGGATCTGTTCAGCAATTTTGCGGAACGGGTGCGGACCCATTCATTTTCAAAGGGGCCTGCAAAAGATGCGGACAGCACATAGTGCTTCCGTTCCCCCAAAAAATAGAACAGACACGGACAAGAAAAGGCATTTCTATTAAAGTGCCGGACATGTGCGGACTGCAAAATGCGGAACGCACATGGCCGGTGTCCGTGTTTTGCGGATCCGCAATTTGCAGACTTGTGAATGGACCATTAGAAAGCTAAAACCCAGCAGCTTAACCAGATGCTGGTGGTTCAGTGGCTGGAAACCTAGTGACAAGTTCCCTC
Source organism: Bufotes viridis (assembly GCA_033119425.1). Taxonomy (NCBI): domain Eukaryota; kingdom Metazoa; phylum Chordata; class Amphibia; order Anura; family Bufonidae; genus Bufotes; species Bufotes viridis. The sequence goes on from CM065590.1 coordinate 232,205,754, forward strand.
TAAAAAAAAAAAACACTCACTATGTTTTTGCCTATGAAGTAGACATATGGCAGTAAACTGGGACTTTACTGATTTACAAGAGAGATCATAGTCCTACAAATCACAGAAAAATAACAAAAAATAATGCACTAACAATCAAAAATCACAGAAAAAGATAGAAAACAAAAGATACATAATATTAAATATGATAAATTAATATGTGGATATACATAGCTACATTTATAAAAAAAAAAAATCACAGAAAATAATGCACTAACTCAATAGATGCAAACATTAAATATGGACTAAGCCCTCACTCTGAAATGATAAAATCTGAGACTCGCAGCCAATAAGTTTTGATCAAAACATATCTGTGCCTGCCTACCAGCTCCAAGGTGGTCTCAGCCAAGGCAGGTCCTATTCTAAACCTATTTCTGCCATTGGGCATCTACATTCCGGAGAGCAGACCCTGCACATATAGTGTGCTGCTCCTTGTTACCTCTATGTGCAATCAAGCAACCAATAAGAGGAAGAGCCTGCGCTATATGTACCAACTAATCAAGGTCGTCTGTGGGAAAGGCAGGGCGCTGTAAAACGCTCAACAGGCGAAAAACCATGTTTCCCTATGGGCATGGTTCTCACCTGCGTGTTTTACAGCGCATACGAACGCACTGTAAAACGCCCTACACTCACAGAACGTGCGTATTGTCGCACATTCGCGCCCCTAGACTTCAACGGGAGCACGGCAAAATGGACGTTTGTGAGTTTCCGTCTTAAAAACGCACGTACAGACGCACGTTTCGCACATGGCAACAGGCACACAGACGCCTCGTCATTGGACGCCTCTGTGGTCAATCACACGAACACGTGTACGACACGCGTTTACTATTTCTAAAAACGCGCTGTAATACGCGCTGTAAGCTCAAGTGTGAACCTAGCCTTAGGCTAGCCATACATGTTAGATAACTGTCAATGGAACACTTGTTTGGTCATCAACTATTTGTCCCACTCTCCATAACTTCTTGGCACGTGTTCTGACTAGGGTGAGTGCCACCGCCAGACAGCTCTGGCAGTTGCTTATCCTACCAACAGCAAAAGAACCAGACAGTTGAAATCCAGCAGCCCGATCCCTCTCTCCCCTGAAATCTTCCAGACTAACCTGCTACAGTATTTTACACAGCAGAGGCCCAAGGCTAATGGCTGCGATTGGCAGCCATTTAACCCCTCGGATGCTGTGGTCAAATGTGACCACGGCATCTTAAAGCGCGAAAACCTGGAGTTGCACATTTCCCAGACCGAACTAAAATCCCCTGGCTGAGATCGGGATACGTAGCAGTAATAGCCCTGAGCCTGTATCGCCAAGGCAGATGCAACAGGTCAGCCAGTTTCATAGATAGAAATCTGCTGACAGGTGCCCTTTAAATCTCAAGTTTACACTAATCTGTTTTTCCCTTAAAAAATACTAAGATATATATATATATATGTATATATACAGGGTGGGCCATTTATATGGATACACCTTAATAAAATGGGAATGGCTGGTGATATTAACTTCCTGTTTGTAGCACATTAGTATATGTGAGGTGGGAAACTTTTCAAGATGGGTGGTGACCATGGCGGCCATTTTGAAGTCGGCCATTTTCAATCCAGCTTTTGTTTTCTCAATATGCTTGGTTTTAACGTAACTTTATTCTTTCATAAGTTATTTACAAGTTTCTGACCATTTATAAAATGTGTTCAATGTGCTGCCCATTGTGATGGATTGTCAATGCAACCCTCTTCTCTCACTCTTTACACACTGATAGCAACACCGCAGGAGAAATACTAGCACAGGCTTCCAGTATCCGTAGTTTTAGGTGCTGCACATCTCTTATGTTCAAAGCATAGACAATTGCCTTCAGATTACCCCAAAGATAAAAGTCTAAGGGGGTCAGATCGGGAGACCTTGGGGGCCATTCAACTGGCCCACGACGACCAATCCACTTTCCAGGAAACTGTTCATCTAGGAATGCTCGGACCTAACGCCCATAATGTGGTGGTGCACCATCTTGCTGGAAAAACTCAGGGAACGTGCCAGCTTCAGTGCATGAAGAGGGAAACACATCATCATGTAGCAATTTCGCATATCCAGTGGCCTTGAGGTTTCCATTGATGAAGAATGGCCCCACTATCTTTGTACCCCATATGCCACACCATACCATAAATTTTTTTGTTCCAACAGTCTTGGAGGGATCTATCCAATGTGGGTTAGTGACAGACCAATAGCAGTGGTTTTGTTTGTTAACTTCACCATTCACATAAAAGTTTGCCTCATCACTGAACAAAATCTTCTGCGTAAACTGAGGGTCCTGTTCCAATTTTTGTTTTGCCCATTCTGCAAATTCAGTGCGCCAATCTGGCTTCATCCCCGTTGAGATGCTGCAGTAGCTGGAGTTTGTAAGGGTGCCATTTGTGAGTAGCTAATATCCGCCAAATGGATGTTCGACTTAGCCTACATGCACACGGCAGTGGTTTTTTGCGGCCTCCGTTCAGTTATTTTTGCGGATCCGATGGTTTTCCATTTAAAAACTGTTAAAACTGCGGAGCCCTCTTCCATTGCCTGTCCGCATCCACATTTCACATCCGCAAAAAAAATATGGCATGTCCTATTCTTGTTCGCAAAAAATGGTTTGCGGACCCATAGAAGTCAACGGGTCCGCAAAAAATGCGGATGACCAACGGAAGCCATCCGTTTGTCATCCGCATCCGTTTTTTTTGCAGATGGTTGCTTGGAAACCAGGGCACTTGTACAGGTACTTTAAGAGACTGGTTCAAGCCTTCCATTTTTTTTTTGCGGATCCGCAAAAAAAAGGAAGACACACGTAAACACAACCTACAAAATTTGCGGACACACGGAACGGATGTGGATGTGAAAAAAAAGGAAGACGGATCCGCGATTTGCAGACAGCAAAAAACAACTGTCGTGTGCATGTAGCCTAATGCCACTCCCCAGTGACATGCGGCGAGTGCTATACTGTGGGCTCTTGCTGAATGAAACTAGGACAGCTACTGATGTTTCTTCATTAGTGACAGATTTCATGCGTCCATACTTTGGCAAATCCAACACTGAACCAGTTTCACGAAACTTAGCAAGCAGTTTGCTAACTGTAGCATGGGAGATGGGTGGTCTCGTAGGGTGTCTTGCATTGAAATCTGCTGCAATGACCCGGTTACTGCGTTAACCAGACATCAACACAATTTCTATCCGCTTCTCACGTGTTAACCTCGGCGACATGTCAATGGCTGTAAACAAAGAGAAACTTGTAAATAACGCATGAAAGAATAAAGTTACGTTAAAACCAAGCACACCATTGTTTTTTTGTGAAATTCCCAATAAGATTGATGTGTCACATAACCCTCTTCCTATTGAAAAAACAAAAGTTGGATTCAAAATGGCTGACTTCAAAGCGGCCGCCATGGTCACCACCCATCTTGAAAAGTTTCCCCCCTCACATATACTAATGTGCCACAAACAGGAAGTTAATATCACCAACCATTCCCATTTTATTAAGGTGTATCCATATAAATGGCCCACCCTGTATATATATATATATATATATATATATATATCAAACCAAACTGTTATATGCACCCCAAAATGTAGAGAGAAAACTACAAATTACCCAGCAAAAATAAGTCCTTACTCAGTTGAAATGATGGAAAAATGTAATTAAAAAAAAATCCCTAAAAAAATCGCATAATTTTTTTCATATCACCCCATAAAATGAATAAAAGTTTTACATTACATGTATTCCAAAATGTTGCTATTAGGGTAGTCACACAACTTTTTGTGGCAGTTTCTGTGGCAGCTTTTAAGCCAAAGCCAGAAGTCGACTCAGCAAGAAGGAGAAGGATGAATCATTCCTTTATTTTTCTTATTCCCCTCCAACACACTTCTGACTTTGGCAAAAATAAATAAACTGCATCAAAAACTGTGTGTGAGATCACCCTTCAACATACAATTAATTCCGAAATGACAGAATACAGCTAAGTTGGTGGAAAAATAAAAGTTCTGGATCTTGGAATGTAAAGATGAAACAATTTGCTTGTTTATTAAAGAGGTTATCCAATTTCGCCCCAAAAATTACTGACCATCTAATATCTACAACAAAGAAAAAAAAACACCTCTATAACCCCTTCAGGACACAGACATTTTTCACCTTTCTGACAGAGCCTATTTTAGCAAATCTAACAAGTGCAACTTTATGTGGTAATAACTTTGGAACGCTTATACTTATCCAAGCAATTGTGACATTGTTTTCTCGTGACACAATGTACTTTATGTTAACCCCTTCTACCCCGTGCTGGTTTTCACGCTCCTGCCTAGGCCATTTTTTGCAAATCTGACATAAGTCCCTTTATGTGGTAATAACTTTGGAATGCTTTTACTTATCCAAGCCTTTCTGAGATTGTTTTTTTCGTGACACATTGTACTTCATAACAACAAACAAGCAAAAGTTACCAAAAATTTTGACAATTTCACAATTTTCAAAGTTTCAATTTCTCTGCTTTTAAAACAGAAAGTGATACCTCATAAAATAAACATTTCCCATATGTCTTGGCATCATTTTGAAAATGTCAATTTTTTTGGACGTTTGAAGGTTTAGCATTTTAGAAGCAATTCTTAAAATATTTTTAAAAAATTCCAAAACGCACTTTTTAAGGACCAGTTCAGTTATGAAGTCACTGGGCTTACATAGTAGAAACCACCCATAAATTACCCCATTTTAGAAACTACACCCTTCAGAACTGATTTTACAAACGTTGTTAAACCTTTAGGTATTCCACAAGAATTAAAGGAAAATGTAGATGAAACTTCTAAATTTCACTTTTTTAGCAGATTTTTCAATTTTTATACATTTTTTTCTGTAACACATCAAGGCTTAACAGCCAAACAAAACTCAATATCTATTACCCTGATTCTACAGTTTACAGAAACACCCCACATGTGGTGGTAAACTGTTGTAAGGGCACACAGCAGGGCACAGAAGAAAAGGAGCGCCGTATGGTTTTTGGAAGGCAGATTTTGCTGGACTGATTTTTAGACACCATGTCCCATTTGTAGCCCTCCTGATGCACCCCTACAGTAGAAATTCCCAAAAAGTGACCCCATTGTGGAAACTACATAATAGGGTGACAGTTTTATTGATGTTATTTTGGGAAACATATGATTTTTTATCGTTATGTATTACATTATTTGTGAGGCAAGGTAACAAAAAAATGGCTGTTCTTGCACAGTTTTATTTTTTTGTTTTTTACAATGTTCATCTGACAGGTTAGATTATGTGCTATTTTTATAGAGCAGGCTGTTACGGACGTGACGATATCATCTACAGTGGATATAAAAAGTCTACACACACCTGTTAAAATGTCAGGTTTCTGTGCTGTAAAAAAAATGAGACAAAGATAAATAATTTCAGAACCTTTTCCACCTTTAACCTCTTCCGGACACATGACGTACTGGTATGGCATGTTGTCCCGGTACTTAAGGACACATGACTTACCACTACGTCATGTGTACTACCGATCACCGCTGCTCAGCCGGCGGTGATCGGAACAAGGTACCTGCTGAAATAATTCAGCAGGTACCGTGTTACAATTAGAAAATAAGAATTGGCTCCAGCACCAGCATTCGATTTAAAACCAGCTTCCTCTTTATTGAGACGTGTTCACAAGTAGATACAATCCATTCAGTATGCGATAATTGTTGACGCGTTTCGGACAGTACTGAATAAAAATTAAAAAAATAAACTACACATATTATCGCATTACATCACAAAAAGTGTAATACCAAGCGATCAAAAAGGCGTATGCCTCCCAAAATAGTACCAATCAAACAGCCAACTCATCCCACAAAAAATGAGCGCCTACATAGCACAATAGCCCCCAAAAATAGAAAAAAATATGACTCTCAGACTATAGAGACACTAAAACATGATTTTTTTTCCTAAAATGTTGTTATTGTGTTCAACTAAAATAAATAAAAAAAGTATACATATTAGGTATCGCCACGTCCGTAAAAACCTCCTCTATAAAAATATCACATGACCTAACCCCTCAGGTAAATATCTTAAAAACAATAAAATAAAAACAGTGTAAAAAAAATATTTTTGTCACCTCACATCACAAAAAGTGTAATAGCAAGCGATCAAAAAGTTATATGCCTCCCAAAATAGTACCAAATAAACCGTCATCCAATCCTGCAAAAAATAATGCCCTACATAGGACAGTCGCCCAAAAAAATAAAAAAAATGGCTCTCAGACTATGGAGACATTAAAACATTGTGTTTTTTGTTTCAAAAACAATATTATTGTGTAAAACTTAGATAAATAACTAAAAAGTATACATATTAGGTGTCGCCGTGTCTGTAACAACCTGCTCTATAAAAATAACACATGACCTAACCCCTCAGATGAACACAGCAAAAAATATATATAAATACGGTGTCAAAAGCCATTTTTGTCACCTTACATCACAAAAAGTGTAATAGCAAGCGACCAAAATGTCATATGTACCCCAAGATAGTGCCAATCAAATCGTCATCACATTCTGCAAAAAATGAGCCTCTACATAAGACAGTCGCCCAAAAAAAAAAAAGTCTTTCAGAATGTGGAGACACAAAAAAATCATTTCTTCAAAAATGTTTTGTTATGTAAAACTGAAACAAAAAACCCCAAATAGTAATCATATTTGGTATTGTCACGTCTGTAACTACCTGCTCTACAGAAATAGCACACAATCTAACCTGTCAGATCAATGCTGTAAATAACAAAAAATAAAATCAGCTATTTTTTTGCAAATTTTCCATTTTAATCAATTTTTCCAGTAACAAAGCAAGGGTTAACAGGCAAACAAAACTCAATATTTATTGCGCTGATTCTGTAGTTTGCAGAAACACCCCATATGTGGTTGTAAACTGCTGTATGGCCAAACGGCAGGGAGCAGAAGGAAAGGAACGCCATATGGTTTTTGTAAGGCAGATTTTGCTGGACTGCACGCCTACAGTAGAAACTCCAAAAAAAGTGACTCCATCTAAGAAACTACATCCCTCAAGGTATTCAATACTGACTTTACAAACTTTGTTAACCCTTTAGGTGTTCCACAAGAGTTATTGGCAAAAGGAGATGACATTTCAGAATTTCTATTTTTTTGTTACCTTGCCTCAAAAAAAGTGTAATATAGAGCAACCAAAAATCATATTTACCCTAAAATAGTACCAACAAAAATGCCACCTTACCCCATAGTTTCCAAAATGGGGTCACTTTTTTGGAGTTTCTACTGTAGGGGTGCACCAGGGGGGCTTCAAATGGGACATGGTGTCTAAAAACCAGTCCAGCAAAATCTGCCTTCCAAAAACTACACAGCGCTCCTTTCCTTCTATGCCCTGCCGTTTGGCCATACAGCAGTTTACGACCACGTATTGTTTCTGCAAACTACAGAATCAGGGCAATAAATATTGGGTTTTGTTTGGCTGTTAACCCTTGCTTAGTTACTGGAAAAAATGGATTAACCCCTTAAGGACCCATGGCGTATGGGTACGTCATGGGTCCGGTCCCTAAGGATGGCGCCCGCTCTTGCTCTTTGCGGGCGCCATCGCTGCGGGGTTCCGGCTGTTTCCTGTAGCTGTCCCCCGCGGCTAGTGATCGCGGTCGGCAGCGATGCCGATCGCAATCATTTAAACCCGCAGATGCCGTGGTCAATCATGACCACGGCATCTGCGCGCGCTAAAACTGAAAGTAAAACTTTCGGCAGCGCTCCGGCTCCACTTATTGGTGATCGGGGGAATCGCAGCGCTGAATGTAATAGCCTCGAACTCAATGAAAAATTCGAGGCTACTACTTACTATTTCCTATGCAGCCCTTGTTAGCAATAGGGCTTCATAGGAAAGTAGTAAAATCCTCATAAACTCCAATACAAGTGTATTGGAGTTTATGATAGAAGCAATCAGATGACTGATTTATATAGGTCCCTCTGTGAACTATATAAAAGTGTAAAAATAAAATAAAAAAATAAATAAATAAAAAAAATATTAAAATCACCCCCCTTTCCACAAAATTAAAATAATAAAAAAAATATAAAAAAATACACATCATGGGTGTCACAATGTGCGAAAAACGCCCGTAGTATAAAAATATAAAAATATATTCCCCATACGGTAAACAGAAAAATGGAAAAAAAGCGCCCAAATGGCTGATTTGCCGTTTTTGGATGCTTCATTTCCTCAACAAAAAAAAAAGTGATCAAAATACCCTACACACCCCAAAATGGTATCAACTAAAAGTTCAGATCGCCCCGCAAAAAATAAGCCCCAATACAACGCCATACACTTAATTACAAAAAAGTTATAGGGGTCAAAATATGAAGACCAAAAAAAAAAAGTCCCACTTTTGAATTTTTTTTCACTATGAAAACGCAAGAAAAACTATACATATTGGGTATTGCCGGATTCGTACTGACCTGTAGAATAAAACTAAATGGTCAGTTTTATTGCACATCAAACGTCGTAATTTAAAAACTCGTAAAACTCTGGTGGAATTGCTTTTTTTTAGGTGGAGGGAAGAAAACAAAAAAAACTAAAATAATGTGGTTGCTGGGGATGTAGCTGTGTTCAGAATGAAGCAATCACATTCAAAATCATGTTAAATATGAGTCAGCATACATGTGCCATCATTTACAGTGCCTCTGATTAACCCCAAATAAAGTTCAGCTGCTCTAGTTGGTCTTTCCTGAAATTTTCTTAGTCGCATACCACAGCAAAAGCCATGGTCCACAGAGAGCTTCCAAAGCATCAGAGGGATCTCATTGTTAAAAGGAATCAGTCAGGAGAAGGGTACATAAAGTGGAGAAAATCAAGTGGAGAAAATATCATCAACTAGAAAAAATATGGCATAACAGTGACATTACCAAGAACTGAAACAAAATAATACCCGATCTCAGGGAGACCAGTCACAAAAACACTGCGAAGCCTCAGTTAAGAGTCTCAGCACAGCAATCCAAAGTGCAAAGCTCCCTGGGAAACAGTAATATGCAAAATAAATGTGAAGCCCCAGTATTAGGTCTACAACACAATGAAAGCCAGATATCCCTCAAAGGAAGGAAAAAACGGGTGCAAAGGGGTGTCTACATTACAGAGATCACCAAATCCACCATATCAAATGGCCCCTATGTCAAGATCCCGCTTTTTTACAAGCTTTAAGGATGTTACGGGGAAAACCTAAGCCAGTTATCCATCCACAGACTACTCAAACAAAACAATAGCCGATCTCAGGGGGACCAGCCACAAGAAACACCGCGGAGCCTCAGTTAAGAGTCTCAACACAGCAATCCAAAGTGCAAAGCTCCCTGGGAAACAGTAATATGCAAAAAAAATGTGGAGCCCCAGTATTAGGTAGTCTCCAAGGCATTGCTCCCGGTTAGCCAGAATCCTACTCCACACTGATGAGGGGCAACACCCCGAAACAACTGTATGTGGATGGATAACTGGCTTAGATTTTCCCCGTCACATCCTTAAAGCTTGTAAAAAAGCGGGATCTTGACATAGGGGCCATTTAATATGGTGGATTTGGTGACCTCTGTAATGAAGACACCCCTTTGCAACGGTTTTCCTTCCTTTGAGGAATATCTGGCTTTCATTGTGTTGTAGACCTAATAGTGGGGCTCCACATTTATTTTGCATATTATCAAGAACTGGACGTCCCTCCAAAATTGATGAAAAGACGAGAAGAAAAAGAAAAAAACTGGTCTGAGAGGCTACCAAGAGGCCTACAGCAACATTAAAGGAGCTGCAGGAATATCTGGCAAGTACTGGCTGTGTGGTACATGTGACAACAATCTCCCGTATTCTTCATATGTCTGGGCTATGGGGTAGAGTGGCAAGACGAAAGCCTTTTCTTACGAAGAAAAACATCCAAGCCAGGCTACATTTTGCAAAAACACATCTGAAGTCTCCCAAAAGCATGTGGGAAAAGGTGTTATGGTCTGATGAAACCAAGGTTGAACTTTTTGGCCATAATTCCAAAAGATATGTTTGGTGCAAAAACAACACTGCACATCACCAAAAGAACACTATACCCACAGTAAAGCATGGTGGTAGCAGCATCATGCTTTGGGGCTGTTTTTTTTCAGCTGGAACTGGGGCCTTAGTTAAGATAGAGGGAATTATGAACAGTTCCAAATACCAGTCAATATTGGCACAAAACCTTCAGGCTTCTGCGAGAAAGCTGAACATGAAGATGAACTTCAACTTTCAGCATGACAACGACCCAAAGCATACATCCAAATAAACACAGGGATGGCTTCACCAGAAGAAGATTAAAGTTTTAAAATGGCCCAGCCAGAGCCCAAACCTGAATCTGATTGAAAATCTGTGGGGTGATCTGAAGAGGGCTATGCACAGGAGATGCCCTCGCAAACAGATTTGGAGTGTTTTTGCAAAAAACAGAGTACAAATCTGTACAAGTCAAATTGTGCCCTGCTGATAGACTCATACCCAAAAAGACTGAGTTCTGTAAAAAAATCAAAAGGTGCTTCAACAAAGTATTAGTTTAAGGGGGTGCACACCCTCACACCCTTCTCTTCCCTCTACCTAAAAGATTTCAGTTTGTTTTTCAATTGAGTTGAACTGTTTATAGGTCACATTAAAGGTGGAAAAAGTTCAGAAATTATTTATCTTTGTCTCATTTTTTTACAGCACAGAAACCTGACATTTTAACAGGGATGTGTAGAATTTTTATATCGACTGTATGTCTACTTTTTTTGTTTGTTTCAGTTTTACATAATAAAGCATTTTTTTATTTATTATGTTTTAGTGTCTCTATATTGTGAGTGCCATAGTGTTTTTTTTATTTTTTGGCCGATTGTCATATGTAGGGGTTCATTCTTTATGGGACAAGGTGACGGTTTGATTGGTACTATTTTGGGGTGCAAACGTCTTCTAAGCCGCGGTCAGTGCTGAAATTGTAATCCGCCGGCATCGGCTTTTGCAGCAATGCCGGTGGATACAGCAGGGGCACAACTATCAGTGACTGCCGAGCCCCTGCACTAATCGTGCAGGTACCGGAGCAGTGCCTGCCCGATCAGCATAACGTAATAGTACATAAAATGCGGGAAGTCACCTCCCGCTATGATGTACCATTATGTCATTAGTTGGGAATGGGTTAAAGGTAAATTTGTTTTACCTTTATTCATTAAAAAAATCCAAAATTTACAGAAAACTTTGAAAAATTCACTATTTTCTAAACTTGAATTTCTCTGCTTTTAAGACAGATAGTGATACCTCATAAAATAGTTATTTATTAAAATTCACCATATGTCTATTTTATATTTGGTATCATTTTGTGATTTTCATTTTATTTTTTAGGACAATAGAAGACTTAGATTTTTAGAAGCAACATTTTCTAATTTTTAAGGAAATTTCCAAAATACCCTCAAGTTATTCAAAACTGAATTTACAAACATGGTTAACCCTTTATATGTTTCACAAGATTTAACCCCTTAGTGAGCAAGCCTGTTTGGGCTTTAATGACCAAGCCAGATTTTGAAAATCTGACGTGTCACTTTAGCAGAGAATAACTTCTCTCTCTCACGTGACATGTACGTCCACACTTAGCAGGTCGCAGTGTGTGACGTCACACAGTCCTGAACTACACATACTAACCTCACCATCCAGCACAAGGAAAACAGATGTGGTCAGTAATACTCCCATCATCTTCCATCTACATTGGATGCTGGTTAGCAATTTCTCTCTCCCAAGTGACATGTACGTCCACGCTTAGCAGGTCGCAGTGTGTGACGTCACACAGTCCTGAACTACACGTACTAACCTCACCATCCAGCCCAAGGAAAACAGATGTGGTCAGTAATACTCCCATCATCTTCCATCTACATTGGATGCTGGTTAGCAGTTTCTCTCTCCCAAGTGACATGTACGTCCACGCTTAGCAGGTCGCAGTGTGTGACGTCACACAGTCCTGAACTACACGTACTAACCTCACCATCCAGCACAAGGAAAACAGATGTGGTCAGTAATACTCCCATCATGTTTCATATACATTGGATACTGGTAAGCAGTTTCTCTCTCCCACGTGACATGTACCTCCACGCTTAGCAGGTCGCAGTGTGTGACGTCACACAGTCCTGAACTACACGTACAGAGAATAACTTCATAAAGGTTTTGCACATCAAAGTAATTCTGACAATGTTTTCTCGTCACATATTGTACTTTACTTAAAAATACTAAATATGAGTATCTTTATTAAAAAACTTAAAAATCAAAAAATGGTTCTCCAGAAAAGAGACCCTGATAAAAAGATCTCTACACTTTACTCTATGATACTAACACATTCCAGTCCAAAAATTAATCCCTATATAAAAAAATGGGAAGCAGATTTACAATTAGATCGGGAAAAGAACTCCCTAAATAAATGTCTTACACTAACCCCAAAAATCTCAACCTGTGTGAGATTACAAGAAAATTACTTCAAAATTCTCACCAGATGGTACTACACACCAAAAGTGCTTCATAAAATGTACCCTGAGGTTAGTGAAACTTGCTGGAGATGTACCAAGGAATCAGGCACATTTTTACATATATGGTGGCAGTGTGATATAATTAAGAAATACTGGGAACGGATATGTCTGGCGGTCACGGAGGTCTGCAACACTGAGATCCTGCCCTCTCCACAAGTATGTCTTCTTAATTTACTGGACCAGATAAAATGCTCTGCCTTCACCAAACGACTCATTACTCACCTTTTGGCGCGGATTTTAGTTGCTGTTAATTGGCGGAAAAATACTCCTCCTTTAATGGCACAATGGGAACTAAGATGTGATGATATATACGGGATGGAACAGATCGCAGGTTGGGAGAATAGACGTACTTCTGCGTTTCAAAAAGTCTGGGGCCCTTGGGAAGTTCACAGAAGATTTCATCTTCCTAAGTGAAATTCCACATTCTCCTCCTCCCGAGGCTTTAGAGGACAAATAGATCAATACCTGAAACAAGTCGAGACGGTGGCTGCAGTATTCCCCCCCCCCTCTTTTCATACACCCCCCCCATACTTTTCTTCCCCCCCCCCCTCATTATGCTGAGAAAATGCCTATACATTTATGCTTGCAAGAATAACTCATGAAAGCATTGTATAATGTCTTCATAATTTACTTCAACAAACTGCAACAAAAACATGTATTTCATGTAGATGGAAGATGATGGGAGTATTACTGACCACATCTGTTTTCCTTGTGCTGGATGGTGAGGTTAGTATGTGTAGTTCAGGACTGTGTGACGTCACACACTGCGACCTGCTAAGTGTGGACGTACATGTCACGTGAGAGAGAGAAGTTATTCTCTGCTAAAGTGACACGTCAGATTTTCAAAATCTGGCTTGGTCATTAAAGCCCAAACAGGCTTGCTCACTAAGGGGTTAAATCTTGTGAAACATCTTTGAATAAAAATTTGTTTGAATATAAAAAACTTAAAAATCTATGAAAATTTTTTAAAAATTAGCATATTTTCCTATTCTCAACTGCCATATTTAACCGCATCCCGACCATCTAACACACGTCCCCCGCGTTGGGCTCCTTTGCGCACCTAGGCTGCAAAAAACTGTCACTTATGTGGTATCGCCGTACTCAGGAGAAGTAGGGCAATGTGTTTTGGGGTGTATTTTTTACATATACCCATGCTGGGTGAGAGAAATATCTCTGTAAATGACAACTTTTTAAATTTTTTATACAAAGTTGTCAATTTACAGAGATATTTCTCTCACCCAGCATGGGTATATGTAAAAATACATGCCAAAACACATTGCCCTGCTTCTCCTAAGTACGGCGATACCACGTGTGTGACACTTTTTTGCAGCCTGGGTGCGTAAAGGGGCCGAAAGTTCAACAAGTACCTTTAGGCTTTACACAATTTAGCCCTGCCCAAAATGACAGAACAGTAAACACACCCCACAAATCACCCCATTTCGGAAAGTAGACACCCCAAGGTATTCACTGAGGGGCATAGTGAGTCCGTGGGAGATTTTTTATTTTTTTTGCAAGAAGTTAGCAGAAATGGAAACTTTATTATTATTTTTTTCCTCAGAAAGTGTCATTTTCCGCTATCTTGTGAAAAAAAATGAAATCATACATGAACTCACCATGCCCCTCCGTGAATACTTTGGGGTGTCTTCTTTCTAAAATGTTGTCATTTGGGGGGTATTTATACTATCCTGGCATTCTAGCACCTGAAGAAACATGACAGGTGCTCAGAAAGTCAGAGCTGCTTCAAAATGCCGAAATTCACTTTTTTGCACCATAGTTTGTAAACGCTATAACTTTTACCCAAACCAATAAATATACACTTATTGCATTTTTTTTTATCAAAGACATGTAGAACAATACATTTAGAATACATTTTATATAGAAATGTAGTTTTTAAAAAAAAAATGCAACAAAAAGTGAAAAATGACTTTTTTTGCAAAAATTTCGGTCATTTTTTATTAATATAAAAAAAAAGTAAAAATGTCAGCAACAATGAAATACCACCAAATGAAAGCTCTATTAGTGAGAAGAAAAGGAGGTAAAATTCATTTGGGTGGTAAGTTGTATGACCGAGCAATAAACCGTGAAAGTAGTGTAGTGCAGAATTGTAAAAAGTGGTCTGGTCATTAAGGGGGTTTAAGCTAGGGAGGCTGAGGTGGTTAACATACATACATAAATACTATTCAAAATGTTTATTAGAAAAATATTTCCACATCTTTATTTTGGCTGCACTTACAAAAAACTTTTACATTTTTTTTTATTTAGACTTACCATTTTAACATTAATTTGAAAGTTTTTGAAGTACATATTTTTTCCTGCAACAAGCCAAGTTTGCAGAGGCTTATAATTGTCAGAATAATATAACCCCCCCAAAAGTGACCTCATTTTAAAAACTAGACCCCTTAACATATTCATCTATAGGTGTAATGAGTTTTTTTTACCCCCTAGTTTTTTATCCTTTAGGATACCGGAGGTTTTTTCATTTTTGCTTTTCGATTTTTCTTCCCTATTTTCCTTGAGCCATAACTTTTTTATATTTCCGGTTACGTAGCTGTATGAGGGCTTATTGTTTGTGGAGCAAGTTTTATTTTTTAATGCCACCATTAATTATGGCATAAAATGTAAT
This sequence comes from Bufotes viridis, assembly GCA_033119425.1. Lineage (NCBI taxonomy): Eukaryota > Metazoa > Chordata > Amphibia > Anura > Bufonidae > Bufotes > Bufotes viridis. The sequence continues at coordinate 232,220,924 of CM065590.1, forward strand.
GGGAAGAGGTAAAAAAATTAAAAATGGGGTGGAATTGGAAAAAAAACAAACACAGTTCCTCCACAGTTTTACAGGTTTTGTACCTACGAAATTTACGGCAAAACTGACCCATGCCCTTCATTCTCTGGGTCATTACAATTACAACAATACCCCATATGTATAGGTTCTTTATGTCTAAATAGTGTAAAAATAAATTTACACTTTGATAATTTTTTATTTTTACATCACCATATTCTGACCCCCATAACTTTTTTATACTTATGTCTACTGAGCTGTTTAGGGACTCATTTTTTGTGGAACAATCTGTAGTTTTTATTGATACCATTTTGGAGTTTGCGTTATTTTCTGTCAGCACATATTATTCCATTTTATTGTGAGAGAAGCAATGAAAAAAGGGCAAATCGGCAATTTTGACCCTTTTTTCCATTACGCCATTCACCGTATTGGATTTTTTTTTTCTATTTTAATAGTATGGGCATTTTAGGTCGCGGTGATACCCATGATGATTTATTGTTATTTAGGTATTTATTTTTTAATTATACGGAAAGGGGGATGATTTAAACTCATATTTTTTAATATATTTTTATTTTTTATATATGAGCCTATAAATTATGTTTTTTACTTTTTAATTTTGGTCTATCAGGGATTTTTAAAATGCCATTTAAACTCGATTTTGCTCATTACTTATCCTGGCCAAAATAAGAATTGCAGCATAAATACTTTCAGCCTCATCAGTGAGGCTGAAAGTGTTCAGCACAAGTACCGATGCCCCATTTGGCCACACGGGGCATTGGTAGAAAGCCCGGAAGCGAGCGTTTTTTGTGCATTCAGATGCCGTGACCTCACTTGGTCACGACATCTAAAGCATTTAATTACCGTGATCGGCAGTTTTGCCGGTCACGGTAATTAGCCACAGGTCTCTGTTTTGAACATTGTTTACACATCGCTCCAGCGCCGTACAGCGAACAGGTTAAAGAAATAAATGCTAAGAAGGTGAAAAAAAAAATTCATTTTTTACACAAAAGTGTTAATTTAAAGTTTTTTTTTTCTACAAAGCACATTCAAATGAAGAAGTACACCCCAAAATGTATCACCCAAGTTCTCCTGTCTTCAGAAATACCCCCATTGTGGCCCTAATCTTATGTCTTGACACACGGCAGGGCCCAAACATAAAGGAGCACCCAGTGGCTTTCTGAACACAAATTTTGCTTGAAAATGTTTTAGGCCCCATTGCACACTTGTAATGGCGTTGAGCTGCCAGAACAATAGAAAACACCCATTAATGACCCCATTTTGAAAACTAGACCCCCGAAAGCAGGCATGTCCAAACTGCGGTCCTCCAGCTGTTGCAAAACCACAACATCCCGGAAGTGCCATAATAGCTGTAGGCTATCCAGGCATGCTGGGAGTTGTAGTTTTGCAACAGCTGGAGGGCCGCAGTTTGGACATGCCTGCCCTAAGGTAATCATCTAGGGGTGTAGTGAGCTTTTAAACCCCTATTTTTTTTTTTTTTTTTAATTAATGCTAAGCAGGCGGAAAAATTTTTTTTCACTTTTACACTAAAGTGTCAATTTAAAGACAGATTTTTTTTTCTACAAAGCACATGAAAATGAAGAAGTACACCCCAAATTTTATCACCCCCATTTTTCCTGTCTTCAGAAATATCCCCATTCTGGCCCTAATCCTATGTCTTGACAAACAGCAGGGTCCAAACATAAAGGAACACCCAGAGGCTTTCCGATAATAAATTGAAAATGGTTCAGTCCCCATTGCACACATGTAATGGCGTTGAGCTGACAAAATTATAGAAACCCCAATAAATGACCCCATTTTGAAAACTAGACCCCTAAGGTATTCATCTAGGGTTTAGTGAGCTTTGGACCCCTTAGTTTTTTACAGACATTAATGCGAAGCAGGCGAAAAAATATTTTTAAATTTTTACACAAAAGTGTCAATTTAAAGACAGGTTTTTTTCTACAGAGCACATGAAAGTACACCCCAAAATGTATCACCCCATTTCTCCTGTCTTTAGAAATATCCCCATTGTGGCTCTAATCTTATGTCTTGACACACGGCAGGGCCCAAACATAAAGGAGCACCTGGGGCCTTTCAGATAACAAACTGAAAATGGTTCAGGCCCCATTGCACACATGTAATAGCATTGAGCTGCAAAATTTAAAGTTTTTTTTTCTACAAAGCACATGCAAATGAAGAAGTACACCCCAAAATGTATCACCCAAGTTCTCCTGTCTTCAGAAATACCCCCATTGTGGCCCTAATCTTATGTCTTGACACACGGCAGGGCCCAAACATAAAGGAGCACCCAGTGGCTTTCTGAACACAAATTTTGCTTGAAAATGTTTTAGGCCCCATTGCACACTTGTAATGGCGTTGAGCTGCCAGAACAATAGAAAACACCCATTAATGACCCCATTTTGAAAACTAGACTCCGAGTAGGCATGTCAAACTGCGGTCCTCCAGCTGTTGCAAAACCACAACATCCCGGAAGTGCCATAATAGCTGTAGGCTATCCAGGCATGCTGGGAGTTGTAGTTTTGCAACAGCTGGAGGGCCGCAGTTTGGACATGCCTGCCCTAAGGTAATCATCTAGGGGTGTAGTGAGCTTTTAAACCCCTATTTTTTTTTTTTTTTTTAATTAATGCTAAGCAGGCGGAAAAAAATTTTTTTTTCACTTTTTACACTAAAGTGTCAATTTAAAGACAGATTTTTTTTTCTACAAAGCACATGAAAATGAAGAAGTACACCCCAAATTTTATCACCCCCATTTTTCCTGTCTTCAGAAATATCCCCATTCTGGCCCTAATCCTATGTCTTGACAAACAGCAGGGTCCAAACATAAAGGAACACCCAGAGGCTTTCCGATAATAAATTGAAAATGGTTCAGTCCCCATTGCACACATGTAATGGCGTTGAGCTGACAAAATTATAGAAACCCCAATAAATGACCCCATTTTGAAAACTAGACCCCTAAGGTATTCATCTAGGGGTTTAGTGAGCTTTTGGACCCCTTAGTTTTTTACAGACATTAATGCGAAGCAGGCGAAAAAAAATATTTTTAAATTTTTACACAAAAGTGTCAATTTAAAGACAGGTTTTTTTCTACAGAGCACATGAAAGTACACCCCAAAATGTATCACCCCATTTCTCCTGTCTTTAGAAATATCCCCATTGTGGCTCTAATCTTATGTCTTGACACACGGCAGGGCCCAAACATAAAGGAGCACCTGGGGCCTTTCAGATAACAAACTGAAAATGGTTCAGGCCCCATTGCACACATGTAATAGCATTGAGCTGCAAAATGATAGAAAACCCTTATAAATGACCCCATTTTTAAAACTAGACCCCTAAAGCATGCATCTAATGGTGTAGTAAGCATGCTGAGTGCAAAATTATTATAGGATTAAATAATGAGTATATATGGTTTTATTCAAATTGTTAATAACATTTTCACAGGAAATTGGAGAAAAATATTTTTAGATGGGTAACCCTGCTACTGTCTTAGAAATCCGCCACATTCCTATCTTTGTGGCACATACAGATGAGAGGTAAAGCTGTGCACTTATAAGGGAGGCAGATTTCTAAAAAGGCATTTGCCTGTACATATGATTATGTCTCACCAAACCGAAAAAAAAAGGAAAATAAACTGAACTGTAGTGAAAGGTAACAAGTCCCAAAAAACTGAGCAAAATGTCTCCAACTATGTTGCAAATTCCAGTTTGTTCACAAGATACAAGAACACTGATAGAGCTGTAATGACAAGCTGGCATTCAAGGACAGTGACTGGTCATACAACGTCTCTTTAGCCTCATCAATCCCTATATGAGAGACTAACGTGCTAAGTGGCACGGTGCTCCATAACAGGCCCCTGCCGGCAAGGTAGAAACCGCTATGCACACAATCAACCAGTCACCTACAGAAAATATTAAGGGTCAGTGTCAGAACCGTCTGTAGGAACAGTAATGGATCACTAATTCCCAAAATGATGTCAGGATTTCTAGACGTGTTGTGGGGTGTAAGAGGTCCACCCAAAATAATTCTTAATAAAAAGCCATGTACTGGTGAGGAAAAACTCAATCATTAGAGATCCTCCAAATAAAAAAATCTCATGCTAATATCATGATACAGTAATGTGAATGGAATTAACAGCTTTGTGTGGTAGGACATAGTCATAAAAAAATAAATTTATGAAAATGAAGAAAACAAATCAGAAAAGGTAAAAAAAACACTAGATGTTAAAGGTTATTTGCAGTATACACCTATTTGGAAAAATATTAATTTAAAGGAATTGCTAACGATTAGCCCTTACAAAGATTGGAATAAAAAGGGGGTGAAATATCTAGGACAAGTATTTGAGGAAGATAAACTGAAGGATTTTGGTACCTTGGTAAAGGAGTTTGGGATCCCCCAAAAGGATATTTATAAATATTTTCAGCTTAAAAATGCAGTGAGGACATCGACGAAGCTAGATAAATATAGAAAAGAACAATCAGAAAGAATAGATAAATTCACCAATATAAGTGAAAAGAGAGGAATAACGGCAAAAAGATATGGGATGTTGATGGAAGAAAAAAATAAACGGATTATAATACTTAGAGAAAAAAATGGAGGTTGCAGTCAGCACAACCCAATACGCAGGTGCACGTTGCTATGGTGAAATACACATACAAACGTAAAAACAAAGGTGCAATTTTACGCTTTTACGTTTGTATGTGTATTTCACCATAGCAACGTGCACCTGCGTATTGGGTTGTGCTGACTGCAACCTCCATTTTTTTCTCTTGTAGCATATATGGGAGGCGTGGTGACCTCCATGCAGTCATGCACACCTGACTAGTGAATCCGCCCTGTAGGCTGGTTTTAAAGTCAGTATAAAACTGAGTCTGCTTTATTGAACTTACCAGAAGCCATTTGGTTCCAGGAGAAGTACTAGTGGGCTCAGCATGCATGTTGGTATTTGCATCCCTTGATCTGATGAACGCTGTATGGCACCAGACGGGGTTACAAGCAGAGTGTATCTGGCATGCATGCTGCACCTGCACTCCCTGGGTTTTGTGTGGCTGATATGGCCCATAAAAGGTAAGAATTAATGTTAGGGACCACTCGAGAGGCAACCGTGAAGTGGTGGGTGGCTTACATAATTTGGCCAAAATATAAACTAATGCCTCATCTAACATCCAGCATAGTGGCAGGACGGAGCTCTAGCTGCAGTGTGCCATTGCACCTTTGTTTTTACGGATTATAATACTTGCCAGAGGAAAATGAGAAAAAGACCTCCCGTTCTCAGAAGTTATATTATAGTATCGGAAAGGGCCTCACACAAGATGTCTCAGTTTTTTATAGCCCAAAGGCTACACCCATCTCCCTGGGTGTTAAAGAAAATGGGTGTGAGAACTTCTGATAAGTGCCCAAAATGTAAAGGAGAGAAGGCGGATCTCATACACGTTTTTAGAGGTGTCCTAAACTTTTTAGATACTGGAAATAAATTGCAGAACTTGTATTAGAATTTCTGGGCGTTCAAGTTTTCGAAGATCCAGTAGTTTGTATATTAGGAGCTATAGAACATTTAAAATTAAAAAAAGAGAAACTGTCGGTTTTAGGCAAAGTACTATTTCAAGCTAGACTTCTCATACTTCGGAAATAGGTAAATGTAGATCCTCCTACAGTGGGACAGTGGCAAGAAGCAGTTGCTAATTTGATTAAATTAGAAGGGAAGTCTGAGAGACATAGTGAGAGAGCAGAAAAAATTGACAAAATATGGAAAAAATGGTTGAACTAAGGGCTCTTTCACACTTGCGTTCGAGGATCCGGCAGGCACTTCCGTCCCGCCGGATCCGTCAGAACGCAAGTCGCCTGAAAGCATTTGAAGACTGATCAGGATCCTGATCAGTCTTCGAAAATGCTTTCAGGTTACCATGGCAGCCAGGACGCTACTGAAGTCCTGGCTGCCATGGTACTCCGCAGCAGTGTACTTACCTGCGCTGCGGCCGCTCCTTCATGACGTCACCGAGGACGGAACTCAAGGACGGAAACAGAAAACGCAAGTGTGAAAGAGGCCTAAGGCCAGTTGTGATGTGTTGTATATTATTTTTTTTTCTTTTCTCTCTCTCTCTCCAAAGGGTGGTGGGTGGGTATTGGGGTATGATGTCATTGTCAGTTTTGTATATGTTGTTATAAAAAAACTAAAAAAAAAAAAAAAAAAGAAAACTGTGCGATTCAGTTTTGCCTGCGGTTGCGTTCAGTTTTTTCTGCGCGGGTGCAATGAGTTTTGATGCGTTTTTGACGCACGTGATAAAAAACTGAAGGTTTACAACATCTCCTAGCAACCATCAGTGAAAAACGCAACACACCCGCGGATGCAATGTGTTTTTCACACAGCTCCATTCACTTCTATGGGGCTAGGGCTGCGTGAAAAACCCAGAATATAGAACATGCTGCAATTTTCACAAGTGATGCGTGAAAAAAAAACGCTCATGTATACAGACCCATTGAAATGAATGGGTCAGGATTCAGTGCGGGTGCAATGCGTTCACATCACGCATTGCACCGGGTGGAAAACTCACCCATTTGAAAGGGGCCAGAAGGATCCCACCTTTCCTGGAAAGCCCACAAACTAAACAGAAAATGAGAATAAATTGACTTCCTGAAAAGAACCCCCACCCACCCTTTTTGGTATTAAATAAAATGTATAATTAGCAACTGTACGGTATGTCTCAAAACAGGGGTAATTGCAGAGGCCTGGTTGTAATGGGCAACTGGAGCAGTAAAATCAGGTGTCCCTCCTCCTTTCATGTTTGCTACACACCCGGCATCGTTTCTGAGGATATGTCTTGCTGGCACTTAGCGTGCCCGGGGCGGCGTTCCCTGCCACGCCGCCGATCACTGACCACCATAGGCTTCAGGCCTATCAGGCCTTAGGCCTATGCGGTAGTGAAATCCCGGCGCTAGGGAGGGGTGTTGACATAATGGCGCGCCTGTGCCTGGACGCAGCAGCTCAGTGAAGTGTATGAGCAAGCGCCTGGACATAGGTGAGCATTTAGCTTTTCTTTTATGTGGCAAGTAACTTTGGGGGACATAGGAGGACATGTTAGGGGAAAATATTATGTTGGGATACCGTGTGGGGGCAATAATTATGGGAGGGATTACTATGTGGGGGGAAAATTACTAAATGGGGGCAATATGGGGGAAACTACTGTGTGGGGCAAATTACTGTGTGGGGGGCAGTGTGGGGGAAACTACTATGTCGGAGCAGTGTGGGGGAAACTACTGTGTGGGGCAAATTACTATATGGGGGCAATTACTGTGTGGGAGGCAGTGTGGGGTACTCTACTGTGTGGGGGGCAGTGTGGGGGAAATTACTGTGTGGAGGACACTACTGTGTAGGTAGCAGTACTGTGTGGGGGAAACTACTGTGTGTGGGAAATTACTGTGTGGGGGCAGTGTGGGGTACAGTACACTACTGTGTGGGGACACTACTGTGTGGGGGGCAGTGTGGGGGACACTACTGTGTGGCGGAAAGAATTTGTCATGGCTATCTAACGGAGGAGAAGAGGAAAGAGAAGGTCTATATGACAGGAGATGTCCCTGGCTTTAAGAGGTATGTGGTCAAGTATTGGGGGGGTGCCAGAGAAAGGATCCGCCCTGGGTGCCAAACACCGTAGGCACGCCACTGGCTGGCAGTGGCAGGGACGGGGTGACGGAAGTGGCGTTCTGAAAGCCTTCGAACATCCTTAGATTCACAGGCTTGCCCAGGTGCAGGGGACTCAAACAGGAGACTCTCTCAACCACCTTCACCTGGAACTCGAGGAAGTTGAGGTTTTCTTGGGCCTTTTTAAATAATACCAAACTATTAGGCCTCTTTCACACGGGCATCCCAGGTTTGATCTGGATTCGTCCCGTGAGCGAGATTACGTCATCAAAGGTCCTTTGGCAGGTTCTGAAAGAAGAAGAAAGAAGACGAGGCCGGCTGTACGATCAAGTGGATGAGGTGAGTTAATTTTTTTATTTTTTTAACCCCTCAATTAACATTTTAGTAAGCATTCTGTATTAAGAATGCTATTATTTTCCCTTATAACCATGTTATAAGGGAAAATAATACAGTGAATAGGGGTTCCTCACCTCTATCATCTCCTAGCAACCATTTTTTCACGCAGCCCCATTAATTTCTTCGGGGCCTGTGTTGCATGAAAAACGCAGAATATAGAACATGCTGAGATTTTCACGCAATGCCCCATTGATGTGTGAAAATCACTGCTGATCTGCGTTTACCTCACGCATTGCACCCGCGCGGAATTCTCGCCCGTGTGAAAGGGGCCTTATAGGTAGCAATCTAAATGAGGTAGATTGCTACCTTTTTATGCCAGATCCTGTTTTTTATACCAGGCCCTAGCACCGGAGACTTTCTCCCTCCTCTCTTACATGCCGGCATTTTCGGTGACCACCGTGATATACTGTATCTCGGCGATCACGTGATCATAGACCGCTTATCACGGTCTCTGATCACTGCCCTGAGCTCTGATCTACCTCCGGTAGCTGTGGGCACGGAGCTCCAGCGCTTGATTTAAGCGCTAACTTGAGCTGAAGTTCAGCCATAAAAAGGCGGCACTCCAGCTCAAGGCCCCTTAGTGACCGCTGCAAAAACACGTATAGGTGGTCACAAAGTGGTTAAAGGAAAATGGAGACGAAATTTCACTTTTTTTTGCAGATTTTACATTTGATCAATTTTTTCCTGTAAATCAGAAAGAGTTAACAGCAAAAAAAAAAAATCTATATTTATGACCCTGATTCTGCAGTTTACAGAAAATGCTCTATGGGCACACAGCAGAGCTCAGAAGGAAAGGAGCGCCATATGGTTTTTGGAGGGCATATTTGGCAGCCATGTTACATTTGAAGATACACTAAGGTACCCCCACAGTAGAATCGCCTAAAATGTGAACCTCTTTTTGGAAATTAAACCCCTAAAGAAATTTATTCAGGGGTCTACTGGTCTACTGACCCCATAGATTTTAAATAGAATTTAGAAACTGTTGCAGAAGTTCCCATTTTTCATTTTTACAAGGGGTAACAGAAAAAAAGCACCACAAATATTGTTAAGCATTTTCTCCTGAACGCGGCAACACCCCATATGTAGTCATAATTTGCTGTTTGGGCACACAGCAGAGATCAGAAGAGGAGTGCCATATGGTTCTTGGAGGACAGATTTTGGTGGAATGCTTTACAGGGCAGATTTTGGTGGAATGCTTTACAGGCGCCATGTTGCTATTGATCAGCCTCTGGACACCAGCACAGCCATTTTCTGACAACCATACGTTTTATTTTTCTCTCAGCAGAGCTTTATCATTGGTACTATTATGGGATACATACAACTTTTTGATCACTTTTTATTTACCTTTTTGGGAAGCAGGATAAAGATAAGGCGGCAATTCTGCCATTGGTTTTTGGGATATTTTATTGGGACTAACACCGTGTGGGAAAAACAACAGATTTTGTTTATTCTGTTGGTCAGTACAATTACAGTACAATTCTTTACGTTTTACCAATTTTGCACAAAGTATTTTTTTTTTATCCTGTTTTGTTACCATTTTTTTAAAGACATATTTTTTTATTTTTCTGCCGATCGTCTTTTGTGGAGGCATATTTTTTGCAGGATGGGTTGATTTTGCCCCAATTTTGGGGCACATACTACTTTTTGACCACTCAGAATTATACTTTTTGTAAGGCAAGGTGACAAAAAATTACTGTTTTGACATAGGTTTTTTTTTAAAAAATTTTTTAAAGCATTTACCTGAAGGGGTAGACCATTAGATATTTTTACAGAGCAGATCATTGCAGACGCCACGATACCTAACATGTCTATTTTTTACATTTTTTGTTTTCAATCTTGCACAATGAAAGTATTTTTGAAAACAAATGCTGTATTTTTGTTGCCATTTTCTGACAGCTATTTTTTTTTTCTTCTGCTTCTCGTCTTGTGTAGGGGCTCATTTTTTGCGGAATGATGTGTGGGGTACATTGTTATTTTGATTACTTGCTACTACACTTTTTGTAAGGAAAGTGACCAAAAGATTTTTTTTTTACGGCGTTTATCTGACGGGGTAGATCATGTGATATTTTTATAGAAACGGTCATTACGGATGCGATGATACCTACTATGTCTGTTTTTCTTTTTCTATTTTTTACAATTGTATATCTGTTTATTATGGGAATGGGGCATTTTTTTTACTTGAAACTTTCATTTTCTTCATTATTATTTTTTTTGTCCCACTGTAGGTCTGATCCCCTCTACAATGTATTACACTAGTAACACACTGACAGCCTGCTTGCCTGTGAGACCCAGGTTCTAACGGGCTTCTGTAGAAAGCAGCCACGATTCCTGTGGAAGGCATCAGGCTGCCTTCTCAGCCATCGGGTCCCCATCAACGCAGTGTGGGGACCTAATGGGGATGGGGCCCCCTCCCTCCACAAACCCCGAACATGCCGCGCTCAGTGCGGCATACAGAGGGTTAAAGCACAGGCATCGGTGTATTCATCGATGCCAGCATATACAGCAGGGGCTCAGCTGTCAGAAATAGCTGTTCTGTGCTGTTGATCGGGCGGGTGCAGCTCCTGCACCCACCTAATCAGCGCCATACCTGTACGGCGGCTGTCAGAAAGTTACTTCCCGATGTACTGTATATGTACGGCGGATATGGGGAAGGGGTGAAGGGGTTGTCTCACTTCAGTAAATAGCATTTATTATGTAGTGGAGGTTAATACATGCCACTTTGTAATAATTTGTTATTATTCATATTGCTTCCTTTGCTGGCTGGATTCATTTTTCCAATATATTACACACTGCTCGTTTCCATGGTTATGACCACCTTGCAATCCAGTAGCAGTGGACGTGCTTGCACAATATAGAAAAAAGCACCAGTCTATGTGCGCTCCCTCGATCCCGGCCATCAGAGAGACCAGCGTTTTTTCCTATAGTGTGCAAGCACGACCACCACTGATGGATTGTAGGGTGGTAGTAACCATGGAAACAAGCAGTGTATGATGCGAAGAAAAAATGTATCTAGCCAGCAAAGGAAGCAATATGAATAATAAAAATACATTAGTAAGAGGCTTGTATTAACTTTCACTACATGATAAATGCCAGTTGCTGAAGTGACAAAACCTCTCCATTGCAACGCTTCAATCCCCGCTGGATAAAGCTAGTTTCACACCAGCCATTAAGAGCTATGGCTGGCTGAAACAGTCTGCCAGAGCTTTCAGGATCCAGCTTCGCAGGAAGCTGCCTGAACGCCCACCAGCCCCATCAACTATAATGGGGACTGGTGGAGATCCGTCCACAACCGGAAAACTTGCAAAGAGTCAGTCATACTAAAACCGCTGCTTGCAGCGGTATTTATCTGTCTGATTCTTGGCATATTTGATGGAGCTAAGTATTTTTTTTTCCCACAGAGAGGGACCAGAATAACACCATGCATGCTTGCTGGCGCAGTTTAAGGCCATTTTCCACTCCATAAACTGGTGTGGAAAATGATGACTGAAATGGGCTGGCTGGCCAGCCCGCCCTCTTCCCCGCCTCCTTTTTCTGCCACTTCGCAAAAGTGCCGTGAGCGGGGTAAAGTCACAGATTTTGTGGAAAACACCTTTGCGACAAAATCTGTGACCTAAATACACCAAAAAGTGGTGTGTAACACATAATAAATGACCTCCATAATAAGTAGGCCTACATAATGTTAAGGGCCTGTTCACATCTGCATTGGGGACTCTGTTTGCAGCCTCAGTTGCAGATTCTGTTAAAAAGACTGGACAAAAAAAAAAAATTGCATGCAGGACTTGTCTGGTAAAAAGACAGGATCCCCAAAGGAAACTGAATCATAGTCAGTGGAGTCTGCTCAGCTCCATTGGGGTCAGTTTTGTGCCCAATATGACACTTCCATTATTTTCGTTGTTCTGTTAATCTGACAGAGCAGAACAACAGAAATAAATAGCCGTGTTGTGAACGCGTCCTCCTGTCAGCTTCTCCAACATACAGTCCCATGGAAATAACCACCTTGTCCCTCTAACCCCTCCAACATTCAGTGTCATTTAAATAACCTCTCCCCTCCCATCAGCTTCTCCAACATAGAGCCCTATATAAATTACATTGCTCCCATTTCTCCAGCTTAGGGTTAATAAGCCCCTGGGAGTGGTTTCGAATGAAAGCACGGCAGGCTACTATAGCCAAGTACAGGCCAATATAGTGAATCTTCCCAGGACTTTATCATTTGGCTATAAAAGATAAGATAATCCTTTAATGGTCCCACTGTGGGGAAATGTACAGTGTTATAGCAGCACAGCGAGTATCAAAAACTCCAAAATAAAAGCACAAACCGGATTTCAAAAAAGTTGGGACACTAAACAAATTGTGAATAAAAACTGAATGCAATGATGTGGAGATGGCAAATGTCAATATTTTATTTGTAATAGATCGTAGATGACAGATCAAACGTTTAATCCGAGTAAATGTATCATTTTAAAGGAGAAATATGTTGATTCAAAATTTCACGGTGTCAACAAATCCCAAAAAAGTTGGGACAAGTAGCAATAAGAGGCTGGAAAAAGTAAATTTGAGCATAAGGAAGAGCTAGAAGACCAATTAACACTAATTAGGTCAATTGGCAACATGATTGGGTATAAAAAGAGCTTCTCGGAGTTGCAGTGTCTCTCAGAAGCCAAGAAGGGTAGAGGATCACCAGTTCCCACAATGTTGCGCAGAAAGATAGTGGAGCAATGTCAGAAAGGTGTTACCCAGCAAAAAATTGCAAAGACTTTCCATCTATCATCATCAACTGTGCATAACATCATCCGAATATTCAGAGAATCTGGAACAATCTCTGTGCGTAAGGGTCAAGGCCGTAAAACCATACTGGATGCCCGTGATCTCCGGGCCCTTAAACGACACTGCACCACAAACAGGAATGCTACTGTAAAGGAAATCACAGAATGGGCTCAGGAATACTTCCAGAAACCATTGTCAGTGAACACAATCCACCGTGCCATCCGCCGTTGCCAGCTGAAACTCTACAGTGCAAAGAAGAAGCCATTTCTAAGCAAGATCCACAAGCACAGGCGTTTTCACTGGGCCAGGGATCATTTAAAATGGAGTGTGGCAAAATGGAAGACTGTTCTGTGGTCAGACGAGTCACGATTCGAAGTTCTTTTTGGAAATCTGGGACGCCATGTCATCCGGACCAAAGAGGACAAGGACAACCCAAGTTGTTATCAACGCTCAGTTCAGAAGCCTGCATCTCTGATGGTATGGGGTTGCATGAGTGTGTGTGACATGGGCAGCTTGCATGTCTAGAAAGGCACCATCAATGCAGAAAAATATATTCAGGTTCTGGAACAACATATGCTCCCATCCAGACGTCATCTCTTTCAGGGAAGACCCTGCATTTTTCAACAAGATAATGCCAAACCACATTCTGCATCAATCACAACATCATGGCTGCGTAGGAGAAGGATCCGGGTACTGAAATGGCCGGTCTGCAGTCCAGATCTTTCACCTATAGAGAACATTTGGCGCATCATAAAGAGGAAGGTGCAACAAAGAAGGCCCAAGACGATTGAACAGTTAGAGGCCTGTATTAGACAAGAATGGGAGAGCATTCCTATTTCTAAACTTGAGAAACTGGTCTCCTCGGTCCCCAGACGTCTGTTGAGTGTTGTATGAAGAAGGGGAGATGCCACACAGTGGTGAAAATGGCCTTGTCCCAACTTTTTTGGGATTTGTTGACACCATAAAATTCTGAATCAACATATTTTTCCCTTAAAATGGTACATTTTCTCAGTTTAAACTTTTGTTCCGTGATTTATGTTCTATTCTGAATAAAATATTAGAAGTTGGCACCTCCACATCATTGCATTCAGTTTTTATTCACAATTTGTAGTGTCCCAACTTTTTGGGAATCCGGTTTGTAATACAGAAGAAACAAATACATAAATACATACTGTATATATATATATATATATATATATATATATATATATATATGTAAAGGAAAAAGTGATTGCACTGGCTAAAGCCCAAATCGGGTGCACGTTCAAGGGAATAGGCGTCTTACCCATAAATATAAGTAGAAAAATTAACAGCACTCCACAGAAGTAGAAAGTAAAAAAGCGATGTTCCTTTATTCACCCATCAGGTGCGACGTTTCGGCTCAACACACTGAGCCTTTCTCAAGCTTGAGAAAGGCTCAGTGTGTTGAGCCGAACGTCGCACCTGATGGGTGAATAAATGAACATCGCTTTTTTACTTTATACTTCTGTGGAGTGCTGTTAATTTTTCTACATATATATATATATATATATCACTCCAGAATATGATACACTACGACATATAACTATAAAACATATACTATCACTGCAAACATTATAATAATTCATGATAAGGCGGTTCTTATTCCTGACACTAATAATACCACACAGCTGATCAGGACTAATGCCCTGCGGCCTTTCCAACTTTGATCCTCCCGCATTCCCTTCTCACCTGGGAACCCATAAAGATCAGACTGTAACCAGTTGACTGATTGCTAGATTGACTGATCTGGAGGTGAGAGCTAAAAGCAGGAGCCGAGGTCCCCGTTTGTGTGGAAGAGGGGATAGAATGGCATGCTGGGGTAGGAGGAGCAGGTATGTGATCAATCCTATTGAAGAATAGATTGAACTCATAACCCACTTTTTATCTCCTTCCACCGGGGAGACATGTTGCCTGTGACCAGATATTAACTTAAGACTTTTTCTGACCTCACTCATGTTTTTCTGTTCCATCTTCCTCTTATATCTGGCTTTCCCCTCCCTGATTTGACGCCTCAGATTCTTTTGCACATCCCTCAGCTTTTCCTTGTTGCCTGACCTAAAGACCCTCTTCTTCTCCTTGAGAAGAGCTTTTATATCAGGGTTAAGCCAGGGTTTGTTATTGGAGAAGCACCTCGCCATTTTTGTTGTCCGCACTAAAGTTAATGTATTCAGTGTGTGAGACTGTCCATGTCTTCCCCATAGGAATCCCGCAGCTCTTTAGCTGTCTATGTACAGTCGTTATTGTGATCTCTCCTGGCAGCAATGACACAGCCCATTTCAGAAATTCTGACCCAATCCCCTGCAGATTTTAGGCAGCAGAAAATCTTCCGCAGGTCAGATATGTGTGGCCATACCCTTAAATGGGTTACCCTACAAAAAAAGTATTCAAATAAAGTATAACTGCAATGCACATGCAATAAAAAAAATATATTTTTCTTACATACATTATATTTTCCTCTGTTGGCGCACCCTGGTGTCTATCCTTCTGGTGATCTCATAGTGAAGCAGCCCAGACAGCATTCATTCATTCCTACTTCTAAGTTCATAGAATTGTATAGCCATATCACTCAAGACAGTGGAGAAGGAAATTTGGGGGCATTATATAACACAGTGCTATTTATTAAGGGAATCACTGGGTCTGTGTATGAGGGGAGGAAGGGGTTAACAAGAGTTGATTGCCATGTACTCCTGAGAGATGCTAGTGCTCGATACATTGCTGCCTATCCGCAAGGAGAGAAGAGACCAGAGCTGCAGAGAGGTGAGTAAAGCAGCAAAAAATTGTGAAAATTCCACTTGAAGGCAGCATTTTCTGCGTTGACATACAGTGGTTAAAATAATGGCATGCATTACTCCTGATATTTTTTACCTTGTGGGACAATCCCTTTCACCCCTCGAAGGGGTATTCCAGCTTTAAGGAACCTTTAACATTTGACCAGTACTGCGCTGTACCTAAACAATGAAATCCACTCACCTACTCCTTGGCGCTAACACAGAGGCTCCTCCCACCAATGCTTCTAGAGGCAGGACTGTACACAGCTGGACGGTCACATGAGCTGCTGTGGCCAATCACTGGCCTCAGCGGTGATATGACCCTTGCGGCATCTGAGTGGCTAAACTGCTGGGCTTGGAGTTATCTCCGATTTTGCTAGTGAAAGCTGGGTGCCTGCTGTATTATAAGGCTCAAGCCATCGCTGTAAAGCCTCATTTACACGTCAGTGTTTCACGGACGTGTGCTGTACGTGTTCTCCACGGACAGCACACATCCCCATTCATTTTAATGTGTGTATTCAGACATCAGTGTTTTAGCACCGTCCGTGGGTCAGTGTTTTAAGCACGGATGCATGCTCTATTTTGTCCGTGTTCGGATGCCATCCATGTTTTACGGATCATTAGGAAGCGATGCTTTAAAAATTACTTTTCAGCTGTTCAGTGAAACACGGACAGCAAAAAACGGACACACGGATGAATCTCTGACCACCTGCTCAAGGATTTGAGCACGGACAAGGACGTTTGAATGGGGCTTAACATACTGTACTAGTATGTCACGGAGCACAGATATAAAGGGGTTGCCCCCATGTTCCCCCTTTTGAACCCAGCAAAGATCACGCATTCTATTTCATATAGGAAACACAGGGACCCCGTTCTGGTGATAAGTGACGCACCACCACCCATCAGGCACTTATTCCCTATGTTGTGTACAGGGGCTGAGCCTTTGTCATGGAACAAGCCCTTCATACTGCAAACAATGTTTAGTGGCAGTTTCCATATTTTATGGTGTGTTTGTGGGGATCATGGTGGTTGTACCAAATGTCTGACGGAACAGATAATCGGAATTCACAAGGTAGATGTCACCCTAGTTGTCCTTACTTGGTGCTGTAACAGGTCGGACCGAAGGACATTAAAGCGCTTTTTACATGAGCACAAAAACGATTTTTAGGAGTGACGATCATTCATCCCCCATACAGTTGGTATCCCCAACATGTAGCCTGTGCGGCGAACAAAACAAGTCCACGGTTGTGGTAGAAATCCGCTTCCAAAGAGCACTGTTGGGCTAAATGCACATGATCAGGATTGCGTGATCTGCACCGTAGGTCATGCACATTGTATTCGATAAGGGTAAGTGCACACGTTCAGGATTTATGTGCGGGCAATCCGTACTGAAATCTGCAGGTGTTCGCAGGGAGATCTGTGCGATCAATCCTGGTGCGGATTTACATGCAGATTTTACTCTCCCCATTGAAGTGAATGGAGAAAATCCAGTCAGGAAAAATAAAATAAATTGTCATGCTGCGGATTTTAAAAATCTGCACCGTAGGTCAAAATCCGCACTAAAAAAATCTGCATCATGTGCATGAGAATTTCAAATTCTCATAGAATACAATATAGATGACCTACGGTGCAGATTTTCAACGTGGAAAATGCGCACACAATCCTGATCGTGTGTATTTAGCCATAAAATTTTAAATTCTCATGCAAATTTCTTAGGTGCGAATTTTGACCTGCGGTGCAGATTATAAAAGCCGCAGAATGTCAATTTTATTTTTCCTGACTGGATTTTCTCCATTCACTTCAATGGGGAGAGTAAAATCTGCATGCAGAAAATCCGCACCAAATCCACACCAATAGATGGGGATTGTCCGCCTACGAACGCCCACAGATTTCAGTGCGGATTCTCTGCACATAAATCCTGAATGTATGAATGGATTCTTGTACTAACACATAGCTTTCTCATAGAAGGCGTCCATTGGCCAGCCTCTGGTCAAGCTGCGAGATCACACTCCAACTCTGTCACCTTATCCACACCCACCCCGACAAAGGCTACTGTGAACCATAGAGTTCAGTACAAGACATTCCACAGCAAGGACTGCACGGCTCCAGTCATCTTATTCTCCTCCGAAGAGTGAGGGGGCGCCGCACGTACACCGCCGGTAACAGAACAAAGAGCAGCAGTGTGCGGTCATAAGGGGCGTGTCCAGGAGGCTCATTGGCTCCGCCAATAGTCATTCCGCAACTCAGCCCCGCCCCCTCGCGGGGTTCTTTGGACTAACATTTCAGCAAACAAGTCAAAAATCCCTGAGCAGTACAAAGCAGGCTCTGATTGGCTCGCTGCTAGCCTGTTAAACAAGAGGGGGTTTCCATTGGTCAGGCTCGGCAGCAGCTCCTGCCAGTCTAGCCAATGGCGATCCGCTCTAGCGGTGACACGCCTGTTGCTGGCTCTTGGTGGAAGTGAGGGGGTGTGGATGGTTGTTTGTAGCCGGGGAACAGCGATGGAGCAGGGCACAACGGTACAGTGCGGCGGGCTCTTGTCATCCAGTAATGAACGGGAGGACACCGGTACACCTGCAATGGCAGTGCCGCCTGCCGCAGACACGAAGCTGGAGCAAAAAAAGCTGTCAGGAGTGGTGAAGAGCATGCACCGGAGACTGCGGAGGAAGTATCTGGAAGGTACGGCTCACAGGCAGGCCCGGTCACATGAGCACTGCAAATCCTGGTTCCTCACTGCTGGCATGTCACGTCCTACTGTACTGGTGACATAGCAATACCTGTACATACAGTGCACACTGTACTGGAGACATATAATACCTGTACATACAGTGCAGCACTGTACTGGAGACATATAATACCTGTACATACAGTGCAGCACTGTACTGGAGACATATAATACCTGTACATACAGTGCAGCACTGTACTGGTGACATAGCAATACCTGTACATACAGTGCACACTGTACTGGAGACATATAATACCTGTACATACAGTGCAGCACTGTACTGGAGACATATAATACCTGTACATACAGTGCACACTGTACTGGAGACATATAATACCTGTACATACAGTGCAGCACGGTACTGGTGACATATAATACCTGTACATACAGTGCAGCACTGTACTGGAGACATATAATACCTGTACATACAGTGCAGCACTGTACTGGAGACATATAATACCTGTACATACAGTGCAGCACTGTACTGGAGACATATAATACCTGTACATACAGTGCAGCACTGTACTGGAGACATATAATACCTGTACATACAGTGCAGCACTGTACTGGAGACATATAATACCTGTACATACAGTGCAGCACTGTACTGGAGACATATAATACCTGTACATACAGTGCAGCACTGTACTGGAGACATATAATACCTGTACATACAGTGCAGCACTGTACTGGAGACATATAATACCTGTACATACAGTGCAGCACTGTACTGGAGACTATAATACCTGTACATACAGTGCAGCACTGTACTGGAGACATATAATACCTGTACATACAGTGCAGCACTGTACTGGAGACATATAATACCTGTACATACAGTGCAGCACTGTACTGGTGACATAGCAATACCTGTACATACAGTGCACACTGTACTGGAGACATATAATACCTGTACATACAGTGCACACTGTACTGGTGACATATAATACCTGTACATACAGTGCACACTGTACTGGTGACATATAATACCTGTACATACAGTGTCTGTACTGGTGACACATAATACCTGTACATACAGTGCACACTGTACTGGAGACATATAATACCTGTACATACAGTGCAGCACTGTACTGGAGACATATAATACCTGTACATACAGTGCAGCACTGTACTGGAGACATATAATACCTGTACATACAGTGCAGCACTGTACTGGAGACATATAATACCTGTACATACAGTGCAGCACTGTACTGGAGACATATAATACCTGTACATACAGTGCAGCACTGTACTGGAGACATATAATACCTGTACATACAGTGCAGCACTGTACTGGAGACATATAATACCTGTACATACAGTGTCTGTACTGGTGACACATAATACCTGTACATACAGTGCAGCACTGTACTGGAGACATAGTAATACCTGTACATACAGTGCACACTACTGGAGACATATAATACCTGTACATACAGTGCAGCACTGTACTGGAGACATATAATACCTGTACATACAGTGCAGCACTGTACTGGAGACATATAATACCTGTACATACAGTGCACACTACTGGAGACATATAATACCTGTACATACAGTGCACACTGTACTGGTGACATAGCAATACCTGTACATACAGTGCACACTGTACTGGAGACATATAATACCTGTACATACAGTGCAGCACTGTACTGGTGACATATAATACCTGTACATACAGTGCACACTGTACTGGAGACATATAATACCTGTACATACAGTGCAGCACTGTACTGGAGACATATAATACCTGTACATACAGTGCAGCACTGTACTGGAGACATATAATACCTGTACATACAGTGCAGCACTGTACTGGAGACATGTAATACCTGTACATACAGTGCACACTGTACTGGAGACATATAATACCTGTACATACAGTGCAGCACTGTACTGGAGACATATAATACCTGTACATACAGTGCAGCACTGTACTGGAGACATATAATACCTGTACATACAGTGCACACTGTACTGGTGACATATAATACCTGTACATACAGTGCAGCACCATACTGGAGACATATAATACCTGTACATACAGTGCAGCACTGTACTGGAGACATATAATACCTGTACATATAGTGCAGCACTGTACTGGAGACATAGCAATACCTGTACATACAGTGCAGCACTGTACTGGAGACATATAATACCTGTACATACAGTGCAGCACTGTACTAGAGACATATAATACCTGTACATACAGTGCAGCACTGTACTGGAGACATATAATACCTGTACATACAGTGCAGCACTGTACTGGAGACATATAATACCTGTACATACAGTGCAGCACTGTACTGGAGACATATAATACCTGTACATACAGTGCAGCACTGTACTGGAGACATATAATACCTGTACAATTGCCCATTGTACCCCATTCACAGTAATAATCTCCTCTGGCTCTGTGCCTCCTCCATAGTAGAAATGCCCTCTGTGCCCCCAGCTGTTTAAAGAGAGGGCAGCGCTTATATGAGAGTTGCTTTCTCTGTTCTGTTCGCCGTAGCATTTGCAGTGATGAGCAGGTAAACAGAGCAGAGAAGGCAGCGCTCATACAAAAAAAAAGCGGACAACCCCTTTAAAGACATACTTGGAAAACATTACATACAGGGTCATGCCTTACATCCAGTGACTGCTCTTCTCTGATGTAGATATTCTCTTTCCTCTTCTTCTCCTGTTAGACCAGACCACCATGGTGACTTCTTTCCGCCGCACCTCATCTCTGCAGAGTGTAACAAACAGACATCTTACTTTTTTCCATCATCCTCTCACCTTCTCAACTCCCCATCCTACCACCTCCAATACTGTATCCACCGTGCTCCCCAATACTTTCCTGCAGAAACAGTCCCCCTGAAAATACTGGTACCACACAGATAGTGCGTCAGTACAAAAATACCCTTTTATATTGTGCACTAGTATAAAAAAAACCTTCCTTTCAGATCAGACCCCCATATAAAACCCTAATTGAGATCCCCAATCTCAGACCAAACCCCCTTTAGACCTCTGTCAGACCCCATATAAGACCCCAGTTTTAAACCTCAGATTAGACCTCCATGTAAGACCCCGACCCAAAATCAAACCTCAGATAAGACCCCCATATAAGATCCCCATTAGACCCCCAGACCCACATATCAGACCTCCAGACCCCCAATCAGACCCCCATTAGACCTCTAAACCCCCCAGTCAGACCTCCAGACCCTCCCATAGACCACTCCAGACCCCCATTAGACCTCTCCAGACCGTACATTAGATCTCCATATCAGACTTCAGATCAGACTAAAATAATAAATTAACTTACCTCTCCTGTCCTGGCTGTCTTCTCTTCTCAGGGCCCGCGCAGCAGTCACCTGACCTTCTGCAGCGTCAGGTCAGAGTGCACTTTGTATGTGCTGACGCTGCAGGCAGCCAGGATACAGCAGTGCGGGCCCTGAGAAGAGGAAGCAGGAGGAGAGTTAAGTACTGTATAGCGCTCACAGCGCTTCTCTCCCCCTCCTCCTGCAGACTAGTGAGCGCTTCCATTATGGAAGCGCTCACTAGTACTCCCTTTATAGGATGCAATGCATCTTATAAAGGGAAAAGCAATGAGCGCTTCCATCTGTATTGATGGAAGCGCTCATTGCTTCTGTTCTGGCACCTCCCTGAGAGCCGGCACCTGGGGCGGACTGCCCCGGGGCACGCCACTGACTTGGGCAAATCAGTTAGGGGGTTAAACAGCTCCTTTTATGCAGTTGAGCTGAGACTAAGTATAAACGGCTAGTGGCGCTTGGTCAATGATCTTTATTTTGGGCTCTGCAGCAGGGGATATGTTGTGGTAGTGAAGCACGGTGGGACTTGGTATATGGAACTGTGCACCAGTATTGACCAGTCTCTTGGTTTTTGGATACCAGAACACCATATGAACTGTGAAATGTTCCTCACCCGGTGTGACATGTTCATCAGCAATCGACCTGTGACCCAGAACACCAGCTTTTTGGTTTTTATAAAGGATTCTTGGCACAACTGTAAAGCCCTTTTACTCCTCTGATCTGATGGTGCCTGGACGAGGTGCTGGGGCATCATAAATATGGTGTTCAGCACAAATGAGGTGTCTAGGAAGCCGGCAGAAGTACAGTGTAACATAAGCCCTACATTGTGTGGGCGATTTATGCAACTCCAAGAGTTCCTCATTTTGTAGATACCACAGTTGTATGATATGGTGCATCAACGTGACGCCCGTACCGTCTTTCCTGTCAAGTACTTTGCTTCTTTACCAGATGAACATCTTATCCAATGTCTGCTGCACAGGAGATCAGACGTTCAGACGGACTTTATGACCTTATAATTCTCCTCCTGTAACAATCTGTTTATTCTGATAACAGCCTTGCAGCATCATGTGAATTAGTGGTGTGAGGCCTGTTGTGTTTCCTCGTCAGCTCTTTAACCATCTGTGGTTTGTTTTTTATAGGGTATATGTGTTTTCAGCAAAAGATGTGTACGCGTTTGTAAACTATACTTTAACCCCTTCTTGTCATTGTCTACTTCCAGATAAAAGCTCTCTACGTTGTAATTTAAACAGGCGTTCAAAGTTTCCTCAAACCTCAAGGTAGCCATCCACAGTCCGTAGCTGTAGTCTGAACCCTCCTTTCATCAGTGCCTATTCCTCCCAGCACCCCCATGCACGTGTACAGGGCGGCAGTATTACACGGCAAGATGATCACTCGTTAGCGATTATCGGCCAGTGTAATACAGCCTTAAAGGGGTTGTCTCACTTCAGTAAGCAGCATTTATC
The DNA here is from genome assembly GCA_033119425.1 of Bufotes viridis. Classification (NCBI taxonomy): domain Eukaryota; kingdom Metazoa; phylum Chordata; class Amphibia; order Anura; family Bufonidae; genus Bufotes; species Bufotes viridis. The sequence goes on from CM065590.1 coordinate 232,244,041, forward strand.
ATGTAGAGAAAGTTAATACAAGGCACTTTCTAATGTATTGTGATTGTCCATATTGTCTCCTTTGCTGGCTGGATTCGTTTTTCCATCACATTATACACTGCTCGTTCCTATGGTTACGACCACCCTGCAGTCCATCAGTGGTGGCCGTGCTTGCATACCATTAAAAATGCACCAGCCTATGTGCGCTCCCACGGTCCCGGTCACCATAGAGACCAGCGTTTTTTCCTACAGTGTACAAGCACGGCCACCACTGATGGATTACAGGGTGGTTGTAACCATGGAAACGTGATGGAAAAATGAATCCAGCCAGTAAAGGAGACAATATGGACAATCACAATACATTAGTAAGTGCCTTGTATTAACTTTCTCTACGTGATAAATGCCACTTGCTGAAGTGAGACCACTCCTTTAGGCCACCGCTTATCTCCCCTGCGAACAAAGGATCAAGCATGTTGTAATCCCACATTCACAGATAGCCGATTCTAAGGGGAAGGGGGATTAGGTTTCTTGGATTTCAACATTCACACCCCCGTGCACATTAGGGTCCATTCACACCTCCGCACACATTAGGGTCCATTCACACCCCCGTACACATTAAGGTACATTCACACCCCCGTACACATTAAGGTCCATTCACACCCCCGTACACATTAGGGTCCATTCACACCTCCGCACACATTAGGGTCCATTCACACCCCCCGTACACATTAGGGTCCATTCACACCTCCGCACACATTAGGGTACATTCACACCTCCGCACACATTAAGGTACATTCACACCCCCGTACACATTAAGGTACATTCACACCCCCGTACACATTAAGGTACATTCACACCCCTGTATCATTAGGGTCCATTCACACCCGTACACATTAGGGTCCATTCACACACCCGCATACATTAGGGTCCATTTACACACCCATGTACACATTAGGGTCCATTCACACACCCCGTACACATTAGGGTCCATTCACACCCCCCGTACACATTAGGGTCCATTCACACACCCCGTACACATTAGGGTCCATTTACACCACCCCGTACACATTAGGGTCCATTCACACCCCCGTACACATTAGGGTCCATTCACACCCCCGTACACATTAGGGTCCATTCACACCCCCGTACACATTAGGGTCCATTCACACCCCCGTACACATTAGGGTCCATTCACACCCCCGTACACATTAGGGTCCATTCACACCCCCGTACACATTAGGGTCCATTCACACCCCCGTACACATTAGGGTCCATTCACACCCCCGTACACATTAGGGTCCATTCACACCCCCGTACACATTAGGGTCCATTCACACCCCGTACACATTAGGGTCCATTCCCACCCCATTGCACATTAGGGTCCATTCCCACCCCGTACACATTAGGGTCCATTCCCACCCCCGTACACATTAGGGTCCATTCCCACCCCCGTACACATTAGGGTCCATTCCCACCCCCCGTACACATTAGGGTCCATTCCCACCCCCCGTACACATTAGGGTCCATTCACAGTTGCAGTTTGGATCTGGCAGGCTGTACCGGGGCCTGTTTTGGCATAAATGCTGTCTGTCGGGCAAGCAGAAAATGCTGCATGCAGAGATATTTGTTCGAAACCCGGCATTTATGCCAGAAGGCCGCTGAATCCTGTTAATCAGTGAGGATATGGCAGTGATCTGTAGAATCCGTCAGGCAGCTCTCTGCCTGAATAGCCTTCCAGATCCACTGTCGCAGATGCGATCGTACCCTTAAATGGTCAGTCTTGCCAAAATGATGTGTATGCTTACTTTAAGGCCCTTTGCACACGACCGCATGCCCTCCGAGACATACGGTCTGTGAGCGGGCCATATGTCCCGGAGCGGCATACATTGTGCGCACGGGTACCGCACAGCATCACAGGTGTGTGCATCAGGCCGCCCGCAGGACCATTGTCCTGCATTTATATGATGTATGCCGCTTCGGGACCTATGGCCCGCTGACAGACCGTATGTCTCGGAGGGCATACGGTCGTGTGTAAGGGGCCTAAAGCGGTTCTCCAGGACTTTATATTGATGGCCTAACCACAGGATACACCATCAATATCAGACCAGCAGGAGGCTGAATCCCCATAGCTCCAGCACTAGAACTCCACAGCTCCATTCATTGTGTAGTGGACGGAGCTGGTATCGGCAGCATATGGTAGGAGCGGAGCTGCGCACAGGCCATGTGACCTAGCGTGATGTCACTGGCTTGTGGGAAGCAGTGAGAAGGCGCTAATCACTGGGGGTTCTGGGTTTTAGACCCTGCCGATCAGATTCTGATGACCTACCAAAGGATAGATCATCAGTAAGAAAAACATATAGAACCCCTATAAGAGACACTACTCGTCTGTCACTAGGAAGCTCAGAGGAATGAAAATATGGAGGTGGGATAATGTCTTCTGAATGGGCCTTTTAGGCTGGGAACACACCTAGGCGTTTCTGAATTGCGCGTATGACGCGCGTTTTAGGATGCGCGTTTTTAAAACTAAGAAACGCGCGTCATACGCGCGATTCAGTGATTCTCCCCTATGGCATCATTGTCCATAGGCGCGTTAAAACGCCCCAAAGAAGCTCATGTACTTGTTTGGACGTTGGGCGTTTTACAGCGCGTTCAAACGCGCTGTAAAACGCCCAAATGTGAACCATGCCCATAGGGAAGCATGGCTTTTCACATGTTGTGCGTTTTACAGCGCGTTTGAACGCGCTGTAAAACGCTTAGGTGTGTACCTAGGGTTAGGGTATGTCCACATGTGACTGAAACGCTGCAGATTTCTACTGCAGTGTGTGGATGAGAATTGCCTGAAGCACATTCACTTTGCTGCAGATCTGCCACATGAAAACCCGAACCTGCAAATCTGCAGCACCTCTCCCCCATACCATGGAGAGAGAGGAGAAGGCTGCTCTGACACTTCAGGCAGTGACTTATCTCCTGAGGAATCTAAAGCATCCGGGGAAATTTTTCACGTAGTCCTATCTTTCTGCCCCCAACATCCTCTGCGTAGGAAGAGTTGAGAGCTCCCCATACACATTAGACTGTCGCCTGAACCCGCCAATACACTAATGCAGGGCTAAGGAACCTCCGGCTCTCCAGCTGTTGTGAAACTACAACTCCCAGCATGCATACTTACTCTGCTCTTCTCTGAACTCCCATAGAAATGAATGGAGCATGTTGGGAATTGTAGTTTCACAGCAGCCGGAGGTTCCCTACCCCTGCACTAATATGTATGGGGTCCCTAAAGGGGTTGCCAGAGTTTTTATTGAACTCTGACAGGTCCCTGTAGAGGCCTGAAAAAAACCACATAATGAATACTTGCCCCATTTCTCCTTCTCCAACTTCCTGTTCTACACTCCTCCCCGCCATTGTTAGTTTTCCTGGCTACACACGGATCACCACTGCAGCCAATTACCTCAGCAGTGATATCCAATCTACTACTGAGGCCAATGATTGCTGTGCTCAGAACGTCCCTGCTACAGCCAAGAAGGTGATGTCAATTACCACAAGGAGGACTGGAGGGCATCGCTGGAAGTGGCATGGGATAAAAGGGGTGCTTGAGTTTTTATCTAACTCTGACAACCCCTTTAAGGTGCTCATGCACACGACCTTGATCAGCCCGGGAAGCGCAGTCTGTGTGTCTGCCGGATCTCCGCTGCTCCCCTGAAGTGACTGGATCATGGTGTTTTTTTTATTATTATTATTATTATTATTATTTATTTTTAGAGCGCTATTCATTCCATAGCGCTGTACATATCATAAGCGGTGCACATACATAATACAGGCAATTGCATTAAGCATGAACGAGACAAGTTACAGACTGGTACAGAAGGATAGAGGGCCCTGCCCGTGAGGGCTTACAATCTACATGGTATGGGGGATGAAGACAGTAGGCGAGGGTGAAGCTGGTCATGGCGGTATAGAAGCAGCAGTGTCACTGGTCGTAGGCTTGTCTGAAGAGGTGGGTTTTCAGGTTGCTTTTGAAGGATTCCACTGTAGGTGAGAGTCTGATATGTTGGGGCAGCGAGTTCCAGAGTATAGGGGATGCACGGGAGAAATCCTGGAGGCGAGTGTGGGAAGAGGTGATAAGAGGAGAGGAGAGAAGGAGATCCTGTGAGGATCGAAGATTGCGTGTGGGGATGTATCGGAAAGTAGCTCAGAGATGTAGGGAGGGGACCGATTGTGGACGACCTTGTATGTGTGGGTTAGTATTTTAAACTGAATTCGCTGGGCAATGGGGAGCCAGTGCAGGGACTGGCAGAGGGAGATGCAGAGGAGTAACGGGGGAGAGATGGATTAGTCGGGCAGCAGAGTTGAGGATAGATTGTAGGGGTGCGAGAGAGCTAGATGGAAGGCCACAGAGGAGAATGTTGCAGTAGTCTAGGCGGGAGATGATGAGGGAATGTATAAGCATTTTTGCCGATTCAAAGTTGAGGAAAGGGCGGATGCGGGAGATGTTTTTGAGTTGGAAACGGCAGGTGGTGGAAAGGGCTTGGATGTGTGGTCGGAAGGAGAGGGCAGAATCCAAGGTCACTCCAAGGCAGCGGACCTGGTTGACCGGGAGAGTGTGCAATCATTGATTGTGATAGATAGGTCTGTTGGGGGAGTGAGCAAGATGGGGGAAAGATGATGAATTCTGTTTTATCCATATTAAGTTTTAGAAAGCGAGAGGAGAAGAAGGAGGATATGCGAGATAGGCATTGTGGGATTCTGGATAGTAAGGTGGTGATGTCTGGACCAGAGAGGTAGATTTGTGTGTCGTCAGCATAAAAGTGATACTGGAAACCATGGGACTCTATAAGCTGTCCCAGGCCGAAGGTGTAGATAGAGAAGAGCAGGGGTCCTAGGACGGAGCCTTGCGGGACACCAACAGAGAGGGAGTGAGGCGAGGAGGTGGCGTGAGAGTGGGAGACGCTAAATGTCCGGTCTGTGAGGTATGATGTGATCCAAGAGAGGGCCAGGTCAGTGATGCCAAGAGATGAGAGAGTTTGTAACAGAAGGGAGTGGTCGACAGTGTCAAAGGCAGAGGACAAGTCAAGTAGAAGGAGGACAGAGTAATGTTTTTGGTTTTGGCAAGTAGTAGGTCATTGGTGACTTTGGTGAGGGCAGTCTCGGTTGAGTGATGGGGTCGGAAGCCAGATTGTAGCCGGTCAAAGAGGGAGCAGGAGGAGAGGTGAGAGGACAGTTCAGAATGGACATGTTGCTCAAGTAGCTTTGAGGCATATGGAAGAAGTGATATGGGGCGATAACTGGACAAAGAAGATGGGTCAAGTGATGGCTTTTTGAGGATGGGTGTAATGGTTGCATGTTTAAAAGCAGAGGGAAGAGACCAGAGGTTAGTGATAGGTTGAAGAGATGGGTTAGGGCTGGGATAAACACTGTGGTGAGGTTAGGGATGAGGTGGGATGGGATTGGGTCAAGTGCACAGGTGGTGAGATGGGATTTGGAGAGTAGAGTGGAGAGTTTTTCTTCTGTAATAGCGGAGAAGCTGGTTTTGGGAGAAGAGGACAGAACAGCAGTGTGGAGGGTCTGTGGAGACTGTGTGTTGAAGCTTTCTCTGATGTTGACTATCTTTTGTTTGAAGAATGTGGCGAAATCCTCAGCTGAGATGAGAGGAGAGGGGCGGGGCGCTGGTGGACGGAGAAGAGAATTAAAGGTGTTAAAAAGTTGTTTTGGGTTGTGGGATAGGGAAGATATGAGAGATGAGAAGTAGGCCTGTTTTGCATCAGCAAGTGAGGATTTGAAAATGAGGAGGGATTGCTTGTATGCGGTGAATTCATCTTTAGAATGGGATTTCTTCCATCGCCGCTCTGCAGCCCTGGAAGCTTGTCTGAGATTTTTGGTCAGGTCGGTATGCCAGGGTTGTCTGTTGATTTTTCTGGTTTTGTTGTGTGTAAGTGGGGCAATAGTGTCCAGAGTTGCACTTATTGTTGTGTTATATAGGGTGGTGGCAGTATCTGGGTCTTGGAGGAAAAAATTGAGGAGAGCGGCAGAAGAGAGTCGGAGAGCAAGCGAAAGTCAAGATGTTTAAGGTTGCGGCGGGGATGTGTTAGTGTGTGGACCGAGGGAGCAGCAGAAGAGACCAGTGAAGAGAAGGTGAGTAGGTTGTGGTCGGATAGGGGAGAGGCGAATTAGAAAGGTTAGATAGGGAGCAGAGGCGGGTAAAGATAAGATCCAGAGTGTGACCATCTCTGTGTGTGGGAGCGGAAGACCACTGTGAGAGGCCGAAGGAGGAAGAGAGCGATAGGAGTTTAGAGGCGGCTGAGTGGCAGGTGTCAATGGGGATGTTGAAGTCACCCATGATGATAGTGGGGATGTCAGCAGAAAGAAAGTGTAGAAGCCAGGTGTTAAAGTGGTCAAGAAAGATGGTGGCTGGGCCTGGGGGCGGTAAATAACAGCTACTTGGAGGTTGGAGGGAGAGTAGATGCGAACAGAGTGTACTTCAAATGAAGTGGGTGCAATGGAGGGCGGCAGTGGAGTTGGGCTGTAGGAGCAGGTATCTGATAGGAGAAGACCAACTCCTCCACCATGTTTGCTGCCAGGGCGGGGGTGTGAGTGAAATGAAATCCACTATACGAGAGTGCAGCAGGGGAGGAGGTGTCGGAGGGTGTCAGCCATGTTTCTGTGAGACCCAGAAAGGAAAGTTTTGAGAGATAAAGAGATCATGAATGTAGGACAGTTTGTTACAGACAGAGCGAGCGTTCCATAATGCTCCAGAAAGAGGAACCAAAGGAGCAGGGGTCAGAGGAATGGTTATTAGGTTTAAGGGGTTGCAAAAATTTGTGGAATGAGATTTGTAGTAGGAGGTAGAGGTGATAGTGGGGATTTGCTGAGGGGGCCTGGATTTGGGAGATATCACCAGCAATAAGGAGAAGCAGAGAAAGTGTCAGTAGGTGAGAAAAAGAAAGGGTAGGGGGTATCTGTGTGTGTTTGGGAAGGAAGTGTTTTACATTGCCAAACAAGTTTGTGCAATCAGTCAGATGAGAAGGTAAGATGGAGGGAGATATGAATAGTTCCTTGCTGGGAGCATGGATGTGGGGGTATTTTAGGAGGTTTAGGAACAGTGGGAAGAGTAAGATGAAAAAGTAAAACATTGTTTACATTAACTTTTTTGTAGTTACCTTTGGGTCCCTTCTGGTTCAATTCTGGTATAATTCAGTCTCAGCACTTAGAATGTTTCACTTTGAAGATGGTGCATTTTGGAATGACCAAGGTCTGGAATGACCTAACAACTTAGATTTATACCACTCAGTGTTCAATCAGGTTTATGATGTAGTTTTATGATGTAGTCGGTTCATATCTGATCGCAGATCTCTAAATCATAAAACGCTATGATACAGTTAGTCCCGGGGAGCCGCCGTCAGCCCAGGAGATCCAGCAGACACACGGCTTGTGTTTCTGATCACGGTTGTGTGCATGAACCCTGTACTGCACTGCTAAAATATTCTCATGACAATACTTGTGATATGTCACTGTTGTCATGGGCACCTGTAAATCACCATATACCTTGGTGATCACACAGCGGCAGAGCAATCTGGCAAGCTGTTGCTGCAGAGGATCAGCTTGCCGGAGTTCTCTGCATCTGGCCTGGCCGGATACTGCCATTCACCGCAGGAGTCTATTGACTATTATGGGAACCGGCGGAGATCTGGTCGCTCCCCACCATTATGCTGGGATTCAGCCGGACAAAACCTGTTGTGTGCAGCGAATCCCGGTGTGAATGCAGGGGAGCAGCCAGATTCCATCGGATCCCATTATAGTCTATGGGGTGCAGCACTATCTGCCCATGCCAGATCAGGAGACCTCCGGCAGACTGTTCTCTGCCAGAACAGCCTGCCAGATTGCTCTACTGCCTGGGTGAAAGAAGCCACTATTCCTGCCTGTTCAAATGCAGATATTAAAATGAATTCACACAATCCCACTGTTCCCTAGTGTCACCTGTCCAAAGAAATGAGGCTCAGGCAGATTAGATTGTAATAATCCAATTCATTCTCCAGCTAAACCACAGTAGCGTCTCCCTCGATGGAGTGGAACATCCACGCGATAGTCTTTTGGTCAGCGGCTATCTTTATGCTTGGCCAGCTTTAGGCCTCATTCACACTTCAGTATTTAATGAGTGGTTGTCATCCGAGTTGCAGATCTTTTAGCATTATGATGTAATACTATTTGCAGGAATAATATGGTTCCCAAGACATAATTGTACGTCATGGGGCATTAAAGGGTTACATTTCAGGTATTCTAATGGAAAGTTAAGCTGAGCCGTTGGGTGCGGTGTATGTAATATTTGGTTAGTCATGAAGCATTTCCCCCTCCCTATTCATTTCATTGCTATGTGACTATACAGATTGCATAAACATGTTTTCGGTGAGGAGGATATGATCTTCTGACTGGTTTAATCAGAGCCTTATTAAAGGGAATGCTTGGCAAGGAACAGTGTGATTGATCATACAGGCCTAGTGCTAGGTTTGGGTGGTCATAATTCAGTATCCGGTAAATGCTGGAGCATGGATAAATACTATCATCACCCATATCATTCAAGTCATGTGGCAACCTTGAAATATAGTGCCCAGCCCAGCGCTTGTGCTCTGCCATCTTCTAGCAGTCCCCTAGAGCGGCATGGAGCGACACCATTCAAACAGGGGAATAATGGGAGCCCCAGAGGTCGGACCCCTACTGATCATACACTTAAACACCATGCTCTGGATATGGGATAAGTTTTATCATGGGACAGCCCTTTTTAAGGAGTTTTCCGGTTTGCATCAACATCCTTTAAAATAATTTTATGACGGTAGCTGTAATTTTGTAATGGATTTTTTTTACCTTTTATCCCTCCTATCTGCCGTTCTGGGCGGTGGTCATGTGACCATGTCCACGCAGCGCCGCCTTCTTTTCTGTGATGTTATGTCCATGGGTGGGGCAGTGATAGGGAAGTGTCGGTGTAACCCGCTGGTCGATGTTGGGGGCGATGCTGGCACAGAAAGGAGAAGTGCATCATGGGTTTGGTTGGCTACATCAACAGGAAGTGCTACATACACAAACCAGAGTGATGTGGTTACATGATGAAAAGGGGTCCGGAGAGTCCAAATTGAGAATGAAAAAGCATGGGGAAGATGAACATAAGCATCTACATAAGAATATCTGTTAAGAACCATAGTAATCCTGGAAAAACCCTTAAAGTCCCCAAAAAGGTCCTGAATATTTTCGTTCCAGAAGTTTTTCTCCCCCAGAGCTGGAAACTGCAATAATGTCCGAAGAAATGTATAAAAGGCATGTTAGTCTCTGTACATTTGAGTGTAGTGACCACTGTCTTGTCCTTGAAGGCCAGAAAGTTTGTCAAGTGTCTTATGAGCCCAAGTCTCTGTCACCCTCTCGAATAAACAAGAAGAGGCACCCAATAAAGCCTCTGTCTGGGATGAACCTCATTTGAGGACCTCTCCGTACCTCAGGGGTGTGGAAATTAAAAAAAAAACTACTTGTCGAAGGACTAAAGCGGGGGCTCGATCTACTTGTCCCTCATAACAATCTACTTGTCCTGATACAAAAAATAGTTTTAAATAATGGAGATGTGACATGGAGGCGGGAGATGTGACAGGGGGGGCGGGAGATGTGACATGGGGGGGGGCGGGAGATGTGACATGGGGGAGATGTGACATTTCTCTCCCCCCCATGACACATTTCTCTGAATCCCCTCCCCCATGTCGCATTTTCTCTACCCTCCCCCATGTCGCATTTTCTCTCCCCTCCCCCATGTCGCATTTTCTCTCCCCTCCCCCATGTCGCATTTTCTCTCCCCTCCCCCATGTCGCATTTTCTCTCCCCTCCCCCATGTCGCATTTTCTCTCCCTCCCCCATGTCGCATTTTCTCTCCCCTCCCCATGTCGCATTTTCTCTCTCCCTCCTCCCATGTCACATTTTCTCTCCCCCCCATGTCACATTTTCTCTCCCCCCCATGTCGCATTTTCTCTCCCCTCCATGTCACATTTTCTCTCCTCCCCATGTCGCATTTTCTCTCCCCTCCCCCATGTCGCATTTTCTCTCCCCTCCCCCATGTCGCATTTTCTCTCTCCCTCCCCCATGTCACATTTTCTCTCTCCCCCTCCATGTCACATTTTCTCTCCCCCTCCATGTCACATTTCACCCCTCTCCCCCCATGTCACATTTTCTCTCCCCCCAATGTCACATTTCTCTTTCCCCCCCATGTCACATTTCTCTGAATCCCACCCCTCCATGTCACATTTCTCTCTCCCTCCCCCATGTCACATTTTCTCTCCCCTCCCCATGTCACATTTTCTCTCCCCTCCCCATGTCACATTTTCTCTCCCCCTCCATGTCACATTTCACCCCTCTCCCCCATGTCACATTTCACCCCTCTCCCTACCCCTCTATTAATGTGTAAAAACCATTATGCTCACCTGATCCCGTCTGCAGCCAATCCCCTTCTCCTCTATATAATCCTGGTATTTTAGGCTCCAGACAAGTTGTTTGAGGACCTGGGAAAACTCAGCCAATCAGTGGCCGCAGCTGTGTCATGTGTCAGGCCAGCGATTGGCTAAGCAGGAAATCCCTAGCCTGACATGTGATACAGCTGCAGCCACTGATTGGCTGAGTGTTCCCAGGTCCTCAAACAACTTGTCGGGAGCCCAAGATATTATGATCAGAGGAGAACAGCCGAGGCGCGCAAGTGATTTATTTAAATTTTTCCTCCCCCTCCCTTGGCCCGGCGTCTCTGCGCCCTAAGGCAGCCGCGGTCAGCCTTGCTACTTGCCCGAAGCAGGGCTAAGCTACCCAACAAACTACCTGCCCGGCGCCCGGAACTGCATGTCCCGGGCGTCGGGCGATACAATTTACACACCCCTGTACCTGTTCCCTACTTACCTCTTCTTTGTAACTTGTCCGCTTATGTGCCTATTGTTGGGGCAGCCGCAGAAGGTGAGCACCCAATCACCCGCATTTCCACCATCCCACACCCTATACAAACGATAATACCCAAGGTTTGCAGCCTTCTCAGCGTACAAGCTTGTGTGATTACAGTCGTGCTTCTCTTCTCTCCATAACGTATCCCCATTGATTAAGTGGCATAATAAAATATTCTGATTGAATGACTTTTCTTTCATTTTCTTCTAGTGGATCGCCTTTATAGGGAACCCATCACCATGACAGCCATGCCCTAATAGAGCTATACTGGTGTATGCTAGTGCATAGAAAGTCGTTTCCCTCCTAACATGATCCGCCCCAAATAACCAGCAGATAGATGGTGCGACCGGAAAGGGCTTCTTTCTTCAGCCCCTATTTTTGGCTCTTGGGGGAGGAAAGGGCCATGTAATGCATGTAACTCGGTATATAGTGGGGTGTCGTATCCATATTGTGATGGGTCGATCACAGTGACCGGTTCTCAATGTCCAGGCACGGTTTGTTCTACCCTATAGCTAAAAGATGTCTGGGATCCTTGTAGCTGCCCTGAGATATGTATTTAGTAGCTTGGCTGTGCTGCAACTGAATAATATATCGTTTGCTGACGCTGCATTGTGTAAATGTCTTTTTCAGTGCTTTTGATAGCTTTTTCCACTTCGGAGAATCCTTGAACGTTGCTTGGCAACTATATTAAAGTTACCCATGTCTCGTGGACTTCATTAAGTGGTCGGCATCCTGTTAGTGGGCATTATACTACTTTAGAGGGTTTTCTGCCCCTATAACATGTTTTGCCAGCAGGTGAAGCTTTGTCTGCAAAGGGCCCCCACTGCATTGATTCTCGTGGTACAAGCTGCGCAGGCATTTTTATTTTAGTGGGGGGATAGAAATAAGTCACTGCCAGACCCCTCCTGGCAGCATCAGACTTAGTGTAGAAAAATTGGATTGGGCATGTTGAAATCCAATATGCCTGATCAGAGGCATAACCTAACCCCCTAAGGCTACATTCATACAACACAAAAAAACGGCCATTAAAAATGGACACACTTGTCAGTTTTTACATAGGCCATTTTCATCAGTGTTGCATCAGTTTTTAACGACCATTAAAAACTGATGTAGTTCATTGTTTTTTTTACAATCCTAACGTCTACAGGGCCCTCAGTGTATTGTATGTCCCCCAGAGAGAGTGCCACCAGAATGAGTAATTCCCCTTTAGTGCAGGGCTTGACAAATTTCCTTGGAATCTAGGAGCCAGCTAAAAAAGTTAGGAGCCATAGTGCTTCTCCCTCTTCTCCATAGTGCCCCCCATATTGTTCCAGTATATAGGGTCCCATAGTGCCCCCCCATATTGTTCCAGTATATAGGGTCCCATAGTGCTTCCCCTCTTCTCCATAGTGCCCCCCCATATTGTGCCAGTATATAGGGTCCCATAGTGCTTCCCCTCTTCTCCATAGTGCCCCCCATATTGTTCCAGTATATAGGGTCCCATAGTGCTTCCCCTCTTCTCCATAGTGCCCCCCATATTGTTCCAGTATATAGGGTCCCATAGTGCTTCCCCTCTTCTCCATAGTGCCCCCATATTGTTCCAGTATATAGGGTCCCATAGTGCTTCCCCTCTTCTCCATAGTGCCCCCATATTGTTCCAGTATATAGGGTCCCATAGTGCTTCCCCTCTTCTCCATAGTGCCCCCATATTGTGCCAGTATATAGGGTCCCATAGTGCTTCCCCTCTTCTCCATAGTGCCCCCATATTGTGCCAGTATATAGGGTCCCATAGTGCTTCCCCTCTTCTCCATAGTGCCCCCCATATTCTTCCAGTATATAGGGTCCCATAGTGCTTCCCCTCTTCTCCATATTGCCCCCCATATTGTTCCAGTATATAGGGTCCCATAGTGCTTCCCCTCTTCTCCATAGTGCCCCCATATTGTTTCAGTATATAGGGTCCCATAGTGCTTCCCCTCTTCTCCATAGTGCCCCCCCATATTGTTCCAGTATATAGGGTCCCATAGTGCTTCCCCTCTTCTCCATAGTGCCCCCCATATTCTTCCAGTATATAGGGTCCCATAGTGCTTCCCCTCTTCTCCATAGTGCCCCCATATTGTTCCAGTATATAGGGTCCCATAGTGCTTCCCCTCTTCTCCATAGTGCCCCCCATATTGTTCCAGTATATAGGGTCCCATAGTGCTTCCCCTCTTCTCCATAGTGCCCCCCATATTGTTCCAGTATATAGGGTCCCATAGTGCTTCTCCATAGTACCCGCCCCCCTTCTTGCCACAGTATATTATAAATAATAAAAACAATAAACTCATATACTTGCCTTATGCTACTGTCAGTAATGCGATGGAGGCCTTTCCAGCCCGCACTGTACGGCGTACGATGACGTCATTGCGCCGCCTGCACCGGCCTCTGATAGGCTACAGGCACTAGGCCGCTGCAGCAGTGACGTATCTCCCATGCGTCATGTGACCCAGTGACATGACTCATGGGCAGCAAGTCACCGGCAGAAAAAAACATCTTTAACCCCTTAAGGACGCATGACGTACCTGTACGTCATGGTTTCCGAGTCCTTAAGGACCCATGACGTACAGGTACGTCATGAGTTGTTCCGATCACTGCTGCTCAGCTGGCAGTGATCGGAACAAGGTACCTGCTGAAATCATTCAGCAGGTACCTTGTTACAATGCCCAGGGGGGTCTTGTGACCCCCCCATATCAATTCAGACCTGCGGTTTGCAGCTTTTTGTGCGATCTCTGATCCCGCGGTCTGTGACCGCGGGATCAGAGGGTTAATGCCCCCAATGTGTTTATTTTAACCCCCTGCAGCCCCCAATCATATTGTGGCTGTGGGGGTGCAGGGGGTGGTTGCGGGAGGCGGTGCGGGAGGCGGGGCGGTGCGGCGGGCGGGATCGCGATTGCGATCCCCGCCCGCCTCCTCTGTAATGTTTCCCTGGTGTCTAGTGGGTCTATCAGAGTGTCAGCACATTGCTGACACTCTGATAAGACGGCTGGCATCTGTGCTTGATCAGATGCCAGCCGTTTAACCTCTCTCGTACCGCGGTCCGTACGGACCGCGGTATGGAAGGGTTAACAGGAGGAGCTCCCTCCCTCTCCCATCGGGGGCTGCTGTGCCTTTGCAGCCCCGAACAGGATGGGATCGCAGAGGGAGGGGGCTCCACTCCTTCTGCTTCAATCACCCGCTGCCCTCTTATGGCAGCGGGTGATGGTTGCCATGGAGACAGGACGCTTTCAGAAGCGTCCTGTGTCCATGGTGCTGAAAGTCTGAATAGACCTGCTAAAGGTCTATTCAGACTTTGTAAAGTACAAAATACAGTACAGTGCACTATATAGTGTACTGTACTGTATTATACAGACACCAGATCCACTGGATCTTTCAGAACCAAGTGGGTCTGGGTAAAAAAAATGTAAAAAAGTGAAAAAAAACACATATCACTGAATAAAAAAATAAAATAAAAAATACACTACACATATTAGGTATCGCCGCGTCCGTAAAAATCTGCTCTATAAAAATATCACATGACTGAACTCGTCAGGTGAACGCCATAAAAACAAAAAAAAAATGGTGTAAATAAGCCATTTTTGGGCAACTTACATCACTAAAAATGTAATACAAAGCGATCAAAAAGCGTATGCCTCCCAAAATAGTACCAATCAAACCGCCATCTCATCCCACAAAAAATGAGCCCCTACCTAAAACAATTGGCCAAAAATAAAAAATCTATGCTTCTCAGACTAAAACATGATTTTTTTGTTTCAAAAATGCTTTTAGTGTTAAATGTATAAAAAACTAAAAAGTAGACATATTGGGTATCTCCACGTCCGTAAGAATCTGCTCTATAACAATATCACCTGACCTAACCCCTCAAGTAAAAACTGTAAAAAAATTAAATAAAAACTTTGTCAAAAGCCATTTTTTGTCACCTTACATCACAAAAGGTGTAATAACAAGCGATCAAAAATTCATATGACCCCCAAATAGTGTCAATCTAACCGCCACCTCATCCCGCAAAAAATGAGCCCCTACATAGGACAATCGCCCAAAAAAATAAATAAATATGGCTCTCAAACTATGGAGACACTAAAACATGATTTATTTTTGTTTTAAAAAATGATATTATTGTGTAAAACTTATATAAATAAATAAAAAGTATACATATTAGGTATTGCCGCGTCCGTCACAACCTGCTCTATAAAAATAACACATTACCTAACCCCTCAGCTGAACACATCAAAAAATAATAATCAATACGGTGTCAAAAGCCATTTTTGTCACCTTACATCACAAAAAGTGTAATAGCAAGCGACCAAAATGTCATATGCACCCCAAGATAGTGCCAATCAAACCGCCATCTCATCCCGCAAAAAATGAGCCCCTACATAAGACAGTCGCCCAAAAAAAATAAAATAAACTATGGCTTTCAGAATGTGGAGACACTAAAAAATAATTTTGTTCAAAAATGCTTTATTATGTAAAACTGAAACAAAAACCCCTAAAAAGTAGTCATATTTGGTATTGTCGCGTCCGTTACAACCTGCTCTATAGAAATAGCACACAATCTAACCTGTCACTTCAACAATGTAAATAGCAAAAAATAAAAACGGTCCCAAAACAGCAATTTTTTTGCAAATTTTCCATTTTAATCCATTTTTCCAGTAACAAAGCAAGGGTTAACAGCCAAACAAAACTCAATATTTATTGCCCTGATTCTCTTGTTTGCACAAACACCCCATATGTGGTCGTAAACTGCTGTATGGCCAAACGGCAGGGCGTAGAAGGAAGGGAACGCCATATGGTTTTTGGAAGGCAGATTTTGCTGGACTGGTTTTTGACACTATGTCCCATTTGAAGCCCCCTGATGCACCCCTACAGTAGAAAATCCAAAAAAGTGACCCCATTTTGGAAACTACGGGATAAGGTGTCAGTTTTGTTGGTACTATTTTAGGGTAAATATGATTTTTGGTTGCTCTATATTACACTTTTTTGAGACAAGGTAACAACAAAAATAGAAATTCTGAAATTTCATCTCCATTTGCCAATAACTCTTGTGGAACACCTAAAGGGTTAACAAAGTTTGCAAAACTGGTTTTGAATACCTTGAAGGGTGTAGTTTCTTAGATGGAGTCACTTTTATGGAGTTTCTACTCTAGGGGTGCATCGGGGGCTTCAAATGGGACATGGTGTCAAAAAAACAGTCCAGCAAAATCCACCTTCCAAAAACCATATGGCGCTCCTTTCCTTCTGCACCCTGCAGTTTGGCCATACAGCAGTTTACGACCACATATTGGGTGTTCGTGCAAACTACAGAATCGGGGAATAAATATTAAGATTTGTTTGGCTGTTAACCCTTGCTTTGTTACTGGAAAAAATGGATTGAAATGGAAAATTTTTCAAAAATCGAAATTCTGAAATTTTATCTCCATTTGCCATTAACTTTTGTGGAAAACCTAAAGGGTTAATTACGTTTGTAAAATCAGTTTTGAATACCTTGAGGGGTGTAGTTTTTAGAATGGGGTAATTTTTGGGTGGTTTCTATTATGTAAGCCTCACAAAGTGACTTCAGACCTGAACTGGTCCCTAAAAAGTGGGTTTTTGAAAATTTCTGAAAAATTTCAAGATTTGCTTCTAAACTTCTAAGCCTTGTAACGTCCCCAAAAAATGAAATAGCATTCCCAAAATGATCGATACATGAAGTAGACATATGGGGAATGTAAATCAATAACTTTTTTTGGTGTTATTACTATGTATTATAGAAGTAGAGAAATTGAAACTTGGAAAATTGCGAATTTTTCAAAATTTTTGGTAAATTTTGTATTTTTTTATAAATAAAAATGAAATTTTTCAACTTTATTTTACCACTGTTATGAAGTACAATATGTGACGAAAAAACAATCTCAGAATGGCCTGGATAAGAAAAAGCGTTTTAAAGTTATCACCACATAAAGTGACACTGGTCAGATTTGCAAAAAATGGCCAGGTCCTTAGGGTGAAATAGGGCTGAGACCTTAAGGGGTTAAGTAAATCTTGCATATGAGGGCTTGGTGTTTTTTTTTTTTTTTTTTTTTTTTTAGGATGAAGCGCATTTTTTAGTGGTTCTATTCTGAGGTTCACGTAACGTAATAATTAAAGGGGTTATCCTGGAAATAATATTGATGACCTGTCCTCTGGATAGGTTGTCAACATCAGATCGGCAGGGGTCCGACTTCTGGGACGCCCCCCATTCAGCTGTTAGAATTGGTGGGGTGCTCCGCTAGTGCCGCGGGCCTCTTCCTAGGTCATGTGACCTCACCGTACACCTCTATAGAACCTGTAGTAGTAATGTACTGTTGCTAATTATGGCGAATACACAGGTGCTTAGACCTTGTGTGCAGATCAGAGCAGTGCCATGTTCTGCCGAGTAATAAGGGCTTCATGAGGAGAATTTATTCTAATATATGGCACCCCCTTGTTTACCAGCAGTATGCACTGTCCCATTAGGATAACTGGTGACCCTATTCAGGATCCTTGTGATATGGATCTGAAGTACAGGCTTAAATGGGGTTGTGTGGTATTTTTTTTTTTTTTTTTTTTTTTGTTACTCTCTGCCACTTCATTCCAGCTCCCTGATCCCAGTCTATCTTCACTGCACCTCCAGTTCCTATCTGTCAGCATTCTCATGGATGAGTTCATGTGCGCCACTGTAGCCAATGACTGGCCTCAGTGGTGACGCGGTTCCAAGCACGTGGCCCCTTTACACTGCTCAACCAAACAGACGATTGTCAGGAAGTAAACGTTCCTTCCCAACTCGTCAGTGAAGAGGACCGCTGCTATTACATGCAGCGATCTCCTCCACAGTATAGGGAGGCACGCTCACTAATGCCATCGCTCAGCCCCATACAGAATTATTGTTTGCTGGCAGCAGACTGCTGATTAGACGGCATAATCTGGTGCCGGCAAGCGGCGATTTAGGTGTCTGCACAGTCGTATTAGCCGATGAACGAATGGGTAATCGGCAGCACCAATGACATAATGTGCCCAATGTTCGGGCAGTGTATCGGGGGCCATAACAGAGCACTAAGGGCCACATACTTAGGAACAGGGCCCTATAATGTGTGTGCTCAGTGAGGCCGCTTCAATACAAATGGCAGTATACAATCCAATTCATACAATGCAGTGGTTTTATGGTTATAATAGATGTTTTATGTGCCATTAGAAACTTCATTTACAGAGTGCAACCTTCTATTGTTTTAGCTGGGGATTTTGATAGAATATGGAAAGAACACTGCAAGGAGGAAGAAAGGCTATGCGAATATGCTGTTGCAATGAAAAACTTAGCGGATAATCACTGGGTGAAGAGGTGTGAAGGAGAAAGTCGAATTGAATGGTGTCTCAGGTAACTAACAAGTCTTTTGTACATTACTATAATATTGACTGGGGAGTCAATATATATATTTATCAGAACGGGTATAAAGGAAAACTGGTCTAGTTGCCCATAGCAACCAGATTCCACCTTACTTTTTTTTTTTAAAGGAGCTGTGAAAGGTGAAATCTGGTTGCTATGGGCAACTAGGCCAGTTCTACTTTACACCACTTTTGATAAATCTGATGTGTTTCTACCCAGTGTGCCTAAATGCATTTTCTATTCAGGGTTAATCATGGCTTTGCCCCTAAGACATGCTGTATTACGCGGCATAAAACTACTAGAATTCACTCCGAAGAAAACCAGAACAGTTCAGAAGTGGCTGTTCCAGCGCCTTACAGACCTGGAATGTTGTGCAGGGTGAACCTTGAGTAGGCTCAAAGGCTGGTGACCAAAGAAATGAATGTGACGGGCAGACTGTGGTACTCGGGAAGATGGTCAAAATGAGGGTTATTTACCAAAAATACTCGGGGAAGACCTAATAATGTTAGAGTATCAAAGATCAATACAGCAATTACTCTCACGATCTAGGGATACCCAGGGCTATAAGGAGAGGCCTTCCTCTGCTTCTGGAGGAAAGTTTCTCCAGAGAAAAGGGGATTCTTACCGGTAAGAGCAGTGAGATCCCGAACTTTGTGCCGGAGGTGGAGGTGATGGTGAACTCTGAAGGGACCTGGAGGCAGTTCTTGTGCATATCACAAGTTGTAGTTACTAGATTTTTGGAAAAGATCGTTGATCCAGGGATTTATTCTTATTGCCAGATTTGGAGTCGGAAAGGAAACTTTGCTTTTTGCCTCATGAGGTTTTTGACTTTTTCTGGATCCACATTGCAGGATAATACACTGAACTGGGTGGATGTCATTTTTTTTCTTCTACCTTTTAGACTGTCCCTGAAGTACTGATATTAGGGGATAATGGCTGGCTTTTGGAGACCACCGCTCCCCACAGTAACACACAGCGTGCCTGGTGGTCTGTATTATGTTGGGACTCCTTTTGTTTGTACAGGCAGTCTTGCGGGAGACACCCATTCGTAGCTATAACGAGGTCGCATCGTGTTAGGTAATCTAGAACAGCTTTTCCAAAGATCCCACAGTTAATGATGGAAAAAAACTATCCAAATGATGGCCGTGAGCGAGCGGTATTATGGCTCTTTATTCCTCCCAATGCCTAAAATCACTTGTTCTGCAGTCATATGGCACACGCTTTCTTCCTCATAACACAGCTTGTTTCATTCTGTATATTGCTACTGTCATTTATGATGACTACAGAGATTAGCGCATACGGGGTCAGAGTCTTCGTGCCATAACCTTGTCGTCAGCTTCTGAAACTTTATACAGACGAAACCACACTGACATTTGCTCTTTTTAATTGATTTTTTTTGTAGTCTCTTAAACGTATACCAGTTATTACTTTTCTTGTGTTTTATTCTATTACTTTATGTTTGAGGTTAAAGAGGACCTGTCGCCTCTCCTGACATGTCTGTTTTAGTAACTACCTGCATTCTCCATGTAATAATACTTCTGGAGCATCTATTCTTATGGCTCTATGATGTTCCATTCCTTTATTATTCCTGCTGAAAGTTGCAAATAATTTACTAGCAGTTTTCAGTGAAGGTCCAGATGGGCGTTACCAGTTGGGGAGGTGTCCCTGTACAGTCTGACATAATCCAATCAGTGCCACCAGTGTGAGACTTGTAGGGACACGCCCACAACTTCTAACATCCATGTGGACCTTCATTGCTGACTTCTAGCAGGAATAATATAGGAATGGCACATCTTAGAGTCATAAGAGTTATTACATGATGAATGCAAGTGGTTACCAAAACAGATACGTCAGGGGAGGAGACATTTGCACTTTAATGTTGAATTCCTTATTTTATAGAATTTTTGATTTCTTGCACCTCTGCGTACTATGAATCTATTAACAGTTTTATATTTTTTCCAGTGTCTGTCAAGAATATTTCTTCAATGGAGGCAAAAGAAAAGCAATAGAAAAAGATGCAAGGAGAGCCGCCTTAAATAATCCCCAGCCTCCTGGCTCGGAGCGTTTCCTCGTGCCTGGCCTTGATGTCTCCAATGCCAGCGCAGCAAGTCAAGAGTACGTATACCGTAGATTGCGGCACATTGGACATCGTGCAGAGCTTAAACTGTTAATACACAGAAATGGGATTGACACAAACTATATTGATCCATGCTGGGCAGGAGCAATGAAACATACTGCTTTTATTTTATGTCCAGATTAATACTTATACAAGCGTTTGCCTGCAGCATGGCAAAACTATTAGCTAAATGCATTGGTAAGAAGATAATCCTACCTTCAGCTGTTTTGACCAGAAGGAAAATGTCTATTTTTATTTTGAAAGAGGTGTGGGGATTATAATTGGTACTCCTCGCAATTGCCCTCTGTGCCCCTGGGTGAACCCAGGCACACTGGTACATTTTAGCCTGCGTGCTGCTGCCATGTAGCTGAATATTGCTTATTTTGGCTTGACAGATTGGCTTTTGTATAGAAGCATCATTATTTACATGGAGTCCCGGATCATCTAGGTGTACACTAAGGCTTCTTTCACACTGGCGTTTTGGCTTTCCGTTTGTGAGATCCGTTCAGGGATCTCGCAAGCGGTCCGAAACGGATCAGTTTTGCCCTTAATGCATTCTGAATGGAAAAGGATCCGCTCAGAATGCATCAGTTTGGCTCCGTTCCGCCTTCGTTTCGCTTTGGAACTGAGCCAAACTGATCCGTCCTGACACATAATGTAAGTCAATGGGGACGGATCTGTTTTCTCTGACACAATAGAAAACGGATCCGTTCTCCATTGACTTTCAATGGTGTTCAAGATGGATCCGTCTTGGCTATGTTAAAGTTAATACAAACTAACCCGTTCTGAACGGATGTTTTTGTGCAGATCCATGACGGATCCGCACCAAACGCAAGTGTGAAAGTAGCCTCAGTGATCGCTCAGAAGAAATGACGAAAAGAGTGTGGGGAAAATTGGTCATTAATAATGATAATCTTCACTATTATAACGCCATCGTATTCCGAAGCACTTTACCATTCAGAGGGTTCATGTACAAAACAAAAGACATCACAAATTTACAGGTAAATATACAACTGAGGGCCCTGCTCGCATGAGTTTACAATCTGAGGAAGAGGGGGTGACAGAAAAGGTAAAGTAGGTTGTTAGATGACGTGGTTCCGCCATCTTTGTACTACAAGAAGTTGTGCAGGCCTAGCTGTGCGAGCTAGTGCTTTCAGCGTGCAGATTACTGTCAGAAGATAGCATTCAGTTCTGATGAATAATAGTTGGGGAAGAGTCACGATAATCCTGCCTGAAAAGACCTGTTTTTAAGGCATGTTTGAAGGTAGGGAAGTTGGGAATTGACCTTATTGTCCGCAGCAGAACATTCCAGAGACTAGGTGCATTCTTCACAAAAATTGTTTGAGTGTGGTTTCAACCGCAAGCAAAAAATGAATTTACATGTCAGTAGTACTCTTATGTACTCTAAAACAAGGACCAGTCCAACATGCCTAAAGCCACTAAAATAATATTAATTTTTTATTTTTTACTGCCCTATACAGTCCAGACCAGAGAGGCAGGGTAAGTGTCACTACCAATGGAGACTTTGCCCCCAACACCCCACCATAGATGGAGCATATGCTGCTGTGAAGTTGTTACTTTATCAGTCAATGTAGTTTCACTGTCCCCACCACCTCAGATTGGTCCAATGCTTGCCCACCATTGCCCTTTTAAAGAGCTTCTGTTAACAGTAAAACAAGCTGACCTGAGACACGTGTGGTGGTCAGCAGAAGCCATCTGTCTTCTTCCTATCCTGATACCTGCCCACATTTCAGAGAAATCTCAACTTTTAATATATGCAAATGAGCCTCTGCACTGTGACCGGGCCAGGGTTTGTCATCACGCCTGGTTCTGACTTCTCGTAAAGTCTTGAGCCTTTGCCATGCACGTCAGTACCCCCCGCAGGCACAGTACAGGAAAAAGGCTCAGGTACTGAAGTGCATGGCAAGGGTGTGAGAATTTAAAAGTCAGGGCCAGGCGTGATGACCCTGTCAATCAAAGTAGAGTGGGCGTGGCAGTTGCAGAGAAAGCAGAGCCCCTAGGTGTAATGGCCACGCCCCCGTTGCCATTACAGAGGCTGATTTGCATGCGGCACATATTAGAATGGGAACAAGACAGATGGCTTCTGCTGACCAGCACACGTCAGGTCAGCCCATTTTACAGCTATAAATCTGCTGACAGAAGCCCTTTAAGTAAATGGTACATAGTGCAGTACCACCAGATAGATACATGGCGAAGGTGCTTTTATTACTCTCACAAGGTAAAAGCGTATAACATGCCCAACCCTGGGTTTCTCCAGATCAGCTTCTTCTGGGGCATCACCCACCCTTGGTGATTCATTTGTCTGGCGGTATCTCCTCTGTAGTGACACTTGGATTGTCTTATCTGGTCCAGACTTTATAGTGCAGTAAAAGATATTTATTTCTGGTTTCACACACGGCTGTTTTTGGAAGAACGCCACTGTAATTTTGTGAGCCAAAGACAGAACTGGATCCAGCAGGAAGAATAAGTACAAATCGTTCTTATATATTTCCCATTTATTTTGACTCTACTTCTGGCTTTGGCTAAAAAAAAAACTTCAAAACCCTCCCCATACCCCCCAACCCCCTCCAAAAAAACCTTTGGGTAAACTGAGTGCCCTTTTAGAATGTCTCACCAGTGCCTTATCCACGTTATCGATCTTATCGCCGCCATAGTACTGAGGAGTGACCTCCATCTTGCCACCTCTTAATCAAAATGTAAGCGTGATCAGTGACATCAGCTCAGTGAACGTGAAAGAAACCTTTTTTGCTGCGATGTGCTGCACATATTCTCAAATTCTCTTCAATAATCTGTCCGTATATATTATTACTAAGAGACTATTTGCTGTGAAGTGAAAAAATGCAAAACTCCAGGACAGGAAATGTGCTGGAACGGTGTGCATTTTCTTTTTCTTTTACAATTTAACCCCATACATTGTGGGTTTATAGGTTGACCCCCTTCCTGATGCAGCGATTTTCTCCCTCTTTGCATTTTCGTTTTTTCGCTCCCTGCCATCCCGGAGCCATAACTTTTTTATTTTTCCGATTGTACTTTCTATTGCCACCATTTAATATTGCATACAATGTAGTAGGGAAGCTGGGGGAAAAACATCAATGGGGTGGAATTAGAAAAAAATTAACTTAATTCCACCACAGTTTTTATGTTTGAGGTGAACTTGTGCTTTTCATTCTCCAGGTCAGTACGATTACTGCGATACCGCATTTGTGTAGTTTTTTATTCTTGCGTTTTAATACTGGGGTGAAAAAATAACTTTTGAAAAAATATATTTTTTCATTGCCATAGGTGGGAGAGCCTATGTTCTCCCACCTTGGTCTCCTCCCTCCAAGTCTTGATTGACAGGGCCAGGCAGCGCTTGCGTCTGTCTGCCAGCCCTGTGCTCGGATGAAATCTCGCGCCGTTCTGAACTCGGCGCAGGCGCGGTGAGGGAAGTACGCTCGCCGGCTGCCAGCTTCCTCACCGCGCCTGCGCTGAGTTCAGAACGGCGCGAGATTTCATCCGAGCACAGGGCTGGCAGACGGACGCATAGCGCTGCCTGGCTCTGTCAATCAAGACTGGAGGAGGAGACCAGGTGAAGAACGGAGGCTCTAGGAGCAGGAACAACGCCCCCCTGCTCCTAGAGCCTCATTAGCATATTATAAAAGTTCGATTTTTAAGGTTAATGCAGGCACTGAGAAAAGTAAGAATAGGCTAGTTAGGTTTAGCTGACATTAGCACATCGCTAATGTCGGCTAACTTCATAGGGTTAAACCTGGTGACAGAAACCCTTTAAGTGGCATGACTAACCACCACGGTATACAACGTACAGCACTGTGCTTTGCATGATATGAAGAGTTCCCAACGCTCATCCTAGCGCCATGGCCCCTTCAAACAGCTGATTGGCTGGGAGTCAGACCCCACCGCACAGACATTGTTGACTTATCCTGAGTTCATTGATATTTAATTCCTGAAAATATGTACAGGTAGATATTAGAAGAGCAGCAGGATCTTAGAAGACCCAGATCACTTTTGCCATTGACTGATGTCATCTCTAGCAGGGGCTTCTTTGGATGTCCCAGCTACGGTGGAATTCTACAAAATTAAAAGCAAGAAGTATAAAAAGTGAATGTCCTAGCTCTTATGACTTACTGGGGACATGATATGTAACAAAAAATGTGTGTGTGTATATAGTTATATATCACACCAAAAGTAAAAATTACTAAAATACAAGTCAAGAAAAAAAAAAGCTTACAGTTCCATTACCCAAGAATATACATATTATGCATCAAAACCGTGGATACTAAATCAGAAACCCTTCTAATACTTTATTTTAGTGTCCGTTTTCAAATTAAAAGTAACAAAAAAAAATATCTGTAAAATAGGTGTTAAAAAAACAGCCTTGTGTCACAAAATAAATACTGTAAAAATGATTTTGGTAGCCGTAGGAAAAGAGGGCTGTTAAACCACCACTTGTGCAAACTGACTAAAGAGTATCTGGTCATTGTGGACCAAAACCCTGGTTGTTAAAGGGTTAGGCTGACTGTTGTTCACACCACTGATGTCTAGTGCAAGTCTGTAGAACCGCCATATTGTAGGATCAGTCCATAAACCGCCTGTTCATTTACTAGCATCTAATGACAAGTTACTAGATAACGGAGATGCTGCATTCTTATGAATATTCAGGCTAAAAAAAAATCAATGGTACGTCTGTTCTTGTCAAGCTTGAATAAAATAGTGGTAGCTCTGGATTGATGGGGGTAGCAGAAGCCGTTACCAAAGTTCACAAGTTACTCAATTATAGGGCATAGAAAAACCCTGACCACAGCAGGGCTGACATTTGTCATTGCCAATGCCAAGCCGAATGCACAGCAAATCTCGTCAGTCTTACAATCTGCTGAACATTGTAGAAGCAGGTGTTACATTTCTCACGACTTTAATGAATCTCCAAAAAGTTACTAAACCAAAATGCCGAGTGACTTGTGCAACAAAATAATATCCATTATATAAGTGAAAGGTTTAAAGGCTCACAACCGGTTGGGAAGGTAAGACTGACAACTGAAAATAGAGATTCAACTGCCCATGACAACCAATTAGGCTATAAAGTCCTCTGAAACACGAGATGTGGAATCTTATAAGTTGCCATGGCCACCAGTTTTGATCCATGACTTCCAAGGTGGAATGTGTCAGTCCTGCCTTAAAGGGCTATTTGCGTTATTCTGGTTTCAGCAGATAAATGGCATGCTTTTTATAATTTCATTCAGCTTTCCTGTATGACTTCTGTACCAATAACATTTGCTGCCATTCAGTAGCTCCTTCCAGTGTAGAAAAACCTGTCCTGGTCATGTGATGGACACACAGGAGCAAGACTGGGTCCAGTTATAGCGGAGGGTCCATCACCTGACCAGGACAGATTTCTACCAACCAGACATAAACAATGGAAGACCACAAGTGTAGATCCTGAAAATCAGGAGAAAGTGATACCGTAAATATACAGCAAAAACTAACTATTCTAGTCTAAACCACAGGATCCATTCAAGGTGCCATGAATATAGTACGTTGGCTATTGGCCAAGCATAAATCCTTACAAAATTTACAGCGTAAACACATGGCCTAAAAAAAAAAAGCGAAATTCTGAAATCTTTTTGTTTATGGCCATGTTAGCAAAAGAGCAACTTGGCTCTAGCTCTTGAGATATATTGAAGGTAGGGCCACGTGGAGAAGCACTGGAGTGGCCTTCATGGCTTTCAGATGGATTGTACGTGGTTGTATGATTGTGCCAGAATTGGCTATTTCACCTGCAAAACCATGCGGCCGTTAACAGTCGGACAAACCACGCCGGGATATGTTTGGTACGGTTCTCGGCTGCCCCCGTGCTTTGCACTAAATAGTAGCTTAAAACAAGGTAAAGCCTATTCTGGTTATACAAACAATAATTACTGATCAGGTGGACAATTCTACTTTGTATCGCATTTCTTGGATAAACTAATACAACTGGTCCTTCTTATTAGCTTTCATCTCCCTGGCAAGATCCGACTGCTTGATGTAGGAAGCTGCTATAATCCCTTTGAGAAGTATGAAGACTTTCTGGCTGTTGGTATCGATATTGTGCCTGCTGTTGAGGTAACCTATGCTCCAGTACATCTAAAATGCGGCTCCGAGTCATTTAGTTTTGTGGATCAATTGATGTTATATGTACATGACACTGTTATTATGCTAGGCCAAGTGGGAATGATAAAATGGATGGTAATATGTGTAATACGGTTTTAAGCCTGGTAGCAGCGGTTATCGTTTACTTTTTTGAAGTACAGAATACCATCTATGCCCTTGATTTCTCCTCACTTCGCAAAGATGTATGAATATCCGTGTGCTGTTCTACCACCCTATGTAATATTGCTACTAAAAATTAAAAACTGTATTTCACATATCGCAGACCGTAGATACTGTCCCTTTTTTACCATCATCTACTTTCACTATTAAAGAAAATAGTGTATCAAAGATAGATGAGTGAGGTCAACGAAATGCTAATAACATAGGCAATTATCCTAAATTCTATAGCCCATAGCTCTTAACCCAGGATTTGGTGCGAGCTGCCAGATATGGGGGAGACCCTGGTGCCATGCTTCGCCGGTATCCTAGTGGTATCTGCAGCTGTCGACTCTGGAGCACTTGTAAATGGGTGATCTGTAATTGCTGATTGCATCAATATGCTGTGTGCGGGGTAAACCATCATCAGTTCTATTTTTGCAGTTGTTTATTAATATTTTTCTTTTTTTTTATAGACCGTATATAAGTGTGACTTCCTGAACTTGCAGATCCAGAGCCCGCTTCAGCTTGCACCGGATGCTGTTGATGCCTTCCTGAAGCAGCTGAAGAGTCCCATAGATGACTTGCCTGCTGAACTATTCCATGTTGTCATTTTTTCCCTTCTCCTCACTTACTTCCCTTCGCCGTACCAGCGATGGATTTGCTGTAAGAAAGCTCATGAGCTCCTTGAACTCAATGGCCTGCTGCTCATTATCACCCCAGATTCTTCTCACCAAAATCGGCACGCAATGATGATGAAAAGCTGGAAGATTGCAATCGAATCTCTCGGCTTCAAACGTATGGCCTACTGCAAAGCTTCTCATATGCATTTTATGGCGTTTCGGAAAACCTCCCTGAAAACAACAAGTGATTTGATTACGAGGAACTATCCAGATATGCTCTACATCCCTCAAGATTTCAATACTGCGGCAGAAGAGGAATCCTCGAGCCCTTGTTACGCGCGATCTGAAGTTGAAGACGAACAGATAGCATATACGTTTTCTGAGTTGCCAGAGGCGCCATATGATTCAGACTCTGGAGAAAGTCAGACCAGCTCCATGTCGTTCTACGAGTTTGAAGATCATATACTCCTCCTGAGCTAAGATGGTCCAATAAAAAGGCAGAGACTTAAAACCAAGATAAAAAGTTTACAAAGTTTGCTATTTTTCCTACTCCTGTATTTTAGAGATTTTTACTGTTGTGAAGAACTGAATACTTTGTAGTAACTGCTATACGGTTAGAGCTTTTTTTTTTTTCTTGTTGTTTTTAATAAGAACACAAGGTACTTTCTACCTGTTGGGGTTCGCACCTTAAGCATGACTTCTCTACATGCATATCCTCCTGTCACCATTGGTATGGTCTGCGTGATTCGGATGAAAAGAGAAGCTTGAATTTGTATTTCAGAAATACTGTTCTGTAACTTCTGGTGTCAGAATTATGGTTCGTCAGTGATCTACCCAAGTGGGTAATGCTTCCAAATTATCAACGGAAGGAGGAAAGCTGTGTGTATGTGGTACACAATAAGCTGTGTAAGATGCTAACAGAACAAGTGATGGATAAGTAGTGTTGCACAGTAGGTAGAAGGCTTTAGTCACACATGTTTAGTAGCGTTTGCACTACGTTTTTATGGCTGTTTTTAAACAGCATTTTTGGCAGATGTCCAACCCTGCCGCCCGATATTACTTTAATGATAAATTATTGAAAATGCCACAAGCAGCTAAAATATAGACTTTTGAATGGATTGGTATAGAAAGAGCACTTGTTAAAGCGGTTATCCCGGAAATTATAATGACCTATTTCCCCCCAACAATCATCTGTTTCAGGAAGCTGCGACATTCACCGGCAGCTTACCGAGCATAGTGCTGTATATTGTATAGCGAATGCCATGTGACTGATGTACGGTGACGTTACTGGCGGAAGTCAGACCCCTGCAGATCGGATATTGATGATCTAGCCTGAGGATAGGTCAACAGTAGCTTTTCCCGGATAACCCCTTTAGGGGGGGAAAAAAAAAAGAGACCACCAAAAAGACATGTTTAAAAACTATGAAAACTGTTTAAAACTTATGGCGTTTTTTTACAAGCTTTTGAAAACGCTGCAAAAATAACGCGTGTGAAGGAGCCGTTATAGTTCTGGGATGACGTATGTTGCACACAATGGTTAAATGACCTGAGAGGGATTTTGGACGCGTTTCATCTCTGATGCTTTCTGTTCTGTCATACCTCGTTTTGTTATGTTGCATGGAAGAAAAGCAAGGTTTGATTTGCTGTTCTGATCTAAATAAGTTATTTTTCATCTAGTTTTAGTAGTTTTGAATAGTTCTAAAGATGCTTGATATTGCCTTTTGTGAAAATGTTAAGCATTATTAAAATCATTGGTACCAGAATATGGAAATATTTGAATGGATATTTTCGTTGATCAATGCCAGTATTAAGCTCTGCTAAAATATTGTCTTCCTAATAAAACTTAAGACTATCTCAAGCAATCAGCCGGGTTTTTTGTAGCATTTTCTTTGGATCATTTACAACATGACAAGTAAAGCCTCATTCACACGTCAGTGTTTTGGTGAGCGATTTCCATCAGTGATTGTGAGCCAAAACCAGGATTGTAGCCTCCAAAGAGATAAGGGAAAGATCTGCTGCTGTTCTTTGTTCAAAGCCGCACCTGGTTTTGGCTCAGAATCACTGATGGAAATCACTGAGCGAACACTGACGTGTGAATGAGGCATAAGGCTGTAATGTCAGACTTGTTGAAGGCAGAACTCTGAGATGCCGGGTTGTGAAAATTCCCTCCATAATCTTTATTTCTATAGCACAAACATATTCTGCAACTCTTTACAATTCAGGGGTTACTTGTACAGACAAACTCCGAGATTACAGAGTAATAAAACTAACTGATATCAAACAATAGGAGTGAGGGATCTGCTCACAAGAGCTTACAATCTAGGAGGAAATAGGGTTAACATTGGTGAGTGTTTGTACAACAGTCCAGTCAGTATCTGTGTGTGCACAAATGTAAGGTACGTTTCAGTGGAGAGGCGGGATACAGTTGGATCAGATTATGAGGAATAACGTAGAACTGGAAAAGGTTGGAATAGGAGGGAAGTTGTAGAAGAGTTAGATTGGGGAATGTGATTGGTTTAGGTAAGCCTATGTGTGTTTTTTTAATGGCAGATTAAACCCCTTACTTCCAACAAATTGAAGTACTAGTACGTCATGATGATTGGACGGGCATCGGAGCTGTGCACGCCCCGATCAATGCTGTAAACACCGATGCCGGCGGATTAATCCCCTATGTGCTGCAATCAATGCTGATCGCGGTATGTAAGAGTATCACAGAGGGAGGGGGGTCACTCTGCCTCTCCATTAGTCCCCCCATGGTGTGGTGACAGAGGGCCGATGGCTGCCATGGCAATCCCGGGCTGGGTCTCACAGGCACACTGTCAGTGTGAAACTGACAGTTTCAAGTACAGTACAGCATGTGTTGCACTACATTTAAACAGGGATTAGACCCTGAAATGTTCAAGTCCCTGTACTGGGACAAAAATAAAAAGTGGAAAAAAAGCGTTTTATAAAAATAAAGTTTACAGTAAAAAAAAGTTGTTTTTTTTGTTTTGTTTTTTTAAATAAAAATAGACATTAGATATTGCTGCATTCGTACCTAGCTGCTCTGAAAATGGCGACACAAACATTTTTTTTTTTTTTTCAAAAATGCTTTTTATTGTGTAAAACTGAAATATATAAACTAAAAAACAGACATATTAGGTATTGCTGCATCTGTAACAAGCAGCTCTATAAAAACATCCTATGATCTACCTACAATCTCAGAATGGCTTGGATAAGTAAAAGCGTTCCAACATAAAGTGACACGTCAGATTTCCAACATTTGGCTTGGTCCCTAAGGTGAAAAATGTCTCTGTCCTGAAGGGGTTAAAACTGTATGTTGACCATTTGTCTGGGGTAGTGCCTTCCATAGAACACAGACCTGGTGCAGCAAAAGGAAGTCTTGAGAATGAGAGCAGGAGGGTTAAGATTATGGAGGAGGTTAGATCTAATGTGTCGGCCACGTCTCCTGGACCGACCATGGCAACCCTGACCCAAAATCACTGCATCATAGTGATTTATAATACAGTCAGTTCCTATCGGATTGTGGGTCTATTGTGCTGTACTGACTGTCATAAATCCGATGCAGTCAGGGAGCCGAGCACGGTTGTGGAGACCAGGAGTATGGTGGCAGACAGAGATTACAGAGGCGGTGTGGCACTGTGGAGAGCAGTGATTGGAACAGGTTGGAGGCATTGCGGCAGCAGATGGGCACAAAATTGACCCTGGCTGCTGCTTTCAGGATAGACTGGAGAGGGGAGACCAATGAGAAAGGAGTTACAGTAATTAAAGGAATGAATCAGAGCAATAATTGAGAGCTTTGCAGTTTCCACAGTAGGAAAAGGGCAGATTCTGTAGATGTTTTTGCAGTGCAGGTGGCATGAGCGGGCGAGAGATTAAATACAGAGTGAAGATAAGAGCCCAGTCACATATAACCACAAGATCGCTGGAGTACTGCTCATCGGGTATGGGAATATGCACGCTGGTCCTCCGCTCTATTCACTTCTATTGAACTTATGCTATTTCATTAAAGGGAATCTGTCACCGGGAACCTGTAACTAAAACCAGCTGCAAGCTCAGATGTGGGCTGTGAAATAGTGCAATGCTCCTTATCAGAGAAATGATGCTTTTAGTGTTCTGCTAATTAGCCTCTGGGTGCAAAGAGCAGTGCAGTTCACCGGAGGCTGCACTCCCTCGCCTTGATGCCTGGCCCGGGAGTCTGACGGGAGCACATTCCGCACATGCACTGTCGGGACTGCCGAACTCGCTCCCGCTAGACTTCAGGGCCAGACATGAGTACAGCCTGGCCCTGTCAGTCAAAAAGGTGGGGGTGCGGACATCAAGGCATATGAGCAGAGCTTCGGGTGCAAGAGCACCACCTTCGTTGCACCTAGGGCCTAATTAACATAACATTAAAAGCATTATTTCCCTATCTTAGGGCCACTAATAAGGATGGAGTGAAGAGCATTACACTGTGTTGACAAGCTCACATCTGAACGTGCAGCAGGTTTTAGTTACAAGTACCTGACAAAAGGGGTTCCAGCGATCTTGCAGGTATCTCCTGTCCTTTGGATAGGTGACATGCTGTTTGTGGGGTAATCCCTTTTGTTCTAAGGAATGCAGCTGCCTATACTGTATACTGTATAGTGCGGTTTATATAGAAGCAACAGGTGAATGGGAATTTAGAAGTTCTCCTTCACTAACATTGCTATAGAGTGAGATGCAGATGCAGCCTTAATACACTGCAAAAGTATCAGCATATAGTAACATTACATAGTAGTTTATACTAAAACTGTGCATTTGAAAGATTTCCACAGAAAAAATGCTCCAAAGTACAGAATAAGGGCTTATTCACACGGCTGTTGTGGTTCCGTCCGTGCATTGGGGGCAGCAATTTGCGGCCCCCAATGCACGAGCAACATCCGTGCAGAGGCCAGAACGGATAAAGATCCATTTAATTTGAATGGGACCGTGATCCATCCGCACTGCAAAAAAGCAGAGCAAGTTCTATTTTTTTGCGGTGCGGAGGCACGGACAGAAACACCACGGAAGTACTCAGTAGTGCTTCCGTGAGGTTCTGATCCGTGATTGCGGATCCATTCAAGTGAATGGGTCCACATCTGTAATGCGGAGTGCACACGGGCCGGTGCCCATGTATTCGCGGACCCGCCGTATACGTAATACGGCCACGGAACCACACCGGCCGTGTGAACAAGCCCTAAAGTAAGTGGTTTGGAAAACTTCACCCACATGCTGTGGAAAATTGGAAAGGATTTGAAAGCATACTGCATAATTGGCCTCATTAAGTGGTCTGAACACGCCCCAATCACCATCACCCTCGATAAACAATTTCAGTCCCATAGAGCCCCGGTATGGAGGAACAACACCCTCCATAGTAATCAAAAAAACACAGATGAGCTTTCTGCGCATCTGAAAGAATACTTCCACTTCAATGCCAGATCAGTCCCAGACAAATTAGTTCTATGGCAGGCCCATAAGGCATACCTGAGGACATCCCTGATTAAACTGGGTATTACGGTGAAAAAACTCAGAAAAAAAACACACAAATCTTGAAGGATATAGCCAGCTTAGAAAGCGTCAATAAGGCCGATCCCACATCCCAATGCTTCAATGACCTTAGATTGGCAGGAAACAAGCTCAAAAGCTTGTTGCTTCAGAATTACCATAAATCCCTCCTCAGACTAAAATCCAAATATTAATCCGAAGAGAACAAGGCAGGTCGTCTTTTAGCGCGACAACTCAAAACGCACCAATCCAAATCTGAAATTCCGTATTTAGTCCACCCCACGACTAAAGCAAAGCTGATGGACCCCGGAGACGTTGCTAACCAGTTCAGACTATATTACCAGACACTTTATAACCTTAAGGTAACCACCCCGCTCCCGTAAAACTACTCTACCCTGGTTGCAGAATTCCTCTCACAAGCTTTTCTTGCTGCTCTTACCCATGCACAACTACAATCTCTCAACGCCCCGTTCTCGGTCCCAAAAATTAGTAAAATAATCTCATTGCTCACTTCAGGTAAATCTCCGAGTCCTGATGGACTCTCTAATGAGTACTTTCACCAATTCCAGTCCACTCTTGCACCCTGCCTGCTAGACATCTTCAACCAAGTACTAGAAGGGCATTCTTTCCCCCCTGACATGATGGAAGCATTAGTAGTCACTATCCCAAACCCTGGTAAGACTCCAGACATGCCCCAAAATGTTAGGTCTATTTTGTTGCTCAACTCTGACATTAAGCTCATTGCAAGCAGACTGTCCCCACTACTCCCGTTCCTAAACCCTGACCAGACCGGCTTTGTGGCAGGGGGGCAAGCATCTGATAACACTAGACGGATCATAGATCTGTTCAACTTTGCTGAAATGAGAAATCTTCCAATGCCTCCAGTTACTTTTGACGTGGAAATGGGGTTCGATCGCTTACACTGGGATTATGCATACTCTATCCTTAGTCAGATGGGCTTCTCGGGACCAATTTTACAGGCTATCCGTAGCCCATATTCCCCCACTGAGCGAAAGACTGTGTTAACGGGGTGGTTTCAGATCTCTTCTATATCACTAATGGGTCTAGGCAAGGGTGCCCCCTTTCGCCTCTTTTATTTATACTTGCGTTGGAACCCCTGGCACAACATATCAAAAACTTGGACACCATTTCCGGTGTAGTCGTAGGGGACAGATCCCACAAAATCACACTCTATTGTCCTCACATTTATTGATCTCCTCCATTCCCTAGACAATGCCCTCAATGTGATCTCCCACTATGGCTCCCTTTCCTATTATAAGGTTAATAACGCAAAATCTCAAGCTCTTTCCATTAACATCCCATCTGCAGAATTGGCCGCACAGAAATCCTCTTACGAACTGGACTGGCAAACCTCTGAACTTCCATATCTGGGGGTCAAGATCGCCTCGCCTTGTTCCCTACTGTATGCCCAGAATTATGACCCCCTCCCTACCATTATGTACAAGGACTTTGAAAGCTTTTCAATGAAAGCTGTCTCATGGGTAGGTAGGGTGGCATTGTTTCAAATGATGACCCTCCCTATGCTCATCTATATATTCTGGGCCCTCCCCATCCCGTTCCCTGCCAAATTCCTTAAGAAAGCACAGGCTATTCTAAACAGGTATGTCTGGGGACCGTCTAGACCCAGGGTTGCTCAGACATTAATGTCCAAAAAGAAACGTTCTGGTGGCACGGGTCTTCCTGTTATCAAGGACTACTTCACAGCGATCGGCCTCTCCTTCACCCGGGAATGGTGAGCCTCAGACGGCATGAAGGCCTGGTTACACATTGAAACGCATGTACTAAAACAGACCACCCAGACTACTAATTCATCTTCTGTGGAGCCTGACAAAACATAGCCAAAACATAGCTTGCTTACGGTAACACATGCCAGCACCCTATGGCTGCAATTCATAGAACACAAAGAGACTTGACATCACCTCTACTTCAACACGCCATTATCCGCACAGTAGAACTATCTATAACCGACATAAATCTTTCGATCTGGCGAGAAAATGGGATCAATACTTTATCCCAAATCATAGTGGAGCACTCACTAATTCCCTTCGACTCGCTCAAACATTCGCGCTGCCACAAACTGAGTTTTTCAGTTATCTGAGACTTCGTCACTTTCTCATGAAGGTTCTACACTCCCCCCCCCCCCCAATCAACTTGAATGTTATGAAATTATTTTAATTCCCCTCTCTTTTCAAACGCTACGCTACGAGGTATGTTTACGACTTATTGGGGATAAAGCCACCTTCGTCAAATCTCCCCTATCAACAAATGGGAACTAGAACTGAAAAAATCTTTTCCCGAGAAAACTTGGGCCACAGCTATCAGATTTCTTGTCTCAATTTTAAATGTGTCACCCATTCTGAGGCGGGACTAAAAACTTTCCTACATTGGTACTTTACCCCCTAAAGGCTGCATATGATTTACCCTTCCACCTATTTTTGGAGAGGATGTGGTAATATCGGCTCTCTGTTTCACGTCCTCTGGACATGCCCCATCATAACCGCCCACTGGCAGAGTGTCTTTAAATTGGTGTCAGACTAGTCTCCTGGGGCCAGACTAGGAGCAACAGAAATGCGATCAACACCTACCCAGCAGATCAATTTTGCAACTAGCACTGCTACCTCCCCCTCCATCCCTCTGCCCCCCCACCCCCCAGAGGTGCTGTTTTATCCCAATTATTTTATACCAGTTAGCACTTACAAGTTACCCTGCTGCTGAACCATCTTACCTTTTTGTTTCTCCACCATATAATAAATGTTTCTCCCTAAACTGGCGTCGGTGTCTGGTAGGCAGCATCCAGGCGGATGCCCTGGCCCTGAAGCAATACGAAGCAACATCCCTGTCCATACATCCAATGGACTCTTGAGCACTGTGTATACACACCTGTGGCTGCGTCCACATACTGTTTATTTTCCCTATTTATTGTCTTAAAAAACACTAATAAACATCATTGTAACTAAAAAACTGCATCAAAAAATCCCACAAAAATATGGGTTTCACAAGCCTATTACCCTTTTTTGTGGTTGGACAGAATCTTCATAAGAGCCTTCATGGAAACAGATGTATAGAGAGATACAGGCCTAATGAGCCTGTATGGGTACCCTGTCAACCTCTTATACTTTTAGCTCTCTTTAGGATCAAAAAAATGTATTATTTTTCAAGCAGACCCCAAAATAATTTAAGTAAACTGAAGTCCTCGTCTTAGGGCTCATGAACATGGCAGTTCCCTGAACTATCCCCTCGAAGCAAGGCTCTATGAAATCTGAAGTACAGTATTAGGGTCCATTCACACGTCAGTGGTGTGTTGCGGATCCGGCGGGCACCCCTCATAGAAATGCCTATTCTTGTCCGCAGCTGCGGAGAAGAATAAGACATGTTCTATCTTTTGCGGAGCCGCATAAGAGAAGTTTGGGGCAGCGCTCCCCAAATGCGGAAGCGGAGAGCACATAGCGTGCTCCCGCTTCACGTCCGGCCCCATAGAGAATGAATGGGTCCGCACCGTTCCGCAGAATTTAGGAACGGATGTGGACCCTTTTGCGGACATGTGAATGGGGCCTTACACATCTAAACTGCACCACACCTATTTGTGCAAACTAGACCTATCGCCACATGTGCATGAGCTCTTTGATGAATGATATTTCACAGCTTCATGGCTGTGAACATTTTGTTCTCACGTTGGTTCGGCTTTTATTATAAAGTAGAGGTGTTATTTTGCGTTAGAGTTATAAGGTTGTAAAAGTTCCATTTTAATATTAGCAGTTATATTGTACCATGATTAGGCTCACCACAAAAACAACTACCATGTTATGTCCCTTTTTATACTAAGCAGGAGTTTTCTAATTAAATGTAGTTTACTACAAATTAATAGGATACGTTTAGCTTCTTGGTTTGACAGATCGGTTTGCAGATTTATATTAGGCGCTGAGCATATTTGGGTTATGTAGCAGTTCTGCTTGAAATGTCTTCCCTACAGAGTGCATAATAAGGGGCAATCATCTTCCTGCAAAGTCTAATCATATCACAGTCTACTAATTAAAAGGGTGAGATATCCACCTTTAGTTTCTTGCCATGGTAACACACCAGATTTTTAAATATGTTCTTCAGCATTTTAATTGCTCCTACCGTCACACAATTATCATCCGGAACAGGACTGTCCAGCTTTCACACCTTGCCAATTTTCAGTATTAGCACATGGGTAAACTTTGATTGAGGTATATACAAGCACCTATACTAAGGCAGTGTTCAAGCAGGCTTCCTAAAGCTTGAGCAAGGGTTCCCTAAAAGACAGCCATAACAATGCGTTATCTGCCACTACACCAAGTTTCTTTGATCTAGAAAAGATTTTCAGAGACTCCTCTACGGTCATATGGTTGGAAGTGCTTTTTTAGGACCTAGATATCTATTTTTTTTTAAATCAAAATCTACACCTTTTGAACCAAGAACATTGACCTAACAAGATGTAACAGTGTGGGGAATTTACCCAGGGAGGGCTCCGGGTCTGTGTGGGGCCCTTTTATCCATGGTGGTGGTACTGGCCTATTAAATTGCCGGTACACTCCTTTGTTCTGACCTTCTTCTCCCTATGTGTGCCGGTGGTCCTGTGCCCTCCCGGTGGATCATCCTGTTATAGAAATGTCCTTACCCCGTGCTCACAAGCACGTGTCTCAAGCTCCCTTTGTGTAAGGAAAGGCCGCACTATTCCAGTAATCAGATAAGATGCTTCATGGTTGAGAGAGCTGGTGAGACTGCCCTCTCGCCCAGACTGCTTCTTTATTTTATTTACATAGACAAAAGGGATAACAATAGGAAGGGGCAGGCCCAACACCTGACCACTCCCTTCATGTACAGTACAAACATACAGGAAGTGATGATACACAACATTTCTCTCAATCACCACTGGGGGGAATCTTGTTCAGCACCGATCAGTGATCAATGCTCAACAACGCTCACCAGGATTCTTATGTGGGCCTACTTAGAGGAACAGCGTCACCATCTCCAGCGGTTGATCAGGCGCACTGGAAATAACGAATGCACGTTCCTTTCCATATATTGTTCTCTTAATAAATGCATCCACGCCAAGCCAATAAATCCGCTCTTTGGGCGGGGGCCCTAGCTGGCGCACATACATTTCCCAAGACAACACTGCTCTGCAGCGCATCAGTCTCCCCATGGCCCACAGCCCAGTGCATAGCACATAGACTGTTTGCCAGTGGAGACCTCTGCGCCCGGCAACTGATTGTTCACTACATCCACAGTAAGATATCCACTCCAATGGTTTACACACTGAGAGACATAATGACCATACATGACTTTAAAAAACACATCCTAATAAAATGTCCACAACAGTCCCTTTCCTCTTCACTTGCTGCTCTCTGTTGTTGGAGACCCATCAGATAGAACTGTAATGAATGCACCATTGCTGGACCCACTGAAGGATCTCCTGCTCCCCTGATGGGCCAGACCAACATCACAGGAGGAGGGGGAGCCCACAATGTGTCCTTTTATGGGGAGGCTGTTGGCGTGGCCCCTCTCCTTGTCTTTGCTGATTGCCGACTCCCAGCCCTGAATCTACTTCAGATCAGTCATTTTCTAGTTGACCTTGCTGATCCATCCACTGAAGGTCCTCTCAAACTAGAGCTTTAGGCACTGTATGCTGGCTATTCAGTCGTATTAGACTGGTAAGTGTTGAAAAGTAAGGGGGCTCTGTCATAATATCCTTTATGCTGAGCTGCCTAACAGATTCAATGTCACGTGGATGCTGTCCAACTGATGTTAACAAGTCTGCACGGTACAGATTGTTACATGTGCCAACAATTAGGAAATGCTTGTTCCAGATAATTGCCCTATGTAAATGTCCCACCAATCACCCAAAGAACGAGCATTGGGTGAAAGCATTGTTCATGGTGCACCCAAAATCTTCATTTCTGGGCAGCAGATTATTCTGTGTAACCAGGGATCTGCAGGCCCATAAGTAATACATTTGTATAGGGATGAGCAATCGCAGTAGTGATCATTCGTTCCCATACAGCAGGGATGATTGCTGCACGTAAAGGCAGTTCACGCATCCGCTGAAGATCAGGAAATTATCAAGAATGATCAGTTTGGTCCGATAATCTGCCTGAGTAAAGGGGCCTAAAGCATTCTCTATGTCCACTAGGTCACCTAGCATTGTTGAAGACGTCTGTCTGTAAAATCCATCAAGATTAACCGGGATAAAGCTATCCTAACCTATTCTGGTAAAAATGATGGAATTATAACACTTAGAGGATTATCACTCAGCGTTTTTATACAAATCATTCACAAATAGCTGAATATTCCAACTTTGTGAAGTGTACGTCAAGCAAATGAAAGGAAATAGAATTTTATTAATCGCATACCACGGAATAAAAAAATTATGAGGAAAAAAATATCAAATCATTCTCGGTTGATGGATCAGCTAGGTAGGATGCCGCCTAGTCGTGGAATAGTTCAATATGAACATAATCCATAGGAAAATTCATAGGAACATAATTAAACTCCCATAGGCGCAATGGTACCGTAATTCATTACAGTCTATGGGAGAAGAAATCAAGTTAACATCACCTAGGGTGTTTTTTAAAAATATATAAAAAAAAAAATGTTAATCAATCCCCCCCATTTTCCATATTTAAAATAAAAATAAACACGATCACAAAATGCCTGAACTATTAAAATATATAAATATTATATTAATATAATGCCATAATGGAAAAAAATGTAAATGGCCGATTCGCTGCTTTTTTTGTTGCTTAACCTCCCAAATAGAACTGAATAAAAAGTCATTAAAAAGTCATATAGACTCCAAAATGGTATCAATAAAAAGTACAGATGGCAGTACAAAAAATTAGCCCTCATAAGGTTCCGTAGACGTAACTTTAAAAAAATTATGGGGATCAGAATATGGTGATACGAAGAAAAAAATGTTTAACAAAGTTTTTTTTCAGTATTAAAACACAAGAAAAACTATATAAATGTGGTATTGTTGTAATCGTAAAGACCCAGAGAATAAAGAGAACGCCATAAAATCTAAACCCACAAAACTGTGGCAGAATTGTGTCTTTTTTCCATTTCTACCCTATTTGGATTTTTTTCCTGCTTCCCACTACATCATATGCAATATTAAATGGTGACATTAGAAAGTACAACTTGTCCCACAAAAAAACAACTCCTCACACGGCTATGTAAATGGAAAAATAAAACAGTTATGGCTCTGGGAAGCCAGGGAGTGAAAAATGAAAATGCAAAAATGGAAAATCCTCCAGTTAGGTAATGGTGTGTTTCATTTCGCAGACCGGACACAAAACCACACCCTGCAGAGGTTTTGTGTCCAGTCAAAAAATGCAACAAAACCGAATGGAATGCATCCTGATCAGTTTTGTCACCATTGAGACCCTCTGCCGGATCTCCAAACCTGAATTCCACAATGCAAGTGTGAAACAGCCCTAATCTGCGGGGGCTGCACAGCTTTTTCAGTGCTCCCGCTCAGGACCTCTGTAGACCCGCTTACCCAAAGGCCTGGCCTCAGACTAGCGCTCAAAGCTGGCGCTGCCTCCTCCTTCTTGCCACTCTGCTGCTATCAGAAGAGGAGGAAATCACTGCTGCAGCCTGGCAAGAATGAGGAGGGGGCACCAGCTTCCAGCCCCCAAATAGGATTGCATGTATCTCTGCTACATTATCTGTGCTCAGTGTGATCACTGTGTTATCTGCTGTTACATAGGACTGCAGGTAACATCTACTACATTACCTGTACTCAGTGATCACTGTGTTATCAGGTGTTACATAGGACTGCAGGAAACATCTACTATATTACCCGTACTCAGTGATCACTGTGTTATCTGGTGTTACACAGGACTGCAGGTAACATCTACTACATTACCTGTACTCAGTGATCACTGTGTTATCTGGTGTTACATAGGACTGCAGGTAACATCTACTACATTACCTGTACTCAGTGATCACTGTGTTATCTGTGGTGTTACATAGGACTGCAGGTAACATCTACTACATTACCTGTACTCAGTGATCACTGTGTTATCTGGTGTTACATAGGACTGCAGGTAACATCTACTACATTACCTGTACTCAGTGATCACTGTGTTATATGGTGTTACACAGGACTGCAGGTAACATCTACTACATTACCTATACTCAGTGATCACTGTGTTATCTGCTGTTACATAGGACTGCAGGTAACATCTACTACATTACCTGTACTCAGTGATCACTGTGTTATCTGTGGTGTTACATAGGACTGCAGGTAACATCTACTACATTACCTGTACTCAGTGATCACTGTGTTATCTGGTGTTACATCGGACTGCAGGTAACATCTACTACATTACCTGTACTCAGTGATCACTGTGTTATCAGGTGTTACATAGGACTGCAGGTAACATCTACTACATTACCTGTACTCAGTGATCACTGTGTTATCTGTGGTGTTACATAGGACTGCAGGTAACATCTACTACATTACCTGTACTCAGTGATCACTGTGTTATCTGGTGTTACATAGGACTGCAGGTAACATCTACTACATTACCTGTACTCAGTGATCACTGTGTTATCTGGTGTTACATAGGACTGCAGGTAACATCTACTACATTACCTGTACTCAGTGATCACTGTGTTATCTGGTGTTACATAGGACTGCAGGTAACATCTACTACATTACCAGTACTCAGTGATCACTGTGTTATCTGGTGTTACATAGGACTGCAGGTAACATCTACTACATTACCTGTACTCAGTGATCACTGTGTTATCTGGTGTTACATAGGACTGCAGGTAACATCTACTACATTACCTGTACTCAGTGATCACTGTGTTATCAGGTGTTACATAGGACTGCAGGTAACATCTACTACATTACCTGTACTCAGTGATCACTGTGTTATATGTGTTGTAATATAGGACTACAGGTAACATCTACTACATTACCTGTACTCAGTGATCACTGTGTTATATGGTGTTACACAGGACTGCAGGTAACATCTACTACATTACCTATACTCAGTGATCACTGTGTTATCTGGTGTTACATAGAAATGCAGGTAACATCTACTACATTACCTGTACTCAGTGATCACTGTGTTATCAGGTGTTACATAGGACTGCAGGAAACATCTACTACATTACCTGTACTCAGTGATCACTGTGTTATCAGGTGTTACATAGGACTGCAGGAAACATCTACTATATTACCTGTACTCAGTGATCACTGTGTTATCTGGTTTTACATAAGACTGCAGGTAACATCTACTACATTACCTGTACTCAGTGATCACTGTGTTATCTGTGGTGTTACATAGGACTGCAGGTAACATCTACTACATTACCTGTACTCAGTGATCACTGTGTTATCTGTGTGTTACATAGGACTGCAGGTAACATCTACTACATTACCTGTACTCAGTGATCACTGTGTTATCGTGGTGTTACATAGGACTGCAGGTAACATCTACTACATTACCTGTACTCAGTGATCACTGTGTTATCTGGTGTTACATAGGACTGCAGGTAACATCTACTACATTACCTGTACTCAGTGATCACTGTGTTATCTGTGGCGTTACATAGGACTGCAGGTAACATCTACTACATTACCTGTACTCAGTGATCACTGTGTTATCTGTGGTGTTACATAGGACTGCAGGTAACATCTACTACATTACCTGTACTCAGTGATCACTGTGTTATCTGTGGTGTTACATAGGACTGCAGGAAACATCTACTACATTACCTGTACTCAGTGATCACTGTGTTATCTGTGGTGTTACATAGGACTGCAGGTAACATCTACTACATTACCTGTACTCAGTGATCACTGTGTTATCGTGGTGTTACATAGGACTGCAGGTAACATCTACTACATTACCTGTACTCAGTGATCACTGTGTTATCTGTGGTGTTACATAGGACTGCAGGTAACATCTACTACATTACCTGTACTCAGTGATCACTGTGTTATCTGTGGTGTTACATAGGACTGCAGGTAACATCTACTACATTACCTGTACTCAGTGATCACTGTGTTATCTGTGGTGTTACATAGGACTGCAGGTAACATCTACTACATTACCTGTACTCAGTGATCACTGTGTTATCTGTGTGTTACATAGGACTGCAGGTAACATCTACTACATTACCTGTACTCAGTGATCACTGTGTTATCTGTGGTGTTACATAGGACTGCAGGAAACATCTACTACATTACCTGTACTCAGTGATCACTGTGTTATCTGGGTGTTACATAGGACTGCAGGTAACATCTACTACATTACCTGTACTCAGTGATCACTGTGTTATCTGGTGTTACATAGGACTGCAGGTAACATCTACTACATTACCTGTACTCAGTGATCACTGTGTTATCTGTGGTGTTACATAGGACTGCAGGTAACATCTACTACATTACCTGTACTCAGTGATCACTGTGTTATCTGGTGTTACATAGGACTGCAGGTAACATCTACTACATTACCTGTACTCAGTGATCACTGTGTTATCTGGTGTTACATAGGACTGCAGGTAACATCTACTACATTACCTGTACTCAGTGATCACTGTGTTATCTGGTGTTACATAGGACTGCAGGTAACATCTACTACATTACCTGTACTCAGTGATCACTGTGTTATCTGGTGTTACATAGGACTGCAGGTAACATCTACTACATTACCTGTACTCAGTGATCACTGTGTTATCTGGGTGTTACATAGGACTGCAGGTAACATCTACTACATTACCTGTACTCAGTGATCACTGTGTTATCTGTGGTGTTACATAGGACTGCAGGTAACATCTACTACATTACCTGTACTCAGTGATCACTGTGTTATCTGTGGTGTTACATAGGACTGCAGGTAACATCTACTACATTACCTGTACTCAGTGATCACTGTGTTATCGTGGTGTTACATAGGACTGCAGGTAACATCTACTACATTACCTGTACTCAGTGATCACTGTGTTATCTGTGGTGTTACATAGGACTGCAGGTAACATCTACTACATTACCTGTACTCAGTGATCACTGTGTTATCTGTGGTGTTACATAGGACTGCAGGTAACATCTACTACATTACCTGTACTCAGTGATCACTGTGTTATCTGTGGTGTTACATAGGACTGCAGGTAACATCTACTACATTACCTGTACTCAGTGTATCACTGTGTTATCTGGTGTTACATAGGACTGCAGGTAACATCTACTACATTACCTGTACTCAGTGATCACTGTGTTATCTGTGGTGTTACATAGGACTGCAGGTAACATCTACTACATTACCTGTACTCAGTGATCACTGTGTTATCTGGTGTTACATAGGACTGCAGGTAACATCTACTACATTACCTGTACTCAGTGATCACTGTGTTATCTGTGGTGTTACATAGGACTGCAGGTAACATCTACTACATTACCTGTACTCAGTGATCACTGTGTTATCTGGTGTTACATAGGACTGCAGGTAACATCTACTACATTACCTGTACTCAAGTGATCACTGTGTTATCTGTGGTGTTACATAGGACTGCAGGTAACATCTACTACATTACCTGTACTCAGTGATCACTGT
Source organism: Bufotes viridis (assembly GCA_033119425.1). NCBI lineage: Eukaryota > Metazoa > Chordata > Amphibia > Anura > Bufonidae > Bufotes > Bufotes viridis. The sequence goes on from CM065590.1 coordinate 232,288,513, forward strand.
GTTATCTGTGGTGTTACATAGGACTGCAGGTAACATCTACTACATTACCTGTACTCAGTGATCACTGTGTTATCTGTGGTGTTACATAGGACTGCAGGTAACATCTACTACATTACCTGTACTCAGTGATCACTGTGTTATCTGGGTGTTACATAGGACTGCAGGTAACATCTACTACATTACCTGTACTCAGTGATCACTGTGTTATCTGGTGTTACATAGGACTGCAGGTAACATCTACTACATTACCTGTACTCAGTGATCACTGTGTTATCTGTGGTGTTACATAGGACTGCAGGTAACATCTACTACATTACCTGTACTCAGTAGATCACTGTGTTATCTGGTGTTACATAGGACTGCAGGTGACATCTACTACATTACCTGTACTCAAGTTATCACTGTATTATCTGTGGTGTTACATAGGACTGCAGGTAACATCTACTACATTATCTGTACTCAGACTTGATCACTGTGTTATCTGTGGTGTTACATAGGACTGCAGGTGACATCTACTACATTATCTGTACTCAGAGAGTTACTGTCTTATCGTGGTGTTACATAGGACTGTAGTACATCACTACATTATCTGTACTCAGCGATCACAGAGTTATCTAGTGTTATCATAGACTGCAGTGTGACATCTACTACATTATTTACACTCAGTTATCATTGTGTTATCTGTGGTGTTACATAGAACTGCAGGTAATATCTACTACATTATGTGTACTCAGAAAGTCGACGAGTCCTCTCCTGCATAACGGAAACCGGACGGATCCGTTTTTGGAGCCCATAGACTTCTATTATGACGGAATAAATAACGTAATTGCCTCTTAAGCAGGGGTGCACAACTTTTTTTGGTCTCGGGGCCGCATTGTCACATTGCTCTATTTCAAGGGGCCGCAAAAAATAAAGTTAGGCCTCATGCACACGACCGTTGTTTGATTCCGTGTCCATTGCTCAATTTTTCGTGATTTTCTGCGGACCCATTGGTTTTCAATGGGTCCGTGGAAAACTCGGCAATTGCACCGTTTGTCCTCCGCGTCCGTGATTCCAGTCCGTCAAAAAAATATAACCTGTCCTATTCTTGTCCGTGAACAACATCAAGTCAATGGGACCGTGAAAAAATGCGGATGGCCATCCATGTGTCATCCGCGTTCCGCTTCCGTTTTTTTTTTTGCATTAGGCCTAACTTCTCACCTTGTCCCGTTCCTGAAGTTCACAGTCCTCTCTTCCCTACAGGCACAGATCGCTCTGCAGCACTATATGGGCGGGGCTTATGCAGATTCCCGACTCCCCAACTCTCACCAATAGCCAGGGTCCTGCTCCAGTACAGAGGCAGGAGCTGTCATCCTTCCCTGTGTGGCGCTCCAGGAAGAAACCGCGCGATCAGATGTGTTGCTGTTCAGCAGGACGGGGGCCGCAAACCTTGGCTCTGGGGGCCACATTATCTGTCCTCAGAGATTTATCACTGTGTTAGGTGTGGTGTTACATAGGACTGCAGGTACTTGGCTATGTCTGGTGCTCCCATAGAAATTAATAGAGCAGCGGTGTGCATTTCCAACCAGCTGATCTGTCCATTCCAAAGGGGCTCCACGGGTTTGGGGTCCCAGTTCTCATGGATAGAGGATAACATTCTCTAACCAGAATACCCCCTTATTGGACTAAAGATAGATCACTTAAAGGGACCTGTCACCTCCACGACACATATAAAACCGACATCATTACCTTACAGTAGCCCCCAGTGTGTTCATAATCATGTGTTTCATTCCTCCATCGGTTGCTGCATACTGTATAAAAACGCTGTTTTAATCTCCATTCGCGCTATCTTTACAGCCAGTTTGAAGTCAAGGGCGCAGCGGCCTCCTTGCGTCAAGTCAAGCTAAGCCCGTCCCTTACCCGTCCTCTCTTCACTTGACGTCCTGCCGTGAGGCTGGGATAGTGCAAGTCTCGCGCATGCGCGGTGCGCTCCTTGTTACTGCACGATCCCGTCTCCGGCTCCCCCAGTCAGCAGGCTGCTATCGTCTCACTGCGCATTCGCCAGCTATTTCCATTGTGCGCGTGCCTGGCGATTCTGTTCATCAGCGTGACCACTGGCTTGCGTTAAACCGGTGTCGGGTTCCCTTTAAAGAGGACCTTTCACAGGGCGCTTTTTTTTTTCCAGATCGGCTGCTCCGTTCGTCCGCTGTGCCCCCAGTTCACTTTTCCCGCAGGTATGTAAATCCATACCATCGGTACAGGGGGGAGAAGACAGCAGCGTTTCTCAAGGGGCATCTCCTTCTCCCTGGCTGTGAGCTGCCGAATCGCCGTGGAGAGAGTCACAGCCAACGAGAAGGTGAGCTTATTTTTCAGAAACACGGCCATCTCCTCCTCGGCCATTTCTATGGGGCACAAAAAATAACTGAGCCCTGGCTCGGCTATTTCCTCTGCCGCACAGAAGTGAATGGAAGCAGTGGCCGTGCAAGAGCGGCGCGCTCCTATTCATTTCTATGGGGATCCCGAAAATAGGAACGTTTGGTGGTGGCTGGACCCACCCCTGCCGGCTTCATTTTCGGCTCTGTTTATAAGATGGGGCGGGTTCCATCTCTGGGACTTGCAGCCATCAGACAATCGGGGGCTTATAGCAAAAGGGCCACATTGTCTCAGATGGGAATACACTTTAAAGTACATCCAGCGCTGATAGCAGGGGCCATGAGTGGGGGTCTGTAGCCTCCATGCCAGATTTTAGTGCACCTGCAGTCAGACATAGGGGCAATAGTATGGACAAAAGCCCTTTATTAAGATTTTATTTGTAATATAAAAAAATATCCTACAAAATCTAAATAATAGTACAATTCTAATGATGAATTGCCTTTAAGTAGGCACTCTGGCACTATATATGGGGGCACTCTGACCTTGTGGGGGGAAGGGCCAGTATCCCTAACCCGTGCGATGAAATGTAAAGAAACCCTTCAGCAGAAGTCATCACGTCTTCCGGGATTTACTAATGTATCTTTCATTGGATAGGTCTCCAGGAAAAAGGCGCTGCGGCTCATGCCTGCCACTCACTGTGGGAAAGGTCGCGAAGCTGAGCGCTGGGATAGGTGGTTTGTCCCTTCCTGCTTTCCCTCGCTAGTGACACGGCTTCAACATGGCGGCATTTGCGGAAACAAGGAAACTTTAATGGCTTTACCGAGAGAGCAGTAACTGCAGCGGCAAGGCGCCGGTGAGTAGGCGGGTCCTCGGTGCACCGGACCTGCTGTCCATGAGAAGCTGTAGTTGACCTCCCACTCTGCGGCTTGTTAGGTTATGCTGGGACCTGCAGTTTCCTCGGGAACTTCCCACAATGCACCCCGCCTTGCTGTATATGTGTATATATAAATCTGTGTCTGACTGGGAGTTCCTATTATTCCCTACATTACAGGGGGGGCCTTGTATTTACAGGTTTTTTTCTTGTGTAACTTTATTGGTTTCTCCAGCATTTGTACAGTCTTCTGATAATGACATTGTCCTCTGTGGGAAGTCTGTCCCTGAGCCCAGTGTATACAAGTCACCTGGCCATACACATGGGCTTAGTTTTGGACTGGAACACGTCTATGGGGGCAGCTGAACTTATCAGAGGGGTACTACCTCCTCACATAGTAATGGCACATTCCTAAGGCCTGGGTGACATCTGCGTGGAGGCCTCCTTCACAGATTCTGTCACATGGGACAATATAAGTAGCATGCTGCAGGATGGCACCGGAGCTGCCCCATATCACTGACAGCCGGAGCCAGCTTTACGTTACGGCAGACGCTATGCCGCAGAGCACAGGATTGTACATGGCGCCATTTATGACTGCGTTTAATGTCGTTGAAGAAAAACATTAGGGAAGATTTATCAAAACTGGCCTAAAGGAAAACTGCCTTAGTTGCCCCTAGCAACCAATGATTTAAACTTTTCATTTTTTTAGAGCTCCTTTGGAAAATGAAAGGATGAAACTAGTTGCTACGGGCAACCAAACCAGCTTTCCTTTACACCAGTTTTGATTGATAAGTCTTCCCCACAGCCTTTCTCATGATAAAATGTATCCTTATTAAAGGGGTTGTGCCAGGCTTGCAAGGTATGCCCTGTTATGTGGATAGAGGATAACTATCTGATCGTTGGGGGTCTGACCTCTGAGACCCCCACTGATGCCAAATACATGGGTCCAGTTCAAAATATTCAGTCTTCTAAGGCAGTGGTCCCCAACCTTTTTTGCACCAAGGACCAGTTTCACGCAAGACAATTTCCCCAGGGCCCGGGTGGGGGGTTCTGGGGCGGGGCTTAGGGGGTGCTGGTCGGCGCTGACTGATTCACACGCATAACAAAACACAAGGTGCATATTCAAATATATAACTCTATATAACCCCCAATGCTTTAGATCAGCCCCCCCCATGTCAGCCTTTAGCCATCAGCCCCCCCATGTCAGCCTTTAGCCATCAGGCCCCCCATGTCAGCCTTTAGCCATCAGGCCCCCCATGTCAGCCTTTAGCCATCAGGCCCCCCATGTCAGCCTTTAGCCATCAGGCCCCCCATGTCAGCCTTTAGCCATCAGCCCCCCATGTCAGCCTTTAGCCATCAGTGCAAAAAAAAACAAAAAACACTTACCTCTCCTGCTCCTGGACGCCACCGCTTCTCATCATCGCGATCCTCTTCATCCTGCTGTCGGCTGTGTATCGCAGGCCTGCACAGCTGACAGCCGAGCCGAGGACCAGGAAGCAGTGAGTGCAGATCGTTCACCGCTTCCGGGTCCTCCGGTACTAATGAAGCGCTTCATTAGTACCACGTTAAAGACTGATTGCAGCGGCCGGTAAACAACCTTCCAGGGCCCGATCCTGGTCCGCGGCCCGGCGGTTGGGGACCTCTGTTCTAAGGGACCATTAATACCCATTGATTATGTGTGCAGATTGTTGGCCTATGGACCCATCAGCTTTAGGGCTCGTGCACACGACCGTTGTTTTGTGATCTGCAAAACACGGATACCGGACGTGTGCATTCCCTAATTTGCGGAACGGAACAGCTGGCCCCTAATAGAACAGTCCTATCCTTGTCCGTAATGCAGACAATAATAGGACATACGCAAATGGAATGCACACTGAGTCATTTCCATTTTTTTGCCACAATGAAGTGAATGGTTCCGCATTAGGGCTGAACTGAACGGTCACGGACAAATAATGTTCGTGTGCATGAGCCCTTAGGCCGAATTTCTGTTGTAAAACAGAATTCAAACAATGTCCAGCACAGGGGTCTCAAACTCGACTGGATATATGGGCGACACATACAAAAAATTTATAATTTACTGGCCACCTTTTTATATATATATATGATATATATATATGATATAGTGCTGCCGTGCCTTTTCTACTACTACATTTTTGGATTACCAGTGCGTACCCCGGCAAGGAATTGCACCCTTTCTCACTTGTGGAGTGTGCTGCTATCTAATTTTCTACTTTTTCTATATATATATATATTTAAAGGACATATATATGTATGTTTTACGATCACTCAAAAACGCAACCATCGATTTCAACGAAACTTGGTATACACATCCCTTGCTACCTCGAGAGAAATCTCAGCTCTCTAGGACGTACCGTTCCTGAGATATTCCCAAAAAATGACCTGCATTAGGCCTCTTTCACATTTGCGTTGTGAGGATCCTGATCAGTCTTCAATATGCTTTCAGGTTACCATGGCAGCTAGGACGCTACTAAAGTCCCAGCTGCCATGGAAAAGAAGCGGGGACCCGGGGGAAAAGCTATTTACCTTCCGTGCGGCGGCCGGGCGCTCCTGGATAACGTTACCGGGTCCCTGCGTCGCAGGGATCACATAGCTATGCAGTGCATTGCACCGCATAGCTATGTGATTCATTCGACACAGGGACCCGGTGACATCATCGAGGAGCGCCCCGGCCGCCGCACGGAAGGTAAATAGCTTTTCCCCCGAGTCCCCGCTTCTTTTCCATGGCAGCTGGGACTTTAGTAGCATCCTAGCTGCCATGGTTACCATTGTTAAAAGCTAAACGTCAGATCCGGCAATGCGCCGAAACGACATTTAGCTTAAAGCCGGATCCGGATTAATGCTTTTCAATAGGCATTAATTCCGGATCCGTCCTTGCGGCAAGTCTTCAGGATTTTTGGCCGGAGGAAAATCCACAGCATTTTGCTACGGCTAAAAAACGTGTCCGTACTGAACTGAAGACATCCTGATGCATCCTGAACGGATTTCTCTCCATTCAGGATGCATTGGGATAATCCTGATCAGTTTCTTTCCGTCCTAGAGTTCCGTCGTCGGAACTCTAGGACGGAAAGGAAAAACGCTGATGATGAAAGGGGCCTTAGCCAGTACAAGCCTGCAAGTCTTTCTCTTCATATCCCAACTGCTATACACACGGTCACATGTCCCTTATCAGCCAATAGAAGCTCACAGGCCCCTAGTCTCCACATACACACAGTTTTACTCCAGGTTTCCATAACAACCCAGCCATTTTTCTTCACTACTGTAGGTCAGCTTTAGGCTAGGGCAATACGACAAAATGTGTAGCATGTGACAGTAAGTTGCACGACACATAGGGCACAACTACACTGCTACATGTGTCGCGCGACAGTGTTTATAATGATAGTCTATGGCAGGGCTCGACAAATCCCAGGCGCCAGGTCGCCATGGCGACCAGGAATTTGGTCCTGGCGCCTGGGTATTTGTCAGCCCGTTCTCCCAGGTGTCAGGGCGCAGGGCCGGCGCGGACTAGGAGGCTCATGCTGCAGCCGCCCGAGCGCTCTGTATAGAGCCTCAGGCGGCTGCAGCACTGCCCGGGCTGGCGCGTCCATGAGGGCGCACCGCCCGGGCGCAGCATGAAGAGAGGAACTGACAGGAGGGAAGCGCTTAGCGCTCCCTCCTGTCAGTTCCTCATTGTAGCGTGGCCGAGCCTACCGTGGTCCGCGGTACAGGAGCATCTGTCTCCTGTAGCCCGGCCGGACTGACAGGAGGTGTGCACACAGTGTGCACTTCCTGTCAGTCCGCCCGGGTACAGGAAACTAAAGCTCCTGTACCCGTGGAGCATAAAGAGCTCGGCCGTGCTACATTACAGGCGGGGGAGGGAGGGGGAGAATGACAAGATGGGGAAAGACAATGACAAGGGGGGGAGAAAGTGAATGACAAGGGGGGGGGGAGTGAATGACAAGGGAGGGAGAGAATGACAAGGGGGGGGGAAGTAAATGACAATTGAGAAAGTGAATGACAAGGGGGGAGAGTGAATGACAAGAGGGGGAAAGAGCTGGGCGTTGTAGTGATGCGGGGACTGAGCGCCAGCTGGGGGTTGTAGTGCTCAGTAAAATGTCATGGTGCCCGCTGTGTTTGTGCCCTCCAGACCCCTCTGCCCTCTCCTGCGGACCCCTCTGCCCTCTCCTGCGGACCCCTCTGCCCTCTCCTGCGGACCCCTCTGCCCTCTCCTGCGGACCCCTCTGCCCTCTCCTGCGGACCCCTCTGCCCTCTCCTGCGGACCCCTCTGCCCTCTCCTGCGGACCCCTCTGCCCTCTCCTGCGGACCCCTCTGCCCTCTCCTGCGGACCCCTCTGCCCTGTCCTGCGGACCCCTCTGCCTTCTCCTGCGGACCCCTCTGCCCTCTCCTGCGGACCCCTCTGCCCTCTCCTGCGGACCCCTCTGCCCTCCCCTCCGGACCCCTCTGCCCTCCCCTCCGGACCCCCTCTGCCCTCTCCTCCAGACCCTGTAATCCTTGTAAGGGTTTCCACATGTCATGGCGGACGCAAGGGGCGATCACTTGGACGCTGGCAGCATCTGACGTGTCATATAACCTATTGAAGAGGGGAAGCATTATGGGGGGCCCTATATACTCGCACATTATGGGGGGCACTATGGAGAACAGGGGAAGGAATACTATGGGGGCATCTACTGGGGGCCCTATGTACTGGCATGCATTATTGGGGGGCTCTATGGAGAAGTGGGGGGGGGAGCACTATGGGGGCATCTATTGGGGGCTTTATGACGTGGCTCCGCCTGGCTCCTAACTTTTTTAGCTGGCTCCTAGATTCCAAGGAAATTTGTCAAGCCCTGGTCTATGGTGTTGCACTGCGACATGTTGCGACTGGATGTTTTTTTTTTTTTTTTGCAACTGATGTGTCGCAATCGCAGCAAGCCCCTTTATAAAGCACCCTTATAGAATCCCCAGTAGTATGCTGATCTGGAAGGCACCCCTATTGAGCCTAGTAGCACAGTAGTAATAAAACCCCTTATAGTGTCCCCAGTATCTATTGCTTCTAATGCCCTCCTGTAGTTATAAACCCCCCAGTATGCATAATGTATCCTGTAGTGCTCCATCCTGTATTAATCCCCCCAGTGCGCTTGCCTGTATTTTCCCAGTATTATGATATACCCCTCCACGTAGTGCCCTAGATTTTATTCCCCCAGTATTTTAATGCTCCGGACTGTGTGGCCCCAGTATTATTATGCTTTCGTTTGTGGTGCTCCGGCCTCTTTGCCTGCAATATTATAATACCCCCAGTAGTGCTGAGATGTATATAAAAAAAGCACTCATCTGACTCGTGTTCGCCATCTGCGTTGCGGGATACAGGCCTCTCCCAGCCTGTGGCCTGATTTTCCACATCTCAACCCAGGTGGTTACAATGACATCAATGCAACCTCCTGCATCAAGTTTCAGGCGGCACGAGGACGCAGGTGTTCGTGACCACGCAATCGCTCCGCCCAGGGAGGAGGGCGCGGGGATGTCACCATGACCTCCTGCACTGTTGTACTGCTACATAGGCCTATGATGCTGAACAGCGGAGACTGACGCGACCAGCTCCCATGTCCCTCCATTAACTGGCGCCCACTCAGAGACTTAAACTTCTTTTCTCACTGGCTTTGTCATAGTCTGTACTTGATAATCATTTGGCACTTCATATACGCGTGCCCTCAAATCCAGGTGTAAATAGTTTTGAAAACCCTAATCAAAGCCCAACAAATGCACGACAGATCCATTAACGGTACTTTCCCACTAGCGTTATTCTTTTTCGGTATTGAGTTCCGTCCTAGGGGCTCAATACCGGAAAAAAACTGATCAGTTTAATCCTAATGCATTCTGAATGGAGAGCATTACGTTCAGGATGCATCAGTTCAGTCCCTCTTACGTTTTTTGGCCGGAGAAAATACCGCAACATGCCATGGTATTTTCTCTGTCCAAAATTCCGAAACACATTAATTTCCAGTGAAATGTTTTATTGACTGATCCAGTCTGCGCATGCGCAGACCTTTAAAAGTGTGAAAAAGATGAATACCGGATCCGGTTTTCCAGATGACAACCGTAGAGACGGATCCGGTATTGCAATGCATTTGTGAGACGGATCCGCATCCGGATTAGTCTACAAATGGTATCCGTTTACATACAGATTGACGGATTCGGCAGGCAGTTCCGGCGATGAAACTGCCTGCCGGAATCCAGCAACGCAAGTGTGAAAGTACCTTAAGGCAGGGCTTGACAAATTTCCTTGGAATCTAGGAGCCAGCTAAAAAAGTTAGGAGCCAGGCGGAGCTGTGTCATAAAGCCCGAAATAGATGCCCCCATAGTGCTCCCCCCCCACTTCTCCATAGAGCCCCCCAATAATGCATGCTAGTACATAGGGCCCACAGTAGATGCCCCCATAGTGCTCCTTCCCCTCTTCTCCATAGTGCCCCCCATAATGCTTCCCCTCTTCAACACGTTATATGACACGTCGGACGCTCCCAGCGTCCAAGTGATCGCCCCTTGCGTCCGCCATGACATGTAGAAACCCTTGCAAGGATTACAGGGTCCGGAGGCGAGGGCAGAGGGGTCCGGAGGCCACAAATACAGCGGGCACCATGACATTTTACTGAGCACTACAACCCACAGCAGCCTGCGCTCAGCCTCTGCAGTCCCCGCATCACTACAACGCCCAGCTCTTTGCCCCTCTTGTCATTCTCTTTGCCCCTCTTGTCATTCTCTTTGCCCCCCTTGTCATTCTCTTTGCCCCCCCCTTGTCATTCTCTTTGCCCCCCCTTGTCATTCTCTTTGCCCCCCCTTGTCATTCTCTTTGCCCCCCCTTGTCATTCTCTTTGCCCCCCCTTGTCATTCTCTTTGCCCCCCCCTTGTCATTCTCTTTGCCCCCCCTTGTCATTCTCTTTGCCCCCCCTTGTCATTCTCTTTGCCCCCTCTTGTCATTCTCTTTGCCCCCCTTGTCATTCTCTTTGCCCCCTTGTCATTCTCTTTGCCCCCCTTGTCATTCTCTTTGCCCCCCTTGTCATTCTCTTTGCCCCCCTTGTCATTCTCTTTGCCCCCTCTTGTCATTCTCTTTGCCCCTCTTGTCATTCTCTTTGCCCCCTTCTTGTCATTCTCTTTGCCCCCTTCTTGTCATTCTCTTTGCCCCCTTCTTGTCATTCTCTTTGCCCCCTTCTTGTCATTCTCTTTGCCCCCTTCTTGTCATTCTCTTTGCCCCCTTCTTGTCATTCTCTTTGCCCCCCTTGTCATTCTCTTTGCCCCCCTTGTCATTCTCTTTGCCCCCCTTGTCATTCTCTTTGCCCCCTTGTCATTCTCTTTGCCCCTCTTGTCATTCTCTTTGCCCCCTCTTGTCATTCTCTTTGCCCCCTCTTGTCATTCTCTTTGCCCCCTTGTCATTCTCTTTGCCCCCCTTGTCATTCTCTTTGCCCCCCTTGTCATTCTCTTTGCCCCCTTGTCATTCTCTTTGCCCCCCTTGTCATTCTCTTTGCCCCCTCACCCTTTGTCATTCTCTTTCACCCTTGTCAGTCTCTGTATGCTCCACGGGTACAGGAGCTTTAGTTTCCTGTACCCGGGCGGACTGACAGGAAGTGCACACTGTGTGCGCGCTTCATGTCAGTCCGGCCGGGTACAGGAGACAGATGCTCCCTGTACCTGCGGACCATACAGGGCTCGGCCACGCTGCAATGAGGGAGTAACAGGAGGGAGCGCTGAGCGCTTCCCTCCTGTCAGTCCCTCTCTTCATCCTCGCCCACATGGATGCGCCAGCCCGGGCAGTGCTGCAGCCGCCTGAGGCTCTCTATAGAGCGCTCGGGCGGCTGCAGCATGACGGGGGCCGGCACTCCTAGGACGCGCCGACCCTGCGCCCGGCCACCTTTGCAAACAGACTGACAAATACCCAGGCATTTGTCGAGTCCTGCCCTAAGGAGCTTATGGGTAGACTGGGAACTTAAAGTTGTCCTCCAAAAAAAATAAAAAATTGTCCCATGTTGTAGGCGGGTCCAAATAGACAGAGTGGTGCGGTCCGTGCGGAGCAACAGAAGTAGGGCGGACAAGCAATTCTATAGTGGCAAAAAATACTGCCGCCTTCACCACAGTATTCAACTGTATCACTGTCCTGAAGACAATGATACAGTTGAGTTCAGGATGGCACCTGTGGCTGCTGACCAGTTGTATAAGTACCTGTTGCTCCTAGCATGATTAATACTGAGAGCATCAGATCCTTATGTACCCAGGCAGCGGCCATGAGGAGGGCTTGGGCAGCCCCCTGGGTATCACCAAAAATATAACCACTAGTAGGGTGCTGGTCCGCACCCAAACATCCACATATGTAAATATATAAACGCCTGCAGTATTAGAGCAACAAAAACCTATAGAAGTATACTGGACCACGCTTTAATCAAAATAATCTTTATTAACAATACAATAAAAACATGCGGCAGCATGTATAATATAGCAAAAAAGTGACACAGAGAGAGGGGTGCACAAATGGGCGACATCCAGGAGAGAGAGACACAGGGCAATATAAGTATAAACATCAATAAATAGCAAGTGCAAAGAATAACAGATATAAATACATCATGTCAATGCATACCCATAGTGTGTCTCTCCTCTGGGATGGCGCCTGGGTATCAGCCCTCCGTGAAATTTCCCTGTAGGGTCTATGGCCAGTCCACCCCTAAAGATGCTGTTCATACACAGATTTTGACAACCAAATCTGCCAGGCAGCCGCACAGAAACCGGCTCCCATTGCTGAGATTTATGACTGCACGAGTGGTAGCAATGCCACTTTATGAAAATCCGCTCTTTTTGCACGTCCTCGTGATCCTGTGATAGACTTACATCTACACACAGCAGCCAATCTGAGAATGAACCAATGATAAGACGGGAGGGAGCATCAGTAAATGGAACTGAGTGCACTAATGGCTTTATCAAGTTATAATTTTTAGAACGGTACAACCTGTTCTTTGGAATTCTTTTCTTAAATAGCAATTATGCTGTGCTTGCCTTCTCCTTGTCCAAGCATGGATGATGTGCAGTTAGGGTCCATTTACACGTCCGTGTGTGTTTTGCGGATCCACAAATCCGCAAAACACGAACATCGGCGATGTGCGGTTCCCCAATTTGCGGACCGCACATCGCCGGCACTCTCATAGAAAATGCCTTTTCTTGTCCGCAATTGCGGACAAGAATAGGACATGTTCTATTTTTTTTCGGGAACGCGATTGCAGACCCGGAAGTGCGGATCCGCAATTGCGGACCCGGCCGGGACATCGTCTGTCCCTATTGAAATTAATGGGTCCGCAATTCCGTTCCGCAAATGCGGAACAGAATTGCGGACGTGTGAATGGAGCCTTAAAGTGACCTGTCAAGTGATTCTGCTGCCTTTGCCTTCCCTGAGAAAAGAATATACACACCAGTACCGGCAGAGCTGTCAATCATCACGTGTGGGCGGGGTAATCAGGACTCCTCATGTCTCTTCTAGGAGTCCTGTCAGGATTTGATCTCACAGAGCTCAGCTTCTTACATTCTATCATATGCTGATGTCAGATAGGACAATAGAAATCATCTGCCAGATTCACTTTGTGTCTCTTATAATGTATCTAGTTTCACAGAATTGGACTTTTGGTAAAGATTTGTATTGCCTGAAGTAGAGAAAGGAGTATGAAATGCATTATCCATGCTTGTCACTTCTTTTACATTATTAGGGCTCATGCACACGGCTGTTGCCCCGCTGTGGGGCACCGTATGTGTGCATTTGGCATCACGGATGCTGATCTATTCACTTGAATGTGTCCGCAAATCCGGAGGTGCGGAACGGAAGCACTACGGAGTGCTTCCGTGGTGTTTTGTTCCGTGCTTCCGTTTCGCAAAAAAGTAGTGCATGCAATACTTTTTTGCGGTGCGGACCATCGATGTGGATCGCGGACCCCATTCAAGTGAATGGGTCCGCGATCCGCATGTGACTGGCCCATTGTCGTGCCCGTGCATTGCTGACTGCAATTTGCGGTTCGCAGCACAGGCCCGGCCGGCACACGGCCGCGGGCATGAGTCCTTACTAAGTAATATGATTTACGTTTTCAGGTTGGTGCTAACTCTTTTCTTTTTATTTGTAGGCTGCTTGGTGAAATGAGACAAATCAGAAACGACTTGGACATTCTCCATGAAAAGTCAACAATCCATTTTTTGTGAAAAAGACACTAGCCGCCTGTTTACATGTGTAGGTCACTCCGTTACTGCGTTAGTCACTGTTTGCATGCAGCAATGACTCGACTGGAAGAGGCAAACCGAGAGGTCAACATGCATTCTTCTGTCCGATATCTGGGCTACTTAGCCAGGATAAGTCTCTTAGTGGCCATATGCATGGGTCTTTATGTTAGGTGGGAACAGACGGCAGATGCTCTGATACTGGTGATCTTCATACTGGGGCTGTTCATCCTTGGAATTGCAAGTATCCTCTACTACTATTTTTCCATGGAAGCTGCCAGTCTGAGTCTTTCTAATCTTTGGTTTGGATTTCTACTCGGTCTCCTTTGTTTTATCGACAACTCCAAGTTCAAGTACGACGTAAAAGAAGAAGCTACGAAGTACCTGCTTGTTTCCTCCATCGGTATAAGAACGATGTGTGCTCTAGTGGAGAGAGTCTGTGGATATGTTCGCCATCGTCCTACTCTCCTGACTTCGGCAGAATTTTTGGAATTAGTTGGCTTTTCCATAGCTAGCACCATCATGCTGGTTCAGAAGTCCATCAGCATCATCTTTCTGGTCTCTGCATTTGCTCTGATCATTATTGACTTACGAATGAAATCCTTTCTTGCACTCCCAAACCTGGGGACTTTTGCCATCCTCGCCCCCTTGTTGTTTTTCCCATCATTGGAGATTCCTGTTAATCCTTATGCATTGTCCTGCTTTTTCTGCTGCATCATCAGCGAGCCACTTCTTGATGTCTATTTCAGTGGTCTTTCTGTCACCGAACGGTGGAAGCCATATCTCTACCGGGGCAGATTCTGCAGAAGGTTTTCAGTCATCTCTGTTGGATTGATTGAAGTGGTATTTTTTGTTCTTGCTGCCTTTAAACTAAGTGACTTAAATCTTTGGTATTTTGTCATTCCAGGTTTCTCCATCTTTGGTATTTTCTGGATAATTAGTCATATTATATTTTTAATTACTCTCTGGGGTTTTCATACGAAGCTTAATGATTGCCATACAGTATATTACACACACAGATCAGATAACAGCCTTGACAGAGTTATGGCATCCAAAGGAGTGCGCCATTTTTGCCTAATTTCTGAACGTTTGGTGTTCTTCAGCCTCCTAGCAACAGCGATTTTAGGTGCTGTTTCTTGGCAGGTGAGTTCAAAAAGTTTTCCTTTTCATGTAACGTGCATGTGGTGTTATATATTCTCTCTAGTAATACATCTTGCCCTCTTAAATGCTGTGTACACCTTTGGGGCAATTTTTACATTTTATTTATTTTACTCATTTTGGGCTAAAAATCATTTTTTCAATTGGCCTTTATTAAAAATATTGAGCCGTTCTGTCACAAAGGGTTGACTGTTTTTCTAGCTGTGTGAATGTACTTTTTACTTTCACTTTGTGCTGGTCATTTAATGATCTTTATCTCTAAATTACTTAAAGCTCATAAACGCTTATTTAAGCCACATTCCTATCAGTAGGTTAAAGTGTAACTGTCAAGTTTTCAAAAAATAAATAAAATTTCAGCACATGTTACTGCTGCAGCATTATGCATAAAGTAATCATTAGTTTCTTCACATACCACTGTTTTCCTTGAGTTTTTCCCTCAGTTACGGCTGTTTTAACCCCTACAATATGAGAACCTTCTCAAGATGGCTCCTCTGCCGGTTCTCTGAGGCCAAAACTGCCTTCCCTCACTTCCCATACACACTTGCTGTAGCCAGCAGCTCCCTGACAGCCAATCAGATCGGATTACTGAGAGACACGCCTCCTCGCCCTGAAGCCTAATGCAGGCATGCAGTGTGAAGAACCGCCCCTCTGTCTTCTGTTTACACTAAAGGGAAGACAGACAAGCCCTAGCAATGGTCTTTTAAGGGAGCAGTGGAAAGGGACAGAGGACATTAATGAAAGCTGTTATTATAAGATATTTATAGATCTTTTGACAATCATTGACAGACTAACTCAGGTATACATGCCTAGCTCTAATAAACTAGCAAATAAAAAAAAATTGAGTTACCCTTTAAGAACTGAGCTACAATGGTCGTCCGAGAGATGGAGCTGTCCGGAACAGAGTGAAGATTCAGATTCTGCTACTAGATAAACTCAAAGCTGCACAAAGACAGTGGTTCAAATTTTTTTTTTAAAGACCAATTGAAAAAAATGATTAGTAGCTCAAAGTTAGTGCAATGCAATAAAAAAATTGTCCCCAAAGGCTTTCATAGCCTTTAAAATTTTTGGGTCTGCATCGGCCGTACGTGAACCAGGAGTTGCAGGATCCAATAGCATTCGAAGTATATCGCTGCTGAAACGAAAACACTACAGACTGGTAAACTGTCCATTTTAGATGGCTTGGTATTGTTCTGCTATCATAGCCACACCCTTCACATATATAGCGCATTTGGTTCAGAATTTGCTCCATGGCAACACTACAAATACAGTACAATGGAAGTAAATGGGTTTAACAAACTACACATATGTTGGAAAAAATCTAACTATGCTGTGTGTTTTCAACTCTACAACATGCATGTGTCGTGGATTATGGACATGCATTTCACTCACTGCAGTGGGCAAAATCCATGGCCACGTCCGCATTGAAATCCGATACGTAATCTGCATGTAACAATTTCAACTAAATGGAAGCTACAAGATTGACCCATGAGGGCTAATTTCTGATGCTGTGATTTCCTGTCCTACTGGCAGCTCTGCTGTCCTGTACTCTCAGGACCATAAATCACTATAATGAGTTCAAGTCAAACCAGCAGTGGTCGGTCCAGGAAATGCAGCCGTCGCATATAGCGCATCTCCCCGACTGAACACGCTTGTGTGAAACTATCCTGAGTGGAAATCTCAGGAAAGGATTATTAGCACTGCACTTGTCTTATTGTCACTACCTGCGGCCTTCACAAGTGGCGCAGCAGTATCTCTCGCCCGTGCAGCATGCTCCACATCCATCAGGTCCATCCTGTTGTTGTATTGCACTTCTCTGATTATTTTTGTCATTAAGTAGCCATCTATAGAACATAGTACTGTTCACTTCCAGCCTTTAATGTGTCATGTATTTTTAAGCTCTTGTGACGGTGCCGACAAGTTCTGCAGTGACAGGCGGTACAGAAGCTAATTCTGTCCATATGGAGAAACATTCCACATGAGAGATTCTTCCGCTGCCTGTGTAAACTGCTGTCCGCATTTAAAATACTGCTTTAGTACTTCTAGATGACTCTTCTTAGTGTGAAATAAGATTATTCTATTCAGCTTGAATATTGTCTGCGGTTGTACTGGTTTTGTGACTTTTTCACCTTTTTATTTATGTTGTAGCCTTCCAACGGGATCTTTATGAGCATGTTTCTGATTGTACTACCCCTTGAGTCTATGGCACACGGATTATTCCACGAACTCGGCAGCTGTTTGGGGGGAACCTGTGTTGGTTATGCAGTTGTAATTCCCACTAATTTTTGCAGGTATGTTGTCCTTTTACTATAACAAGTGATTTCTGTGCAAATCTTTTTTTTTTTTTTGTCTCCCCTGTAGCTTTTTCTAAACACATTGGAGGAGCGCTAGCATTCTGTCACATATTGAAACAGAAACTAGGAGAATATGGTTTGCGCCAGTGTAGCCATTTTGTAAATTAATTCACCCTATTATACTATTGATGTTTGCCTACATTTTCATAACGATCCTATTATCCTTTCTTAAAGTTTGGGAAGTGTGGGAAGAAATACATACAAACCTTATTATGATGTTGTCCTTGGTCAGATTCAAACTCGGGAGCCCCAGAGCTACAAGGTGACAGTGTCAGCCACTGAGTTACCTTGCTGGCATTCTCAACATATTAAGAAAAATGGCCAGCACTCGCTTCGTTGCACGTTTGCACGGGATAGGACAAATACCACGTTCAAAAACTGAAGAAATCCCAGCAAAACGTGACTTGATGCTCATTTAGGAATTTATTGCAAAAGAAACAGTATGTCCCATATCCAGGACGCGTTTCGGCTAGCAAGCCTTTTGTTGAAAAAGGCTTGCTAGCCGAAACGCGTCCTGGATATGGGACATACTGTTTTTTTTTTTGCAATAAATTCCTAACCCTGGGTTCACACCTGAGCGTTTCTGAGACGCGCGTTTTTGTCGCGCGTATTACAGCGCGTATTGTAGCGCGTTTTTGCAAATAGGAAACGCGCGTCATACGCGCGTTCGTGACTCGGGAGACCAATTGAAAAAGGCATATTTACACTTTAACGCGCGTTTTACGCGCGTTACCATTGAAGTCTATGGGAGGAAAAGCGCGACAAACGCCCAAAAAAATGCTCCTGAACGAGCTTATGTGTCGGGCGTTTTACAGCGCGTTTTTACGCGCTGTAAAACGCTCAAGTGTGAACCACTCCCATAGGGATGCATTGGTTTTCATCTGTTGAGCGTTTTACAGTGCGTTTGAACGCGCTGTAAAACGCTCAGGTGTGAACCAAGGGTAAATGAGCATCAAGTCACGTTTTGCTGAGATTTCTTCAGTTTTTTTTCTCAGCATATTAGACAAAGCATGTTATTTTATCATAAAATACTTTTCACTGTAAGGTTTATTTTCCTCAATTAGTCTAGCTCCCTTGTTTTCACTTTATTTCTACGTCATTTGCAGTTTTCTTTTATCCCCCGTGCTTGAATCCTACTTCCTGGTTTGTCATGTGACTGCTGTCCGTTCATGCCTTAGGCTGGGTCTACACCACGACATTTCTCACGCGACATAGGGCACAACTACACTGCAACATGTGTCGCACGACATTGATGTCGCACCAATGTCGCGCTACAATTTTTATATTAATAGTCTATGGTGTGGGGGTGGGGGCCGGAGCTTAGCATCACACATCAGACACTCCCATGCTCCTCCAATCAAATACCACCATTTATTAAAACTGCTTTATTCGCAGACAGTCGCAGAAAAATCTGTCGTGTCGCAGTCACTGCATGTCGCAGTGCGATACCATTGACTATTATTATAAAATTTGTCACGGTACAAATGTCGTCGTGTAGCCCTAGCCTTAGGGCAGTGAGATGTGTTCTGACATCAGCAGGTCATGTGACACTTGTCATACCCCTTGTTCCTACCAGTGATGCTCGCGTGTCCTGCATTAGCAGGCTTCAGTGCAGGACATAAGCCACAGCAACTTAGTATCAAATCATATTTGCAACAGGGTGCAATGACAAACTAATACCTTTTAGAATAAAGCAGTTTTAATAAATGGTGGTATTTGATTGGAGGAGCATGGGAGTGTCTGATGTGTGATGCTAAGCTCCGGCCCCCACCTCCACTACCTGATCCGGACCTTGCAGGTCATGTGGAGAAGCCAGGGACATGAGGGCGGTGGGGACGCCGCGGGAGAGAAACTGTACAGGCTGCCCAGCCCAGCCTAATCCAGCCTGGTGCAGCTTCCTTGGAGGTGACAGTGGCGAGTCGGATCTATCTGGGGAGTTGGTGAGAGCTGGTTGCTGGCGGTGTTCAGCTCAGTGTGCCTGCTGTGACGGCTTGTGTGTCGCTATTGAGAGGAGGAGAAGTGATCCAGCTGGAGAGGCGGTTGGAGGGTAGAGGTGTTTCCTCCGGTGTATGAGCGAGGGTGCTTTGGACTGGGTCTTTCCGACTGACAGCCTGTGTTTCCTTATTAATCGCTCACTAACTTCCAACTAATGTATTCAAACTTCTCAATACCCTCCTAATTGATTAATCTGGATTCTGGACTGTGCCTTCCTTACAGATAGCCTGCGTCCCCTTACTAACTGTTAGTTGACTCCTAACTATTGAGTTTCTAACCGAAAAACTTGTTACTAATCTGCGATCTTCTAACTTTTAACTAAGTATTCTCGTTGCAATGCCGCAGAAAAAAAGGAAGACCAGCATGGGTCTAATGCTAATAGACTCTCAGCTGTGGGTGCTGGGTTCGAAACAAAATCTTTGACACCCACAACCCCCCATCGAGAACCCCTTACCCTAGGAAAGAGATAGGGGAGGGGACGGACCTCTGTTTGGAAAAAAACATACAGTTAAATGCCTCTGAATTAAAAGAAATGGATGTTGTAATAGGTGACTCTGACCCCAAAATGGTTAGGGAGATCCTATACTGTGTTACTAGGCTGGAGAGTATGATGGGGAAAGTGGTAACACAGATTGGGGGGATTCAGACAGATGTGAGCTTGATTAAAGATGACCTAGTAAAGTTGCGGGAAAGTATGCAGGAGATGGAGAGTAGAATATCGCCAGTGGAAGATTTACTATATAGCAGACTAACGTTGCTATGGAGAATAAATTAACGGATTTGGAGGATGAGTCATGAAGAGTAAATCTGAGATGTGGGAATAGCTGAAGGAAAGGAGGGATCGGATTGTGTTGGATTTATGGAAAAATTGATTCTTGAGAAATGTAAGCCTGTCTAATTATTTTGCCATAGAGAGAGTGCGTAGAGTCCCTAGTCAAAAGAGAATGCCAGGAGAATACCGAAGAATAATTTTGATTACGTTTACATGTTAAAGAGACCGTGAGCCTGTGTTGAACGAGTCCCTGAGAAGTTGGTAATAGATGGGACAAAAATAGAGTATTTCCGGATTACTCAGTGGCTACTAGTGCTCAAAGGAACAAATATAATAATATAAAAAAGAGACTGAGGCAGGCTGGGGTGAAATATAGCTTGGTATTTCCAGCTAAACTTTGAGTGGTGTATCAAGATCTTTTCTTTTCCGTCACCCAAAGAAGCAAATGAATGGGCAGATATGAAGGGCCCGTGTGAAGTGTAGCAATTGATAACTTAAGTCCACTTGTTTTTTTTGTTTTTTTTTTTGTTTGTTTTTTTTGGGGGGGGGGGGTTACACAGAGTGTATATGGATGAGTATGGAGCTCTCCATTTTTACAGAATTTGGAGCAAATCGGTGGGGGGTTGGATTATGTGCCCTTGAGAGAGAGTTTTTTTTGTTTTTTATTCTTTGAATGATAAAAATTATCTCATTTAATGTATGTGGGTTAAGAGAGAGGTTGAAAAGGTTTGCTATTTTTGACTGAATAGTGAGACACTTTCCGGCCGTCATCTGCCTCCAGGAAACACACTTGGATAAAGAATTGATAAATTGTGTAGAAAAAGATGAATAGGAGCACAATATAACTCTTTATATACATTATATTCAAGAGGGGTTTCTATTTTAGTGCCTAATAAAGTTAATTATGAATTTAAGGCAGATGACTGTGGCAGGTATCTCTTTTTACAGTGCAGGGTCAATGATGTACCGATAGTAATTGCAAACATATATATTCCACCTCCGTATAAACCTGATGTACTATGAGTTGCAGAAATATATCATTGAAAGACAAGAGTGTAAATTGATTGCAGTGGGTGATTATAATGCAGTGATGGTCCCAAGTAAAGACAGACTATTTAGTAGTAAGATCTCGTTGCACTAATCTGGCCAGGTTGATAGCCGAGTTTGATTGGGTCGACGTTTATTCTTGTTACTCAAAGACACATCAAACCTGGTCAAGGATAGATATGATTTTTGGTAATAGAAAACTGCTGTAAAGGAATATAACAAATATAAAATATATTCCTATATCTATGTCATATCATTGTGCAGTGGTAATAGAGATCCGGTCTTTGACTAAACAGGTTCCAATGGTATTTAGATTTATTCCCCACTAGAGTTGAGCGAACACCTGGATGTTCGGGATCGAGAAGTTCGGCTGAAGTTCACGAAAATGTTCGGGATCCGAACTCGACCCGAAGTTCACCCCGAAACCCGTACCCCATTGAAGTCCATGGGGACCCGAACTTTTGGGCACTAAAAAGTCTGTAAAATATCCCAGGAAAGGGCTAGAGGGCTGCAAAAAGCAGCAAAATGTAAATCCCCTGCAAACAAATGTGGATAGGGAAATGAATTAAAATAAATAAAAATTAACCAATATCAATTGGCAACTTGGAGGAGGAGGCGGAATAGGAGGTTGGGGTGGCGTCAGATGGGAATGCTATGGGAGTTGAAGTTCTCATCACAGCCAAATGAGGATTTATGTCTGCCTGCAGTGCCACAGGCCTCATTCATAGACTCAGGGCCATGGCACCCGCAAAGAGGAGAGCGGCCCTGTAACAGCAACACAGGCCTCAGGTCAACCTGCAATGGAACAGGCCATTATCATTTATGTAGGCCCCTGACACCCAGACAGAGGAGAGGTCAGTTGACAGTAAAAAGAGTATAATGTCTCCCACCACGACAACAAATGATTAAACGACATATAGTCCACTGACACCCACACAATGGGGCGGTCATTAGACAGCAAAAAGAGTTAAATGTCTGCCACCAAGACAGCAAGCAAGTACTTGAAAGTTAGGCCCCTGACACCCAGACAGAGGTCCCATAGCAGCAAAAGAGGCATCATGTCACCCACCAACGGAGAAGGCCACTTTCAGATATTTAGACCCCTGGCACCCAGAAGGAGGAGAGGTTCATTCAACTTTGCATTGCCCCAAAATAATGGTAAAATTAAAAAAAGAGTATTCAATAAAGAAGTGCCCTGGAGTACAAGAATATATGGTTAAGGGGAGGTAGTTATAAATGTCTATTCTGCACAAGGAATGGACAGGCCCTATGGGATGCATGCCAGCATTTTAAGGAACGTCAGCTTGTCCACGTTGGCTGTTCGTTTGTCAGTAATGACACCACCTGCCGTGCTGAGTACATGTTCAATTGGTGGTGCAGTTAGCTGTGGCGTGGTGACAAAACTTTTCCACATCTCTGCCATGCTAACCTTGCCCTCAGAGGAACTGGCCATGACACAGCTGCCTCTTGCTCCTCCTCTGCCTTCGCCTTGGGCTTCCACCTGTTCCCCTGTGACATTTGGGAATGATCTCAAGAGCGCGTCTACCAGCGTGCGCTTGTACTCGCGCATCTTCCTATCACGCTCCAGTGCAGAAAGTAAGGTGGGCACATTGTCTTTGTACCGGGGATCCAGCAGGGTGGCAACCCAGTAGTCCGCACACGTTAAAATGTGGGCAACTCTGCTGTCGTTGCGCAGGCATTGCAGCATGTAGTCACTCATGTGTGCCAGGCTGCCCAGAGGTAAGGACAAGCTGTCCTCTGTGGGAGGCGTATCGTCATCGTCCTCAGTTTCCCCCCAGCCACGCACCAGTGATGGGCCCGAGCTGCGTTAGGTGCCACCCCGCTGTGAACGTGCTTCATCCTCCTCCACATCCTCCTTATCCTCGTCCTCCAGTAGTGGGCCCTGGCTGGCCAAATTTGTACCTGGCCTCTGCTGTTGCAAAAAACCTCCCTCTGAGCCACTTCTAAGAGACTGGTCTGAAAGTGCTAAAAATGACCCCTCTTCCTCCTCCTCCTGGGCCACATCCTCTTCCATCATCGCCCTGTGTTTTCTCAAGGAGACATAGAAGTGGTATTGTAATGCTGATAACGGTGTCATCGCCACTGGCCATGTTGGTGGAGTACTCGAAACAGGGCACACAGGTCTCGCATGGAGGCCAAGTCATTGGTGGGGAAGTGGTGCTGTTCCGCAGTGCAACTCACCCGTGCGTGCTGCAGCTGAAACTCCACTAAACTCCAGCATGTGCAAGGTGGAGTTCCACCTGGTGGGCTCGTCGCATATGAGGCGGTGAGCGGGAAGGCCGAAGTTACGCTGTAGCGCAGACAGGCGAGCAGCGGCAGGATGTGAACACCAGAAGCGCGCACAGACGGCCCGCACTTTATGCAGCAGTTCGGACATGTCGGGGTAGTTGTGAATGAACTTCTGCACCACCAAATTCAGCACATGCGCCAGGCATGGGATGTGCGTTAAACCGGCTAGTCCCAGAGCTGCGACGAGATTTCGCCCATTATCGCACACCACCAGGCCGGGCTTGAGGCTCACTGGCAGCAACCACTCGTCGGTCTGTTGTTGTATACCCCGCCACAACTCCTGCGTGGTGTGGGGCCTGTCCCCCAAACATATGAGTTTCAGAATGGCCTGCTGACGTTTACCCAGGGCTGTGCTGAAGTTGGTGGTGAAGGTGTGTGGCTGACTGGATGAGCAGGTGGAAGAAGAGGAGGAGGAGGCAAAGAATGATGCCCTGCGATCCTTGGCGGCAAAAGGACGTGCACCAAACAATTCTCTGCCTGTGGCCCAGCCACCACTACATTTACCCAGTGTGCAGTTAGGGAGATATAGCATCCCTGGCCGTGCTTACTGGTCCACGTATCTGTGGTTAGGTGGACCTTGCCACAGATGGCGTTGCGCAGTGCACACTTGATTTTATCGAATACTTGTTTGTGCAGGGAAGGCACGGCTCTCTTGGAGAAGTAGTGGCGGCTGGGACCAACGTACAGTGGGACAGCCACCGCCATCAGCTGTTTGAAAAAAAAAACCCCGCAAGGGGTGGCCACGTGCCGGAACCTGACCCTAGGCTCCTGACCCTAGAAAGGTCCTCCAAAGCAGTGTGTCTCAATGTACACAACAGGGTCTAGTAAACCAGCATGATAATAATAACGAAGAATCTCCCCGAAGGTGCACGTATGGCGTCCCAACGCGTTTCATCAACAATCGCACCTATAAACATAAGAGCCCTAGATTCATCAGGGGACGCTAGGCCCACTCATAGAGACATGGAGGATTACAGCCCAAACAAAAACATCTGGAAATCACATACAAAAACGTGACCAAAGATCACATACAGACATGTGACCAATAATTGCAAAAGAATATCAACAGTTCACATGACAATCCAAATGACAGGGAGCAACGTATGGCAGCAGCCTCCTGAGGGAAACACTCTGTGGTCCCAGCAGATCGAGGTGTATGACCTCCGATCCTGCAAGTCAGATGCGCCTTCCTCTGGCGCCAAGCCTAGGTGTCCAGACAGTATTACATTTGGCTAGCCACAGCTGGAACACCAGATTTAGGGGATTGCTATTTTGGCAATTAAATTTCACCCCTCAATAAAATATAGAAATTTCTATCCTGAGTTTCTGAGGGTGACAATAAGCACAGCCAAGCCCCTGATGTAGGCATGGGCGTAGCTATAGGGGGTGCAGAGGTAGCAGTCGCTACCGGGCCCAGGAGCCTGAGGGGGCCCAAAGACCCTTGTGCCGCATAAGAAGACACACAAAGCACTGAGGGAAGGGGGGCCTAAGCTGAACTCTTGCACCAGGGCCCATGAGCCGTTAGCTACGCCCCTGTATAAGGATATAGCAATAAAAACCCTACTATTGATAGATTGATGGACTTGGTGGCAGCTTGTGCTGGTGCACCACAAGACACAAAATGGCCACCCCAGAAAAAAGTGACAGAAAAACGCTCTGTGCAGCCTAAAAACCAGTGACCAATTAACTAGCAGAAGTTGAATGATTCACAGCTGTAGATCGATCAGTTCATTAGGTGTTTTTGCTGACTTTTCCCTGCCTAATCTCGCCCTCACATAAGCTGCGTCCTCTCCCTACACTAATCAGAGCAGAGTGACGTGCGGCGCTACGTGACTCCAGCTTAAATAGAGGTTGGGTCACATGCTGCAATTGGCCAATCATAGCCATGCCATTAGTAGGCATGGCTGTGATGGCTTCTTAGGGCAAGAAGTAAAAAGCTAGCTGATTGGCTACTGTGCAGCCCTTCAGAAAGCGGGAAGAAATCGCCAAACAACGGACCCGAACCCGAACTTATTTGAAAATGTCCGGGTCTGTGTCCCGAACACCCCAAAATTCGGTACGAACCCGAACTATACAGTTCGGGTTCGCTCAACTCTAGTCCCTACTGGTTTAATTGGCTAAAAGATAAGGATTATATTAAGGAAGAATTTAAGTTTTATTTTTTAGTTAATAGAGATTCAACCAATAAGCAAGTGGTTTGGGATGCTGCGACGGCATTCCTGAGAGGAATATTGTTTAAACAACATCGCTATTTTTGCAGAGGGTGATAGAGTGGGGCAAGCTTTTGGCTAATATAATAAAAAATAAAAAAAGTTACATAGGTGCAATAAAGAATAATAGTGGACAAATTGTAAAAATCCTGGAACAGATCAGTAATGTATTTAGCGTATACTATCAAGAATTGTATAAATCAAAAATTCTGTACAAAAAGGAGGAATCGTGTCAATATCTAAATGACATTCCCTTCCGGAAGCTTACTGAAGCTCAGAAAAATCAATTAGAGAAGAATATACAATTGGAAGAATTAGTAAGAGCTTCAAATTCAACTTGGGATAAAAAGGCTGCGGGAGGAGATGGGTTACCATTTGAGGTATATAAGGAACTTAGTCAAATACTTCTCCCAAAATTAATGAAGACCTTGATTGAGGCTAAGAGGTCAAAAAAGTTGCCCGGCTCAATGGACGAAGCTACTATCGTTCTCATCCCAAAAAAAAATCTGAAAAAGATTTATTAAAACCAGAGTCACATAGACCTATCTCATTGTTGAATAGCGATATTAAGTTATTAGCTAGGGCAGTGATGGCGAACCTATGGCATGGGTTTTAGAGGCGGCACTTAGAGCTCTCTCTGTGGGCACCTGCAACCTGGAAAAAGTCTATAGTGTACCAATATGCCTTAGACCTTTTCTGCCATTCATCAGCCCCAGGACACTCTATGAACAGCACAGGCAGTGCATTAGATGTAGGTTATTAAGCTATTATAGCTTAATGATAAAGTATATGAAAGATATACTGTAATGGTATTCAGGTTAAATTGATGTGTTGGCACTTTGCGATAAACAAGTGGGTATTTGGTTGCAGTTTGGGCACTCGGTCTCTGAAAGGTTCGCCATCACTGAGCTAGGGTATTAGCAGATAGGTTAACAAAAGTAATAAAAACAATAATAAATGAAGATCAAACGGGTTTATTCCTGGGTGATTGATATATTCTAATATAAGAAGAGTATTTATGAACATTGAGGGAAATAAAGATAAAACTAGTAAAAAAAAGGGCCGTCACTCGATGCAACTAAAGCATTTGATTGCATAGAGTTGGAATATCTGTGGGAGGTTCTTAAATGGTTTGGTTTTGGGGATTTTTTTTATAAGTTGGATTAAATTGATTTATTCACACCATAGGGCGAGGATGGGGTGATGTCCCTGCCCTTTGCCCTCTTTAGGGGCACTAGGCAGGGATGTCCCCTATCCCCGCTACTCTTCGCAATTGCAATAGAGCCACTAGCGTTAATTATTAGAGAGAATGAAGATATTAAGGGTTTTCAATCTGGTAATGTAAGGGAGAAAATAATGTTGTATGCAGATAATATTTTATTGTTTTTGGGTGACACTGATTTTGAGTTGGATAAATTGATGGGTATAATTGAAAAATGAGGATATTATTCAGGATCAAAAATCAATTGGGAAAGTCATATTTGATTTTACTAGGAGAGGGATAGGTGTTTTGACGTACACGTCCTGGATAGGGAAAGTAGTTTTAAGTATTTGTGAGTAAATATTGCACAGAGTTTGGGTGAATATGCCAAATTGAATGTGTTCCCTTTTATAAATGAATTGAAAAAAGAAATTCACATCTGGAGAAGTTTACCATTGTCAGTGATGGGTCGAATTAACAAATATTAATTGATAAAGATGGTCTTTCTTCCTAAGATTCTTTATGTGGTCCAGTGTGGTATTTGTATTTTCTAGTTTCACAATTTGGGTATAGGAGTGGGGGTAATATAACACCTATACTGAGTTGGCATTTAAAGAAAATGGGATTGAAGGATAATCAGCTTAAGATGGTGGAGCTATTAGAATCCGGAATACTGGGGAGCACAAATACTGATAGTTACCGTATATCTTTAATCTAATGGATCATGTTTGGAGAGAAATTAAAACAAATTATGAATATTAACTCTTACGGACACAGGATGTACCGGTACGCCCTGATGTCCGAGTCCTTAAGGACACAGGATGTACCTGCCGGCAGTGATCGGAACAAGATACCTGCTGATATCATTCAGCAAGTACCTTGGCACAATGCCGAGGGGGGTTTTGTGACCCGCCCCCACCCAGTATTGGCGACCACTGCAAACCGCAGGTCAATTCAGACCTGCGGTTTGCAGCGCTTTCTGTAGTTTCTGATCCCCAAGGTCCCCCGCCTGCCTCCTCTCAAATATTCCATGGTGGCTGAGTGGGTACAGCAGAGTGTCAGCACATTGCTGACACTCTGCTATAAACGGCTGACATCTGTGCTGGTATTGCCGGTGCTGTATGGAAGGGGTTAACGGGAAGGGAGCTCCCTCCCTCTCAGATCGGAGGCTGCTGTGCCTTAGCATCCCCCCGACAGGATGGGATTACAGAGGCATCCCTCCCCATCACCCGCTGCTCTGTTCTGGCAATGTTCTGGTGATGGCTACCATGGCAACAGGACGCCTTCACAGGCGTCCTGCTTGCCATGGTAATAATAACTCTGATCAGACTGTGTAAAGTAAAAAGTACAGTACACCATATAGTGTAGTGTACTGTATTATACAGACATCAGACCCACTGGAACTTCAGGAACCAAGTGGGTCTGGGTAAAAAAAATTAAAAAAAAAAAAAAAAAAAACACTTATCACTGAATAAAAATTTAAGAGATAAAATACACTACACATTAGGTATCACCGTGTCCGTAAAAACCTGCTCTATATCATTAAAAAACCCCATTAAAAAAAGGTGTAAAAAAAAAGCTATTTGTCACCTTACATCACAAAAAGTGTAATACCAAGCGATCAAAAAGGCGTATGCTCCCCAAAATAGTGCCAATCAAACAGTCATCTCATCCCGCAAAAAATGATACCCTACATAGGAAATCGCCCAAAAAATATGGCTCTCAGACTATGGAGACATTAAAACATGATTTTTTTGTTTAAAAAATGATATTATTGTGTAAAGCTTAAATAAAAAGTATACATATTATGTATCGCCGCGTCCGTCACATGACCTAACCCCTCAGATGAACACAGCAGAAATAAATATATAAATACGGTGTCAAAAGCCATTTTTGTCACCTTACATCACAAAAAGTGTAATAGCAAGAGACCAAAATGACATATGCACCCCAAGATAGTGCCAATCAAACCGACCTCTCATCCCGCAAAAAATGAGCCGCTACATAAGACAGTCGGCCAAAAAATAAATAAATAAATATGGCTTTCAGAATGTGGAGACACTAAAAAATATTTTTTTTTTTAAAATGCTCTATTATGTAAAACTGAAACAAAACACCTCAAAAAGTAGAGAAAGGAGCAAGGCAGCTCTCACCAGCTGTAGAACACCCTCTGTTCACGGATGCCGCACCTGGATGCGGGAGTATACAATCAGAAAAGAAGAAAAATCCAGCTCAGCTCGGGTGACTCGTATTCTTAGACTTTATTCCAGCGGTAAAAACTTCATACAAAATGCGAAAAACTGTTACGCGTTTCAGACCCCCATAATATCTGGGTCCTTCTTCATGACATGTGTTTGTCATGAAGAAGGACCCAGATATTATGGGGGTCTGAAACGCGTAACAGTTTTTCGCATTTTGTATGAAGTTTTTACCGCTGGAATAAAGTCTAAGAATACGAGTCACCCGAGCTGAGCTGGATTTTTCTTCTACCCCAAAAAGTAGTCATATTTGGTATTGTCGCATCCGTAACAACCTGCTCTATAGAAATAACACACGATCTAACCTGTCAGATCAATGATGTAAATAACAAAAAATACAGCTATTTTTTGCAAATTTTCAATTTTTCCAGTAACAAAGCAAGGGTTAACAGCCAAACAAAACTCCATATTTATTTCCCAGATTCTGTGGTTTGCAGAAACACCCAATATGTGGTCGTAAACTGCTGTATGGCCAAACGGCAGGGCGCAGAAGGAAGGGAACGCCATTTGGTTTTTAGAAGGCAGATTTTGATGGACTGGTTTTTGACACCATGTCCCATTTGTAGCCCCCCTGATGCACCCCTAGAGTAGAAACTCCAAAAGTGACTCCATCTAAGAAACTACACCCCTCAAGGTATTTAAAACTGATTTTACAAACTTTGTTAACCCTTTAGGTGTTCCACAAGAGTTATTGGCAAATGAAGATGAAATTTCAGAATTTCTATTTTTTTGTCACCTTGCCTCAAAAAAATTGTAATATAGAGCAAGCAAAAATCATATTTGCCCTAATATAGCACCAAGAAAACTGCCACCTTATCCCATAGTTTCCAAAATGGGGTCACTTCTGGAGTTTCTACTGTAGGGGTGCATCAGGGGGGCTTCAAATGGAACATGGGGTCTAAAAACCAGTCCAGTAAAATCTGCCTTCCAAAAACCATATGGCGTTCCCTTCCTTCTGCGCCCTGCCATTTGGCCATACAGCAGTTTATGGCCACATATGGGGTGTTTCTTTAAACTGCAGAATCAGGGCAATAAATATTCAGTTTTGTTTGGCTGTTAACCCTTGCTTTGCTACTTAAAAAAATTGATTAAAATGGAAAATTTGCCCAAAAAAAAATCGAAATTCTGAAATTTTATCCCCATTTGCCATTAACTCTTGTGGAACACCTTAAGGGTAAACGCCGTTTGTAAAATCAGATTTGAATACCTTGAGGGGTGTCATTTCTAGAATGGGGTCATTTTTGGGTGGTTTTTATTATGTAAGCCTGACAAAGTGAAAATTTCAAGATTTTCTTCTAAACTTCTAACCCTTGTAACGTCCCCAAAAAATAAAATGGCATTCCCAAAATGATCCATACATGAAGTAGACATATGGGGAATGTAAATTAATAACTATTTTTGGAGATATTACTATGTATTATAGAAGTAGAGAAATTAAAACTTGGAAATTTTCAAAATTTTTGGTAAATTTGGTATTTTTTTTATAAATAAAAATGAACTTTTTTGACTCAATTTTACCACTGTCGTGAAGTACATTATGTGATGAAAAGCAATCTCAGAATGGCCTGGATAAGAAAAAGCGTTTTAAAGTTATCACCACATAAAGTGACACTGGTCAGATTTCCAAAAAATGGCCTGGTCCTTAGGGTGAAAATGAGCCCGGTCCATAAGGGGTTAAAGAGTACACAGATTTTACCCCCATATGGAGTAATATTAATTTGATAAATTCTGAAACTTAAGTATTATGTAAATTGGGGAATATAAGGGAATTCGTTTGTTGGGGATATATTAAAATATTTTGAAACACTGGAAAAGAATTTGGGATTTCGAATAAAGAGTTTTTAAAATATTTGCAATTAAGGGATGCAATTAACTCCTCGTCGGTAGATTTAGAGAAATGGAAGAAAGATAATGATGGTTTATCGGATGAGCAGTGGGGGGATGTATTGAGGAATAGACTTTTGGTCTCATCGAGGGCCTCGCACGGGGTCTCTCAATTTTTTATTTTTTTTATTCATAGGCTATATAGTTCGCCTCTACTACTTAAAAAATGGGTTTGAAACCCACTGATGAATGCTTTAGTTGTGGCATGGAACAAGCAGGCCTATTTCACTTAGCTTGGAGATGTCCAAAACGGTTCCGATACTGTTCTTAGATAGCGGATAATGTTAAAAAAATGATGGGAGTACAAGTAGAGGAAGATCCAGTGGCCTGCATATTAGGTGGTACAATATACTTTCGGGTTTCTAAAATCGATAAACAGATATTCTGTAAACTGCTGTTTTAAGCAAGACTTCTCATTTTTTTTTTTAATTGATTGAAAAAGACCCACCTTCTGTGATAGAATGGAGGAGATTGGTGGATAATATGAACAGAGAGGATAATGTATATTACATACATACATACATACATACATACATACATTTTTTTTTTCTCTTTTTCTCTTGGGGATGATGGGTTTGGGGAGGGGGGGTCTTTTTTATGATGTGTTTTGTAAATGCATAAAAATTAAGTAGTAAAAAAATAAATATATATATATATATATATATATATATATATATATATATATAATTTAATTTTTTTTATTTTTTTTATTTTTATTTTTTACACTGAAATGTTCTTTTTGTTCTCTCTAAACCAGCCCTAATGGACAACCTATGTTACTTCCACCTGAGCATGTGCAGGAGCTTAACCTCAGATCGACCGGAATGCTGAATGCTATTCAGAGGTTCTTTGCTTCCCACATGATAGAGACCTATGGATGTGACTACTCTACAAGTGGACTTACATTTGACACCATACAGACAAAATTAAAGTCGTTCCTGGAGCTAAGAACAGCGGATGGGCCCAGGCATGATACCTACATAATATATTATAGTGGACACTCCCACAGCACTGGAGAGTGGGCTTTAGCAGGTAGGTTTTAACAAGGATAACGTGCATACATTCTGAGCTGTGACCCTGTAGTTGTCAGGAGCATGCATAAAAACACATTGTACACACACAATCTGATTTCTTTTAGATCTTTTTCTTTAGGGGAGTCCTCTCCTGCATAACAGAAATGGGACGGATCCTTTATGCAGGCCATAGACTTCTATTATGACGGAATGCCTCTAAAGACATTCTGTTATGCATTCCGTCATAGAATTGCGTTATGGTCCGTGGTAACGAAATCTATAACGCACTTCTGCTTTTACCACCAAACGAAGCGTGAACGAATTTCATAACATGAAATTCGCTCATCTCTAATTATAATGCGCAGCCATAATGTGATAAGTGAGGCTGGGCACCAGCTGCCCTCTGTATAGCAATCTTCCCAGTGGGTTACATTGCCAATCTGCCCCTGGCTCCTTCGTGTTCAGAACTATTCTTTGGCTGAGCAGCTGCTGTGTATTGAATGCAGCAGCCCGCACTGTACACAGGCTTCAGAGATATGAGCAGCACACTCACATTTGAGTTGTCCATCTGGATTCGGGCAAACTGTATATGTAGCCACTATAAATGCAAACACAATGCAACAGCACGATTGAATTTACTGGGATGTGGTGACTAACCCCGTTTGTTTCTTAGCAGTCTGCATTGGAGATGTAAGATATGGCTGACTCCATTGGTCGTGCACTCCTAACTAATCTGTCTGTCCCACAGGCTGATTTTAATTAGTGCACGTATAAAGCCTTTTCTTCCTTTCATTTATTGGAAGCCATTTGGCACCAAGAGAGGTAAAATACAAAGTGGGCTCAGCATGCATGTGGGACCTGCATTCTCTGAATTTAATGGAGGCCATTGTGGCACCAAAAGAGGTATAATATAGTGTGGGCTTGGCATGCATGTGGGACCTGCATTTCCTAAATTTAATGGAGGTCAGTATGGCACCAGCGGAGGTAGAATTTAGTGTAGGTTCCTATCCTATAGAGATCACCTTGTCGTTGGTGGACAGGCACAAATAATTTTGTACAAAATGTATTTGCCAAGAATCTCACATTTATAACGTAGCATTAGGACATTTTCTATATTGAGTATGGCACTATTGTATTCACTTTATTTGTGTTTGCAGAGTGCTGTCGCATTGTTTGCTTTTGCGCTTTCAGCCAGGGCGACGTGCGCACTGGGATGTGCTGACCAACCCCCATTTCTTTTTTTTGCAGTCCACTATAAATTATGTATTATTGTAGGGTCCCTCAACCGGCATTCCAAATTTGTGTGGTCCCATCCCCTGACCTTTTGTACCCATTTTATATAAATTGTAAACTTTTATGGACAAGACTTGTACTGTATTTAGTTTCCGCTACTATTATTATGGTATTTAAATAAACTATTGTACTATATGAGCAAATAATACGTAATTCAATATTTAGAAGAATTTTTTTTGTGATTATTGCTTATCACGAACGTGAGCCTTTAAATTTCCCTATATCATGAAGTGCCACAGCCTGGCATGTGCAATAATTCCTCCCTTTGTCTTACATTTGAAGGTGGCGAGACTTTACGCTTCGAGACTCTCCTGGAGTGGTGGAGGGAGAAGAACAGCACCTACTGCTCCCGTCTTTTCATTGTGTTGGACACAGAATGCTCACAGCCCTGGGTTAAGGAGGTTCGAAAAGTTAATGATCAATATATTGCAGTTCAAGGAGCAGAAATGGCTAGAATAGTAGACATTGAAGAGGCAGATCCCCCACAGTTGGGTGATTTTACTAAAGAATGGGTGGAGTACAACTGCAATCCGGACCACAACATAAGCTGGTCTGAGAAGGGACGCACCGTGAAAGCATTATACGGAGTGTCAAAGCACTGGAGCGACTACACCCTCCATCTACCGACGGGGAATGATGTGACAAAGCACTGGATGATTTATTTTCCTCGCGTTACTTACCCACTAGTCCATCTGGCTAACTGGTGCGGAGCACTCAATATTTTCTGGGTGTGTAAAGCTTGTTTTAAGTGTTTAAAGAGATTAAAAATGAATTGGTTTCTTCCAGCGGTTCTTGACACCGGCCAAGGCTTTAAACTGGTCAGATCCTAATTGCCACCCAGAATAAAGTATTGTATAGCTGTTAGAGATCTATTCACATATAAATCTATTTAGATACTTCAGTACATTTGTAAAGAGGTTTTTCACCCTTGCTGTTTCAGCCGTGCACTGCTCTGTTACATCTGTCTCAGATACAAGTATCTCCTCAATTTTTTTACAAGTTGAACTTTGTTACTGAATTTCGTGTATTCCATATCTGTATCAGTGAGGGGTTTGCTCTGAATTAATCTGAAGGGAGTTGAGCTGTGCTGTAATCTATGGTTGTGTAACATTCAACACAACTGAAGACAATTTCTACAGAATGTGATCCATGTGGATTGTAAATTCGACCTTGATCCCAAGGGGTCTGTTTTCAGAAAAATATTTATTCCGAAGGACAGACCATTCTTTCTGTTTTATCAGGTTCTTTACAGACAAACGGCTATTCTTATGATTTCTGTCTAAGAGGGTCCTAAAAGGGTCTGTACACATTTTAACCATTTGTATTGCCCCTATGCATCTTAGAATAGGGGCAGAGAGAGTGAAGTAAGATGTAAGCTGTATTTATTCATGGTCATTGCAGCCACGTCGAACCGTGTTTTACATGCAAATGCTTACTCAAATTTCACCTTTATTCAGGTAATTTAAAAGTGATTTCCTGTGGTCACCTTTCTGAAACACACGGGAGAGAAACCGTTATAAAGATTAGGGAGGAGCGAATCGATTCTCAAAAAAATGTTGTTCTAATAGGAGCTCCGTACAGTATTAGAATGTATTGGCTCCGATGAGCTGAAGTTATTGCTTAGTGAGACTTTGTGTTATAACTTCATAAATTAATTTGTACTGTAAAAAAAACATTTTCCGAACTCTGGTTCGGTTGGAATTGAACCCGAGTTCGGGAAATGGATTTTCATCCGAAGTCGACTCGCTCATCCCGAATAAAGATGTTTGATGGAAAAATAACATAAAGGATCAGATTTTTTTTTTTTTTGTAGAGTAGGTAGAAATGTTCTTTGAATGACTTAGGCTGTGTTCACATCACATTTTTGTCCCACTGGCTGACCTGTTACATGTGCACCTGGCAGTTGAAGGCATCTGTGTTGGTCCCATGTTCATATGTGGCCGCATTGCTAAGAAAATTGTGTTTTAATATATGCAAATGAGCCTCTAGGAGCAGTGGGGGCGTTGCCTTTACACCGAGGGGCTCAGCGATCTCTGCAACTGTCGTACCCCGTGCACTTTGATAGACAGGACCAGGCGGTGTAAATGTCATCATCCCTGGCCCTGACTTCTCCTAAAGTGCATCTGACGCGTCCTGTGCACTTTAATTGACTTTAGGAGAAGTCGGGCAATGCCCCTGTTGTTCCTAGAGGCGAATTTTATGACTTATATGTTAAACAGATATCTCAGATGGATGCCATACAGTAGGAGCCATCACCATAGGCTTCCATTGTAAAAAGAAAAAAGTATCCATAAACATATACGGTTTTTGCTGGACTCTAGAGGATGGGAAAAGCAAAGTGTACTACACATGCACTCTCCCCCGACGTATATGTTAAATGTAGGACGAAAACGTGATTTGAACATTACCTGTGTTGTTTGATTGATGTCAATACATGGTACTATTAAAGGGGCTTTACAGGATTAGAAAAATGTGGTTGCTTTTTTTTCCCCCCAGAAACACCACACCCGTCCATAGGTTGTGTCTGATATGGTAGCTCAGCTTTGTTGAAGTGAATGGGACAATACCACATACAACCCGTGGATAGGTGTGGCATGGCTTTTGGTAGAAAGCAGCTATGTCTTTGGATCATTTTGCAGCCCTCTTCGCGTTTTGTATGATAAAAGTATTTTGGTGATGTATTTTTGCCATTTAATACATAATTGCACTCTTGTTGTCATCGGATACATCATAGGCTGTATTTATTTAGAAAGACACAATTTAGTTAAATTCTTGTGGAGGGCGTTCAGCCTCGCCCTGTCACCGGCGCCTATGGTTTCCCCAGAGGAGCTACATTGTAACCCTAACTGCAGCTCTACAGCCCTGGTAACCTCCGCTCAGTCAGTGAGAGTTGGGGGCCGCGCTAAATTCATACATGCCTGGGCCTGTCTGATAAAAGATTATACATGTTTTGTATTAACTGTGCACTGTATACCTTTGCGACAGACTATGGACTGCACAGCCAATGTCGGTGAACAACGCGGCTGTATAAACCGAGTCCATGGAGTGTTGTAGGCATTTTTTGGAAATATCATTTTCTGCCAAACATTGAGGTTCATGTATAAGAAGCTTTGGAGGTAGGAAATACAATTCAGTCTTGAAAAAAATAATTAAAGGGGTTCTCTGGTAATTAAGAAAATAAAAATACTTCATTATTTTATTATAAATACATTCCTAAATACCTTTCATTAGTTATAATAGCTCATTTTGTCTTTGCAGCAATCATTAGGAGAAATAAAATGGCCGCCTTTCTATTAGTGCACGCAAAACCTGTTCTAATCACACAGCAGGACAAGTTACTTCACAACACTGAGCTAAAGAGCTGCCTCATCCTCCTCTCTGCGCTGCTTGTCAGGGATTATGGTCCCTAATAAAGTTTAATATGATCTTCAGCTTAATCTCTGTAGGAGCGGAGTTTATGAGGAGACATTAGGTACAGAGAGGAGGGTGGGATAAGGCTGATGAGCAGCAGCTCTTGTATGCAGTCTCCATTACCATAGGCTGTCCTCTCTGTAATTGATGTCTTCTCATGAATTCCATTCTTACAGAGATTCAGCTTAAGATCTAATTAGCTATATTCAGGATCATAATTCCTGACAAGTAAATCAGAGTGAAGGATGAGGCAGCTCTTTACCTCAGTATTGTGAAGTAACTTGTCCTGCTGTGTGATTACGACAGGTTTTGTGTGTACTAATAGGACGGTGGCCATTTTATTTCTCCTAATGTTTGCTCTCTAGATAAAATGAGCCATTATAACTAATGAAAGGTATTTGAGAATATATTTATAATAAATTAATATTGAAGTATTTTCATTTTCCAGGGTGGATTTGATTTAAATCAAACTGATTTAATTCATAGTTTTCTACATAAAGACTAATTCTTGCTGGTAAAACTTATAATATGCAAGTAGATGAAGATTTTTAGAATAACAACTTTTCATATTAGTTTTTTTATCCCCAGTTTAATAGGTTAATCATTCATATTTGGACAACTTTTCTGTTGTACTTAGGAAGGAGAAAAAATATTGTTTCTATTCTGTTCACTGAACTTCTTTAAACGTAGCACTGAAGGGGTTGATTCTGTATTCATTGCTTTGTAGAAGTTAGGATTAAGGCCTCATGCACACGACCGTTGGTGTTTTGCGGTCCGCAAACCGCGGATCCGCAAAACACGGAAGCTGCTCTGCGTTCCGCAATTTGCGGAACGGAAAGCGGCCCATTGTAGAAATGCCTATTCTTGTCCGCAAAACGGACAAGAATAGGACATGCTCTATTTTTTTTTTGCGGGAGCACGGAACGGAGCTGAGTCAAATTCAGTTTTGAGAACTTTACAAGTAAACCAAGCATCTGTGATAATATCTTGTAGGCAGAGAAACTGCCCAATAATCGTACAAAAACCTCTGGAAGAGCATGACATTGTGAATGGATTAATGGAATTTATTTACCAAAAACATTAAACATATACAACCTTATTCTACATAATTAAAAAACGAATCTTTATTACATGATGGAATAACCTTTGGATTGGAATATATTTTCCTTTTAAAAAAGCATTTTATATGAAAAAAATCCAATTTAAATTAAAAAAATCCGATATTTTTTTTTTTTTTTTAATTATTGATTTTTATCCACCCTGTCATTTTCTTAATTCCCGGAGAACCCTTTAAGATATCTGCCGAAAAACCGGTTGATACTTGATTTTTTTAATGATCTTCTGACACTTCCATAAAAAAAAAATGAATTAATAAAAACTTTAAAATGAATGGCCACCTTTGAAGACTTAAAGGTATACAAATAAAAAAAAAACTATAGCACTCTGAAGTAGATACAAGGTTCAGTCACTTTATTTAATTCATGGCAAAACAATGTGTGACGTTTCAGTCAAATAAACCTTTTTCAAACAATTTGCCAATGAAGAAGTTAGTAAAAAGGTGCTGGCGCTGTGTATAGTGAAACTTCACAGAGATATGCGCTGCGCATATGTTTTGCCATAAATTAAAATAAACTTCAACTTCAGAGTGCTATAGTTTTCTTTTTTGTAAATTAAGGCTTGGCAACCCTACTTAAAGCACCCGGTCTGGAATACAAAGAGTGCCAAAGAACCAAATTTGCTTGACATAAAGGTATATATAGAAATAAATAACATTTTGGACCTGGTAAGATTAAAAACCTTGTACTTAAGGGTGGACATTCACTTAAAGAGCCTCTGTCAGCATCACACTAGTTGTATTGCCTGGTAGTGTTGATCATGCTACCTTAGTTATATTTGTAGCTTGCATCGTTCCCAAGGTATCAGCATTTTTATTATTATGCAAATTAGCTGGTTCGAGCACCAAGGGGCCAGCCTGAAGCCTTGGAGCACTACAGTTGTAACACCCATCCCCTCTGTGTCCCCCTCCCCTGTGATTGACAGGGCTAGAATACCTCTCGTCTTCATCTGCAGGACATTTCTAGTAAAATGCATGATTTTGAGATCACACTAACACCAATTAATAATTCAACCTTATTAGTGATTTCACTGATTACACTGATTACAATTATAAGACCCCACTCTCACCAACGTGGACAACTGGTTTCTGGTTATATGGCTAAATCTTTTTTTTTTTTTTTTTTTTTTTTTTATGAAGGGCTGATGAAGACGAGATGTACCCTAGCCCTGTTAATCACAAGGGATGAGGGGGGCACAGAGGGTATGGGCATTAGAACAACAGTGCTCCAAGGCTTCTGGCCAACTCTTTGGTGCTCGAACTAGCTAGTTTGCATAATAATACAAACGCTGATATCTTGTGAAAACGTAACTATGGTATCATTTTTATTAGCAGCATCAACCCTACCAGGCCTTATGACTGATTTAATAGGGTTGATCATGCTGACAGATGCTCTTTAAAGACCTGTCAGTCAAGTTTATAAAAGTATGAGCAATGGGATATTGCTCATAGTAAACTTCTTTCCTTTTTTAACGCATATGTTATTTGGCTGAGATGTGTTCTGATACGAAAGAAAAATGAATTACTCTAAAGACCTTTCATACATGAGCCCCACTTTGTGTCACTCAGTTTTGTAAATGTATTCCTGTGAGTGTGTTTTACATAGTGAGTCAGTCTGATTAATCCCTGTGCAGATGTCGCTAGGAGCATGTAATGCACCAGAAAGATCTCAGGGACTCAGTATTGAAATATACAGATTTTCTTGGCTTATGCTTATTTTATTTTTATTTTTCCTTTTTATACCTTATCTACAATATATTTGTATGAAATCTATGCAATGTATTACAATGTGTTAAAATGTAAATGCAGTTAGTTTTTTTTTGCTCCACAAATTCAAGGCCTATTGTACCAGTGTAAGTAAGGGGCTGTTCACATATCATTTTTGCTGTACATCAAGCGGATATCTTTAGACGTAAAAAAAAAAAAGTACCACAAACGTATGCAATTTTGTGGTTATCTATCTCTCTTTTTAACGTAAACATTTGATGGATGTGCATACATTTCAATTTTTATGTCATGTTTTTGTGAGACCTTTCTTTTTTTAAACAAAGATTTGAAGTGTATCAAATGAAGAAGGAAGTATATGGACAAAGACAGATCTCACGCTTTCATCCACCTCCTGTTGACTGCAATGTAAAAAAAAGTATACATTTCTGTATGTTTTGTTTTTTTGCAGGACTGAAAAGTGTGGTATTCTATCCTGAAAAAAGCTAAATTGTGACAGAATCAAAAGTATGCACTTTTGATCTATATTTGCTCGATTATAGTTCCTGGGTATGTCAAGCCTTACTTTTCTATAAGCCTTTTCAGTTTACAAACGTATTGACCTACACTAAAAATGAGATATGAACAACCCCTAACACATTGGTGGCTGCTCCTTTGTTTGCATTTTTTTTATATATATACTATATTATGTCAAATACATAAAATTTGGTTTAAACTATTCAGTTATTCGATTACAAAAATCTTTTTTGTGCATCTGTAAATAAATTGTTCTTAAAAAAGCTACTGCTTGTGCCTCTCAGATTTTGTTTTAGATTTGGCTACATATGTGGTGCCGAGATTATTGATAGCTTTGTTAGGGTTTTAACCTGGTTCCGACCACCTTACGACTATATACGTCAGCGTTTGGGACTTTAAATATGGCGCCCGCTCGCGAATGCAGCGGGACGCCATAGCCTCCAGGTGCCTGCTGTTTTAAACAGCAGGCACTTAGGGCTAATGTATGCGATTGACTATAACATTGCCCACATACATTAAGGGCTCTTTCACACAAGTGTGTGCAGTCCAGAAATCACGCCCCGTGTGTGAGCATGATCCTCCGTTCTGGACACTGCAGGAGCACATGGCATTGTACGGATTTATAATGCTATGTGCCTCTACATGGCCTTTTACGAGATCATACTGACATAAAGCTGTCACTATGATTCTGTAGCAATAAGGTCATGCAGAGGCACATCTATACTAATAAAATCCCTGTGTCCCTGACGTCCGTGCGTGTGTGCCGAATACTGAACTGCGCATGCGCGGCGCACAGAGCATTTGGCACACACTCAACGGACACTGTTCAGATGTTGCCAGGCGGCAGGGGGCCGGTATATACAGACTGCTCAGTATATTCTAACTTGAAGCGTCCCCATCACTATGGGGACGCCTCTGTGTTAGAATATACCGTCTGATCTGAGTTAGATCG
Organism: Bufotes viridis; assembly: GCA_033119425.1. NCBI lineage: Eukaryota > Metazoa > Chordata > Amphibia > Anura > Bufonidae > Bufotes > Bufotes viridis. Next base: position 232,329,176 of record CM065590.1, read on the forward strand.
TGAAAACTCAGATCCGACAGTATATTCTAACACAGAGGCGTTCCCATAGTGATGGGGACGCTCAGTTAGAATATACTGAGATGTGTGCAGACCGGCCCCTGCTGCCTGGCACCATCTGATCTCTTACAGGGGCTGTGATCCGCACAATTAACCCCTCAGGTGCCGCACCTGAGGGGTTGATGTGGGGATCATAGCCCCTGTAAAGATCAGATGGTGCCAGGCAGCAGGGGGCCGGACCCCCTCCTCCCCAGTATTAAAATCATTGGCCAGTGGGGCCTCCCCTACCCCCCCTAATTAAAATCATTGGTGGCCAGTGCGGCCTACCCCTCCCTCCCTCCCTCTGACAGCGGTCGACAGCAGGAGGAAACGTGGGCCCGGAACTGTCTCCCTCCCGTCCCCTGTCTGCTCCCTCCCTTCTCTGGCCCAGCAACAAGGTAAGCCAAAGGGGGGGGAGGGATCAAAGTATTTGTATTTCCTCATGTGCTGCCAGCGTGCCTGCCTGCTCCATACCCCCTCTGCTCTCTATGCAGCAGCGCTTTCATTCCCCTCCCCTCTGTGCAGCAGCCCTTTCATTCCCCCTCCATGCAGGAGCCCTTTCATTCCACCCCTCCATGTGCAGCAGCCCTTTCACCCCCCTCCGTGCAGCAGCCCTTTCATTCCTCCCCTCCATGTGCAGCAGTCCTTTCATTCACCCCCCTCCGTGCAGCAGTCCTTTCATTCACCCGGCCCTGTGTGCAGCCCCTTCATTCACCCGGCCCTGTGTACAGCCCCTTCATTCACCCCCCCTGTGTGCAGCCCCTTCATTCACCCGGCCCTGTGTGAAGCCCCTTCATTCACCCCCCCTGTGTGCAGCCCCTTCATTCACCCCCCCCCCGTGTGCAGCCCCTTTATTCACCCCCTGTGTTCAGCCCCTTTATTCACCCGCCCCCGTGTGCAGCCCCTTCATTTACCCTTCCTGTGTGCAGCCCCTTCATTCAGCCGCTGCTTGCAGACCCTTCATTGGGGAGGGGGCGGCGGGTTGGTTGGGGGCGGCGACGGGGAGGGACCCCATGGATCAGTATTGCACCGGGCCCCGCTCAGAGTTGAAATACTATGAATAACTGTTCTTATAATAACGATCTTCACCTCTTCACTTACTACATAGTGAGGCAGGAGGCCGGGCGGGCACTGGCAGTGTAACTGATTACGTCATGCGCCTGCACTGCCTGCTTCATTAATAAAGTAGGCGGAGCAGGGGCGTCACTTAGTGAGTTACTCTGCCAGTGACCGCCCGCCCAGCCTCCTGCCTTACTATGTAGTAAGTGAAGAGGTGACGATTGTTATTATTAGTACAGTTATTAATAGTATTTCTATTCTGAGCGGGGCCCGATACCATTACATTCACAATAAACAGCGACACTGTTATGGGGGAATCTGTGGATGAAACATAGCATACAATGCTATGTGTCATCTACAGATACTCCCATAACAGTGTCAGCCACAGATCCCCCCCATAATAGACCCCCCATAACAGTGTCAGCCACAGACCCCCATAACAGTGTCAGCCACAGACCCCCATAACAGTGTCAGCCACAGACCCTCCATAACAGTGTCAGCCACAGACCCCCCATAACAGTGTCAGCCACAGACCCCCATAACAGTGTCAGCCACAGACCCCCCATAACAGTGTCAGCCACAGATCCCCCATAACAGTGTCAGCCACAGACCCCCCCATAACAGTGTCAGCCACAGATCCCCCATAACAGTGTCAGCCACAGATCCCCCATAACAGTGTCAGCCACAGATCCCCCATAACAGTGTCAGCCACAGATCCCCCATAACAGTGTCAGCCACAGATCCCCTCCATAACAGTGTCAGCCACAGATCCCCTCCATAACAGTGTCAGCCACAGATCCCCTCCATAACAGTGTCAGCCACAGATCCCCTCCATAAGTGTCAGCCACAGATCCCCTCCATAAGTGTCAGCCACAGATCCCCCATAACAGTGTCAGCCACAGATCCCCTCCATAACAATGTGTGCTCCACAAATCCCCCATAACAGTGTGTCCTCCGCAGCTCCCCCATAACAGTGTCATCCGCAGATCCCCCATAACAGTGTGTCTTCCGCAGATCCCCCATATTAGTGTCATCCCAGATCCCCCATAACAGTGTCATCCGCAAACCCCCCCATAACAGTGTCAGCCGCAAACCCCCCCATAACAGTGTCAGCCACAGATCCCCCATAACATTGTCATCCACAGATCCCCCCCCATAACAGTGTCAGCCACAGACCCCCCATACCAGTGTCAGCCACAGACCCCCATAACAGTGTGTCCTCTACAGATCCCCTCCATAACAGTGTCAGCCACAGATCCCCCATAACAGTGTCCTCCACAGATCCCCCATAACAGTGTGTCCTCCACAGATCCCCCATAAGTGTGTCCTCCACAGATCCCCCATAACAGTGTGTCCTCCACAGATCCCCAATAACAGTGTGTCCTCCACAGATCCCCATAACAGTGTCTCCCAGATCCCCATAACAGTGTGTCCTCCACAGATCCCCCATAACAGTGTGTCCTCCACAGATCCCCCATAACAGTGTGTCCTCCACAGATCCCCCATAACAGTGTGTCCTCCACAGATCCCCCATAACAGTGTGTCCTTCACAGATCCCCCATAACAGTGTGTCCTCCACAGATCCCCCATAACAGTGTGTCCTCCACAGATCCCCCATAACAGTGTGTCCTCCACAGATCCCCCATAACAGTGTGTCCTCTACAGATCCCCCTCCATAACAGTGTCAGCCACAGATCCTCCATAACAGTGTCAGCCACAGATCCTCCATAACAGTGTCAGCCACAGATCCTCCATAACAGTGTCAGAACTAATGTTCTAGCGCCCGTTATTGTAACGGGCCTAATGTCTAGTAGCATTATAAATCAGTACAATGCTGTGTGCTCCTGCAAGACTAGCAGTGTCCAGAATGGAGGATCACACTCACACTAAGCATGATTTCACAACTGCACACACTCGTGTCAAAGAGCTCTTAACCCCCAGATACCCAGTATCTGTTAGCATGGCACGCACCTCTCTCAGCGTACACCATGTTCTCCTCAGCAGCACAGTGGAGAAGGAGGGGGTCCCTCCCTCCCCACTGTGATCCACTGCCACCAATGAGAAGAGCTTTGGCCACTTATTTGGCCACATAAATGTAATGTATCCCTAAATACAAATGTAACCTACAGCTGCCAGCTGTATCACATACTCGGCACCCAGCCTCAGAACCGCAGTAATTAACCCCTCGGATGCCGCACCTGAGAGGTTTGACAGGGATCACAGCGCCCTGTAATAGAGGCTGGGTGCCAAGTATGTGATATAGCCAGCACCCGCAACCTACACTTAATTAATGGTTTCATTTTCATCATTAGTGGCGCAGTGCACCCCCCAAACCCCGGTATTATAATCATTAGTGGCACAGTGTGCCCCCCCCCCATCCCAGTATTATAATCATTGGTGGTGCAGTGCGAGAGACCCTGCTAATGCAGTTCAACAACCCGAGCACGTTCAAAAAGGGAGAGTTTTTTTGCCTTTGCCAACACATCGTGTGACTACCCGACAGAAAATGACAATGATTCACATCTTTGCACAGATTTGGCCTTTTACAGGCATGTGGTCCTAAAATCTGGATCAGCTGAAAAACGGTCTGTTTCAGTTTAATCGTTATTTTTAATTAATTGAACGCTCAAAAAATGTTTTGTCTTACTCTCATTTCTTCTTGTTGCATGTTGTAGCTCTACTTGGAACCTTGTTAAGATCCCACAATGAAAAAAAAAAAAGACAATTTTTCAAGTGGTCTTAAACCTTTGATCAGGACTGTATATCAAGAAATATCTTTTATGGTGTGAACGCCTTAACAGAAAAAAAAAAAAAAACGGTTGATTCGCCATTTTTTAGTTACCTTGTGATCTCGAAAAATAGGATAGGACTGTTCTATTATGGGCCGGACGTTCCTTAACATGCGGAATGCACACTTTTTTTGGGGTTTTATTTTTTTTGCGTGGTATCGAGTATCGCAATAAAAATTTTGGTATCGTGACAACCCTACTTCTGAGTAAGAGAATTCTCCTCTCCATTCTGTATGCAGTGGATGGCACGTAATCTCCACCCACCATGCCTGAGAGAACTACAAACTAGACATACAGTATGCACAGATTCACTCAACACTATTCCTGTTCTATAGAGACTACTTTTCAGCAGTCATCTCATTATCATCACATACATTTTTACAATGACAGATATACATATATATTATACACCATTCACTATAAGGGATGGTCACAGCTATCCACCTCCCCCTTTCTGTAAAATGACCTCTGCACAGGTCACAAAGCATTCCTGGAAATATCTCTTACAGAAGTCAATGAGGTCATCTCCAGTCTATTGTGTAACATACATAGTAACATAGTTTTTAAGGCCACCATAGACCCCGGGTTTATGCTGTTTCAAACAGCAATAACACTGATCACAGACATTTAACCCTTTGTTGCATGCGAAAACTATGGGATCAGTTCTAACATAAGTTCCCCTCCAGTGCTTTCTTCGCCTTGCCTCAGGCAAACTGAGCCAGACTGATAGGTATATGTAAAGCTGACTTAGGCAGCAAAAATCATCTAACAGGTTTCTATAAAGGCAAGTACGCATATATCACTATGTAACTTCTTGTAACTTGTTCATTCTAATAGTTTGGGAAGAAATAATGTAAAATTGACCTGTGCAAATGCTTGGCACCATTTGCATCTTTTATAATGAACAACCCTTTTTGCAGAAATCTCACCTAAAGCATGCCCTATTCTTGTTTTAAGAAAAAAATAGAAAGGGGCAGGTTTATCAAAACTGGTGTAAAGGAAAACTGGCTTAGTTGCCCATATAAACCAATCTCTTTCCATTTTTCATTTTTCAAAGGAGCTGTGAAAAAAGAAAGGTGAAATCTGATTGGTTGCTATGGGCAACTAAGCCAGTTTGGTTTCCATTACACAAGTTTTGATAACTCTCCCCCAAAGTGCCTCATAGACAGGACTCCATGGGAGTGATTTATCAAAACTGGTGTAAGGAAAAACTGGTTTAGTTGCCCATAGGCATTTTCCAAAAGAGCTCTGAAAAAATGAAAGGTGGAATCTGATTGGTTGCTATGAGCAACTAGGCCAGTTTTACTTTACACCAGTCTTGATAAATTTCCCTCTATGACTTGTGTGCCAGGTTTCTGTACTGATTGCACTTTATATGTTGTGTACATGCAACAACCAGGCCACAGGGGAAACGCGTGAGGCTACGGTGGGCCGATGGGGGTAGCATTTGCTTGCACTCACGCTTAGCAGAGCCTCCCTGGGCTGGAGTGCAGTGAATGGGAAGACAGCACAAAATCCTCTGGGGCACTCTCAATTGCAGGGAACACCAGCCAGATGTTGGTTGAGGCGCCCTTGATGGTATTTGGTGTTTAAGGTGCTTTAGTGGTTGGGCCCCTGTGTTCGTGACGTCAGCACCGTTAGGTGCAAATGATGAGTGTAGTAGTAGAAATGATGAGGAGTCAGTCGTTATCAAACAGTTGAACATTTACTAAATCACTTGTCTCCGGGTAGTCAATACAGATACAGTTCATCAGTATGGCAAAAGTGATGACTCAGAAATAGGTTCAATTGTATTCCTTTTATCAGATTTAAGCAATTGTCAGTTGAGGAGTTCACTTTAAGGTGACACTTTACAGGCAAGACTTCTGTAATTGTTCTAAGTCCAAAACTATAGCACTCTGGTACTAAATATGCTGGTCTCTACTTATCTTGAGCTATCCAATAAGGGCGATCTCCCTCGTGGCAGGCATCAGTCTTCTGCTTCATTATTTGCAGGATGCTCTTCTATAAAGGATTAGGTTTTCACTATGACCCGGAAGGCTTAAATAGTGAAGAAAGATAGTTCTGGCCACAAAATTATCCATACGTGTACCGGCACTTCTAGAGTTGCTGTCAGGCAATTGTGCTGGTGAAAACTGAAAACATGGATGAAAATCCAGCTCTGAATAGCAGGACATTCTTTATAATTCTGTACAAAAAGTTCCACATATGCAGGACAGTAAAATCTACGCGTTTCGGACCTTTACATGCCGGTCCTTACACAGTTATGCCTCATTCACACGTTCGTGTTTTGGTCAATGATTTCCATCAGTGGTTTTGAGCCAAAACCAGGTGTGGCTCTAAAGACAGAACAGGGGCAGATCTTTCCTTTTTACCTTATTGTCTGTGGAGCCTACACTCCTTGTTTTGGCTCACAATCACTGGTAGAAATCACTGACCAAAACACTGATGAGTGAATGAGGCTTTATACTTTGCTTAGAGTTGTTTTGAGAATTTGGATTTATTCCAGATCTGGATATTGGCCATTCCAGGGTCTGGAATAATTATGGATGACCAGGATATATACAGTGACTCTTGTACTGTGCATGTGTTGGCTTCACGCCACTAGGGAGTGAAGCTCTATATTTAAATCTATATAAAAGGTGTAACCCTTCGGGAAGGGGGGTGGGGGTAGGATAGTCAGAAGCTGATCCCACATAGGGACCTAATTGGTGTTTTCCCAATCCAGACTCTGCTTTCGCTAATGTGTTGCTGTAAGATGATGTTAACTCAATTGGTGATGTAAGTACCTTCATTCTGGATGTAGTCAGGACTCCATTTGAAGTGTTCATGTGATTCTGTATTATGCAAAAGAAAGACATTATATCGCTTTATGTATATACTATTTATATTTAATTAAATTATATTATAAACGTTGCTTTGATGTGTAGCTGTAGTTTCAGTTAAGAGTCTCTCTTCAAGGAGTATCTGAGCCTGAAGTTTTTCTCTTATCAGCAAAACAGTTGGGCATGGAGACATGCAGGTTCTGTGTGGTATCCTGCAGCACGTTTTCCTACAGATGTTGCCGAAACTGGTTTCCCAGTTGGTCCCATAAGTGCTCAATATGATGACCCTGCTGGTCAAGAAATCTGGCAGAGTGATTGCTAGGAAACCCTTGCTGTGTTTGGGTGAGCATTATCCATATGTTGGATCCCAAACATCACTAAAGACAATACAGTTCCAGTCTGGAGCAGTCCAGGTTTATTGTTCACAACAATACACAAACGAACGTGATGGTGGCTGGCTGTCAATGGGAGGACACACATAAAGAAGGTGCCACCTGGATGTTGGACAATGAAATTGTGGGGGCTGTTTTTGCTTGTCAGTGGATCAAATGATCCTCTCTACTAGTCTGTCTGGGGAAATAGGGGGCCAGGGTAGTACTTGATAGTCTTGGTCATTGGTCCTGTTCTTCCAACCAATGTCAGATATTTCTAGCCATGGGACATATCACATTGTCTTGTTGGAAGATCCCATCCACCTCCAGAGAAGACAAATTGGTTGAAAGTGCCTGTCACATGGATGAGTGAGCCCAGAGAATGTCACAAAAACATTCCCCAGACCATAACACTGCCTACCAGCTTGTGTTCTACTAGCAATGGTTGTTCTCTTATGTTTCTTGCTTGACATGCCAATGTCCATCTGTTTGATGAAGCAGAATACGTGACTCATCGGACAAAGGCAACCCTTTGCCAATCAGCAGAGGTCCAATTCCGATACTGCCGTAAAAAATTTAAGCTTTTTCTGCAGATGCAACTTCCTAAGAAGAGGTGCAGTGACCATCTGTCTGTTTTGGAGCCCCATACGCAGTACTGAACTGTAATTTTAGACAAAAGTCTGGTAGCTCCCTAGTTCATTTTGGAGGTGTGTTGATCCACCCTCACATACTTTTGTAGCCACCTCTGATCAATGGTGGTGCTCTGCATTTTCCACGCTTATTCGAAATGGTGCCATTTGTCCACTCACAATACACTTTCATCACAGCAGCACATGAACAGTACACAAACTGTACAAATTCAGAAATACTGCCACCCTTGGCCCGAAAGCCAATAATCATCCATTTTTGCAATTCTGATAAATCACCCACCTTATATACCCACCAAACCAGGAAGTGGTCATAATAATGTGATTTGACTGTGTGTGTGTATGTATATATATATATATATATATATATATATTAGGGAAGAAGGAATACAGTGCTGGTATATCAGATGTATACCGGATATTCTAGCATGTAAACTTTTAGATTATCAGAATTAATAGATCTGTATTATACATGAGAGAAAAGTGCTCTATAACAAAGTTGTCCAAGATAATTAGAAATTGTAGCAATATCCCTGATTGCCATGTACCAACATGTCACCACTGCAGTGTGTAGACAGACAGTGGATGACAGACCAGATGGGCAGCACAGAGAACAATGCAGAAGAAAGAGGTATGTAGAGGACAACGCTAAAGTAAGAGGTGTGTATTTTTTTAAAGCATTTGTGAGCATTAGTACAATTTTAAATTTTGGGGACATTGGTACAATTTCGAGATGTCCCAGACAACCCCCTTAAAATGGCTAGAAAATGTAGAGAGATCTTTTTATATACATGTCCTATAATCAAATGACATTCAAATGTGTTGTCAGGACAATATTGCCTGTAATACTATGAAGCTCATCTTGCACAGTTATTAAGAAAAAAAGAGTCAATTTTAAAAAGGGTTTATAGTATGCGCTGAAATGTCCTAAATCAAGCAATGGAAAGCAATATCATGAAATGCAATTTGCAGAGAAGCATTTTACTAGATGGGATTTAAATTTGCCTGAAAAGGGAAAAGTTAATCTGCTGTTGTCTCTAGTCAAGATGGCACCATGTCAGATAAGGCTACTAACACTGCACTTTCTCTCTTAATGCAGATGTTAGATAGCAAAAGGATGCGTCATTGACAGCAAATCAGACAACAGTAGGTGTCAATGATTAGACAACAGAGCTGCTCTGTAGATACAAAGGTCTACAGAGTTTATCCCCTCACTAATGCAGCCATGTTTCTTTTTTTCTTTTTGTTTTCATTTTTACCCCCTGCTTTCCAACAGCCATACCTTTTTTATTTTTTCATACACGTATGAGGGCTTCTTCTTTGAAGGAGAAGCTGTGTTTTGAATGGCACCATTTAATTTACTATATCATGTACTAGGAAAGAATGGGGTGAAATCAGAAAAAAAATGTAACCATTGTTTTTTGGGTTTTGTTTTTGCGCTGGTCACTGTGCACCAAACTGACATGTTACCTTTATTGTGCAAGTAAATATGATTACAGTAATACCAAATTTATTTAATACCAGATAATACTCTAATACACAGGTTGCTTGTCCTGGGCTCTGAACCACAGGCTCAAAGCAAGTAGTCTGTATTGGTAAAGACAGATGTAAAATGGGTATAGACCATACTGTGGGAAAAATACAGGCTATATGTAAAATAAATGATAAGGCAAGGCCATGAAAACTAAAGAAGATGGCACAAACACCTAGATAAAACCAAGGGACAGTGATCAACAGATCAAGCAACATTACCGTTAACATTAATGCAGAGAACAAGTAATATTACAAACAAAGAAATGGGGAGAGAAGGGAAGGAGGGGAAATAAGGGGAGAAATTGTGAATCCAAGGCTGCTCTTTCAAGTGTCACTCTAAAAATATCTAAAATTTTTTTTTTAAAAAGATCAGTATTACCCCCCCCCCTCCATTAAAGCATACATCGTGCAAGATAAATACTATTATATCTTAATACTTCTGACACTTTCGGACATGATGATACAAATTTTTTTTTTTTTGTTTATTTATTTTAGTATGTAAAATTGAAAAAGATGATCTGAGTTTTTGATACTTTTAGTTCTTTTATATAACTAAATTAAAAAATTACAATTTGGGCATTTTGATTTTTTTTTCCCGTTATGGTGTACACCTTGCAGGATAAATGTCAAAATATCCTAATAGTTCTGATACTTTTCGATAAGTTAATAACTTATTTTTTGTTGTTTATATATTTTAGTATAAAAATTGGTAAATATAGTATATGAATTTTTTATGCAAATTTTGTAATTTTATCTCTTTTTAGACTTTTTATTTTCCCAAAGGAATTTTAACATGCACACATTGATCACGTATACCATAGACTGGAAAAATGTACTATTAAAGTCTATTGCTGATTGGGAAATCCTCCTATTAAGCCCCGCTACAATCAGGGTTTAATAGGATAATTACCATAACAGAACTAGGAGGCTTTATGAGACCACAGGTTGCCATTAGAGATGAGCGAATCGAAGCTGGCAAATTAGATGTCATTTCGAATTTCAAGAAAAATTCGATTCACAACAAATGAGAATTTCCTCGCGCTTCGTGGTAACGAATCGCAATTTTCCTAAATGTGGAGGCTACACGTGTGAGGACTGAGGACATGGGGCAAGGAACTCTGGGAAGGCAGGATCACCCAGATTGACATGCCTGCATGCAGCCAATCAGCAGCCAGCCCTGTGATGTGACAGCCCTATAAATACGGCAGCCGTCTTACAGTCAGACATTTTCTAGCGTTCAGAGTGTAGGGACAGATGTGTGAAGGCGCTAGGAACAGCAAGTGAAAAAAAATCCCAGAAAAAAACGATTTATAGGGAAAGAATAGGGAGGAATCATTACACAGCATCTTAGTGCAGGGAGAGATGTCAGAAGGCGCTAGGGACATTGATAGGAAAGTGATTTACAAGTGCAGGGAAAGATTATTTGGGGATCCAAATAGTTATTAGACAGCTCTGTCATTCCAGCTTTTTGTTATTGGGCTGCAAGTATTATATTAAAAAGCCTTTAGTGGCTTATATCTTAGTATCTTATTCAGTACTACAAGAAAAATATATTCTCAGTTCACTTCTGCAGTTATTTCTGTTGAAAGCATATAGGGGCATATTTCAGTGTGACAAGAAAAATATATATGCACTGCACTGTTGCAGTTATTTTTGGTGAAAGCGTATATGGGCATATTTCAGTACTACAAGACAAATATATTTTCCAGTTCAGTTCTGCCATTATTTCTGTTGAAAGCATATAGTGGCCTATTTCAGTCCAACAAGAAAAAAATATTCTCAGGTCAATTCTGCAGTTAATTCTGGTGAAAGCGTATAGAAGTGTATTTCAGTACTACACGAAAAATATATTCTCAGTTCACTGTTGCAGTTAAATCTGGTAAAGCCTTTACTGGCGTATTGCAGTAGAAAAAGAAATATACATTCACCATTCACTCCTGCACTTATATGTAGAAAAACCTTTATTGAAGTACAGTATATCAGTAGAAAAAGAAATATTCATTCGCCATTCACTGCTGCACTTATATCTTGAAAAAGCTTTATTGACGTATATTAGTAAAAAAGAAATATACATTCACCATTCACTCCTGCACTTATATCTTAAAAAATTGTTTAAAAAAAGCCATTTTTTGTCACCTTACATCACAAAACGGTAATACCAAGTGATCAAAAAGTCATACGCACCCCAAAATTGTACCAATCAAACCGTCATCTCATCCCACAAAAAATGAGACCCTACCTTGGTCAATCACCCAAAAAATAAAAAAAACTATGGCACTCTCAAATATTGCAATATTTAGTATTGTCGCGTCTGTAACAACCTGCTCTATAAAAATACCACATGATCAAACCTGTCAGATGAACATTGTAAATAATAAAAATTAAAAACTGTACCAAAAAAGCTATTTTTTGTTACCTTGCCTCAAAGTGTAATATAGAGCAACCAAAAATCATATGTACCCTAAAATAGTACCAACAAAACCCGTAGTTTCCAAAATGGGGTCTTTTTTGGGCGTTTCGACTCTAGGGGTGCATCAGGGGGTCTTCAAATGTGACATGGCAACTTGGCAACTTAAATTTATCCCAGTGAAATCTGCCTGCCAAAAACCATATGGCGTTCCTCTCCTACTGCGCACTGCCGTGTGCCTATAGAGCAGTTTACCACATATGGGGTGTTTCTGTAAACTACAGAATCAGTGCAATGAATACTAAGTTTTGTTTGGCTGTTAACCCTTGCTTTGTTACTGAAAAAATGGATTAAAATGGAAAATCTGCCAAAAATGTGACGTAGCCATTTTTCACCTTAAGGACCAGGCCATTTTTTGCAAATCTGACATGTCACTTTATGTGGCGATAACTTTAAAATGCTTTTACTTATCTAAGACATTCTGAGACTGTTTTATCGTTACATATTGTACTTCATGACAGTGGTAAAATTGAGTCCCAAAATCTCATTTTTATTTATAAAAAAAACAAATTTACAAAAAAATAAAAAATTGCGCAATTTTAAAAATTTAACTTTCTCTGCTTTTAAAACAGATAATGATACCTCCTAAAATAGTTATTACTTTACATTTCCCATATGTCTACTTCATGTTTGGGTTACTTTGTAAATGACATTTTTTAATTTTTTGGGGACGTTAAAAGGCTTAGAAGTTTGGAAGCAACCAATTTTTAAGGACCAGTTCAGGTCTGAAGTTACTTTGTGGGGTTTACATAATAGAAACCACCCCATTTTAGAAACTACAGCACTCAAGGTATTCAAAACTGATTTTACAAACTTTGTTAACCCTTTAGGTGTTCGACAAGAATTAATAGAAAATGGAGATGAAATTTCTAAATTTCACTTTTTTGGCAGATTTTCCATTTTAATCAATTTTTTCTTTAACACATCGAGGGTTAACAGCCAAACAAAAGTCAATATATATTACCCTGATTCTGCCGGTTTACATAAACACCCCACATGTGGTTGTAAACTGATGTAAGGGCACACGACAGGGCGCATTTTTGAAAAAATTATCTGTTTGTGACTCCATTTTCTGAACGCCATATTTTTCTTATTTTTCTGCCAATCGTCTTGTGCCGGGTACTTGTTTTTTGCAGGAAGAGTTGACGATTTTATTGGTACCATTTTTGGGTACATATGAGTTTTTGATCATTCATTATTACACTTTATGGGGCAAGGTGACCAAAAAATTGACTGTTTTAGCACAGTTTTTATTTATTTTTACAGCGTTCACCTGAGGGGTTAGGTCATGTGACATTTTTATGGAGCAGGTCGTTATGGACGTGGAAATACCTAATATGTATACTTTTTCTTATTAATTTAGGTTTTACACAATAATAGCATTTTTGAAATAAAAAAAAATGATGTTTTAGTGTCTCCATAGTCTGAGAGCCATAGCTTTTTTATTTTTTGACCGATTGTCTTAATTAGGGTCTCATTTTTTGCGGGATGAGGTGATGGTTTCATAGGTACTATTTTGGGGGGCATAAGACTTTTTGATTGCTTGGTGTTGCAATTTTTGTGATGTAAGGTGACAAAAGATTGCTTTTTTTGCCACTATTTTTATTAATTTTTTTACGGTGTTCACCTGAGGAGTTAGTTAATGTACATTTTATAGAGCGGGTTCTTATGGACCCGACGACACCTAATATGTGTACTTTTTTATTTATTTAAGTTTTACACAATAATAGCATTTTTGAAAAAAAAATGTTTTAGTGTCTCCATAGTCTGAGAGCCATATTTTTTTATTTTTTGGGCGATTGTCTTATGTAGGGGCTCATTTTTTTGCGGGATGAGGTGACGGTTTGACTGGTATCATTTGGGGTACTTAAGATTTTTTGATCACTTTTAATACCTTTTTTGGGAAGTGAGGTGGGCAAAATTTCAATTTCATCATAGTTTTTCTTTTTTCTTTTTATGGCGTTCACCGTGCAGGGAAAATAACATGACCCTTTCATAGATCAGGTCGTTACGGACATGCTCATATCAAACATGTGTAGTGTATTTATTTTTTAATTTTAAGTCAGAGATAAATGTGTGGCTATAAGAAGAAATTACATTTTTTTTTAACTTTTTTTTAACTTTTTTTAACTTTTTTTTTTTACCCAGACCCACTTGTTTCTTGGAGATCCAGTGGGTCTGATGCCTCTATAAATCACTACAGTACACTATATAGTGTATTGTAGTGTATTGTTACCTTAAACTTAGCTTGATCAGGCTGCTGCCTTTAGCAGGAGGCTGATCAGGCTTAGCTATACCATGGCTAAGCCTATACATTTTAGAATCCTCTGATTGGCTAGTCTGTTGGCCCGAGACCGCCCTCATTAGTCCCGGGTCGGTTAGCTGAGATCCCTGGCTGTGTGTAACAGCTGGGATCTTAGCGCTGTCACCATGTCTGTAGACATGGTGACAGTTTAATGCCATGACGTGTATACTCGTCATGGAGCGCCAAATAGCAGTGCTCCATGACGAGTATACACGTTAAATAGTGGGGTTAAGGGGGTTAATATTATTATTTGCACTGTTATGATGATCATTACTTTTTAACTGAAGTGGTGTTGGTACAAAAATCCTATCAGTACAAGGGAAAAATCCAACCTGTCATGTCCTCCAAAATAGGCAGCCCCATTAACTGGCCATTGCCATTCAATGCTGCACAAATTCTGCTGCAGTTTTTGCCTAGACCCTCCACAGTTCCATAGTAAATGGTGCTGATAGTTGCGACTCCTAATTCACTGTTCAGGGACATGATTCTCAACTGGGAGTAAAGCAGAGCTCTGACTCTGTAGGGATTGACCTGAATAACATATTGCGAGCCAAAACTACCAGCACCAGTTGAAAGGAAAAAATATATATATTGCTGGCATTTGTGGAGCGGAGTCTACAGCCAGGTAATGGTGGCTACTAGTACTGGAGGATGTGATGGATACTCTCTGTTATACACTGAATTAGATTTTCCAAATATACATATAATACAGCTCTCACCTTTGTTGCTTTCACAGAAGCACGGGCTGAGTCCGGACTTGACTGCGTACAAACGTAATCCAAAAAAAAAACTTGTGGTCCAGCTTCCCATAAAAACTTGCAGCTTTATTAATAACAATAAAAAACTGTTATCCAAACACGAATCACATACAAGATCTACAATGTCTGCGTGTTTCAGACTCCACAATCTAGTGTTCAAAATTATTCAACCCCCAATGCTGTAAAGGGTTTTAGGGAATTTAGTGTACATTTGTAATTGTGTTCAGAATGAAATCTTACAAGGACTTTTTAAAGAACCAAATGCAACTAAAATGACATCAATTGTTTTTGTAATACAGTATTAAATGTTTTTTTTGTGATTTCTTCATTGACACAAATATTCAACCCCTTAAAGACTACCACTCTAAAGAACAGAGGTTCATTCAAGTGTTTTCGATCAGGTATTGAAAACACCTGTGGATGTCAAGGAGCAGCAATCAAGCATAATAAGCACCAATTAGGCAGATTTAAAATGACTGATACTCAGCTCCTTCTAGACATTTACTGGTGTGTTTATAGACATGGTGAAGTCAAGAGAATGGTCCAGGAAGACAAGAGAAGAGGGGATTTCTCTTCACAGGAAGGGCAATGGCTATAAGAAGATTGCAAAGATGTTAAACATACCAAGAGACACCATAGGAAGCATCATTCGCAAATTCAAGGCAAAGGGCACTGTTGAAACGCTACCTGGTCGTGGCAGAAAGAAGATGCTGACTTCGACTGCTGTGCGCTACCTGAAGCGCAAAGTGGAGAAAAGTCCCCGTGTGACTGCTGAGGAACTGAAAAAAGATTTGTCAGATGCGGGTACTGAAGTTTCAGCTCAGACAATAAGGCGCACACTGCGTAATGAAGGCCTCCATGCCACAACTCCCAGGCGCACCCCCTTGCTGTCTCCAAAGGATAAGAAGAGTCGACTGCAGTATGCTAAAAGTCATGTGGACAAACCACAAAAGTTTTGGGATAGTGTTCTGTGGACTGATGAAACAAAATTAGAACTGTTTGGGCCCATGGATCAACGCTATGTTTGGAGGAGGAAGAACAAGGCCTATGAAGAAAAGAACACCTTGCCTACTGTGAAGCATGGCGGGGGGTCAATCATGATTTGGGGCTGTTTTGCTTCTACAGGTACAGGGAAGCTTCAGCGTGTGCAAGGTACCATGAATTCTCTTCAGTACCAGGAGATATTGGATGAAAATGTGATGCAGTCCGTCACAAACCTGAGGCTTAGGAGACGTTGGCCCTTTCAACAGGACAATGATCCCAAGCATACCTCCAAGTCCACTAGAGCATGGTTGCAGATTAAAGGCTGGAACATTTTGAAGTGGTCATCGCAGTCACCAGACTTAAATCCGATTGAGAACCTCTGGTGGGACTTAAAGAAAGCAGTTGCAGCGTGCAAGCCTAAGAATGTGACTGAACTGGAGGCGTTTGCCCATGAAGAATGGACGAAGATACCCGTAGATCGCTGCAAGACACTTGTGTCAAGCTATGCTTCACGTTTAAAAGCTGTTATAACTGGAAAAGGATGTTGTACTAAGTACTAAGATTGAATGTCACTTGGGGGTTGAATAAAACTGATAATGATGTGAGCACAGAAAAGACATTTGTGGTTATTTCATTATAAATGTTATGTTATATTTGTCTGACTTACAAGTGCCTCTTTGATTTAATTGTAAACAATATGACTGAAATGATCAAAATCAATGTCAAACTGGCCAAAACACTTAATTTCAGTGGGGGTTGAATAATTTTGAACACAACTGTAGAAAAGTCAATGTTCACCTCTCTTTAAACATGTGGTGCTCCAGGTAATCAAGACTTCAGCATCACAGGCTCAAAAAGGGCGGAGAACTAATCAGACACCAAAAACCAACACCCAGTGCATCAAAAATAAAAGACAGCATCTATATAGTGCTGAAAAACTATAAAAATAGTTATTTTAATGATATTGTAAAATCAGATCGTGTTTTTTGTTCAGACCTGTGGGAAAGCAACTTCCTAATTCAAACATCCAAAATGCCTCATGGCTGAGGAGTTTTCATTTGATCTCCTCCTCTAATGGGAAGAGTAACCCTTTACACTCCCTGAACATAAAACGTTCTTGTATCTCCTTTGTGCACAGTGGCAAAGTGAAAACTGGCTGCAGATACATTGCGAGGTTCATAACATGGTATATCTAATAAATGTTTGCGTATTTAGTTTTTTATTTGTTTTGTAGTGCAACCTACATATTGTAGAAGACAATCTCTGCATGTGATTAAATAAATTACATAATCTGTGTTAGTTGAAATATTGTTTTATGGTATAATTCTTGCCATTCACAGAAGATGTTACATTTTGACACATTGACATGTATTTACAACAGATACATCTGTTACTACCACATTTGTAGCTACCTTTATAGGTGAGCCACATAGGTGGAGTTGCTGATCGTTCCTGGAAAAGATTTTTTGTCCTATGGTTGTGGCTCTGCGGGCCACACATTTAACCCCCTCATTGACTATCCCTTTCCACTCCTGGTCAAAGTTTAAAACAGGGAGATGTCGCTGTACGATATTACAAATCTCTGTATATTCCTTACTGTAACCTGTCACAAAAGTTGCTCACTTCCCTTTTTTATCTTTTTTTGTTATTTTCCTATTCTGAAACTGCCTTTTGGGGAAATATACTTTTTTTTTGTGTCTAAAGAGAGAGCCCGTTTTTTGTCCTCCTCTATAGATCGTGTAGCATAATTTCTTGCAAGCAATCTGCTACAGATATTATCTGCTTCCCTCATAAATGCAGTGCTATCCGAACTGTTGCGTCTTGCTCACAACATTTCGCCCCTTGGTATGTTCCTTGTCACATGCGGTGGGTGACATAAAGTCGCTTAAAGGGTAGTATTGCCAGCCGTCTCTTTTTTATGGGTTGATGTTGAAATTACTGAATTGGTGGTATCACCATATAAATGCAGGTCCAGAAATACTATAGATTTCAGATAATGATGGATGCTAAAGTTGATTGTTTCTATCCCCTCATTGAAGTATTCACCTAAATCTGGAATGTCCGCCACATCGTCGACCAATATAATCAACAGATCATCTATATAGCGTCCATACCACTTGATATTATCTAAAAAAGGGTTAGATTCCGTAAATAAAAACTGTCTTTTCCACCAAGTCATGAAAATATTAGCTATGGAAGGCGAAAATTTCGCCCCATGGAGACTCCTGCCAGCTGCAACTTGTACTCCCCATTAAACATGAAAAATTATGCTTGAGTAAAAATTGTGTAACCCAGTTTACAGCCAGGTAATGGTGGCTACTAGTGCTGGAGGATGTGATGGATACTCTCTGTTATACACTAAATTAGATGTGCATCTTACAAGTGGTAAACCAAGGCTGATTCACATTACTTTAGCGCACATGACATAGTTGGAATAGGCAACATTTTGTGGAAAGATGGTTAGAGAGCATTTGTTTTTTCAGATTTTGGGGATATTATTTTAATTCTCTTGTAGCTTGTATCTTTTTCATGAATACATCTGCACTGAAATATATGAACCGTATCGTCACAATTAGAATTTGTAATTTATTAATGGAAACCTGAATTTCTTATGATAATATAAACTTGAATCTTTGCTAATCCATTGTCTCAGAAATAACCTTCAGAGAAGTATGCATGCATCATACTGTCTTCCTGTAACTGACATAATACTTCATGTCTGATTATTCTAATGAAACTGTTCATTGTAACTGTCTTACTTTATGAGTATAAACAGCTGTGTTTATGTTGCTATGAATTTCCAATTTCATTACAAAGTCGTCACCATGCTGTGGGCAAGCCATAGGAAGTCCTGAGCACCATAGCTACCAGCTGGCACTGAAACTCAGTTCAGTAGTAACAGTTTAAGTCTATTAACTGAAGAAGGTTATCTTAATTTCTTGCTCATGAAATCAGAAATCGAATATTGTAGTAATGTGGTCCAATCCAGGGGCAGACACAAACAGCAGAGGGCCTCTGTGCAAAGAATGTGCCTGGACCTCTCCACTCCCCATGCCAAATTCTCAACCTAACCTATTCCCTCCTAACATTACATACAGCAATTCAAAACATACAGGGTAAGGCTTCTTTCACACCTGCGGGACTATGATCCATCCAGACACAAACCACAGCATGCAGCGGTTTGTGTCCCGCTGATTCTCTGCATTTTTGCCAGATTGTGGCCTGAACTTTGCCGTACCCATTATAGTTAATAGGGACGGCGGGCATTTTGTCTGCATCCTGCAGTGCTGGATGCAGTGAATTCCGGCAGGCTGTTCTCTGCTGGAAGAGCCTAACAGAATTACTAACAATGATGTGAAAGTAGCATAATACAGCGCCATATACCTTGTACATCCAGTGACGTCTCCTTAGATGTACAGTACTGTAGACCTTCTCTTTCCTCATCTACTCCTTTCAGACCAGACCACCATGATGATTTCTTTCAGCCATCTCTTCTCTCTCCAGAGTTTGACAGACAGACATCTTAGTTTCCTACTTTTCCAACATCCTCCAACCTTCTGAACACCCCATCCTGCCACCTCTAATACTGTGCCTGCTGTGCTCCCCAATACTATACTGCAGAAACAGAAACCCCCCCTGAAAATACTAGTAACAGATAGTGCCACTTCAATAATTATTGACAGACAGTGCCAGTCTGTGCCAGTAAATAATGCCCCCTAGTAGATGCCCCCATAGTGCTCCTCTCCTACCATGTGTGCCAGTATAATGACCCCATAGTGCTCCTCTCTCCTCTTCCCCATTCTGGGTAACAGCATAGTGTTGATAAAAAAAATAAACTCACATACCTCCATGACACTCTCAGTGAAGCGGTGCAGGCCTCTTCCAGGTCTGTGTCCCGCAGTCTACAGCTCAGGCGGAATGATGACGTCAGAAGAACAGGTAAGAGAAACGCTTCTCTTCTGCCCCGCCGCAGCATCCATCTGTATTGCTGTCCTGTTGCTGTGTATTAGGAAAAGGATTCACGGCAGTCAGGAATATGATGTAACAAAATGAAAGAATTTTTATTTTTCCATCCACAGAATTAATGTATACACGGCCAACGTTTCGGTCCTTCCCAGGCCTTGTTCACGGCCAGGTGTATGTAGGCTGTGTGAATAGTTAGATGGCGTTGCACAACGCCATCCAACTATTCACACAGCCTACATACACCTGGCCGTGAACAAGGTCCAGGAAGGACCGAAAAGTTGGCCGCGTATACATTAACTTTGTGGATGGAAAAATAAAAATGTTTTTATTTTGTTTAGTCAAAAGAACGTGGTAAGACAATTAAAACACAACTTTTACTCAAAAGCTTATAAAAAATGCACAATCCCTTTGATGAAATACAAAAACCAATGGCAAAGGTAGCTGCCAATAATATAAATAAAGGACAATAACAACAATACCTCTTGAAGATCAAAAAGGGTGCACGGCGGCACCATAGAAATACGTATAACAACCGTTGGTCCTACCTTATAGATGTCAGCAGGATATTGCAAGGAGTGTATAGGCAGGGCCGGACGGGGTAGATGGGGGGGAACAGAGAAAAGAGACAGGGGTACAGGATATTGATACAAGACCCTAGACGTCCCTATGATAGAAGGGCTACTCTGTCCCCTATAGTCCTAACCACAGGGCGACCGCCCTGAAAAGAACGACCCCGTCCAGAACCTTTCCCTCAACGGTTAAGGACCCTGTAGCACCCTAGTGCAGCTAGACCCTACATGCATGTTTCATCAGGTAGAATCATCAGGGGACTAATGTACACAGGGAGAAACAGAAAAAGATATGACAGGCACAGGCAGCATATAAACATATAGATCATATATAGCATACCAGGGGGTGCCTATATATCATTCTTGAATTAACATTCAGGTCAAGGTCACCAAGATGATAGCAAAGTGGCCTACAGGTGAATAGTCAGGGTCAAAGAAAATAGGGGGTGCCCCAAAGATAAGGGCTACCAATAGAGGACGCACTCCAGTATATGATGGACTGGAGGGCCGTCCTACCAGCTGATGGACCGCTAATACTGGGGCAGTTGATGTCCTGCATGTGTGTAGGAGACGTCGGATGCCGGCGCGCAGTGATTTCATTTAAATGTAGTGGCTGTGTAGCTTGTGCCTCTATTCAAACTGGAAGGACATTTTTCAGCAGTAATCTGAATAAGTCTTTTCAAATAAAAGATTTTATCAACTGCCGCACGAAAGGAGTCATTTACAAAATCACTTGCACTTGCCGACTGGAGTATATTGGCAAAACAAAAAGGGAGCTACGGAGGCGTGTTGGTGAACACCTTTGCGATATCTCCAGCAAAAGAGATACAACAGTGTCCCGTCACATACATGAGGTCCACTCTGGGGACGCCACCTGTATCAGATTCATGGGGATTGCTACTATATCCCCTCCAGTGCGAGGAGGTGACTGGGATAGATCCCTTCTCCAACTGGAGGCACGCTGGATCCACACCCTCCATACAGTGTACCCTTCAGGGCTAAATGAACAGCTCAACTTTGCATGCTTCCTCTAAATATTCGGCAGCGACTCTGCGGTCTTACTAACGCTCAAATATATTTATACTATCTAGCGGAGTCTCTGTGGTTTGAATAATGCTTATATATGGTTTATCAAATCTACCACTATTCAATATTTTTATCGATATTAATGTATTCCTGCCTGTTAAAGGTAGATGTAAGCCATTCCTGATATATCGTCTTGCCGGTTTGCCAAATTTGCTACAATTATCTAACGCCATTTAAATGCCCTTTATAGATGGCTTTGTTTCAGCCCGCACCATTGCTAGTGTGGGCTTTGTTACCTCCCCTGACAGCTCTCACTCCGGTTGCCAGGTGACGGAACAATCATATCCGTGCGTATCGCGTCATTGGAAGACGCATTGCGCGGCTATGTGCAGGTGATTGGTCACATGACCGTGACATCACCACGCCCTATGTTGTTTCATACATGCGGATCTGCCGGCGCGCGTGTGACGATCGCGCGCTGACCGATGATGTCACTGCGTGCCGGCATCCGGCGTCTCCTACACACATGTGGGTATAAAGGTTCATTTTGGGTGCACACTTCTGCAGGACATCAACTGCCCCAGTATTAGCGGTCCATCAGCTGGTAGGACGGCCCTCCAGTCCATCATATACTGGAGTGCGTCCTCTATTGGTAGCCCTTATCTCTGGGGCACCCCCTATTTTCTTTGACCCTGACTATTCACCTGTAGGCCACTTTGCTATCATCCTGGTGACCTTGACCTGAAAGTTAATTCAAGGGTGATATATAGGCACCCCCTGGTATGCTATATATGATCTATATGTTTATATGCTGCCTGTGCCTGTCATATCTTTTTCTGTTTCTCCCTGTGTACATTAGTCCCCTGATGATTCTACCTGATGAAACATGCATGTAGGGTCTAGCTGCACTAGGGTGCTACAGGGTCCTTAACCGTTGAGGGAAAGGTTCCGGACGGGGTCGTTCTTTTCAGGGCGGTCGCCCTGTGGTTAGGACTATAGGGGACAGAGTAGCCCTTCTATCATAGGGACGTCTAGGGTCTTGTATCAATATCCTGTACCCCTGTCTCTTTTCTCTGTTCCCCTCCATCTACCCCGTCCGGCCCTGCCTATACACTCCTTGCAATATCCTGCTGACATCTATAAGGTAGGACTAACGGTTGTTATACGTATTTCTATGGTGCCGCCGTGCACCCTTTTTGATCTTCAAGAGGTATTGTTGTTATTGTCCTTTATTTATATTATTGGCAGCTACCTTTGCCATTGGTTTTTGTATTTCATCAAAGGGATTGTCCATTTTTATAAGCTTTTGAGTAAAAGTTATGTTTTAATTGTCTTTCCACGTTCTTTTGACTATGCTTTAAACCCCTCGTAGTCAATCAAGCCTCCAGAAGCATATTCTGGCTATTGCGTGTTTTCATTTTGTTGCATCATATTCCTGAGTGCCGTGAATCCTTTTCATATTGCACTGTATTCCCCCACATCACAGAGCACCAGGTCCTCTACAACATTGTGGTGTGCCAATCATACATATAATTTTTAGCTGTTGCTGTGTATTGCAAACAAAGTTTTTTAATGAATCGACCTTGGATGTATGATCCGAAGCTTGATTCGCTCAAGCCTAGTAACAGCAATCATGTGCCTTCTGACATTGACTTTCATCGCTGAGTGGTGATACCGTTAGTACTGTGTGTGACAGCTAAGACCATTAATTGTCTGCCAATTGTAAGGAAAGACCAGATAAGGGTACTTTGCCACCTGGGTTGAAAGGAAGGAAATCCGGCACTCAAAATTGATGAAGTTGTCGGTTCCTTTATTTGGTAATGCGATATATCAGGTACAGAGGTACAGAATGATTCATAACCAGTGATGCCCTTGTCAGTCTACGCGCTTCAAACGACAACGTTCTTATTTATGAATTATTCAGTCATGAATAAGAACGTTGTCGTTTAAAAACGCGTAGACTGACAAGGGCATCATCTGGTTATGAATCATTCTGTACCTCTATACCTGATATATTGCATGACCAAATAAAGGAACCTACGACTTCATCAATTTTGAGTGCCGGATTTCCTCCCTTTCAACCCATTACAACAAGGCTTCATCCTTTACATCCGTGCACCTAGCAAGAAAAGGCGGGTGAGCTGCCACTTCTAATACTGTGCCCGCTGTTCTCCCTAATACTATACTGCAGAAACAGAAACCCCCCCTGAAAATACTAGTACCAGATAGTGCCACTTCAATAATTATTGACAGACAGGGCCCTAAAAAAATAACTGCGCCCAGGAAACAGTGTCCCTGACACTAATAGTGTAAACATTATGTCCCCCAAAAATAATGATACAATAAAATGCCTTGTTGTGTGGCAGTAAAAAAATACCTCCTCTTAGTGCCCCCAGTAGAGCAGATGTCCCTATAGTGCCCTCATAATGTGTGCCAATGCCCCCTACTGTGTGCCCAAAATAACCCTCTTAGTGTTCCCAGTTGAGCTAAGGTCCCCATAGTGCCCCATAATTTGCACCAGTAAAAAATACTCCGATATAGTGCCCCTAGTAGATGCCCCATAGTGCCCCTCCCCCTGTACCATGGTGCCTAACATAATGTGACAGTATAAAATGCCCCTATAGAGTACCCCAAGTAGATGCCCCGATAATGCTTGTCTCCCTCCTTCCCCATAGTGCCCCCATAATGTATGCCAGTATAAAATGCCACTATAGTACTCGTCCCCACCCCCATATTGCACATATAGTTTGTGCCAGTATAAAATGCCCTATATAATGCACCTCAGCAGATGCCTCCATAGTGCTCCTCTCCCCCACTTCTCCATAGTGCCCACCATGTGTGGCAGTATATAATGCCAATATATAGGGCCTCCAGTAGATGCCCTCATATGGCTCCTCTCCCCCCCCATAGTGCCAGTATAATTCTAATATATAGGGCTCCCAGTAGATGCCTCCATAGTGCTCCTCTCCCCATGTGTGCCAGTAAATAATGCCCCCTAGTAGAAGCCCCCATAGTGCTCCCCCATCTGTGCCAGTAAATAATGCCCCCTTTTAGATGCTTCCATAGTGCTCCTCTCCCCCCATGTGTGCCAATAAATAACCTCCCCTATTAGATGCCTCCATAGTGCTCCTCTCTCTCCATGTGTGCCAGTAAATAATGTCCCCTAGTAGATGCCGCCATAGTGCTCCTCTCTTCCCATCAGTGCCAGTAATTAATGCCCCCATGTAGATGCCCCCATAGTGCTCCTCTCCCCCCATGTGTGCCAGTATAATGCCCCCATAGTGCTCCTCTCTCCCCTTCCCCATTCTGGGCAACAGCATAGTGCTGATAAAAAAATAAACTCACATACCTCCATGACACTCTCAGTGAAGCGGTGCAGGCCTCTTCCAGGCCTGTGTCCCGGTGCGTACAGCTCAGGGGGAATGATGACGTCAGAGGAACAGGTAAGAGAAATACTTCTCCCCTGCCCCGCCGCAGCATCCATCTGTATTGCTGTCCTGTTGCTGTGTATTGCAAACAAAGTTTTTTTAAGAATCGACCTTGGATGTATGATCCGAAGCTTGATTCGCTCAAGCCTAGTAACAGCAATCATGTGCCTACTGACTACATTGACTTTCATCGCTGAGTGGTGATACCGTTAGTACTGTGTGTGACAGCTAAGACCATTAATTGTCTGCCAATTGTAAGGAAAGACCAGATAAGGGTGCTTTGCCACCTCTCCTGACACCTCTAATACTGTGCCCGCTGTGCTCCCCAATACTATACTGCAGAAACCCCCCTGAAAATACTAGCACCAGATAGTGCCACTTCAATAATTATTGACAGACAGTGCCCTAAAAAATAACTGCGCCCAGGAAACAGTGTCCCCGACACTAATAGTGTAAACATTATGTCCCCCAAAAATAATGATACAATAAAATGTCCTGTTGTGTGGCAGTAAAAAAAATAAATCCTCTTAGTGCCCCCAGTAGAGCAGATGTCCCTACAGTGCCCTCATAATGTGTGCCCATAAAAACCCTCTTAGTGGGGGGGCGTGGCTTGGCCGCCGACTGCAATGGCTGCTTGAGGAGAGAGCTCCCGCTCACCAGCGACTTAACTACAGCATAATTGGCATCGGAGACCCTACATCTCACAATCTGCAAGTCCCCTACCACTTCTATCAACATGGGGAAGGCAAAGAAAGTGCTGACTAAAATCGGAGGCGACAGTTTGGAGAAATATTTTGAGAGGGGCAAAGCGCAAGATGGCGCCCGGAGCCCGGATGGAGAAACACCTATCCTGCCACAACGGGACCCGCAGTCCGGGAGCGCATCACCGTCCCCACCTCACCTCCCGATGGACTTTCTTACCCAAGATGAGCCGTCCTTATCACCGACACCGGAGGAGTATAAGCTACACGCGGCCGCAGGGCGGCAAAATCAAGATGGCGACATGCTGCAGCAAGATACCGGGTCCGGACTTCACGCAGCCCTGGGAGTTGGCCTGCGTTCCACAGCAGAGGTATGTGGGATCCCAGTTAGGGAACCAGTGCAGGTATCCGTCCCAGCCTCTGACCAGAAAGACGGAGACATGTTTGCTGATTTCCCCACCTCTCAGCAGCCGGCCTCCGAGCTCACCCTTAAACGCATGCTGCAGGCCCTTAAATCCTCCCTCTGTCATGACCTGAACGTGTTACTCCTGCCACTTTCTAGGAAATTGCAAACAGTGGAAGATAGAATGTCTCATGTGGAAGTAAAGATGGGGGAGTTTGCTGAATCCCAAAATGCTGTTATTGATGCTCATAATGAACTATCAGATGAAGTGGAAGCAGTTAAGCGCAAACTTGCGGATCTAGAGGACCGCTCCCGCCGGAACAATGTTAAATTCCGCGGGATTCCTGAAGAAGTAAGCGGCAGTGAGCTGTCCTCCTATATACAGAAGCTTTTCCGCACTCTTCTGCCCCACTTGTCGCAGCAGGATATAATGATTGATAGGGGCCGGATATTCCGAGGGACACCCTGGCCCGCGTTCACTTCTTTACTACCAAAGAAGCCGTCATGGCTGCTGCCCGTAAAATGGGCCGCCTTCCACCTCCTTACTCCATGGTTCGCCTCTACGCGGACCTTTCTGCAACCACTCTCCGCCAGAGGCGCACGCTCCTGCCGATTACCCTTGCTCTGCGACAGAACGATATCGCCTATAAGTGGGGGTACCCTCTACCCTACGACACTTTGTGATCCACTCCTTGGAGGATGGAAAACGCTTGCTTCAAGACTGGCAGATCCCGCTCGGAGTTCCAGAGCAAAGCAATCACCTACCTGGAGAGAGGAGTCCAAGACGACCTTAAAAAGTCAGGGGTCATCAGACTCATTGCAACATCCTGTGTGCCGGGCACGATGTTAATCTTCACCCTGCTTTTCAAGTGAGCGCTCGACCCTTAGTAGCTTTACTGGAATTACGACTGCTTACTTTCCTATCGGCCATGAGCTGGACACTCCGCCCTCAATATATGATGGGAAATCATCCCGTCATTGAATCGCAGCTACTTACCCATGCTATGGTTGTTCACCTACTGTTTCATGTTCGGTCATGTTATTTATACTTGTGTTTTGATCCGCAGGAGCAGGGCGGGATTCCTTTGGAGCACTTAGGTACCCAATATCTAATTACCCAACATCTTTACCCTCTCTCATGGGGTTGAAGATTCTTTCCCTAAACGCCAAGGGCCTTAACAGCCCCCAAAAACGTACCTTCCTTTGGAAGGAGGCAAAGGTGAATAAAGCGGACATTTTGTGTGTACAAGAATCTCATCTCATGGAAAAAGATGCCTTTCGTATAAGTCACCGCTCATATTCACATGTTATACATTCCCATTATGCAAGGAAATCTAGAGGGGTATTCATTGCTTTTCATAATGATGTTTGTCTGTCTATTCTGTCCCAAAAGGTTGACGCACGGGGCAGGTACGTTATTCTGGTCTGCAAGGCGAATAACATCCTATACACACTGGTGAATATTTACGCACCCAATGAACGTCAGCTTTCTTTTCTCAATAAAGTCATGAGACACGTAAAGAAAATAAAACAGGGTAAGTTGGTGATGTGCGGCGATTTTAACACTGTCCTCGACCCGTCACTTGACTCCACTAATCCCTCCAGACGTAATTCTTCGAATCTAACAGCCTTTCTGACTTCAGAGGGACTGGTTGACGTCTGGAGGGCTCAGCATAGCCAAGAGCGGGACTACACCTATTTTTCCCCTATACACACCTCATACTCACGGATAGACATGTACTTAGTGGACAACACTGCCCTCTTCCACACCATTGAGTCCACGATTGGCCTGATCACGTGGTCTGACCACGCACCCATCACACTACACCTGATGGCGAAATACCAAGCAAACCTTCCCTCAATTTGGAGAGCCAACCCTTACATTCTCTCCCACACGAAACACGTAGCTGAGATATCAGAGGCGGTGAAAGAATTCTTTCATTTGAACGTTGGCTCAGTACAAAATCCACTTGTTGTGTGGCAAACACATAAGGCCTTTGTCAGGGGACTTCTCATTAAACTCAATATCAGGGAAAGGAGAAAAAGGGAGGAGGAAATCACAACTACACTTGATACTATAACCCAACTAGAAAAAATCAATAAGGATAGCCCGTCGGTTGAGGGGTCAAGGAGACTGAGGTGCGAGAGGGACAAGCTGTTACATCTCCTTGATAGGGACTTTACCAAATCCTTATCTTTTCTGAAGGCCAGGGTGTATGCACAAGGTAATAAGGCGGGCAAACTTTTAGCTAGAAAACTCAAGCACCAGAGGGTTAAGTCAAAGATCCCTTACATTAA
This sequence comes from Bufotes viridis, assembly GCA_033119425.1. Lineage (NCBI taxonomy): Eukaryota > Metazoa > Chordata > Amphibia > Anura > Bufonidae > Bufotes > Bufotes viridis. Next base: position 232,357,341 of record CM065590.1, read on the forward strand.
ACATCTTACATCCGGGGCCAAATTATACGACCCAAGGGACATCGCTGAACAATTTCGTAAATTCTACCACAACCTTTATAATTTACAGAACACAACACCTTTACCAGAAAATTATGAGACACTTCTTGAGGACTTTTTGGACAAAGCCCACTTGCCCAAATTAACTCAGGCGCAGTTATCTTCTCTAAACGCTCCTGTCACTCAGGGCGAATTACAGAAAATAATTGCCTCTCTTCCCACGGGGAAATCACCTGGACCGGACGGTCTATCGAACGAATATTATAAGAAACTTCAAATGCCTCTGCTCCCTTACATGCTAGAAATTTTCAACAGGGTGATGGATGGTACACCATTTTTGCCGGAAATGCTACAGGCGGTAATAGTGGCATTGCCCAAACCGGGTAAAACACCAGATGCTCCTCAAAATTTCCGGCCTATCTCCTTGTTGAATTCTGACATTAAGATATTTGCCAAGTTGGTCGCGTGCAGGTTGTCGGCGGCCCTCCCTTCCTTAATTGCCGACGACCAATCAGGATTCGTAAAGGGTAGGCAAGCGTCGGATAATACTAGGAGAATCTTCAACATTTTAAACGCAGCCGAATTGAGGAAAATATCAATGGTAGCGGTCACATTAGACGCAGAGAAGGCGTTTGACCGCCTTCGTTGGTCATACGCCTTTTCAGTACTTTCCAAAATGGGATTTACGGGATCCATTGTACATGCCATCCGAGGTTTGTATGCTAACCCATCGGCAAAAATCTTAATTAACGGTATGTTGTCCGACAACTTTGAAATTACCAACGGCTCCCGTCAGGGGTGCCCTCTGTCCCCCCTGATATTCATCCTCGCACTTGAGCCCTTAGCCCAACATATAAGATTGTCGTCGGTAGTGGAGGGAGTCAAAATTGGTGATCAGTCCCATGTAATTTCACTTTATGCGGATGACAATATCCTTACACTTACAAAACCTAGCCTCTCTCTAGAACAGGCGTTCTCTATCATCTCCCACTTTGGCTCCTTGTCCTATTACAAGCTTAACACCTCCAAATCACAAGCCCTCCCCATAAATGTGGAATTATCTGAACTATCTGAGCTAAAGAGGAAATTTGTGCTTGATTGGCAAACCACCTCTCTACAATACCTAGGTGTCTCGCTCACCCATCCTTGCTCGCTTGCAGGCCAGAGCAACTATTCCCCTCTGCTGTCGACGATGTCGAAGGACTTTGCTAGCTTCGCAATGAAGGATGTATCCTGGACTGGTCGCGTGGCGGCATTTCAAATGATGGTTCTCCCAAAACTGATCTATGTGTTTAGAGCATTGCCTATCCCGGTTCCTAGTGCATTCTTTGTTGCAGCTCAGAAGATATTAAATGCCTATATTTGGGGCTCTTCCAAACCTAGGATAGCAAACCTCATAATGACTAAGAGGAAGAAGGTGGGAGGAGTCGGACTCCCGTCCATTAAGGACTATTTCACCTCTATTGGTCTTTCCTTCCTCCGGGAGTGGTGGTCGGGGATCTCTGTGAAACCCTGGGTGGCAATAGAAAGCTACTTCGTCTCTGGAGGCTCCCTACGGGACTTGTTGTGTCGAACCTTATGGAGACCGCCCCAACAGAAAGCTACGTTGTTGACCATTAGTCACGCCTGCTCTCTTTGGTCGCAGTTCCACCGCTCCCAGGGGACGAAACACATACCGAATCCTAGCCTGACATCGATTTCTGCCTTGGAAGGGCTCGTTGGAGACATTAACCTTTCCAACTGGCAGCAACATGGCATCACTTCACTTGACCAATTGTATGTTGACTCGGTCTTCACCACATTTGAACATATACACATCAGATATGGCCTCCCTAACTCAGAATTTTTATCCTATCTACGTATTAGGCACTGTTTAGATACTCTTCATAAAACTGATATGAAAGTCCATGATGGTATTCTGGCTCAGTTCTGTTCCCACAATCGGTCATCAGTTAACTATACCAGGCTGATCTATGACTTTATTGGGGACAAAGATAAATTTGTTAAACTGCAACCAATGGTGTGCTGGGAGCGGGAATTAGGACAAGAGTTTCCGATTCATGATTGGGCTACTGCATCGAAATTTGCAGCCTCTGCCTTTAAATGTGTGACGCATTCTGAGGCGGCTATTAAAACGTTGCTCCGCTGGTACTACACTCCTGACAGACTAAGCCGCATGTACCCTGGCACGTCGGCTTGTTGCTGGAGGGAGTGTGGCGCCACAGGCACCCTATACCATATTCTGTGGTCTTGCCCAAAATTGCTTAGTTATTGGACACGCATGTTCGAAATAACCTCTCAGGTTCTACATATCCGAATTTCGCCTTCTCCAGGACTAGCCTTACTATTTATGGGTATTGACTCCTTTCCTTACGCTGCTAGGAGACTGACAGGCTTGATCCTTATCCACTCGAAACTGGTAGTCACTAGGCATTGGAAGTCTCCTGACCCTCCGGCCTGTGAGGAGGTTATTGCTGCAATAAATCTGACATATCGGTACGAGCGCCGCTTACCGGCCGCTCTTATTAATATCTCACTTAGAGACAAGACTTGGGACCCTTGGCTAAACAGCTCCTTTTATACTACATAGACCGGGTACTGTGAGTTGCTCCTAACCTGTGCCCACCTAGACGGGGCACCCCCCCCCCCCTGCTCCTGCCACTGCCAAGTTATGGTTATGGTTATTGTTGTTTTGTTTTATTATTATTTCACTTCTTTCTTCTTTTTCTTTTGATACTGCTTGCCGGATTACCTATACCCTGCTGATCGCAATTGTAGCCATCCACTCACTGGTCAAATCCGCAGTGGGGGAGGCAAACACGATTCATACTGGCGATGCCAGGTTGGCAGCATCCGAGCGGATGCCCTGGTATTGCCTAGGCCTTAATATTGTGCTACTGAAGGGTACTTTCTTGTTACTTACCTGTTGTGATTGTGCCTTCCGCGGATGCCCATTACACGTCTGTTTGTTGTCAATCGCTTCAACACGAGCCATTGTAGTGTATCATCTGTGTTCTGGCGGCTGCGTCCGCACCATCCTGATTACCTGCATTCTTGTCTGTTCCAAAAAACCTTAATAAAAACTGATTATACTTAAAAACCCTCTTAGTGTCCCCAGTTGAGCTAAGGTCCCCATAGTGCCCCATAATTTGCACCAGTAAAAAATACTCCTGTATAGTGCCCCTAGCAGATGACCCATAGTGCCCCTCCCCCTGTACCATGGTGCCTGACATAATGTGACAGTATAAAATGCCCCTATAGAGTGCCCCAAGTAGATGCCCCGATAATGCTCCTCTCCCCCTTCCCCATAGTGCCCCCATAATGTATGCCAGTATAAAATGCCACTATAGTACTCGTCCCCACCCCCATATTGCACATATAGTTTGTGCCAATATAAAATGCCCTATATAATGCCCCTCAGCAGATGCCTCCATAGTGCTCCTCTCCCCCACTTCTCCATAGTGCCCACCATGTTTGGCAGTATATAATGCCAATATATAGGACCCCCAGTAGATGCCCTCATATGGCTCCTCTCCCCCCCATAGTGCCAGTATAATTCTAATATATAGCGCTCCCAGTAGATGCATCCATAGTGCTCCTCTCCCCCATGTGTGCCAGTAAATAATGCCCCCTAGTAGATGCCCCCATAGTGCTCCTCCCCTAAGTGTGTCAGTAAATAATGCCCCCTAGTAGAAGCCCCCATAGTGCTTCCCCATCTGTGCCAGTAAATAATGCCCCCTACTAGATGCCTCCAGAGTGCTCCTCTACACCCCATGTGTGCCAGTAAATAATTCCCCCTAGTAGATACCTCCATAGTGCTCCTCTCTTCCCATCAGTGCTAGTAAATAATGCCCCCTAGTAGATGCCCCCATAGTTCTCCCCCCGTCTGTGCCAGTAAATAATGCCCCCTAGTAGATGCCTCCATAGTGCACCTCTCACCCCATGTGTGCCAGTATAATGCCCCCTCTGAGAAGTCCCCATAGTGCTCCTCTCACCCCATGTGTGCCAGTATAATGCCCCCATAATGTTCTTCTCCCCCCTTCCCCATTCTGGGCAACAGCATAGTGTTGATAAAAAAATAAACTCACATACCTCCATGACACTCTCAGTGAAGCGGTGCAGGCCTCTTCCGGCCTGTGTCCCGCGGTGTACAGCTCAGGCGGAATGATGATGTCAGAGGAACAGGTAAGAGAAACGCTTCTCCCCTGTCCCGCCGCAGCATCCATCTGTATTGCTGTCCTGTTGCTGTGTATTGCAAACAAAGTTTTTTTATGAATCGACCTTGGATGTATGATCCGAACGTTTATTCGCTCAAGCCTAGTAACAGCAATCATGTGCCTACTGCCGTGCTGCGCCGTAGCTCTGCCCCCTGCCCCAATATAGTCAATGGGGACGGAGCAGCAGTACATGGGTGCTTGCGGCATGGCAGATCCGGCGGGCTGTTCACCATGCCGCAAGTGTGAAAGTACCCTTAATCTTCACTTGATCAGTGGGGTATGGCAGAAGTGAGTATTGTTTTTTTTTGTTCTCTTATAACATTTGCATTTTTATCAAAAGTTGGATAACTTCTTTAACCCCTTGTTGACCCTTACAAGTTTCCATTGTTATTTTTTTACTCTTTACTTTTTTATATGTCCGTTCACATGGCCACATGAGAGCCTAATTCTTATGGTTCAAGTTGCACTTTCTAATGGCATAATTTAATATTGCATGTGATGTAGTGTAAATATGAAAAAAAAAATCAAAATGGGGGACGAATTGGGGGAAAAAACTAGCGTTATAAGTTCTGTATTTATAGTGTTCTCTATTTGGTAAAACTGACCTGTTACCTTCATTCTCTAGGTCAGTACGATTGTAGTGATACCACATTTTTATAGTTTTTTAATATAAAAAAAAACTTTGGAAAATAATAATTTTTTCCTTTACATTGCCATATTATGCCGCCCCTTAACTTTTAACTTTTTTATTTTGACATCTATAAAGCTGTGTAAGGAATTAGTTTTTGCGGGGCAATCTGTAGTTTTTATTAATACTATTTTGGAGTGTATATAACTTTTTGATCAATTTTATTTTAATTTTTTGGGTGGAGGGTAATTGATGACAAAAAGTGAATCAGCCATGTTGATTTATTTTTCTGTTAAAGCATTCACCCTATGGAATAAATGTTTTTATATTTTATAATATGAGCATTTTGAGACCCGACAATATTTTTAATATTTTTATTTTGAATATGGGGAAAGGGGATGATTTAAATTTTTATATTTTTTATATATAAACAAATAACTTTATCTTGTACTTTCAATTATGGTCCTTCTGGGATTTATAGATCAATTCACGGACCGACTCACTTTAATGCAGTCTAAATAGTGGATTCTTTATTCCAAAATTTTCAAATACAAGTTGTCACATGAGAACGCTGCCTAAGCATCAAACCTCACAGAACCTTTCAGAGGCCACTCGTCCTCCCTCATGCGTCTAGACCCCTAGCTGGTTTGTTAACTCTGTTTGTACCTCAGAACATCAAACTTGATACATCTCCTCCATGTACAGAAAAATAAGTGCATGGAGACAGAGAAAGGGTTTTGGTTTTATAAGTTGAGTGGGTAATCATGGATTTAAAGTACTTAGTGCTCTCCACAAACTTTTAGATAATCCCATGTGTTTTATGGTCCCTTTACACAGGACGACAATCTAACAGATTGTCGAGAAAGAAGCGTTCCTTCTCAACAGTCTGCTGATCGCTAGCGGTACCAATATCCTTCAGCTCCTCCAGAGGATGGGGAGGAATAATCGCTAATGCCATCGCTCTTCCCCATACTGTCTCATTGTTTCCCGGCAGCAGATCGTGTTCACACAGCACGATCTGCCACTGGGAAACAATGATCTATTGTGCTGCTCAAAAGATACAGTTACCTGATGCTTGTTCATCTGGTAATCGGCGGTGCATTTACACCACCAGATCTTAGATGCGATGATCTGTTCAATTGTCAGCCCATGCATAGGGCCCTTTAATCACATAGAGAATGTACAGTTAATATGTCTACAAACAGACTCAGAGACAAAAGGTTCCCTATTGTGGGAACTTTGGAGCATTATACAATGCATTCAAGATGTCTTCAGACCCTTAAATCAAGTTTTACCCCATCATTCTGTACTCTATAACCCATAATGAAGAGTGAAAACAGGATCTTCGAAATCTTTGCAAATTTATTGAAAAGGGAAAACTAATATATTGAATTGACAAAAGTATTCAATTCTGTTCAGGGCTTTTTTTCTCAGAGAAAAGGTAGTGGAACTCACCCCCCTCCCCTGGCCACGCCCCTACCCACCCCTAGGACCACCCCCTAAAACCGCCCCTTTAGAGAACAGGGATGCAAGTAAAATTTGGGGGGCTATAAAAGTCCAGCCCAGCAAAGAAACCCCCCAGATGGGGATGACACTGCTAATGGGGGATCTGGGGATGGCACTGTTAATGGGGGATCTGGGGATGGCACTGTTAATAGGGGATCTGGGGATGGCACTGTTATGGGGTGGAGGATCTGTGGATGGCACTGTTATGGGGTATCTGTGGGTAGCAACCACAGATCCCCCATCCTATAACAGTGCCATCCACAGACCCCCCACCCCTTAACAGTGTCATCTACAGACCCCCCATCCTATAACAGTGCCATCCACAGACCCCCCACCTCATAACAGTGCCATCCACAGACCCCCCATCCTATAACAGTGCCATCCACAGACCCCCCACCCATAACAGTGCCATCCACAGACCCCCCCCACACACCTTAACAGTGTCATCCACAGACCCCCCATTGCCGCTCCAGTACAGTTATAAAATGTGTAATTCAATTAATAATGATTCATGCTGCCCCCTCTGTAGTATAACATTTAATATATCCTAGTCACAGGGCTACGGTTATATCATAATGCAGGCCGGCCGGGCAGGCGAGCGGCAGCATGACTGACTGACGTCACGTGTCTGCCCGGCCTACTTTATGAATGAAGCAGGCGGCGCAGGCACGTGACATCAGTCAGTCACCCTGCCGCTCGTTTGCCCGGCCGGCCTGCATTACGATATAACAGTAGCCCTGTGAATGTAGGATATATTGAATGTTACACTACAGAGGGGGCAGCATGAATCATTAATAATTGAATTCAGGGGCTGGCAACTTTTGGCCCAGTGGGCAAGTAACACCCAGAGGCCCACTGAGCCCCCCTCTACTTCCTGATTCGCTGTCACAAGAGGCTGGGCCCCCCTTATGTGCCAGTAGTCCCCCTTATGTGCCAGTAGTCCCCCTTATGTGCCAGTAGCCCTCCTTATGTGCCAGTAGTTCCCCCTTATGTGCCAGTAGTCCCCCCATATGTGCCAGTAGCCCCTCCTTATGTGCCAGTAGCCCCCCTTATGTGCCAGTAGTCTTCCCCCCCCGCACCTTATCATGTGCCAGTAGCCCCCAAAAAAACAAAAAACAAACAAACAAAAAAAACACTTATACTTACCTCCAGTGATGCGAGGCCTGTGTCCCTCGCTGTACCGCTCCGGCGGTGCGATGACATCATCGCGCCGCCTGCTCCAGCCTCTGATAGGCTGCCAGCTTAGTGCTGGCAGCCTATCAGAGGAACAGGGAGGGGACACGCCTCTCCCTCCTCTGTCACAGCACAGACATCTGTATCGCCGTCCTGAGGATCGCGATACAGATGACTATGGAGATGAACGCTTCCACAGTTTTTGCTTCCACTTTGTTTTTGCTCTGATATGCATTGTCAGCTGTGAGACCTTATATAGACAAGACTGTTTCTTTCCAAATCATGTCCAGTCAAATGAATTTACTAGAGGTGGATTCCAGTCAAGGTGTAGAAACATCTCAAAGATGATCAAAATAAATTGGAGGCCCTCAGAGTTAAATTTTAAGTGTCAAATCAAATGGTCTGAATACTTATGCCCATGCAAAATGTTCATTTTTCATTTTTAATAAGTTTGCAAAAATTTCTAAATGTATGATTTTTCTTTTTCATTATGGGGTATTGAGTGCAGATTGATGGGGAAAACTGTTTTTTTTTTATTGGCACAAAGCCACAACATAAAATGTGAAAAAATAAATAAAAAAGGGTCTGAAGGCTTTTCAAATGCACTGTACCACTATATCCTCCTTGTAAAATACCAGGCAGTGCCTGGTCCTGATACAAAATAGGAACACGCTTATGGGTGAGTGCAGGAAGTGTGAAATTCTTCATTCTATGTACGTAGTACACACAAACTGGAATATTTGCATTAGATTTATTTATAGTGTGTGATGTAATAAAGATTTTCCATCCATCTTCTTAAAGGGGTTGTCCATCTATGCCCTGTCCAGCCATTTTCAGGATGGCTGAACAGTGCATAAAAGAACAAAAGATGTGGCAGTTGGCTACTTATAGGTGTTATTGACAATGAGATGAGTTACATTCAAAAAGTTGATGTGCTGGTAATTTTAACTTAAAGTTGTTATTATTAATAACCCTGATAATAATAAAGTATGGAATGTCACATAGATAACCCCCACACACACATATTAAGAGGAAGTCACCTAAGTAACAACCATACTACTGAATGCTATTTAAAAAATTGGATTCTGTATATTAAAGGTAAACTGTTTCCCCCCTATAAAAAGGTTAGCTAAAGATGGGAAAAAATTGTTACCATTGCTCACTGCATATACCTAAGGAAAATTCTCCATTAATGAGGACCTGTCACCACAAAATGCAATGCAATCTGCAAGCAGCATGTTATAGATGTTATGAATCAGTGAGTGTGAACCCACTGTGCCAACTAACTGGTTTGGCATAATACCCTAAGTGCGTTATTCCAGCACCCCCCATGGTATTCACCCTTTAAACTCTGTACAGTAATCTGACCTTAGCTGCAGAGAAGCAATGGACCACAACATCCTGGGATAGTCCCGGTGCAGTTGGCCGCTAACCCACTGGTACAGGCGCTGGGAGATCTGGATACAGAAAACACATCAAAACTGCAGGAAAACCACAAGAGCATTCTCAACAATCACTAAGGCTTAAACTTAGTATAATAGATCTGGACTGCACAATGGTAGGGTAGATGAATGGAAACACAAGGTAAACAGGAAATCTGGGTGGTAGTGAAGACACAAGCAGGGCAGGAAGGCTGGGTACATGAAAGGAACTTTATTAGTATGTTGGCATATGCGCATACTTCCTTGGATCCACCTTGATTTCAGGTAGGAGGAAGTACTTTACTGGTTGGGATCTGTTTGATGTCCCGCTCCTCCACTGACTTTTTTTTGAATATTGGTTTCATCTGGGAGTTGCATGTGTTGATATATGACATACAAGGCGTGTGTCCCATTCTTTTCTCTGTGTATATTAGCTGCTAACATTGGATTTTTAACGTTGTATATTTGCACAATAAAATTATTTCTTTTTGTATAATGTACTGAGCTGTGTGATTTTATGTAGGGATGATGATTAATTTTTGACCAAGCTGTTAGGTTAACTATTGAAACACAAATTTGGTCAGTAGCACCTATATTAAGCACATTTTTTGTTTTACCAAAACTCTAACCATTCTCTAGAACTATCTGTGGCAAATATCACTGCTACCATGCTAAAAGACTTATTTCCCTTTGATTGTAATTCATTAAGTGTATCTAATTATTTCTCAGATTAGCAAAGTAAGGAATCACATTTGTAGCTTACTTGTTGTACATTCTTGCCAAGATTCTTGGGGGGCTTATTTCATATACCTAGAACAGTGAAGAATATTTTTACTATATTGTACACAGTTGCTCTTATTTTCATGTCCGTTTGTTTTTTAATCAATCACAATTTTTTGGGACTAAGAACACCGGAAAAACAAAATAATTTACATATACAATGCTGCACAGTGCAAAGATGTATGTCCACCTTTCCACAGAGGGTTATTATGGTGGACACTGTTTGTGCCCAGATGCTGACTGGTATACCTTAGCAGTCTTGTTTTGCCAAAATCAACAAAGTTTGTCACTTTGGGTAGGTTAACATTTCAATTTCGTATTCAGGTAGTCTGTTCTACCAGAGGAGCAGACTACCAGAATTACCTTATCCAGAAAGCCGGCATTTATGCCAAAAGCCCATCCACATTTTTGTGAATTGGATACAGCATTGTCCGGCTATGCTGGGTATGGTAATTCTGGTAGTCTGCTCCTGTACTGAAACAGATTACCTGAATGCCTAATAGAAATATGAACAGCCTTAGAAATGTAGGTGGTGTACAGCTGTAAACCATGGTCTAATATTTAAATATGTAATTGACCTATTCGAAGAAATATCTCTTTTCTTCATACTTTAATAAAAAACAGGAGATAATATCCACCAATAGACTTGAATATGTAATTTTGTCTTTGAATGAACGAGAAATATTTTTGTCCGTACAAGTGTATACTTTTAGTGTGAAAATATATTGCTATTGCTAACATCATGCTCCTCATGCCATATAAAGGTTAATGATGTTCTTCTCCATATGAGATCTACAAATGTGTAATGAACCATTCATGGTACATTGAATATATCATCCAGTAAATCAGATGGGATACTCTTAGTCCTTTCAAGTTAAAAGAAGGCAGCTGTGATGAAAGGACAGCTAGCCAGTAGTTGCCCATAGTTAAGTACTTGTACTTGTAATTAGAATCAAGAAACCTTCATGTACTTGATGCCGGGCTTGTTAGAAAATGCAACTATTTAGTGCCATTATTAAGAGTCAAAGTAATTTAAATGCAACTATTAACTCTTTAAATCTTTACACTTAACACTTTACAATATATATAGGTCATGGTCATTAGGGTCAAGTAGCCAGTCAACCCTACCAGTTTAATTGTTTTCTTAACTACTTGTACAAGGTCAAATATACAGACAATGAATATTTTTCTTCTATCTGCATTTTATATATATAAAACAATGGAGGTAGAAATAAGGATTTATATTCCAGCATTTCAGCCTCTATGGACTAGCAACATATATGTGAACAAGGTAAATTTTCCCTGATTCTTTGTTCTCTATATGGACACATAGCCATATTTACTCAGTAGGCCTCATATTTGAGTCATTAGTGTTATTATTTCTGCTGGTTAAGAGATTTAAACTGAAGAATCAGGAGCTACGATAATGTATAACTGTATGGTAATATGAAGAATACAGTCTGTAAAATAAGTTAACAGAAAAAATAATAATTTATCTCTAAAAAGGATAAAATATTAAACAGGATTTAAAGGGGTTCTCCGGGAATTAAGAATATGAAAATAATTAAATATTACTTTATTATAAATATATTTTATATATACCTTTCATTAGTTATAATGGCTCGTTTTGTCTGGGGAGCAATCGTTAGGAGAAATAAAATGGCCGCCATCCTATTAGTACTAGAGATAAGCAAATTTCATATTTTGAAATTCGTTCACACTTTGTTTGTTGGTAAAAGATGAATTGTGTTATGGATTCCGTTACCACGGACCATAACGCAATTCTATGACGAAATGCATAATGGAATGCCTTTAGAGGCATTCCGTTAGTAATTTCGTCTGCAAAACGGATCCGTTATGCAGGGCAGTCCATGTGGGTATCCATGTGCTATACCAGGATTTAGTAAACTTTGGGGGGAGGGGGCATAGACAGGAGTAGCAATATGCGTTGATTTTAAGTGCACAGGGAAAGGTGTGCTTTAAGGGGGGAATATCTCTATTAAAAATTTAAAATGCATAAATACTGTATATTAGAAAATCTATTATTACTGCATTAGGGACATTTTACCAAAAAGTTAATTAACAGTTTAGTTACTGTTTAAGCTGGCCATACATATTAGATGCATGTTAGCTGAAGCTGTTGGATTTGGTGCAATTGCAACGATCTAATGTGTAGGGGAGCATCCCAACTCTCCACTGATGGCAGATGTTGGGAGAAAGATGACTCGGGACATGTTGACATGCCGATCCTTTTGTTCTTGGGGAGAGGTATCTGGATGTGACTTTGTCTTCTCTTCCATTCACAACCCAAGTATGCACAGCCAAGCCCAGCTTGCATGCATATGGGGGTCAGGATAGATAGCTATCTGCCGAGTGCTTGACTGTTATCCTGTATATATATGGCCAGCCTTAGGCTTAGGTTTGGATTATTGGTGTAGGGGGAAGTCAAACAGAGACAAATTTGAAGATGTTGATCTCCTTTGTAGTATACAATCCAAATTAGTGAAAATAATATACATTTCTGTCCTTCACTTTATACAGTGGTATAAGGCTTTGGTCACCTTTATGTAGGACTCTTTGTATAGGGTTAAAGATAATTTTGAAAAATTAATAAGGTATGCTTTCTGTACAGCCATATCTTGTACATACAGTAGAACTGTCACAGAATTTAACATTGTTTTCTAATCTCCAATACCTGGAAATACAATGTAATATAGATGTAATCATTAATATATGGTATCATAATAACCAAGAGAATAAAATGTAGAATACATGAATTCATTCGATATAGTATCATCTCAATGAAGCTCAACTTCTGTGTCTACATAACTAGCTTGCATAATGGGATAAACCATTTGTAAAATGCTTACAATCTTAAATAACAAGCAAGTAATATTAGAAATATTTGCTTATTGTCTATGACCTATTCAGTACTAGAAAACTGTATGAGATCTATACACTGCTATACAATATCCATGCAGATAGCTATGCCGGGTGCATGAATCCGAAATTACATTTTCCGTTCAGCATTTTATGTACCACCATAGACTAGTGAAATACTCTCAGAAAGGTAAAACCCTACTAATGTTATTCAACAGTTAGCTTGTCAAAGCTCATTAAAATAAATAAAAACTTGTCTGATCTCTGCTGGCGCCTGATAAAGCACTGCTGTGATCACACCCAGGGTCTGCTCCAGGTTCATGTGGGCCCTTGTCGATAAATCCCAGTGGGCCGCCTTCAGGCATTTTTTTTACATTTATATGTCCCCCTGTGGCTCACACACAGTATAATGACCCCCAGTGGCCCCACACACAGTATAATGACCCCACAGTGGCCCTGCATTCAGAATAATAACCCCCAGTTGCCCCCCATTCAGAATAATGATCCCCAGTGGTCCCCACACTGGGGATTATACTGTATGGAGGGGGCACTGGGGGTTATTATATTGAATGGGGGCTCTGGGGCTCATTATACTGAATGGAGGGTCAATGGGGATCATTATACTAAATGGATTCACTGGGGTCATTATACTGTGTAAGGGACCCTCACAGTTTAATGACCTCCTAGTGGCAAACTGCTTAATGAAGCAGTAAAACAAATAGAATGAATCTGCTTTCTCTACTACAACATCCAGCAGCACCTGGAAGAATTCCCTGTCCCACAGACAAAAGGCAGTCACAGTGCAGACCCACTACTCACTGACAAACTGTGTTCAAGCTTCTACTCCAGCCCTGCGATCTTCTCTCCTCACTGTCCTCAGGCAGCACGTGTAGAGGGGGCGTGTCTGAGTCTCCGCAGCAGCTTCCTTTGGCTATCAGAGTGTCCTCCAGAAGTAGTACTGTGTAAGTGAAATGACAGCAGCTCCAGTAATGAGTTCTTCCATCTGTATTGATGGAAGTGCTCATAGCAGCTCAGTGGGCCCCCCCAGAAGCAGTGGGCCCCGGCAGCTGCCCGACCTTGCTGGGTGCTAGCGCCGGGCATGATCACACCACACGAACATTCTTTGATGAGTTATGATTAGATGGTTAGATTTTTTTATAAAAATAGTGACTATAAGTAAAAACAATGCATTATAATTCAAAATAAGCATTAATAAATGTACTAACCGAAAATAACAAGGCATGACATAACAAGTGAAATACCTGACTTGGGAACAAATGCTGGTATCTTCAGGGCTTACTCCATACACGTTATATTTAAGACAATTGTAGTTATTTACTATGTCCCTTGTAAAGCAAGGGTTTTAATTGGTTCTTCCCTTTTAACTTCATGTAACTGCTTAGTGATGTCTATACCTAGCTGCATTTCTGTAGTATGCGGTAACTCATGTGTACTAACCATAAGGTGGGGCTAGGATGGGCCAGGAGAGAACAATTAATTTTGCAACAGAGAGCTCAGCTTCATTGAAGACATCCTCAGGGTAAGTTGTCTTGCTACCATCACCTCTCTTTGTACCATATGGGCGTCGGCCAAGTACCATGTTGGGTGCTGGTCGATAGGAGCTTGCTCATTTGTTCGCATGACTCTCGGTGACTGTTCCTTATCTTTATCTTTGTATATATTTGTGTATTTTATGTAAGTCTATTGTTTTCCCCCGAACTTCTGATCTCCCCATAATACACGCCTGTATCACAGGTTTGCGACTTTTTAATTGCCATTGTGTCTAAGTTTAGGCTCAAGTGGAGTTTAAATGCCGCCTTTCAAAAACTGGGGAGTGGTGGGGTGTGGGAATGGCCAAGGACCCCACCACATCCACTAGCATTTACACCTGTTTCCTGTGTTTCCTGGTGTAAATGTGACTAAAGTAGTTGATTTCAAACTAGGCACATGGACTGCAGGAAGATGTGTCTAATTTATGACAAGGCATATGCCTCATCAAACAGTAATATCAGCACATCCTCTGGCAGCACAGGAGATATCGAAGACCCACATAAAAGGCCAATCTTTGATAAATGACCCCTAATATTTGTATGATTGTTTTGATTTATGAATAAATATATTAATATATATGGAACCTGCATTCCCTGAATTTAATGCAGGCCATTATGGCACCAAAAGAGGTAAAATACACAGTGGGCTAAGCATGTCTGCCCTGCTCTGCACCAGCAACAAGTGGCGTTCCTCTCATTTGGAGTATCATACACAGCTAACTTGATAAAGTGAATTTCGCTGAATTTCGCAGCTTTTAAGACAGTGATAAGTCATAAAATATTTGCCTATTTTATGTTGTTGTCATTTTGTCAATGTCAAAACCAACTTTAAGGACTAATTAAGCTCTGTAGTGACTCTGAGGGGCTTAATCAGCCACCCATAATCAGCGCTTGGGCATTACAGCTCCCACACAGAAAAACTGGTGAAAAAAAGTACAATAAAAACATAATAAAAAAGCTCAGCGGCCACCGAAAACACACGGAGAAAGGGAGAGGGGGTACAGGGATTGGGACTTAGGGATCAGGGATCCTGTTGGGGGACACCTGGGAAATAGTGACCATAAAGCAATAACCTTCCAATTGTCACTCAAAAGAGTGTTTCTTCAGGGAGGAACAAAAATACCAAACTTCAAAAAAGCTAAATTTAGCCAACTAAGCGAGGTCATAGGCCTAACTAACTGGAACAAAGTTCTCAAAAATAATAACAATTGTGAGAGGTACATACCTTATGGGAATAAAAGGTTAATGAACAAGAAAAAAACAATGTAATAAATAGAATTGTAAAGAAAGCAATAAATGACAAAAAGAAATGAGGGGAGCGAGGAAGCATTGAAAAACTATAAGGAAAAAAATAGAATATGTAAAAGACAAATAAAAGCAGCCAAACTAGAGACCGAGAGATTAATTGCCAAAGAGCGTAAAACTAACCCTTAAATATTCTTCAATTATATAAATGTTTGACATGTACTATCTACAGTACCTTAACGTTGTTGCAGGACACTTGGTAACAGTATTCCCTAATGGCAGTGGTATCTTTAAGTAGGATAATCACCCCTCAAGGTATTCCCTTCAAATTCCTCAGATGTCAGTCCTATTCAACATGTGTGTCATGTGCTGGAAAAACAAGTATGAACCATGGAGGCTTTGGCTTGAAACTTTCAAGACTTAAAGGATTTGCTGTTACCATTGGACACCTTTAGAGGTCTTGTGGAGTCATCCGTCAAAGGATCAGACTTGTTTTGGCAGAACAAGGGAGACCAACAAAATCATAGGTAAAGGGTTTTAAAGGGCATCTGTCAGCAGATTTGTACCTATGACACTGGCTGACCTGTTACATGTGCACTTGGCAGCTGAGGGCATCTGTGTTGGTTTCATGTTTATATGTGTCCTCATTGCTGAGAAAAAATCTTTTTGTATATGCAAATGAGCCTCTAGGAGCAATGGGGGTGTTGCCGTTACACCTAGAGGCTCAGCTCTCTGCAGCTGCCATGCACTCTCCAGTTTGATGGACAGGGCCAGACAGTGAATCATCATCAGACCTTGCCCTGTCAATCAAAGTGTAGAGGGCGCAGCAGTAGGAGAGAATTTAATGTTATAGCTGATCTGTGTATATACATAGATAAAGAGAGATGGATGGATAACTAGAAACTATAGATAAACAGATGGATAGATAGATAGATAGATAGATATAAAAATGAGAAAAGTCCACGGCACTTCCAGTGAATTGTGTATTTTATTTACACCAACGCAACGTTTCGGTCCTCTCTATGGAACCTTTATCAAAGGTGCAATAGTGCAGATATATATGGGTCCCTTAATCAGGGTCTCATAAATTATATAATTAGGTGCAATATCATAAAAAGTGTCAAAAAAGTGACATACATCAAAACAAATTATAGAAAATTCTGTGCACCAATGTGCTATTCATATAATAAATTAAATACAATATGTATGGTAGACTGGGAGTGGCTCACTTAGGAAGAGTGATGGAAATAGGGTGCTCTAGCGTCCAATATGGGTCCCACCTTACCCCAAAGACAAGATTAATGAGTATATGTAAAAAAGGACGGGCACTCCAGTTCTGGATCAGACTGGGAAAGAACGATGTTTATTTACACTCTACGATATAGTATAGTGTACACACAGGTCTAAGACTTTGGATGACAGGTGAAAGGTGCAGAAGCAAATTAGACGACCGTAGGTTATAGTCCATCCATTTGCCCGTCCATCAATCCTCTGCATCAAGATATATACATATAATAATCACATATAATAATAGTAAAACTCCACCATTAAGCTCCTAAAAATATACGTTAAAATATAGCCTGTTAATTGATAATAGGTATCCAATATAAACGAATAGATATATCAGCACTCGGTATCAAAAGAATTCATCCAAAATTGGCAGTGGTATGGTTAACTAAATGATTCAATCCATCTAAAATAGTCAGAGCACAAGATTATTAGTCAATTAATAATGGTATCCACCTATCCAGAGAGTGATATTAATAATGATTATATAGTTGTTATCCCATCCAGGCGGGTTAATGATTAAAAGTCAATATTCCATCCAGAAAAATGTTAGTAGTAGCTGTACCTTCCACTTATCAATATGTGCCGCCTCTATAGTGCATGTGTCTTTATATAATCGGCAGGGTTAGTGTTATATTCAGCAGCAAAAGATAAAATAGTCTGTGACACTTTATCACATTAATAGGATACAGTCCTACCCGCTCAGAAGAGTGTCCCTTTGTTGCGGCAGTGTGGGGTTAAGTTCACTGTCGATGCGCCGCTCCCTGCTCCAGTTACCCTCAGTGGCGTCCCACGTGGGTTTGCACGGAGTGTCTGACCTGGGGAGCGCGTAGTCTGCAGCGGGCTCGGCTGTTAAGTCCGGTCGTCTATGCAGTAATATCCCTGCGGCCGCAGATTGGTCGTGACTCCGGAGTCTCCTTGTGAGAAGCCATGGAGATGAAAACACAATTCTTAGAGAAGAAGTACCCCGAAAGGTTAGTAGAAGGAGCACTACAAAAAGCTAGGGATCTAGATAGAGAGGGATTTTTTGAAAGCAATGTCAATAATACTAATAATCAGGAAGATGGGAACATCCGCATAATTTTACCCTATAACGGTGAAGAGAGGTAACAAACAGAATTAGGGTATTCAAAAATGGTTGGACCTTAAAGGATTCTATAGGTGTGGTAAATGCTCCAACTGTAGAA
Organism: Bufotes viridis; assembly: GCA_033119425.1. Lineage (NCBI taxonomy): Eukaryota > Metazoa > Chordata > Amphibia > Anura > Bufonidae > Bufotes > Bufotes viridis. Next base: position 232,375,233 of record CM065590.1, read on the forward strand.
TTACAACATTTCCCAAGAAAATTACAACTAAAAAATCCACCAATAGGACCTACACACATGAGATTAGAGAACATTTATCATGTGACTCAACAAATGTTATTTATCTTATTGAATGTCCCTGTAAAAAGCAATATGTAGGGAGGACCAAAAGAACATTCAAAAAGAGAGTGGCAGAACACATAGTAAATATTAGAAAGGGATACGAAAAACATACCCTATCGAGTCACTTCAAGGAGTTCCACAATAAGGACCCAACATGCTTAACCTTTGTAGCCCTAGAGAAAGTGGAAAGACATTGGAGGGGGGGGAGATCATATATGCCGGATGTCTAGAATTGAATCAAGGAGGATTTTCGAGTTTGATTGCCTAGTACTGAACGGCCTTAATGCTGAATATGAAATTTTTGGGTTCCTATAGATGGTGGATGCTTGCTGTCGACAGTGGAACCCACGGTTTTGTATACACCCTGGGTTCCCTCTTGGCGGCAAGGACCCACCAATAATAACCATTGGAATGATTGATATATTGAAGAAGAATATATAAATATGAAGGGTGGAAGAAAAGGATATATTTACACAGATATGAAGATCACCAAATATCGACATATCGATAGCTATAGAACAACCCTTGAAATAATACTTATAGTGATATTACTCATCATCCATTTTTGTATAATTTTTATAAAATTTTTTTTTTACTCAATATATCTTTATTTATTTTACTATTTGTCTTAAATAAAAATACGATTTTATAATATCTCTATGGATTCTTTTATGTATTTACATCAGCTATGTGGTTTTAGAAGACTTGTCTATTCATATGTCCACTTTATTCTCCACCAATACACTGTCATTTATGGAATCCATCGGAGAGATCCGGATCCAGGATGATCCAGCTCAAGTTTTCAATATACTGGAATAGAATCCAGAGGCTATAAAAAATCATGGGGGCGCCATGGGGGCTTAGCCACTGAGGAAGGGACGTGAAGGTCCCGAAACGCGTCTGGTATACTAAGACCCCCAGCCTGTGAAATTTATCCACAAGGAGACTCCGGAGTCACGACCAATCTGCGGCCGCAGGGATATTACTGCATTGCATAGACGACCGGACTTAACAGCCGAGCCCGCTGCAGACTACTCCCCAAGTCAGACGCTCCGTGCAAACCCACGTGGGACGCCACTGAGGGTAACTGGAGCAGGGAGCGGCGCATCGACAGTGAACTTAACCCCACACTGCCGCAACAAAGAGACACTCTTCTGAGCGGGTAGGACTGTATCCTATTAATGTGATAAAGTATCACAGACTATTTTATCTTTTGCTGCTGAATATAACACTAACCCTGCCGATTATATAAAGACACATGCACTATAGAGGCGGCACATATTGATAAGTGGAAGGTACAGCTACTACTAACATTTTTCTGGATGGAATATTGACTTTTAATCATTAACCCGCCTGGATGGGATAACAACTATATAATCATTATTAATATCACTCTCTGGATAGGTGGATACCATTATTAATTGACTAATAATCTTGTGCTCTGACTATTTTAGATGGATTGAATCATTTAGTTAACCATACCACTGCCAATTTTGGATGAATTCTTTTGATACCGAGTGCTGATATATCTATTCGTTTATATTGGATACCTATTATCAATTAACAGGCTATATTTTAACGTATATTTTTAGGAGCTTAATGGTGGAGTTTTACTATTATTATATGTGATTATTATATGTATATATCTTGATGCAGAGGATTGATGGACGGGCAAATGGACGGACTATAACCTACGGTCGTCTCATTTGCTTCTGCACCTTTCACCTGTCATCCAAAGTCTTAGACCTGTGTGTACACTATACTATATCGTAGAGTGTAAATAAACATCGTTCTTTCCCAGTCTGATCCAGAACTGGAGTGCCCGTCCTTTTTTACATATAAATACAATATGTGACTCCAGATATCAGTGTTTTTTTCACTCTGGGCAAGCGCGGTTACACATTTCTTCTCCTCCTGCTGATTCTTGTGGTTCCTCCGCCTCCCCCTGCATCACTTAGGTAATTTTAACTATTCATGTATCGAGCACATGTGTATGTGATTTAATAATTACCACTAATTATGAAACATGCAATTTTTTGCATTGTTGTTTGGAGTCACATATTGTATTTAATTTATTATATAAATAGCACATTGGTTCATAGAATTTTGTATAATTTGTTTTGATGTATGTCACTTTTTTGACACTTTTTTTATGATATTGCACCTAATTATGTAATTTATGAGACCCTGATTAAGGCACCTATATATATCGGAACTATCGCACTGTTGTATCACTGCTTGGAAGGTTCCACTGGAAGTGCCGTGGCCTTTTCTTATTTTTGTATCAAGCATTGGGACGCAGGATTAACCCGAAAACCGCTGGCACTCCATTGCTGACTGTTATTGTGGTGCTGCACATTTGCTTTTGTTATTAGATAGATAGACAGACAGACAGAGACTGTGGCATAAGCTATATATCCAGCAGCAGTATGTAATGGATTTGGTTATGGTAGCATCCCAGAGGTCGTTAACACTGATCCAACAGTCCCAGCAGCCACGTAAGTGATTGTAAAAATAACAAAATGATTTAAGAAAACCTCCATTATTCATCTCTTTCCATCAAGGTGAATTCAGACAGTCTTCTAATGAAAAATTATGCACTGCTAGAGTAGACCACAGTAGCACTAAATGTATTGTAGAAAAGGCTAATATGGGAGGAAATTCTGGGGAGACACACTAATTAAAGGGAACCTGTCACCAGGAAATTCACTGATAAACCAGGCATGCTGCCTTGTAGGGCTCACTCTGCTGAATATAGTGATACCTCTCACTTGGTGATCTGGTGCTTTATTGTGGAGAAATAGTACTTTTAATCCATATGCTAATGAGCTGATTTGAGTCCAGTAGTTATGAGTCCAGCGTTTTTTCTATTTAGAGCTATAGCCACTCCCTATTCACTTCTTCAGTTGTAAAGGGGCGTGGTTTATTCATCATTTATTCATTTTAATAACTGGAGGGAAAATGAATAACAGGGAATGCTTAGGTAAAAAGGGAGAGGAATATACTATTGAAGTTAGTAATTATAATAAGGGCTAGTTTGTTCATGGGGTGATAAACACATGATGGCTGATAAAGGACATGTCGCGTGGGTATGGCAGTTAGGCTTTAAAGTGAAAGGCAGCAAGGCTTGTATTGGCTATAATGCAGGTCATTTTTTAAACCACGCCCATTTTACAACTGAAGAAGTAAATAGGGGAGGGGCTACAGCTCTAAATAGAAAAAATGCTGGACTCATATCAACTACTGGACTCGTATCAGCTCATTAGCATATGGATTAAAAGTAATATTTCTCCACAATAAAGCAACAGATCATCAAGTAAAAGGTATAATTATATTCAGCAGGGTGAGTTCTACAAGGCAGCATGCCTGGTTTATCAGTGAATTTCCTGGTGACAGGTTCTCTTTAAACTTGTATTATCTAAAGCATGATGTTAGAGTGCCACTAATCTGTGTATAAATGAACGCCATGACATTGAGAAATAATAAGTGTTTTTATTTAATGAACATTGCCAGTTACAATATTTTTGAGCAGTATATTGGGAAATATATTTTCACGCTTACCAGGTGCTGAAAATGCTCTTTGCAGATGGAATGAAACACTTTGTGCCGTGGAGAAAGCAGGAGGCAGACATACAGAGACTACTGTGTGAGGAACATTTAGCGACCAAAGCAAACTAAAGACAAAAAAAAAATGCAAGTTTGCCAACCTCTAACAAAGATGCTAAAGTAACATCTTACATTAAGAAAATGCATATCCTTGCACTGCAAATTGTGGCTGAAAAGACTAGCTGAGAAAAGCACAACAGCAGAAAACCAAGAATAGACAATTTGTATTGCTGTCATTAGGGAGAAGTTAAGGTCTCATAAATAGCTGAGAAAAGAATATGGTGTGAATTTTCTGCAATTATTGAAAAGTTACATGAAAAGCCCTATGCAAGTCTTGTGTGAGTGTTCCACCTCCTCGCAAATAGGTCCTCTGTATAGACAGGGTATGTGCTTAAAGCAACCTTCTGGTTCAAGAAAAAAATACATTAACTTGGAGACAAACAGAACAATTACATGGTGGTCTTTATTTATCTTTTTAGCTGGAGACCAGTGGCGGATCCAGAGCCTGGTCTCAGGAGGGGCATTTCCGCGATCGTTACGCCCCTGCTCCCATCACTACAGAAATAGAGGGTAATACAGAACCACATACCTTTACATCCTGTGACTAGAGATGTCCCGAACTATTCGCCAGCGAACAGTTCCCGGCGAACATCGCATGTTCGCGTTCGCCGCAGCCGGTGAACATTTGCAATGTTTGGTCAGCCCCCTATACGTCATCATTGAGCAAACTTTGACCCTGTACCTCACAGTCAATTCCAGCCAATCAGCATACCCTCCCTCCCAGACCCTCCCACCTCCTATCAAAAAGCAAGAACAGCATCCATCTTAGATTCCTTCTGAAGCTGCAGTGTTAGTGTTAGAGCAGGGAGAGTGCTGATGCCGCTGAATTAATAGGGAAAGCGTTAGCTAGGCCAGTGTTCTGTGTCCACTCCAGTCCTCAAAGACTGATCGGCCTCTTTCACACGAGCGTGTCCAGATTAGGTCCGGAGGCGTTGCGGATGCGTTCAGTGAAAACTGTGCGATTTCACAGGCAAAGCCATTCAATTTTGCCTGTGGTTGCATTCAGTTGTTCATTTTTTTCCACGCGGTTAGGTGATTTATGCCCTTTATGGATTAAAACCCGACTCTGCGTCAACTACGTAATTTTCCATGGGAGTTTTGCCATGGATCCTACTCCGGCATGCCACAGTCCAGGTGTTAGTCCCCTTGAAACAACTTTTCCATCACTATTATGGCCAGAAAGAGTCCCTGTGGGTTTTAAAATTCGCCTGCTTATTGAAGTCTATGGCGGTTCGCCCGTTCGCGAACATTTGCGGAAAATTTTATGTTCGCGACATCTCTACCAGTGACGTCTCCTTTGATGTAGATGTTCTCTTTCCTCATCTTCTCCTTTAAGACCTTCAGACCAGACCACCATTTTGCCGCCATTTTTCATTTCTGCAGTTTGACAACAAAAAAAATCTTAGTTTACTACTTTTCCATCATCCTCTCATCTTCTGGACAAATCATCCTACTACCCCAATACTGTGCCGTTGAGCTCCCCAATACTCTACTGCAGAAACAGATAAACCCCCTGATAATACTAGTACCACACAGAGCCCCCATATAAAATACCCCTTCTTTGTGGACTCAGTAGAAGCCTCCATAGTGTTCCTCTCCCCCTTTCCCCCAAATAAAATACCCCTTCTTTGTAGCCTCAGTAGATGCCCCCATAGTGCCCCCAATAATGTGCCAGTAAGAAGTTCCCCCATAGATGCCTCCCAATAATGTGCCAGTAAGAAGTGCCCCCATAGATGCCCCCAATAATGTGCCAGTAAGAAGTCCCCCCATAGATGCCCCCCAATAATGTGCCAGTAAGAGGTGCCCCCATAGATGCCCCCCAATCATGTGCCAGTAACAAGTGCCTCTCCCCCCCAATCATGTGTCAGTAACAAGTGCCTCTCCATGCCCCCCAATCATGTGCTAGTAACAAGTGCCTCTCCATGCCCCCCAATCATGTGCCAGCAACAAGTGCCTCTCCATGCCCCCCCCCCCGATCATGTGCCAGGAACAAGTGCCTGTCTCCCCCCCATCATGTGCCAGTAACAAGTACCTTTCCCCCCCCCACCATGTTCCAGTAACAAGTGCCTCCCCATCATGTGCCAGTAACAAGTGCCTCTCTCCTCTCCCCCCATCATGTGCCAGTAACAAGTGCCTCTCTCCTCTCTCCCCCCATCATGTGCCAGCAGTAACAAGTGCCTCTCCCCATCATGTGCTGGTAACATTGTCCTATATAAAAATAAAAAAACACTTATACTTACCTCCATGGCAGCGGTGCAATGCAGGCCTCTTCCGGCCTGCACCAACCTCTGATAGGCTGCGGGCCTTGTGCGGGCAGCCTATCAGAGGAACAGGGAAGGGAGATGCCTCTCCCTCTTCTGCCCCGCTGCAGCACAGCCATCTGTATTGCTGTCCTGAGGTCATCTGAATCCCTGCACTTTCTATGCTTAGGAGTCCAGTGGGCGGTCTTACTCTATAGAGGGAAGGTTGTCAATAGTGATGAGCGAAGTATTGTAAAATTAGCTTCGGCTGCTTCGCTGAAGTTTACAATAAAATTCGCTTTGTGACTAATTACTTAGTCACCAAGCGCATTTCTTTGTAAATAGTGGGTGCAATGATCATAGCTGATCGCGGCATCTGACAGTGATAACACAGTATACATTTTTTTTTTTAAATAAATGAAATCATACTTACCTCACCCATTTGATCGCGACGAGCCAGTTGCCATCATCTTGATTGAAGATCTAGCTCAATCTCATGAAGATCTCATGCGCCCATGATGACCTCATAACGTTGGCCAGCGTGGTCACCGCGCATGGTATTTCCTCAGAGATCTTCAAATAAGATGGCGGTGGCCGGCTCATCGTGATAAAATGGATAAGGTAAGTATGATTTCTTTTATTTTATCGTCATTCAGGGAAAATCGATTCGTTACCACGAAGCATGAGGAAATTCGGCTTCACGGCGAATACAATTTTCCCTGAAATTCTGATTTTATTTGATTTACTCAACACTAGTTGTCAATTACTGTTTAGAACCTCTCACTATATATCAATCTACTCAGCTTTTTCTGCTCTATAACATTGCAGATCGGACAGCATTATCAATGCGTTAGCTTCCCTTTAACCACCATCAACCGGTAGCATGGGCTAATAGAAAGGTTCACCTGCTCTTAATGATGTCCACATAGAGAATATCTTTTTCTTCTACAGTACAAGTACTACATGACTAAGTCTAGCACCAAGTTCGAAGGAGAGTGCTGAACCTCCTGAATGGAGCTATCTCGAGCAACACAGATGCTGTTTTAGCTAAAGTACTCCAAATCCTTTTCTCCGCTATTGGCAGAAACATGCAGGATAGCAGATTTTTATTCATTATGCTGACTTTTTAAGTAACTCGAAATCTCTGTATAACTTCTCGCCATAACAATCTAAAAAAAGCTTTGTAAGTCATAACAGGAGCGACAAATGCAGTGAAGTTCTTACACGTGTAATTAGTCTCAGGGTACTGTCATTAGGGAGAAGTTAAGGTCTCATAAATAGCTGAGAAAAGAATATGGTGTGAATTTTCTGCAATTATTGAAAAGTTACATGAAAAGCCCTATGCAAGTCTTGTGTGAGTGTTCCACCTCCTCGCAAATAGGTCCTCTGTATAGACAGGGTATGTGCTTAAAGCAACCTTCTGGTTCAAGAAAAAAATACATTAACTTGGAGACAAACAGAACAATTACATGGTGGTCTTTATTTATCTTTTTAGCTGGAGACCAGTGGCGGATCCAGAGCCTGGTCTCAGGAGGGGCATTTCCGCGATCGTTACGCCCCTGCTCCCATCACTACAGAAATAGAGGGTAATACAGAACCACATACCTTTACATCCTGTGACTAGAGATGTCCCGAACTATTCGCCAGCGAACAGTTCCCGGCGAACATCGCATGTTCGCGTTCGCCGCAGCCGGCGAACATTTGCAATGTTTGGTCAGCCCCCTATACGTCATCATTGAGCAAACTTTGACCCTGTACCTCACAGTCAATTCCAGCCAATCAGCATACCCTCCCTCCCAGACCCTCCCACCTCCTATCAAAAAGCAAGAACAGCATCCATCTTAGATTCCTTCTGAAGCTGCAGTGTTAGTGTTAGAGCAGGGAGAGTGCTGATGCTGCTGAATTAATAGGGAAAGCGTTAGCTAGGCCAGTGTTCTGTGTCCACTCCAGTCCTCAAAGACTGATCGGCCTCTTTCACACGAGCGTGTCCAGATTAGGTCCGGAGGCGTTGCGGATGTGTTCAGTGAAAACTGTGCGATTTCACAGGCAAAGCCATTCAATTTTGCCTGTGGTTGCGTTCAGTTGTTCATTTTTTTCCACGCAGTTAGGTGATTTATGCCCTTTATGGATTAAAACCCGACTCTGCGTCAACTACGTAATTTTCCATGGGAGTTTTGCCATGGATCCCACTCCGGCATGCCACAGTCCAGGTGTTAGTCCCCTTGAAACAACTTTTCCATCACTATTATGGCCAGAAAGAGTCCCTGTGGGTTTTAAAATTCGCCTGCTTATTGAAGTCTATGGCGGTTCGCCCGTTCGCGAACATTTGCGGAAAATTTTATGTTCGCGACATCTCTACCAGTGACGTCTCCTTTGATGTAGATGTTCTCTTTCCTCATCTTCTCCTTTAAGACCTTCAGACCAGACCACCATTTTGCCGCCATTTTTCATTTCTGCAGTTTGACAACAAAAAAAATCTTAGTTTACTACTTTTCCATCATCCTCTCATCTTCTGGACAAATCATCCTACTACCCCAATACTGTGCCGTTGAGCTCCCCAATACTCTACTGCAGAAACAGATAAACCCCTGATAATACTAGTACCACACAGAGCCCCCATATAAAATACCCCTTCTTTGTGGACTCAGTAGAAGCCTCCATAGTGTTCTCTCCCCTTTCCCCCAAATAAAATACCCTTCTTTGTAGCCTCAGTAGATGCCCCCATAGTGCCCCCAATAATGTGCCAGTAAGAAGTTCCCCATAGATGCCTCCCAATAATGTGCCAGTAAGAAGTGCCCCCATAGATGCCCCCAATAATGTGCCAGTAAGAAGTCCCCCATAGATGCCCCCCAATAATGTGCCAGTAAGAGGTGCCCCCATAGATGCCCCCAATCATGTGCCAGTAACAAGTGCCTCTCCCCCAATCATGTGTCAGTAACAAGTGCCTCTCCATGCCCCCCAATCATGTGCTAGTAACAAGTGCCTCTCCATGCCCCCAATCATGTGCCAGCAACAAGTGCCTCTCCATGCCCCCGATCATGTGCCAGGAACAAGTGCCTGTCTCCCCCATCATGTGCCAGTAACAAGTACCTTCCCCCCACCATGTTCCAGTAACAAGTGCCTCCCCCATCATGTGCCAGTAACAAGTGCCTCTCTCCTCTCCCCCATCATGTGCCAGTAACAAGTGCCTCTCTCCTCTCTCCCCCCATCATGTGCCAGCAGTAACAAGTGCCTCTCCCCCCATCATGTGCTGGTAACATTGTCCCATATAAAAATAAAAAAAACACTTATACTTACCTCCATGGCAGCGGTGCAATGCAGGCCTCTTCCGGCCTGCACCAACCTCTGATAGGCTGCGGGCCTTGTGCGGGCAGCCTATCAGAGGAACAGGGAAGGGAGATGCCTCTCCCTCTTCTGCCCCGCTGCAGCACAGCCATCTGTATTGCTGTCCTGAGGTCATCTGAATCCCTGCACTTTCTATGCTTAGGAGTCCAGTGGGCGGTCTTACTCTATAGAGGGAAGGTTGTCAATAGTGATGAGCGAAGTATTGTAAAATTAGCTTCGGCTGCTTCGCTGAAGTTTACAATAAAATTCGCTTTGTGACTAATTACTTAGTCACCAAGCGCATTTCTTTGTAAATAGTGGGTGCAATGATCATAGCTGATCGCGGCATCTGACAGTGATAACACAGTATACATTTTTTTTTTTAAATAAATGAAATCATACTTACCTCACCCATTTGATCGCGACGAGCCAGTTGCCATCATCTTGATTGAAGATCTAGCTCAATCTCATGAAGATCTCATGCGGCCCATGATGACCTCATAACGTTGGCCAGCGTGGTCACCGCGCATGGTATTTCCTCAGAGATCTTCAAATAAGATGGCGGTGGCCGGCTCATCGTGATAAAATGGATAAGGTAAGTATGATTTCTTTTATTTTTATCGTCATTCAGGGAAAATCGATTCGTTACCACGAAGCATGAGGAAATTCGGCTTCACGGCGAATACAATTTTCCCTGAAATTCTGATTTTATTTGATTTACTCAACACTAGTTGTCAATTACTGTTTAGAACCTCTCACTATATATCAAGCTACTCAGCTTTTTCTGCTCTATAACATTGCAGATCGGACAGCATTATCAATGCGTTAGCTTCCCTTTAACCACCATCAACCGGTAGCATGGGCTAATAGAAAGGTTCACCTGCTCTTAATGATGTCCACATAGAGAATATCTTTTTCTTCTACAGTACAAGTACTACATGACTAAGTCTAGCACCAAGTTCGAAGGAGAGTGCTGAACCTCCTGAATGGAGCTATCTCGAGCAACACAGATGCTGTTTTAGCTAAAGTACTCCAAATCCTTTTCTCCGCTATTGGCAGAAACATGCAGGATAGCAGATTTTTATTCATTATGCTGACTTTTTAAGTAACTCGAAATCTCTGTATAACTTCTCGCTATAACAATCTAAAAAAAGCTTTGTAAGTCATAACAGGAGCGACAAATGCAGTGAAGTTCTTACACGTGTAATTAGTCTCAGGGTACTTTCACACTAGCGTTATTCTTTTCCGGTATTGAAATCCGGTAAAGGGTCTCAATACCGGAAAAAAATGCTTCCGTTTTGTCCCAATGCATTCTAAATGGAAAGCAATCCGTTCAGTATGCATCAGGATGTTTTCCGTTCCGTCCCTTGTACGTTATTTGAAAAAATTCCGGAACACTACCGCACTTGCCGGATCCGGCAGTAATTTCCATTGAAATGTATTAATGCCGGATCTAGTACCAAGTGTTCCGGAAATTGCAGCATAACAAGATCCGATTTTTCGGTCTGCGCATGCGCAGTTCTTTCTAGCTGTGAAAGAATTAAATATTGGATCTGTTATTACAGATGATTCCGGAAAGACGGATCTGGTATTTCAATAAGTAAGTCTAACGGATCCGTATCTGGCAAAAACAGCTTTCTGGTTGCATATGGTTTGCCGGATCCGGTAGGCAGTTACGTTGCCGGGACTGCCCCCCCCGGATCCTAACAACACTAGTGTGAAAGTACCCTCACACTGCAAATATGGCGTCTCCAATCTGGAGGCACAGCAACAAGACTGACATGCCAACTTTAGTAATGATTCCAATCTCCCTAAAACTGGTCATTCATAGCTGGTGTGAGAAAATATTCAGTTTCCAGATGTATGAAAGATCATTGAGCAGAAGTGTCAATTGCTCCATGGCAGACACTTAGCAGTAGACTTGTATATAGAAAGACCGAAACATGCAGTTTAAAGAGGACCTGTTACCACAAAATGCAATGTAATCTGATGGCACTAAGCTATACAGCAGGAGGAGCTGGGCAGATTCATATACATTCTCATGGGAAAAAATTCTGTAAAACCTGTAATTTATATATTTAATTTATATAATTCCTTTTTTTAATTTCCTGTCAAAAACTATCAGTACAGGGAGGAGGGGTTATCAGTAGGGTTGGGGTATATGCTGAATTGCGTTATGGATTCCGTTACCACGGACCATAACGCAATTCCATGATGGAATGCATAACAGAATGCCTTTAGAGGTATTCAGTTATTCATTCCGTCATAATAGAAGTCTATGGCCTGCATAACGGATATGCTATGCTAGATATAAATGTATAAATTAGAAGTTTTACTGAATCCTTTCACACAAAAATATATATCAATCCACTCAGCTCCTCCTACTCTATATCATGGTGCTTTCAGACTGCATTGCATTTTGTTGTGACAGGTCCTCTTTAACACTTTATTATCGCATCAATATGAATACATGGGACGCTTTTCTCCGAATGAGCATGAAAGATAGCATAAGTCCACGATCTGACAAAAAAAAATCTACTCCTTCCAGTACCCTACCACTTTGACAGTTGCAGATCACAGAACAGGTAGCACAACCGAGGAGATGAGGCAATAGTTCCTTATTTTTAATAAAGTGAGAGGAATATTGGATCCATAAACTTCAGACTTTGGAGCCTATGTATCTAAATGGGAAATATGATCCGCATAGTTTTCTTTCATTTTTACTTTTTTACTTAATTCACAAGTGTATATGTAAGAAATAGTAAGTCTAAAATACATTTTAATTTACAGGTCGCGCATTGAAGTGGATAAATGATTGATATGAGAACTCATAAATGGAGGATCAACATATTTACTGTGTATAATTGTAGCTTGGTGATGTGATGTCATCACTAGGTGTCTGGGGTGTTATACAATGGGTCACAAAACATGTCACAAGTATTCATATTGATGCGATAATAAAGCGTTAAACTGCATGAAGCGAGTGCCAGTCTTTCTATATACTAGTGGATTTGGGATGCCTTTCCTAGATGCAAGCAAAGCATAAAATTGTTATAGTAGTGCTAACTGGAATATAGACTGGATTTAGCAGCAGACATGTTGATAAGCAACATGTAGTTCATCATGGTGCACTCTATGCCCACCTCCACCGCTGGCAGGGGCGTTGCATCACTAACTTAGCTTCTGCCTGTGTGTGTGTTACAAAGACCCTGCCCTGCAGCACTGCAGGGGTTAATTCCCTTTCTAACCCTGCGCCCAGCTGTCTGACTAATGAGCTAATTAACTCTCCTATATAGCTTTGCTGCTGACCTCACTACCTTGCTTGAGTCGTTACAGATCTTGATAGGTCTTTCTACCTACTACAGCCTGTGAAAGAACTATAATCCATTTGTCTGCCTGTGTACTGATGGCTTCCTGTTTCCTGATCCTCTGCCACCTGACCTAGCCTTTGTATTGTTTCACGGATTCACATGAACTCTGTCTGCCTTGACCCCTGCCTATTTCATGACTATGTATATTGTCTGATCCCTCAGTGCCCTGCATTGGTGTTTTTTATTCCTTTTGGGTCAGCAACCAACCACACGGTACTGTTCCAAGAAGTTGCACAGATCTCTATATAAAAGATGAAAACCAGGAGACTGCCAGGATAACACCCTCAGGACTAGTCAAAGTCAAAATGGTTGGCTGGCACAGTGGGTCTACATTCACTGTCTGTAACATAGTTATTCTACATCATATTTGTAGTCCCATGCAGTTAGAATTGCTTGAGAGCCCAACACAGGCCGAGCATCTTTACAATAATGTAACTTAGCATTAATGTTAGAAATCTAGCTCCTGATGTGAAGATGGGTGTTGAGAGAACTATTCACTAGATGAAACACTGTGGAGCTTTATTAAGTCTAATGATAGCAGTAAAGTAGGCAGCTGCATTTTATATGAAGCAGCTTACAAAGTCTAACTATAAGATTTCTGGGTAGAACTTGAAATCAGCATGCCTATTATTTTATTATAAGAAAATGTGAACTTTCTTTCCTTGTACTTTCATTGCACGTGTGAGTCATGAGACCAATGACTGGAAAAGGCAGAATTCTTTTTACTTAGTAATAAGTATGACCTAGCAGGCAACCTTCACGGTATGAAGTTGTTCTTGATGCAGCTGTACAGAAGCAGCCACACAGCAAAAAACTATCAAGAAAAGACGTGGAATTCATTTGCTGTTTTTATGTGTTTTGATGCATGACAATGTCACAAAATTTACCGTACTTAGCTAGTCTGAAGTGGAACAGAAGCCTAAACAATTGTGACCTTAGTTCCCTTACTGAAGATGTTGGTAGATATTGGATGTACAGTAATATGCAGCTGGGACTTTTCTTAAAAAGATATTTAAAAACATTGGATTGGGTGAAGTTTGAGTATAGAAACAAGAGCTGAGACAAGATATGTTAAATGGACAAGGAGGGGAATATATACATACATATATTGTAGGAAGCAACAAGGGGCCATCAATGATGGTCAGTATGTGTCACCAAGTTCCTGGCCTCGGTGAGGTAAGAGACTTTTTTTTCCTGACGTGTCATTATTGCAGATTGCAGTCTGACACTTCAGCTGTTTATATGGCTATAGAGCCGATCCAGGACGGCTCTTAATGGGAGTAGCCAAAGTGCTGGGTGGGTGGCTACTCCCCACCTTCCAGGCTGGGTCTTGGGAGGCTTATAAAAGCAGTCAGCACTATCAGGTGCTGTGGATTGTCCTCCATCTGTGGAGTCCTCTGGGCTGAAGGCTGAAGACTGCAAACAGGCGTGCAGGCCGCCTGGAAGCCTGCCAGTGAACTTTTGTGTGTCTGAACATTCAGCCAGGTGTGAACCGACACCTAGGATTCCAAGTGAACATTATTTTGCTTTACTGTGCAAGAACAAGCACCAAGATTGTTTTGTTTTGCGCTGTATGAAAATGCACCAAGACTGTTATATTTTGCTGAGTGTGAATAAAACACTGACGTTTGACTTGCAACTTGGTTCCTTGCCTCTATACTGCGTCCGCTAACCTGTCTACCAGAGCAAATCCCCACAATATATATATATATACAGAAGAAAACAAAAAGGCAGCACTCCGGTGTACATGAAGAACGAATCCCTTTATTTCACCAATGCAACGTTTCAACTGCTTAATGCAGTCTTTATCGAGCAGTGACTGCAAGTGCTTATCACATTTAAAAATAGTGTACACATGTGAAGGAACTGATTACAACTTAATTGATAAAGTAGTGACAAAACATGATTATAAGTGTAATAAAGTGAAAAATCAATATCTCGTGTACATGATTATTATCCAAAATTGAGTAATTAATCATATTTAGATATCAAGTGAATGTGCCAAATACAGAAATATAAAGTAAACAATTAATATACATAATTGTGTCAATTATTAAGATGACGTGCACCTGTGTGATTCAAATAAAATAACTAATTTGGATATAATATGGATAGTCCCACCGGTATTCAGACTCACCATCGACGTGTTCAGTAGCGTACGGAAGTCAGTAGTGCGCCTGCATCGGCGCTACCCATCGTGACAAGCGAAGACAAGAAAACCAGAATGTGGCTTCAAAGTTAGTAACCGCGCATGCATCAGTGCGTAATCACTACGTCACAAGCCTATACGTCATTTGCCCACTTATACTAAGGGTAAGACCATGCATACAAAACAAAAGTGCGCATGCTCAAAGGCTAGCGTAACCAAGCAACCATGAGTACACGGAAGTAAAACAATAATCTTTGTACCAAGCGGAAGCCAATATCGTGATCAAGTAAAAACTAAATATAGATATAATATTAAGACATTCATGCCATCCAGCACTTTAAGTTATATATACAAGATGAAAGTATAAGGCATTATTCACTATTAAAGGGAGCCAATCAGGAACATATCAGTTCGGAGTATCAGTCCTGACTGAAGAGTCCTGAAGTTGATAGGGTCAACAACGGCATTTATGCAGTTCCAGCCCCTCACTCATGGATTCCTAGGTAGTGGTATTATAGCCACAAGTAACATTCAAACATACCCCACAGAGTGTAAGGGAACATCACACACGTATCACATGCGTGAGACCCCTGTCACGTCTACGGTACCAATGGGAAGAATATATTATTGGTCTGTCCGTGAATGGCAAAAACATCTCAGGTTATCATAACAAATAAAAAAAAATGATTTACTAATATCTGATACACTATAATGGTCATCCCAGCTTAGGCGGAAATATTAAACTATAAAATCATTCAGGTCAATAATTATGGATGCATGGAATCGTCCCAAGGTCAATAAATTCTTAAACAAACAAGCAACCGATGTCAAAGATGGTGGTCTGAACTCGGCGTGATGATCCAGGTCATGGCCAAACAAACAAGTCAGGCTTGAATTATACTGAAATAAAAAAAAAAACTAAAAAGAATATATGTTAATATAATGCAAAAAAAGGCACTTGTATATTCCAACATCCAGAGATTATTGAGTAGCACTAACCCCACCGTTCATCTGGTTAGATTACTCTAAACTCCACATTTAATCCCTTAGGTTTTAAAGATTGCAAATGATTAATCCAATATAATTCTCTCCTCTTAAGAAGGGCAATTCTATCACCACATCTGAGTACCAGAATTTGATCAATGATTCTAGACCGGAGGTCTCTCTGTGTGCTTGGCCTCCGTAAAATGTTTAGACACCGGTAGGTACATCCTCTTTTCCCTGATAGTAAACCGGTGTTGGTTGAGACGAGTCTTCGCGACCCAAGTTGTCTCCCCAACATATAGGAGACCACAAGGGCATTCAAGGAGATGTATGACGTGGGTGGAGTCACACGTCAGATACTTCTTGATCAAGAACCCCCCCCCCTGTCAGCGGATGGCAGAAACTAGATCCTTTTAATATCAATGGACAGTTAACACAATTATGGAAGGGAAAGCAACCAGTTTTTTTAGACCCAAAATATGTTCTCAATGGGACTTTCTTAGTACCCACATCTTTCCTCAACTAGGCGATCTCTAAGATTATGTGTGCAACGATATGATAAAAAAGGAGGTCTGTTGAATTCAGGAATTTGTTTAAAGGGATTCTGTCATCAGGATTTTAGCAACAGAGCTTTTCACATTAACACATTAACACATTAGTCTCCTCGATTTAGCCATATGTCTTGTCATTTCTGTAAAAAATCGCTTTCATTCATATGCAAACTACTGTCCCTCTGGCTGTTGGAGCCCAACTGCGCCCATTCTATTAGAGCCCAGCACCGCCCCACTGCAAATTATTCACTCCTTTCATCACTAACGTCCCTGTTCTGGTACACCGTAATCTCGCGCATGCGCCCTGGATACACTTGTCAGCGCGAGGCTCCGTAAAGGGGGGCTCGTTTGACCTTGGCAAACACTGTCATATTGGATGTCCAGATCGGATTATCCGACTCACTCGCAAGCGGCGTCCCACACGGCGTCGGTTGCCTAGCAACTCTACGGCTGGAGAGAGCAGCGCGGCGCGATCACTGGAGATTGTCCCAGCGCAGCCCCAGTAGCAGCCCGACGCGGAGGACCACGTGACCGCCAACACACGTGACACATGCAGAGGACCCGTGGAGACATGTGACTTTTAGACCCGGAAATAGGTCCTCTGTACAGAAAAACGCCTGAAAGAAAGGAGTTGAACACATATAAAAGGGGACACCGCCGATTCAGCCAAAAAAGGTCAGTGTCAGTGCACATCTGACTCCATATTGATACTAAGTTTCACATCCCAGACACTGAGTGAATTCTGGCTGAGTGTGGAGAAGCAATATCCACTCTTAGGACAAAGAGCTGTGCACATTCTTCTTCCATTTGCAACTTCTTACTTGTGTGAGATTGGCTTCTCTGCTGTTGCTGCTCTGAAAAGCAAATACAGGTCTCGGCTACACATTGAGAAGGAGCTGAGAGTTGCTGTGTCCTGCTTCAAACCCCGCTTCGAAAAGCTATGTATTGCAAAATGTGCTCATTGTAGCCATTAATCCAGACATCACCTCTGATTAAAAAATCAATCAAATTATTTTATATGATAAAATATATAAATCTTTTCTGCTACAGTTAATAAAGCTATTCTTTGTTGTAAATTGATCCACATTTCTTTCTTTTTTTATTCTCTTATACGTTAATAAGGATACAATGTTATGCAGAGGTGTACTTATAACAATTTTATAGACAAATGATACTATTTACAGTCGCGCGGGGGGGGCGTGAAATGTTTTCTTCTTCCTAGGGGGGGGCATGACAGAAAATAATTGAGAAGCACAGCTTTAGATATTAATTGATTGCCACCTCACTTTGTGTTTTTTTGCACTGCATGTAGCACTGAGCACTTGTCACTTTTAAAGCACTATTTTTCACATTTTTAGCACTTTAACTAAATTGAGGTTTGATAAATTACGTCATACATTATGTATATATATATTTTTTTATGTTGTCATGTCGTTAATTGTTTCACTATTCTCAAGATTATATGATTATATATTATAGTTATTTATTACTACCAATTCCCTCAATATTGCTATGGGTACTGATGAATTTCATATTTTTACATTATTTATTGGGTTTATATACGCCACCTGTCTTCTTTGTATATGGTATACTAAGTGGTTCATATTTTCATATTTTTAGACATTTTATAATCATGCTTGAAGTCTGTATTCTATATGTGTAATTTATCATGCTTTATGTAAATATTTCCTTATGCCTGATTACTATGATATTTGACATATATATTTGTTGGTATTGTATGCTCTGTATCCGCAAGGTGGTCTTTGCTAGGGCTTTTAACGCTTCCGGTCCGGGTGGTGGTTGCGCTCTAGCGGGGAACGCATCAATTGCTTCCTCATTTCAGAGGGGCGGTGGTTTTCTTGCGTTCCATGCTGGAGCACATTTACTTCCGCTTCGGCCAGATGTGTGCTCCGGCATGGCGGGCATTACCGCTTGCTCCTTTCAGCCGGACATAAGGTACGGTGCCAGTGTTTCATGACGGCCATGTATACATGCAACAATGGCAGTGTTTGTCCAATAGATGATTTGCCCCGCCCATTGACCAATTAACAACAGCTTTAGGATATAAAAGAGGAGGTTGTGCATATGTTCATTACCCCCTGAAAAAGCCTGGTTGGCAAAACGGCGTCGGGTAGAGGCGGCGGCAGCGAAGTTACGTCCCCACACTTGGTTTGACTTGATGCTTATTTTTTTGGTCACCTACGACACACGGTACTATATCTATACTATGCTGTAAAGTATTTTTTGACACTTGACTATTGTGGGTGTGAGTACATGGCCCTGTTTGGACCCTACTTACCTTTACACTAGTACCGTGTACCATTATGGTGACATTCATTGCTTGTAATCTCTAATGCTGTGGAGGACGTCCTTTGCTGCCCCCTCCTTATCCTCCCCAAGTGTATTGTACTTAATAAAATGCTATTTGTCTACATTAATTGGAGGTTCATTGATATATTTTTTGGGTGGGACATGCATAGACAATGGCAAGACATTCCTTTTCAATCTGGGCATATCTTTGTTATGTTGAAGACAAACGTCACTGGCTGACCTCCTTGCAAAAATGTTTCTCCAAGACCTTTTTCACTGGCATCACATTGGACTGTTACTTCTTCATTGACATTTTAGTATTGCAAAATTGGATGTTTAGTAACAAGATCTTTTATTTGTTTGTGGGCTTCATCATGGCTGGATTGTCAGGCCCACAAGCTGTCTTTGTCTGTCAGTCTGCATAGTGGTTCACATACATCTGAAAGATGTGGTAGGAATTTTTGAAAGGTAGTTTACGAACCCTAGCAGTCTCTGAACTGCTTGTTGATTTTTTAGTTCTGATATTAGGATTTTAGTGGTTTCTAAGACACCTAAGCCCTCTCCACTTCTTCTGACACCATGTTTCTTGATGCCATGTAGGGTATTTCAACAATAACCTTATTTAGACATGAACAATATAACAAAGGTTATAAACTGTCATATCTATATAGCCTACAGGTGGCAATAAACATGTTAACAAGTATAACTCCTAACAACGGCGAGCAGATAAACAGGGAAGAGAAGGCAGCGTACACGAGCTCTGCTTTCTCTTCAAACAGCTGATCGTTAGGGGGTGCCAGGAGTCGGACCACCACCGATCTGATATTGATGAGCCATCCTGAGAAACCCCTGCTCTTCCAGAGCCACAATCCTTTACTCTTTTGACCTTTGTTTCTGACGCTGCTGCAGTGACATGCCTCTCCAGTCCACATGACTGCTTAAGCCAATCACTGCCCTTAGCTGTCAGGTGGGGTAGTGGGCACATCATTGCTGCCACACTGTAAAAAAAAAAAAAACAAGAGAGCAAAGGATCAGAGATGTTAGAAGATCATGGGTTTGAGCAGATATGTGAGCCATTTTATAACATTCTCAGCCATTATCTCACTTTTGTTAGGGGTCTAGGAAAAATACTTTAATTTTTTTATATATATATTTATTCATATCAGAGCTCTGTTTTTCTTATACAAAGCTTTATATCATATTTAAGTGGCCATAGGCTGTCATTGGGTGGGCTGCGTTTTGGCTGCGCTCAGCAGTCACTAGGTAAAATCCCAATCTTGGAGTAAGATACATTTCTGACCAACTGCAGTCTCCACTAAAGGAAGCCTACAAACTTACTGCATATGGTTTGATTGTTGAGTTCAATGTATAAGCAATATGTAGTAAAGCACTTTCTAGTGGAGACTGCAGCCAGTTAGATTGCCATCATTTAAATATGAGGCTTTGGAGACTTGTATCAAATACAGATCTCTGGCCTCTAATAAAGTCAAATTATAAAATGAATCAATAAAGAATGTTTTTCCGATTTAGATATTAAAAAATGGTGTTTCAAGCCAAGATTGATTAACACAGTATGTCACCAACACTGTGCAACGTGCACACTGTTAGTGTCATGCACCTGACTGCTGCTGTCGATCACTGTTCTTAGCAATGCTCTACTAAGGACATTGATTAACTGCACGTGCTGTATACAGGCACATCACTAGCACTGTTAAAAGAACTAGACCAGCGCTCCAGAGAATGGTACTGGAGAAAGGGATAAGTATAATATCTTTTTTTTATTTTAAGTAATTTTTGGGCTTGTCCAAGATTTTTAATTATCTCAGACAAACCCCTTTAATATAAGCCCGTCCTTACAAATAGCAGACATTCAATGATGTCCCTACAAAATTACATGCATGTTAAATACTAAAACAATGGCAGTAATATCCCTGTTTGAAGTGTTTATTCTACTTCCATAATAAAAACGAATTACCTGTTCTTGATCATCATTCGGTGGAAGATCGGAGTTATTTTCTGGTCTCATGTATTTTTTTAATATCAATGAACAAGCATAAGAAGGGTTGATGCGTAGCCCATAATTTAAATCTTTAATAGCTTCCTCTTCTTTCTGCATTGTGCACCACACCAGAGTCCGGATACAATAAACATCCTGAACAGAGGGAAAATGCAAAAATACTGACAATAGAATTCTGTTTAGTATCCACTGAATGTATGCTAAATTAAAATGACAGCTATACAGTATAAAAAAGATAGAATGCTGTGAACATGACAATGCAATGTTCTCTAAATATGGCATACACATTAGAGAAGAATTGGCCAAACCCCACTGGTTGACCATATAACGGTATGGGGATAACCTTCTGACTCTCCCCTGACCACAAATGATGCAGTAGATAAGGATCAGGTGGTTGGCTTTCAGCTGCCCAGTCGTTTTGGTATCGGGGAGACAAACTCTGACAATGGCTTTCTCCCCTCTCCCCATTCAGATCACATGCATACTTGGCCGAGGAGAAGGAGGAAGGGTTGAGATTGTATTGCCGTTTACTCATTGTCTTACTAGAGCTCAAGGCACAGTGTAAAAAAGAACACATTAGCCAGCCATCTACTGACTTCTTTCTTTCTATTCCTTATTTCCTTTTTTCACACCCAATAATACACATTTATAAGGTCATGTTAATGAATAACCAGATTAATTCAAATAATATCTTTTCAGACTCACAGGATTCAACTTATCTGAGACAACAGCGGTATCAGCATCTCTCAAGGCTTTCCTTGTTTCACCTACAAGAAATAATAAAAAATAGCATATTGTTCACACAACAAGCATATTAATAGAAATAGGCTGCTTATTATTTGACGAGAGTAGCGACAGTTTAATTTCAGTAGTTGTAGAGTTCACAATAGCATCCATGTTGACTTATTGACTTCAATTCGTCCATGGTCTACATTTTTGTGGTCAAGTATATTCAAAAAGTTGAATTATAGAGGGATAAATAATCAAGAGAGGGAGATCCACGACAACACGACTGTAGAGACTACACAAATGACAGGACGGGGAATCACAGGTAAAGAAAGTATACAAGGAACTTCTAAAGATAATCATAAAAACTTGAGATATGACATACCTACACAAAATAGATTTGAAGCTTTAGAAGAGAGGTCTAATTTTTTAGATGGGACCCCTCCACACCACAAGACACGTATGAGACAAAAAACATCACAGTTGAAAACACAAACACAAGTGGTGGAACTCCCACCAAATCACCATTACAATCTCAGACACAAACCAACAAGTTACAGACAAGAACACATAACATATCACCAGAGAGAGGAGAGGCCACACACGAGGGAACATCACAATCAGGAATCACGACAAAGAAGGAGGGATTATGTAGACTAAAGAGAAAAGTGCGAAGAGGAATAAGGAAAACGGAGAACTTATTACAGAGAAAGGAGAAATATGTAGATAATGATGCGATTATTAACCTCAGCTCCACTACATTAACAACAACTCAGGGACAGCTCCTTAATAAGGGTCTCAAATTTGCCCCAACTAAAGGGTTTAATACATTTGAGACCTTTATTGGTATTGAGAAATTTATGCGCCGATTATGTTTGAAGAAATATTTTTTTAAGAATCCCAGTAGTAGGGAAATTTTAATAAATCATGAATTTGTACATACCTCTTTGAAAAATGTATCCAAAAAATATCCGAGAAATGAATTAAGCGAGGAAATGACGACCTTTAAAAAATGCGTAGAAACTGATTTACGAAAAATGAAAGATAAAGACCACTTATCAAAAACTCCCCTCGGACCCCACGCAAGGGTTTCATGCAGAACTGGCTATTCTTTGTAAGAAAGGTAAAAAAAAAGTGGGATTTTAAATAGGGAGGAATACGAATATATATTAAACAAACACCCACGGATCCCAATGTTTTATTGTATTCCCAAGGTCCACAAAAATAAAGACAATCCACCTGGTCGACCTATTGTGCCGGGGATAGGATCACTGACAGCTAATCTTTCTCATTATATCGACGTACTGTTACAACCCGGAGTAAGGAAAATTTAATTCTACATGAGAGACACTACACAAATAATTAAAATTATAGAGGGACTTAAATTTGAAGAGGGATGGATTATGGGGTCACAGGACATCCAGTCCTTATACACGGTGATTAATCACAAACACGGACAAGAAGCAGTAAAATCTCAATTAGAGAAAGAAGGTAGATTGAAACCTAAACAAATTGAATTTTTCAAATAATCACAACTATTTTTATTTTGAGGGGTCGTTTTTTCTTCAGACACAGGGCACTGCCATGGGGACCAGGTTCGCCCCCAGTTACACCAATTTGTTTATGGCGGAGTGGGAACAACAATATGTTGCCCCGCTACTGGGGACGGACCTGGTCCTCTGGCAACGTTATATTGATTATATTTTTTTCATTTGGCGCACAGGTAGAGAAAGTTTAGAAACTTTCATGAGCAAGATAAATGGGAATAATCAGAATCACCAATTTCTGGTAATTTTAGTGAATTAACGGTGGAATTTTTGGATTTGAAAATTTATGTGGAAAACAATGAGTTGAAGTGCTGCACATACATTAAACCTACTACACGCAATAATCATATTTTATTTAGTAGCTGTCATCTCCCCAACTGGCTATTGAATATTCCGCAGGGGCAATTCCGGAGGATTAGAAGGAACTGTACCTCGGATGAACGATTTGAAATGGAAGCCATACAAATGCAGAATAATTTCCTTGAAAAGGAGTACACAATGGAGCTTTTAGAAGACTCCTTGAACAAAGTTAGGAGTTTGAATAGAGATACTTTTTTTCAGGAGAAAGAAGATACGAGTGATCAACATGAAGTTGACAATATTCGCATTATATTACCCTTTAATGATAATTATAACACCATTAAACATATAGTTCAAAAGTATTGTCATCTTCTGAAAAAAGATAAAGTAATAGCCCAGGCATGCTCAACCTGCGGCCCTCCAGCTGTTGCAAAACTACAACTCCCAGCATGCCTGAACAGCCTACAGCTATCAGGGTAAAGCAGGTCATTGTGGGAGTTGTAGTTTTACAACAGCTGGAGGGCCGCAGGTTGAGCATGCCTGTAATAGGCCATCTAATACCGACTAAACCAATAATTACATTTACTAAAGCCCCTAACCTAGGCACTAAGATAGCGTCGACGGTTAAAAACTTAGATAAAGAAGGGGTGTCCATACAATAATGGGCAGATATAACTGGTTTCTATAAATGCGGCCATTGTAACAACTGTAAAATTACAGCTTTCCCTAAAAGAACAAATGAGATTATTGCTACTTCTAACCAAGATAAATATACAATAATGGAATTTTTAACATGCACTTCAGAGAATGTTATTTATATAATGGAATGGCCCTGTGGATATCAATATGTTGGTCGGACTAAGAGAACACTCAAAAAACGCATCTCTGAACACATGACCAATATTCGGAAAGGGTATGAATCCCATTCAGTCTCAAGCCATTTTAAGAAGGCACATAACCAAGACCCTTCGGGGTTAAGATTTGCCGCATTAGAGAAAATACCGAAGGAATGGAGAGGGGGTAACCATGTTGAGAAAATGTCCAGAATGGAGACCAAATATATCTTTGAATTCAATGCAATAATTCCAAGTGGATTAAATGACAGGGGTGGGTACTATTTGGTGACAGGCAATCGTACCATTTGCACCAATATTCTTCATCTAGTCCCTCACTGTTTGTTTTGATCTTTTTTGACCCTTTATGAACATGACTGAAAAACGCATCAGAATCTCATTAAAATCGCAGATAATGATCTCATGCGTTTTTTGTGCATTTTAACTATTCAGTTGTGGTGGACAAACGTATGTATGGATTTGATCATAAGATGTTGCTTAATGTGTTTATTGCACATACATATTGTTGAATCAATCGTACTATTTGTATTAAGTTGGCCGATTCTTTCTTATCAATTGGCCCTCACCTATCGTTCCTCTAGTCCTATAGCCATCTCTTACTGTTCAGTTTGACCATTTTGACTTTTATTAACATGACTGAAAAATGCATCAGAATCGCATCAAAATCGCAGACAATGGTTTTGTGCGTTTTTTGGTGCACTCTAACTATTCAGTTGTGGTGGACAAACGTATGTATGGATTTGATTATTGTATGTTGTTGAATGTGTTTAATGCACATATATATTGTATAAACAATCGCATATAAATAAGCATCAATCCAACATACAACAGCAACCCAAAATACGCATATAAATATATATTGCATATTGTATAAACAATCGCATATAAACAAGCAGCAACCCAACATACATATTCTAAGTTGGATCGCATAAAGATACAGATAACCAACCAATTATCCATGCCAGGATTTCAGGAAAACTCACCGATTATCCATGCCAGGATTTCTGGAAAACTATAACCCCTATAAAGGTGGGACATTAGTTTGGGGAAGTTAACCACTGAGGAAGGGGTCATATAATACCCCGAAACGCGTTTGGTATTCCCCAATATTAAAAGGAACATAGGCTACTGTCAATTAAGGATATTCAACCCAAGGACGATCCGGACGGAGACCGCAGTTACCCTATATACCAGCACCTCGTCTGCCGCGCGAATAACGGCTCTCCTGCTAAATCTACATCACGTGGAGACGCCAGTGTGGTACTCAATCAGACAGCATCGACTTCGGGGACAAGCAGAGGTACCATATTCTATGTCCGTAGGGGTAAGACTGTAGCCTTCTCCCACAAATAGGGAGAACATTGTATATTGCCGGCGATTATATACAAATTTCAGCGGGACGCCGCTGGTTCAGAAGAGCGGGACGCCGCTCTATATCACAGCTGATAACCAACTAATTTGGGACACTTATATATCAAACCCACACTGGAGTGATTACATCATAACTTGGTTTATGGAATGTGACCTTTACATGGAGTAATACATTATATCGAACTCATTGTCAGTTCCAGTCCAATCACTTATGTTGGAAGGAAGTAGCAAATTTGAATGAGATCCAGGATTAACCATACAAGTGCTGCTATAAGTGAACTATATGCTGGTTTGAACTTTATGCTGGTTTGCACAAATAGGTGCTGTTAACATTGGCTGCTATACTAATCCATATATTTTTATATTGATTTAGGTGTGTGTGATAATTATGTGTTTTTATCATTATTTTTAAGTGTATTAATTTTGGGTCAATAAATAGACAGAACCTTCAATTCCAGATACAAAAAAATATTTGGATGGCACATGGACCACTTCCGTATTTTGTGGATCAGTGGTTTGCGGACCGCAAAACGGTACTAAGTCAGTGAGATCCCTCAGTATTTGTTGGGAATCTGTTTCAAAATGGATGTGTCATATCTCTATTACAATGTGATAATAATAGATGCCTAGTGTGAACAAAGCCTGAAACTGACAATACACTTTAAAACCAGCCTGCAGACCATCTAATGTGTGTGGGGTTATCCGGACTGACAGATGTCAGAGAAGAAGCCTCCACCAAAGGTGCCTGGCAGCTTTCTACTAACATTTCTCTATTGAGAACACAATCTGAGCAGATGTATAATGAGGGGGGAGTCAGGACGAAAAGCTTTTGGCTACCTAAAGTGTATGCTCAGCTTTATATGGGTTTTCATTTGTATGGGAACTCTGACTTAATAGAGGGGGTCCTCGTTTATTGGCCAGAATGTCTCTCTCTTGGAGGATCTGTCCAGTGCTGCATTACAAAGACAACTCATTGATTTGAATGTACACTTTGTAATGCCTAATTTTTGCTGTGGCGGCACTTCAGGGAAATTTAACACTTCCTGCCAGGATTACACACAGAAGTGTGTTATCCTAGTGGTCCCCTGGTTTTCACCCTTTAACCTCTTTAAAGGGATCTGGATTTAGCTGCAGAGGAGCCACCAGGCTGCTACCTCCTACAGTAGTCCCAGTGTGGTTGAAAACTGACCCACGGGGGTCAGAAACACCAGTCCGGAGCACCAAGGAATTAGGAGAGAACAAAATCAGGGACAGGGTGAGGTCAGGGCAGGCAGTGAAGGGTCAATACGATGAACAGGCATGGGTCATGTCCGGTTCACATTCAGGTATCAGGCAGATGTTGGTACACAGGCAGACAATCAGAGTAGTACACCTTTGCAGGACCAGTATAAAACTAACCAATTGCTTAGCCAACTTCCCACAGTGGATGGTGCTTTATTACTCTGGAGTAGCCAGCCATAGACTGGGGAAGAATTAGGGCACTAAACCAGAACATGAAGCAAACAAGTAAAAGCTACAGCTTAGGTAGGTGCAAGTTTCCAAAGGTTTGGCTCAAGTCCTTCTCACCACAATAGCCACAATGAAAAAGAAGCTGGATTTATTTTTTCAGGGAATTGGAGGTCTGCTTCTTTATTGTGGCTAAAAGGTATATGGGGGTGTCCCAACTTTCCCTACCAGTAAATGTCGGCGAAAGAAGAAAGATAGGGCTGTTGGATTTCAACATGCTCGATCGATTTGTTCTCAAGCGAGAAAAGATACCACCAATGTTTTTTCTCCTCTCTATTTAGAACACATGCATTCTTAGCTGAGCCAGACCTGCATGGTTTATTGGGGGTCAGCAGGGACAGTTGTAAGCCAAATGAGCACTCAGCCTCCAGCCATCTCAACGTAAAGTCAGCATTAGTATTTTTTTGTCTCTAAATAAGAAGTGAAAGAAACCAGCCCACTCCTCCAAACAACAACTAAAACATGCAAACTGTGAAGATGATTAGATTTCAGCCCAGAAGGAGTCAAGGTAACACCAATGGGCACTGAACCATTGTGCAGCACAGGCATAGCAGGTTTCTACCAGATGCAAAGATCCCTTCTGTTACAGTACTCCAAGTAAAAGAAAAGCCAATGTCTAAAAAACTATTCTTTATTGGCACCAGCTCAAAAACACCAGGGATTAGAGCTACGTGTCTCTCTGCTACCTTCAACAGTGCACAGAACTGCAATATATAAGTCCATAATGCCGATGCATGCCTGCTAGAAAGAGAATATATTTTAATATATTTTATTTCAATGGAAGCCTGTTAACAGTAATTTATTAAGCAGCTCCGAGAGATTTCCTCCATGGGGTATTATTTAGCAGCTATATTTTAGGAATACTAATGTGTTCTTTGTGACTATTGCAAACAAAAATAACAATTTCCCACAGAGCCAATTCTTCTTCATGGTTTCATATGCATAATTATTAAAAGTTGAATTAAAGTAGAACTCTGTATTAATGGTGTCCATAAGGACTCTTGATTTGATTGCATAACCCTGAGAGCGTGCTGTATAAGTCTCTGGAGAACCATTTCGTCAAGCAATCAGTCCTAGGTATAGAAATCCGTTCAGTTTTGACAGTGAGAACGGGATTTGAGCCAATTAAATTATAATGTAAAGGACCTGCATTGCGAGCCATTCCATAATATGCTATTTTGGTAATTACATCTTTAAGGGGATATTCATATGTGGCCGATTTGTTGCAGAAATTTCTGCTACTAATAAATCAGTTACATATATGTGAATGCGGCTGGAAGGAATGGGGCCTGGAAGTGCTTCTCCTGCTTCCCACACAGATGTATTGCTTTTTCTGGCACCCAGCACTAGGGGGAGTGTGTCTAATATAAATACTACACATTGATAACTATGGTGTTCAGAATGAGTGTGATATTTATGAAGTACCTGTTTATGCCCCTGGTCACATCTACCTACATATTGTTGGCTTGGAAGCAACTGTGCAGAATGTTGCCACGTCAATCTGTTCAATTTTACCATGGTAAGGGTACTTTCACATTAGCGTTAGAAGAATCCGGCAGGCAGTTCCGTTGCCGGAACTGCCTGCCGAATCCGGAAATCTGTTTGCAAACGGATATCTTTTTTTTCCGTATCCCTTAAACTTTTGCATTGAAATACCGGATCTGTCTTTCCGGTATCATCCGGAATAACGGATCCGGGATTTCATTTTTTCAAAGCTAGAAAAGTCTGCGCATGCGCAGACTGGAAGACCGGATCCGCGATAGGGCAATTTCCGGAACACTTAGTACCAGATCCGGCATTAATAAATTTCAATGGAAATTAATGCCGGATCTGGCCAGTGCGGTAGTGTTCCAGGATTTTGTCCGGAAAAAATACTGCAGCAAGCTGCGGTATTTTGTCCGGTCAAATACCGTACAAAAGAACGGAACGGAAGACATCCTGATGCATAGTGAACGGATTGCTTTGCATTCAGAATGCACTGGGACAAAACTGATGCGTTTTTTTTTTTCCGGTATTGAGACCCTTTACTGGATTTCAATACAGGAAAAGAATAACGCTAGTGTAAAAGTACCCTAAAACAATAAAGAAGTCGAAACAGTCCCATGAGTGTCGCACCTAAAGAAAAACTTAAACTGCTAATCAGGGGTGGGAGAGTCAGACCCACACAAATCAGAAAATTAATGGCCGATCATGAGAAATGGTATTGATGAGAATAGGCCATCAATATCCTGATTCCAGAAAACTCTTTAAACCCTTAACTTCACAGAATTGTGCGTTTTTTGTTTTTTCAATTTCACCCACAAACATTTTTTTCCCCATTTTCCAATAAAAGGTATGGTAAAAGTATTGTTAATTAAAGGGTGCTATTAAAAACCCAACTTGTGCCACAAAACAATCTGTGCTGTGTGAACAGAAAAGTTTTAAAAAGTTGTGGCTTTTTAGAAAGGAAAAGAAAAAAAAGAGAATCACTGCTCATGCCTGTGCCTGCACTGCTTAGCTAAATCCTGGTATAGCACAGTGGAGTAGGGTTTCCTTTACACACGGGCTCCTGCCTGTGCCTGCTCCCCTCAGCTACAAGCTCTGTATAGCACATTGGTGCAGCACCAATGTGCTGTACCAGGATTTAGCTGAGCAGAGCAGACACAGACAGGGGCAGTGATGTGTTATGCAGAGCTCCTGTCTGTGCCTGCTCTGCTCAGCTAAATAGTGGCATAGCACATTGGTGCTGCACCAATGTGCTATACAGAGCTTGTAGCTGAGGGGAGCAGGCACAGGCAGGAGCAGTGTTGTGTTATGCAGACCTCCTGCCTGTGCCCGCTACGCAATTAGCTCTGTATAGTACATGTGTAAAGAAAACACTACTCCAATGTGCTATACCAGGATTTAGCTGAGCAGAGCAGGCACAGGCAGGAGCAGTAATATGTATTCTTGCCAGTACTGAACTCTCTGAGGCCCCTATTCCAGCAGTACCGTGGGATCCGTGCAGCGTCCCACTCAGGACACGTGGGAACTGCAAATTTATTGCATCACTGTCATATTGCTTTTTCATTACCTGTTGCATCCTTGTTCATAGGCTGGTTAAGTGTGCTTAATACATCCCACCACTAGATGGGGATAGCACCACTCTGGGATATCTAGCCCAGCTCAGGCCTATTCTGTGGTCAGTAAGAACAAGTTGTCTTGTAGAGTAGAAGTTTAGCCCTAGCAGGGGCAAGGTAGGGAAGGAAAGAGTATAATCCAGGGATCTCAAGTCTCCCTGATGTTCCGGGAGTCTCCCTGACGCCCGCATGTAAAACAATATATCCCGGAAATGGAGAGGTACTGGGGGCTGATGAGAGGCACTAGGGGGCTGATAAGAGGCACTGGGGGACTGATGAATGTAATAAAAAGTTTGTGAAAAAAAAAGAAAAAGAAAAAAAAGAAAACCTCCCTGAAATAAGAAGTGCACCTCCCTGAAATGAGTTTTCGCAGGTTGGGATGTCTGATAATCCAAAGGATAATAGCCATTATCCAGGCATCCAGGACCTTTGGAGTCAAGGTGAAGGATTCTCTAGCCACTGGCAACCTCACCAAAATTACACTGGATTAAAAGGGGCCATAAGCAAAATCACCCACCAGTAGGAGTACTACTGAACCACAGCCTGAGTCAGGACCTAATTACAGCCTATTAGCAGTTTCTACAGAAAATCCTCTAAATGCCTAAAGACTGTGTTATATCTGGATGTACATGCTGCAACAGAACCAAGACTCAGTTAAAGTTGTGAGTTGCATTCTATCATTGCCTACTTCATTCTTCATCCTTACTACCACTAGAAATGGTTGTACCACCATAAACGGTACTGGCATAACGTCAAACAAACCGAGGGACCCAGCCGCCACAAGCACCCTAAACAACGCCGCCTTCAAGGGCACCTCATCCTCCATCTTGGCTGGTGTTCCCCTGCAACAGATTGTGCCCCAGAAGATTTTGTGCTGTCTTCCCCATCACTGCACTGCCGACCCATGGAGGCTTCTGCTAACCGTGAGTAACCGATGAACTGCTACTCCCATCGGCCCACCGTGCACCTCACTTGTCGCCCCAGCGGTCCGGCATGCCGCATCCGTACACTGCATACATGTCAGCGGTGTTCGGATACAAACAGTAACTATAGACACCATGAACCTCAGGGGTCTATTTAACAGTAAAACAATAAAATCAATAAATGAAGTACATTCTAAAACTTTTAGGGTATTTAGAATTTTTTAAAATTGAGTTGTGCAAAAAGATAGCTACCCTGTAAATTGAGTAGAGAGGTCAGCATGAAGGGGCTTTGTAATTCATATTAACATTTTGTACCAAATGCTATGGTCAACGGAGACACAAAATTTAACGTATCTTACCATATTTTACAATGTCGGGTCAGTACAGGAGTGTGTAGACAGGTTCATACTGTACAGCCAACAGCACAGTTTTTCTGCAGACAGAGCAGTTTACCATTTCACATTATAAAGAGATGAAACAATTTAACATTTCACCACAATTGATCACTCATGAGCAATAAACATAAGCTTTGTGTGCAGTAATGATGTTATCTATTTGCAGATATTAGGCTTTGTAGTCTTTCATTTATTTCAAATTAAAATACTAATTTTGCCCAGCAGGGGTGTGTTGGAGCTGGCTAAAGACCAGCACTTCTCCTACAGGGCACTGGTAATGTCCAAATGACAATGTCATTTATTTTATAATTGCATTGTGTGTGTGTACAAGATAGAAGCATTATAACCTGCGGGGGATATGACATGTTGCTAGCAGCAGGGTCTTATATATTCAATTGCTAGTACCGCAAAGTTGAAAAAATGCTAATAATAATAAGAGTGAAATGGACATTCTGAATGCCTGCTGTATGTAATAAGTATCCTATCACTAATAATTAGAATTATTATTATGGTCCTTATTAGGCTTGAGAAAATCGAGTTTCGGATCACAGATCTGAAGTTGATTAGTTAAAAAACTTCGTTGTTAATTCTGTTTCCGTACAGCATTAAAATGTATTGGCTCCATGCAGGCAAACTTCATCTCTCCCAAAGTTGCACAAGACTTTGGTGAATGTCTTCGGTATTCCTATTTGCATATTTGAAATAATTTTAAAATTGGAATCTAAAGTGAGCTTTGGTACTGGCTGGTACCTCGATACAGAAGCCGACTTCGGATTCCTATTTTAAAATGTTTTAAATACGCAGATAGGAATACCGAAGACATTCACCGAAGTCTCGCGCAACTTAGACCGAGACTAAGTTTGGCTACATGGAGCCAATACATTTTAATGCTGTACGGAAACAGCATTAACAATGAAGTTTTTTAACTAATCGCCTTTAAATCTGTGATCCAAAGCTTGATTTGCTCAAGCCTAATTATTATAATTATTATTATGCAATTTTTTAGAAGTTTACATTTCTCAGCTCTTAAAGAGAACCTGTCATAAAAATGCAATGTAATCTGCAGGAGGCATGTAAAAGAGCAGGAGGAGCTGAGCAGATTGATATATAGTTTTGTGGGAAAAGATTCAGTAACTCTTACTCACTCGCTGAGCCTTCCCTTTGTGGATATAGTTATAGAAGTCAATTACCGCAACACATGACTGCTAAGCTCACAATGAGCAGATATTTAACCACTTCAGCCCCCCTAGCTTAAACACCCTTAATGACCAGGCCACTTTTTACAATTCTGCACTACACTACTTTCACCGTTTATTGCTCCGTCATGCAACTTACCACCCAAATGAATTTTACCTCCTTTTCTTCTCAACTTCTTCTCTACTTTTTTTGCTATTAATAAAAATTTAACGACATTTTTGCAAAAAAAATGATATTTTTCACTTTCTGTTGTAAAATTTAAAAAAAAAAAATACATTTCTATATAAATTTTTCTCTAAATTTATTTTTCTACATGTCTTTGATAAAAAAAAATTCAATACGTGTATATTTATTGGTTTGGGTAAAAGTTATAGCGTTTACAAACTTTGGTGCAAAAAAGTGAATTTCCGCATTTTGAAGCAGCTCTGACTTTCTGAGCACCTGTCATGTTTCTTCAGGTGCTAGAATGCCAGGATAGTATAAATACCCCCCCAAATGACACCATTTTAGAAAGAAGACACCCCAAAGTATTCATGGAGGGGCATGGTGAGTTCATGTATCATTTCATTTTTTTTCACAAGATAGCGGAAAATGACACTTTCTGAGGAAAAAAAATAAATAAATAAAGTTTCCATTTCTGCTAACTTCTGGCAAAAAAAATAAAAAATCTCCCACGGACTCACTATGCCCCTCATTGAATACCTTGGGGTGTCTACTTTCTGAAATGGGGTCATTTGTGGGGTGTGTCTACTGTTCTGGCATTTTGGGCGGGGCTAATTAGAGCAGCCATGATAAACCTAGAGTATTCATTGAATTAGGGCCCTTATGCATCCAGGCTGCAAAAAGTGACATTCATGTGGTATCGCTGTATCAGGAGAAGTAGGGCAATGTGTTTTGGGGTGTATTTTTACATATACCCATGTTGGGTGAGAGAAATATCTCTGTAAATTGACAACTTTGTATAAAAAAATTAAAAAAGTTGTCGTTTACAGCGATATTTCTCACACAAAGTATGGGTATATATAAAAATACACCCCAAAACTCATTGCCCTACTTCTCCTGAGTACGGCGATACCACATGTGTGCCACTTCTTTGCAGCCAAGATGCGCAAAGGGGCCCAAATTCCAATGAGTACCTTTAGGATTTCACAGGCCATTTTTACGCATTTGGATTCTCACGCTTTAGGGCCCCTAAAATGCCAGGGCAGTATAAATACCCCACAAGTGACCCCATTTTGGAAAGAAGACACCCCAAGGTATTCTGTGAGGGGCATGGCGAGTTCACAGAAAAAATTTTTGGCACAAGTTAGCGGAAATTGATATATATATATTTTTTTTTTACAAAGTTTCATATTCCACTAACTTGTGACAAAAAATAAAATTTTACATGAACTCACCATACCCCTCACGGAATACCTTAGGGTGTGTTCTTTCTAAAATGGGGTCACATGTGAGGTGTTTGTATGGCCTGGCATTTGAGGGTCTCCGCAATCATTACACGTATGGCCAGCATTAGGAGTTTCTGCGATTCTCCTTATATTGAGCATACGGGTAATGAGATTTTTTTTTTTCGTTCAGCTTCTGGGATGAAAAAAAAAAATGAATGGCACAGATTTTTTCATTCGCATCGATCAATGTGGATGAAAAAATCTCTGCCAAAATCAGTGACTGCTGTGCGGTGCGGTGGGCTGGGCGCTAACTACCTAACAAGTAGCTAACTAACTGGCGGTAATAAGGGGCCCTTATGCCCCATTCCCACGTCCGCAATTCTGTTTGCAGAACGGAATTGCGGACCCATTCATTTCTATGGGGACAGACTTTGTCCCGCTCGGATCCGGAATTACGGATCCGCGCTTCCGGGTCTGCCCTTCCGTTCCGCAAAAATATAGAACATGTCCTATTCTTGTCCGCAATTGCGGACAAGAAAAAGCATTTTCTATATAGTTCTGGCAATGTGCGGATCTGCAAAATGCGGAAACCACATTGCCGGTGTCCGTGTTTTGAGGATCTGCGGATCCACGGTTCCGCAAAACACATATGGACATGTGAATGGAGCCTTTCAAGGGGTGTGATCAATGACAGGGGGGTGATCAGGGAATCTAGATGGGGTGATCAAGGGGTTACCAAGGGTTAATAAGTGGGGGGTAGTGTAGTGTTTGGTGCAACTTTACATAGCTACCTGGTCCTCTGGTGGTCGATCCCAGCAAATGGGACCACCAGAGGACCAGGTAGCAGCTATATCAGACGCTGTTAACAAAACAGCGTCTGATATACTTGTTTGATGCGATTTATTTCGCATCTACAGTCTGCCAGCGATTGATCATCGCTGGCAGGCTGTAGTACAAGTTGTGAGACACGTGGCACTGTGAACGCGCGCGCGCTCACAGGAAGTCTTGCGTCTCGCGAGATGACGCGCCGACGCGTCAACTCCGAACTACAGGACTGCCCGCTGGACGCATCCGTGCGTTAGGCGGTCCTGTAGTGGTTAAGGCACCTCTGTCAGCATGATCAACTTTTTAAAACCAGACATATAGCCGTGTGGGGAGGGACTGGAAGGGGTGTAACCCCAATACCGGAAAAAAACGCATCAGTTTGTCCTAATGCATTCTGAAGGGAAAGCAATCAGTATGCTGCGGTTTTTCTACTGCCAAAATTTCCAGAACACTTGCTGGATTGCATTATTTTCCATTGAAATGTATTAATGCCGGATCCGGTACCAAATGTTCTAGAAATTGCCACATTGACGGATTTGGTTTTCCTGTCTGCACATGCGCAGACTTTTAAAAATGGGAAGAAAATAAATACCGGATCCGTCTTTCCTGATGACACCGGAGAGATGTATCTGGTATTTCAATGCATTTTTCAGACGGATTCAGATGCTGAACTGCCGGCTGGATTCTTCTAACGCTAGTGTGAAAGTACCCTTAGATATAAACACCATATTACAACAAGACTGTTCTTTACCCAACATTGGTGTATGTTGTAAATTTACTGACCGCCATTATACACTAAATATTACACTTTGAATATTACCCTTATGATAAATTCTCCCACTGAGTTTTTTTTTCACTTGTGCCAAATACCTTTTGGATAGATACAGCTTGTAACGCTTTAGTGTAGTGCAGCACAGCTTCCTCATGATGATTCGTATTTTGATATGCAACACCCATATGATAGTAGGTTTCATAAAGCTGAAAAATACAATGACTCTATTATCATAAATAGAAACAATGGCAAAACATACTGCAAAACAGAGAAATCTATGAGGTAAACAGCTTAAAATGCTAATACAGTTTTAAAGGGCATCTGTCAGCAGGTTTGCACCTTTGAAACTGGCTGACCTGTTACATGTGCACTTGGTAGCTGAAGGCATCTGGGTTGGTCCCATGTTCATATGTGCCCGCATTGCTGAGAAAAATGATGTTTTAATATATGCAAATGAGCCTCTAGGAGCAATGGAGGCGTTGTCATTACACCTAAAGGCTCAGCTCTGCAACTGCTGTGCCCTCTCCACTTTGATTGACAGGGTCAGGCAGTTGTGATGTTTTCACTGTCTGGCCCTGTCAATCAAAATGTGGAAAGTACGGCAGCTGCAGAGAGAGCAGAGCCTCAAGGTGTAATGACAACGCCCCCCTTGCTCTTAACCCCTTAAGGACTCAGCCCAATGTCATCTTAATGACTCGGCCATTTTTTGCAAATCTGACCAGTGTCTCTTTATGTGGTGATAACTTTTAAACGCTTTTATTAATCCATGCCATTCTGAGACTGTTTTTTCGTCACATATTGTACTTCATGACCGTGGTAAAATGGAGGCGAAAAATTTCAGTTTTATTTATGAAAAAAGACAAAATTTACCAAAAATTTGGAAACATTTTCCAAGTTTCAATTTCTCTACTTCTATAATACATAGTAATACCGCAAAAAAAGTTATTAATTTACATTCCCCATATGTCTACTTCATGTATCGATCATTTTGGGAACGCCATTTCATTTTTTGGGGACGTTAAAAGGCTTAGAAGTTTAGAAGCAAATCTTAGAAATGTTCAGAAATGTTCAAAAACCCATTTTTTTAGGTACCAGTTGAGGTTTGAAGTCACTTTGTGAGGCTTACATAACAGAAACCCCAAAGAATGACCCCATTTTAGAAACTACACCCTTCATGGTATTCAAAACTGATTTTACAAATGTTGTTAACCCTTTAGGTGCTCCACAAGAGTTATTGGCAGATGGAGATGAAGATTTTAAATTTTTTGCCAAATTTTCCATTTCAATCCATTTTTTCCACTAACAAAGCAAGGGTTAACAGCTAAACAAGACTGTATCTTTATTGCCCTGACTCTGCCGTTTACAGAAACACCCCATATGTGGCCGTACACTGCTGTACGGCCACACGGCGGGACGTAGAGAGAAAGGAGCGCTGTGTGGTTTTTGGAAGGCTGATTTTTATGGACCGGTTTATTTACACCGTGTCCTATTTCAAGCCCCCCTAATGCACCCCTGGAGTAGAAACTCCCTAAAAGTGGATGATCTAAGAAACTACACCCCTTAAATGTATTCAAAACTGATCTTACAAGCTATGTTAACCCTTTAGGTGCTCCACAAGAGTTATTTGCAAATGGAGAGGACATTTCAGAATTTCATTTTTTTGCCAAATTTTACATTTTAATCCAGGGGCGGACTGACCATTAGGCCACTCGGGCATGGACCGAGGGCCCGTGGCCAGTAGGGGGCCGTCCCCAGGGCAGACGCGGCGGCAGGGGACATCAGGAGATGAGCGCTTCCATTGTGCTCATCTTCGTGCAGCGGCAGAGGAGGGAGAGGCGTGTCCTCTCCCTGTTCCTCTGATAGGCTGCCAGCACTAGGCCGGCAGCCTATCAGAGGCTGGTGCAGGCGGCGCGATGATGTCATCGCGCCGCCGGAGTGGTATAGCTTGAGACACAGGCCGGAAGAGGCCTGCATCGCATCGCATCGCTGGAGGTAAGTATAAGTGTTCTTTTTTTTCTGGGCTACTGGCACTTAAGGGGGACTAATGGCACTTAAGGGGGACAGCTACTGGCACATAAGGGGGACAGCTACTGGCACATAAGGGGGACAGCTACTGGCACATAAGGGAGGACGGCTACTGGCACATAAGGGGGGGGCTACTGGCACATAAGGGGGCTACTGGCACATAAGGGGGCTACTGACACATAAAGGGGACGGCTACTGGCACATAAGAGGGGCTACTGGCACATGAGGGGGACTAATAACACATGAGGGGGCCTAATGGCACATAAGGGGGACTACTGGCACATAAGGGGGCTACTGGCACATAAGGGGGCTACTGGCACATAAGGGGCACTACTGGCACATAAGGGGGCACTACTGGCACTTAAGGGGCTGCTACTGGCACATAAGGGGACAGCTACTGGCACATAAGGGGGGACGGCTACTGGCACATAAGGGGACTACTGGCACATAAGGGGGGACTAATGGCACATAAGAGGGGCTACTGGCACATGAGGGGGGACTAATGGCACATGAGGGGGGACTAATAGCACATGAGGGGGTCCTAATGGCACATAAGGGGGGACTTCTGGCACATAAAGGGGGCTACTGGCACATAAGGGGGGACTACTGGCACTTAAGGGGGATGGCTACTGGCACATAAGGGGGACAGCTACTGGCACATAAGGGGGGACAGGCTACTGGCACATAAGGGGGGACAGGCTACTGGCACATAAGGGGACTCCTGGCGCTTAAGGGGGGACTCATGGCACAAAAGGGGGCTACTGGCACATAAGGGGGGACTAATGGCACATAAGGAGGGACTAATGGCACATAAGGGGGGAGGGTACTGGCACATAAGGAGAGACGGCTACTGGCACATAAGGGCGGACGGCTACTGGCACATAAGGGGGGACGGCTACTGGCACATAAGGGGGACGGCTACTGGCACATAAGGGGGACGGCTACTGGCACATAAGGAGGGACGGCTACTGGCACATAAGGAGGGACGGCTACTGGCACATAAGGAGGGACGGCTACTGGCACATAAGGAGGGACGGCTACTGGCACATAAGGGGGGACTACTGGCACATATGGGGGGGGCTACTGGCACATAATAAGGGGGGGCTACTGGCACATGGGGGGAAGCACAAGAGAGGCACTTATTACTGGCACATGGGGGAGAGGCACAAGAGAGGCAATTATTACTGGCACATGTGGTGGCATGGAGAGGCACTTGTTATTGGTACATTATTATGGGGCACTATGGGGGCTGCGTATTTTATATGGAGGGCTCTGTGTGGTACTAGTATTACCAGGGGTATTATCTGTTTCTGCAGTGTAGTATTGGGGAGCACAGCGGCACAGTATTGGGGGTAGTAGGATGATTTGTCCCAAAGATGGGAGGATGATGGAAAAGTAGTAAACTAAGATTTTTTTTTGTTAAACTGCAGAGATGGAAAATGGCGACAACATGGCGGTCTGGTCTGAAGGTCTGAAAGGAGAAGACGAGGACAGAGAACATCTACATCAAAGGAGACGTCACTGGACGTAATAGGTAAGTGCCCTGAATTTCTGTAGTGATGGGATCAGAGGCATAACGATGGCGGTGTGACCAGGTAGTGGAGGCGGGATATAGGTGTGGCTGGAGGTATAACATGGGCGTGGCTGGAGGTAGGGCATGGGTGGGGCCTGGAGGGGGCCCTTGATTTATTTTGCCTGGGGACCCTGAGGGTTCTTAGTCCGCCCCTGTTTTAACCCATTTTTTTCAACTAACAAAGCAAGGGTAAACAGCCAAACAAGACTGTATCTTTATTGCCCTGACTTTGCCGTTTACAGAAACACCCCATATGTGGTCAAACACTACTGTACGGCCACACGGCGGGGCGTAGAGGGAAAGGAGCGCCTTGTGGGTTTTGGAAGGCTGATTTTTATGGACCAGTTTATTTACACCGTGTCCAGTTTCAAGCCCCCCTGATGCACCCCTACAGTAGAAACTCCCTAAAAGTGAACCCATTTTGGAAACTACGGGATAAGGTGGCGGTTTTGTTGGGACTATTTTTGGGGTACATATGATTTTTGGTTGCTCTATATTACATTTTTGTGAGGTAAGGTTACCAAAAATTGAAATTCTGAAATTTCATCTCCATTTGCCATTAATTGTTGAGGAACACCTAAAGGGTTAAAAAAGTTTGTAAAAACAGTTTTAAATACCTTGAGGGGTGTAGTTTATTTTAGGGAGTTTCTACTCCAGGGGTGCATCAGGGGGACTTCAAAAGGGACATGGTGTCAATAATAAAGGCCATCAAAATCGGCCTTCCAGAAACCATGTCGGTCCTTTCCTTTTGCTCCCTGCCTTTTAGTGATACAGCAGTTTACGACCACAAATGTGGCGTTTCTATAAACTGCAGTATCAGGGTAATAAATATTAAGTTTTGTTTGGCTGTTAACCCTTGCTTTTTTACTGGTGAAGACGGATTTAAATGG
Organism: Bufotes viridis; assembly: GCA_033119425.1. Lineage (NCBI taxonomy): Eukaryota > Metazoa > Chordata > Amphibia > Anura > Bufonidae > Bufotes > Bufotes viridis. The sequence continues at coordinate 232,415,337 of CM065590.1, forward strand.
AAAAGTGCCAAAAATGACTGTTTTGGCATTGTTTTAAATTTTATTTTTTGGACCGTGTTAATCTGGGAGGTTAGGTCATGTGGTATTTTTATAGAGGAGATAATTACAGATGCGGAGATGCCTAATAAGTCTACTTTTTTACAATTATTTAGGTTTTAGACTATATTATCCTTTTTGATACAAAAAAAAAATTTGTATCTCTAAATTCTAAGAGTCATTTTTTTTAGGGGCTAAGGGTACTTTTACAATTGCGGCAGGACGAGTTCGGCAGAGCTATACAGCACGGCAGTGTGACGTGTCGAGGCAGATCGCCGGACTGCAAGTCCTGTATGTCCCATTTTAGTCCGGTTATTGCCGCACTGCCGCAGCCCGCCCGCCTGCTATAGTCAATGGGGACGGAGCAGCAGCACGGCAGTGCACGGGCACTTGCGGCAGGACGGATCTGGCAGGCTGAATAGCCTGCCGGATCCATCCTGCCGCAAGTGTAAAAGTACCCTGAGAGTTGTACATGGCAACCTGTACCAAGTAGACTGCAACTTTTTTGTACCATGTCTGGGTTTTGCGCATGGCATTATATGGCTTGAGGACTTGATCAGAGAGATCAACTCCTCCCATATACAGATTGTAGTTGACGATACAATCGGGCTTGAGGACCGTTGCCATGGTACCTCGCACAGGGACAGGGGAGATGCCGTTACCGTGAATTGTGGTCAGTACAAGGACATCCCCTTGTCCTTATATCTGACCAGCAACAGGTTTTCACTGGTAAGGGCACGGGTCTCACCCCTGGGGATAGGTACCTGGAGGGGGATGGTAGGGAGGCTGCGCTGACTTTTCCGCACGGTCCCACAAGCGGACGTGGATCTGGCGGCGAGGGACTTGAACAAGGGAATGCTAGTATAAAAGTTATCTATGTACAGGTGGTAACCCTTATCTAGCAGTGGGTACATAAGGTCCCACACAAGTTTCCTGCTAACACCCAGAGTGGGGGGACATTCTGGGGGTTCAATACGGGAATCTCATCCCTCGTATACATGAAACTTGTAAATGTACCCTGAAGTACTATCACAAAGTTTGTACAGCTTCACGCCATACCTCGTCTGCTTTGAGGGAACATACTGGCGGAAAATGAGTCTCCCCTTGAAAGCAATGAGAGACTCATCAACCGCGACCTCCATTCCAGGTACATAGGCCTCCAAAGTGATCGATGACCGGCCGTATCTTATACAGACAGTCATAGGCAGGATCCCCTTGGGGGGGGGGGACATGCTGCATTATCTGCATAATGCAGGCATTTCTGGATGGCCTCAAATCTGGGACGTGTCATGGCCGTACTGTAAAGTGGGGTCTGGTAGAGGATGTCCCCACTCCAGTACAGCCTGGCACTAGGTTTCTTGACTAGGCCCATGTGCAGCACGAGGCCCCAAAACGTCCTCATCTCGGCTGCACTGACCGGCGTCCAGCCACCGGGCCTAGCCAAAAAAGAGCCCGGGTGTTGATCAATGAACTATTGGGCATACAGATTCATTTGCTCCACCATTAGATTTACCAGTTGGTCACTGAAAAAAAGACTAAAAAATTTGTATTCAGTGAAGCCCACTGTGTAAATCTGGATTCCTGATTCACCAACAAAATCAGGAATCGCGGGCTCAAAGTTCTCTGGGGTACACCAGCGGAGTTCACCTGCAGGGGACTCAGGTGAACTGACCTGGTGGGCTGGGAAACTAGTACGAGACCCAGAGATGCTCGTACTACATGGCGGTCCCCTTGCTCCGCCTGGCGGCGTCTCTGCCGCCTTGGGGGCTCATCATTGCAAGATGATGAGGAGGACGCGGATGACAAAAGGAATGTGGGGTCATCCTCGTCCTCACCCGGACTCTCAGATTCGGAGGCAAGTTGGGCATATGCCTCCTCAGCCGAGAACGTCCGGCGGGCCATAGGGGAGTGTGTAGCTGCGTGTGTATGTGCGTGCGTGAAAAACTTTATTTAGTGTGCGTGTGTATGGGGGCACGGGTGTTCACGACTTTTCCCTAAAGCTAACAGGGAAAAAAAAAGAACTAACTAAAAAAAAGAGCCCAAAAATGTATAAAGCGTTAAAAAAAAATTCAAACTCACCGATCAGCCGTCCGGCACTTTTCAGCGGTGGGGTGGGATATGCGCTAACAGTGGCCGAACACTAAAGAGTGACGGCCACTGACAGCGTACGCCAAAAAAAAAAACGCTTGTGCCCCAAAAACAGTTGGAGGGGGGTCAGGGGGCAAGGGGGCAAGCTGCAGCACCCCTGGGGGGGTCTAGCGTCACACAGCTGTGCTGTGGACCCCAGACACCCTAAGAAGGTGATACAACACTAAAGAAAAAAAGTTAACCCGGAACTCTCCCTAACTCTCCCTGCCTGAACTAATGCTTGCCCTGGCTTTCCCTAACGTACCTGCAAGTGACAGAAGGCACTCTGGATGGGGACAGGAGGGTGCTGAGGGGGTGAAGGCTGGGTGCTGAGGTCCCAATCGGCAGCAGGCTCTTCTCTCCTCGCTCCTCCGACGCAAAATGGAGGAGGAGGAGGAGAGCAGGGGAAGTTAACCCACTCCCGCCCGTGCAGCCAATCAGATGCGATCCTGTGAGGTGATGTCACCATCACCTCACAGGATCTAAGCATGGTGATTGGTGGGGTGTTATCACCCCACCGATCACCATCCTGTACCGGGTTATCGGGCCACCAGAGACCCGATTAACCCAGAAACGCAGAAAACCGCAGGTCTGAATTCACCGTCGGTTTGCTGCGATCGCTGATACGGGGGGGGGGGAGGGGAGGGTCACAGGACCCCCCTAGGCATTGGGGTAGAGTAAGGAAAATGAAGGAAACTCCAGCATCTAGTTCACGAGTATCTTCTCTTTATTGACAGTGTTGATGATACAGCGGCAATAAAATGTATCTTCTCGGTAGAGTGCCTGCTGAATGATCATTCGGCAGGCACTCTGTTCCGATCACCCCACACTGCGCGGCGGTGATCGGAAATACTCATGACGTACCGGTACGTCATGAGTCCTTAAGAGGTTAAAGGTTAATTTGCATATATTAAAACATCATTTTTCTCAGCAATGCGGGCACATAAGAACTTGGGACCAACACAGATGCCTTCAACTTTGCGGACCCGGTGTAAAAAAGCCTATTCTTGTCCGCAAAATGGACAAAAATAGGACATGCTCAATTTTTTTTGTGGGGCCACGGAACGGAGCAACGGATACGGACAGCACACGAAGTGCTGTCCGCATATTTTGCGTCCCCATTGAAGTGAATGGGTCCGCGCTCGAGCCGCAAAGTATGCGGCTCGGACGCAGACCAAACATACGGTCATGTGCATGAGGCCTAATGTGTAGTTTCAGCGAACCACGGTTGACATTGTCTATCCTGGAAGATCACATTTTCAGCAAACAGAAGTCTGTCATTGCTCATATTTATGTATATGGGCAGCTGGAGATCTTCTCACTTCTTCCTACCTTTCAGTTCCACTGCTATAATCTTTATTATACAGCGCTCCTTTTTGCATTATATAGTTACACAACTGTTTGAGAATAGGCTTTATGCCATATTCACAATTATGTCATATGAACTTTAGAAGCAATTTTTTTCAGTAAGATTAGTTTTATGCATTACATAATGTTTTTGGCAAGAGACCAATGTTACATAATCATATAAAACAATAAAAGTGAGTAATTAGTCCATCGTTATCTGACTGGAAGTAAGAATTAAAAGTTATGTTAAAATTACCAATTGCTTGAGCTGTGGATCCAATTCCGCCTTTTCAGAGATTTTAATTGTGTTCAGAATTCTCAGTAGCGTCTTATAGTTTTTTATTGCCTAAATGGGTATATAAAATAGAATAATGACACAACTGTGCTTGTTAGGAATAAAAGGCAAATTATTTGATCTATGTACAGTACCTATCTATCTATTTATCTATCTATCTATCTATCTATCTATCTATCTATCTATCTATCTATCTACACATACATATAAGAAAACATTGCAGCACTCCACTAAGTTTTAATGAAGTTCAAAAAATGGTTCATTTGCCCTTTTCACAGCAATGTAAAAATCTTGAAAATGTCTCTGGAGAGAGCTGAAACATTACTTTAACCACTTCAGCCCCCCTAGCTTAAACACCCTTAATGACCAAACCACTTTTTACAATTCTGCACTACACTACTTTCACCGTTTATTGCTCGGTCATACAACTTACCACCCAAATGAATTTTACCTCTTTTTCTTCTCACTAATAGAGCTTTCATTTGGTGGTATTTCATTGTTGCTGACATTTTTACTTTTTTTGATATTAATAAATAATAACCGAAATAATTTTTTTCGCTTTCTGTTGTAAATTTAAAAAAAAAAAAATACATTTCTATATATATATTTCTCTAAATTTATTGTTCTACATGTCTTTGATAAAAATAAAATGCAATAAGTATATATTTATTGGTTTGGGTAAAAGTTATAGCATTTACAAACTATGGTGCAAAAAAGTGAATTTCCGCATTTTGAAGCAGCTCTGACTTTCTGAGCACCTGTCATGTTTCTTCAGGTGCTAGAATGCCAGGATAGTATAAATACCCCCCAAATGACACCATTTTAGAAAAAAGACGCCCCAAAGTATTTGCGGAGGGGCATGGTGAGTTCATGTAGGATTTAATTTTTTTTCACAAGTTAGCGGAAAATGACACTTTCTGAGGAAAAAAATAATAATAAAGTTTCCATTTCTGCTAACTTCTGGCAAAAAAAAATAAAATCTCCCACGGACTCACTATGCCCCTCAGTGAATACCTTGGGGTGTCTACTTTCCGAAATGGGGTCATTTGTGGGGTGTGTTTACTGTTCCGGCATTTTGGGTGGGGCTAAATTGTGAGCAACCTTGTAAAGCCTAAAGGTACTCGTTGGACTTTACGCTCCTTTACGCACCTAGGCTGCAAAAAAGTGGCACACATGTGGTATCGCCGTACCCAGGAGAAGTAGGGCAATGTGTTTTGGTGTGTATTTTTACATATACCCATGCTGGGTGAGAGAAATATCTCTGTAAATTGTCAACTTTAAAAAAAATTTAAAAAGTTGTCATTTACAGAGATATTTCTCTCACCCAGCATAGGTATATGTAAAAATACACACCAAAACACATTGCCCTACTTCTCCTGAAGACAGCGATACCACATGTGTGACACTTTTTTGCAGCCTAGGTGCGCAAAGAGGCCCAAATTCCAATGAGTACCTTTTAGGAGGGCATTTTTACGCATTTGGATTCCAGACTTCTTCTCACGCTTTAGGACCCCTAAAATGCCAGGGCAGAATAAACACCCCACATATGACCCCATTTTGGAAAGAAGACACCCCAAGGTATTCCATGAGGGGCATGACGAGTTCATAGAAGTTTTTTTTTTTGGCACAAGTTAGCGGAAATTGACTTTTTTTTTTTTTTTCTTACAAAGTCTCATATTCTACTAACTTGTGACAAAAAATAAAATTTTACATGAACTCACCATACCCCTCACGGAATACCTTGGGGTGTCTCCTTTCCAAAATGGGGTCACATGTGGGGTGTTTGTACTGCCCTGGCATTTGAGGGTCTCCGCAATCATTATATGTATGGCCAGCATTAGGAGTTTCTGATATTCTCCTTATATTGAGCATACGGGTAATGAGATTTTTTTTTTCGTTCAGCCTCTGGGCTGAAAAATAAATAAATGAACGGCACAGATTTCTTCATTCGCATCAATCAATGTGGATGAAAAAATCTCTGCCAAAAAATGTGCAAAAAGAAAAGAGGGGAAAGGACATAGGAGTGCTTGCGAAGTAAGGCCCCATTCACACGTCTGCAAAAATGTCCGCATCTATTCCGCAATTCTGCGGAATAGATGCGGACCCATTCAGTGTGAATGGGGCCGGCGGTGATGCGGAGAGCATCAGCATTTGCGGAGCTGCAGCCGCGAACTTCCGGGTTTCGGCCCCGAAACATCAGGCCGCAGCTCCGCAAAAGATAGAGCATGTCCTATTCTTGTCCGCAATTGCGGACAAGAAAAGGCATTTTCTATATAGTTCTGGCAATGTGCGGATCCGCAAAATGCGGAAAAGACATTGCCAGTGTCCGTGTTTTGCGGATCCGTGGATCCGCAAAACACATACGGACGTCTGAATGAGCCTTACAGGGGGGTTATTAGTGACAGGGGGGTGACAGAGGGTGATCAGGGGGGTGACATGGGGTGATCAGGGGTTAATGAGTGACGGGGGTGGGTGATTGGTGCACTTACATAGCTGCCTGTGTCCTCTGGTGGTCCCAAGCAAAAGGGACCACCAGAGGAGCAGGCAGCAGGCATATCAGACGCTGTTTACAAAACAGCGTCTGATATGCGATTTAGATGGCGTTTTTTTAACATCTACAGCCTGCCAGCGCATGATCAGCGCTGGCAGGCTGTAGTTAAACTTCCTCCCGACGCAATCCTGTGAACGCGCGCGCACGCGTTCACAGGAAATCTTGCCTCTCGCGAGATGACGCGCTGATGCGTCGAGGAGGAACATCCCGGCCGCCCGCAGGACGCATCCCTGCGTTAGGCGGTCGGGATGTGGTTAATATGGACACCTAAAGTACCCTTTGTTATATCTTTTGCACTCATGATCTGGTGGATGGCACCAGAAAAAAACGTGAATTTTCCAGGTGTGAGATATTTAAAGATTCAGGGGGTCATTTATTAAGCTGAAATATGCCTATATTAGGCGTATTTCAGGTGCAGATTGTGGCACAACAGCTAGCAATCTGCGACTTCGCCCCGCTCACGCCAAGTCTGAATAAGTGGGCATGGCGTTGGTGGGGAAGGGCACAGCCGCAGTCCCGTCTTATTTACCATTTTCTACGCCTATTTCAGGTAGAGAAAAAGGCTTAAATGTAAGACAGCTAGGAAGGCCCGCTCCTCTTCATATCTTTGGCGGAACCACCACCAACTTAGGGCTTTATTAAGGGTACTTTTCACACTTGCGTTGTGAGGATCTGGCAGGCAGTTCAGTCGCCGGAACTGCCTGCCAGATCCGGAAATCCATGTGCAAACCGTCTCTCCGGTGTCATCTGGAAAAACGGATCCAGTATTTATTTATTTTTGCATTTTTAAAGGTCTGCGCATGCGCAGATCGGAAAACCGGATCCGTTTTGCCGGAACACTTAATGCATTTCAATGGAAAATAACGGCAAGTGTTCTGGAATTTTGGACGGAGAAAATACTGCAGCATGCTAGGGTATTTTTTCCAGCCAAATACCGTAAGAGTGACTGAACTGAAGACCTCCTGATGCATACTGAACAGATTGCTCTCCATTCAGAATGTATTAGGATAATACCAGAAAACTCTAACGCAAGTGTGAAAGTATCCCAAGACAGGCGTCTAAAATGCCGGTCTTAATAAATGTGCCCCTCAGTTCTCTGTCCATTACATGGGTTGTGGACATCCCCCAGGTTGCATGCCTGGCCAGACCCAGCTCCCCATCCCTCCATAAACACACAGCTACACCCCCATCAACAGTCTCCAGAATTATTAGTCGATGGGTAAAGCTTTTCATGCAATCTATATTACACAGGTAAAGGTATTACTAGGTTATCACCACATAGCAGCGTTGTGCCACAGTTGCGACGCTGTCACATTGCAGCGGAGTAACGTCCAACCATACTAGTCGCAGTGGTTCTCCAAATAACTACTTAAGAATGCATCAAAAACCTACTAAACAATGCGGTCCTAATTAGTTAATTGGAGTCTGCTGCAACTTACATGGCCACACAGTACTCTGCTACTATGCAACTGCTTTGCAACCACAGAACGACTGTCTCTCTCTCTCTCTGTATGTATATATATATATATATAGAACTTTGTAAAAAGCCACGGCACATCCAGTTAATGAAAAAGAATTGTGATCTTTATTCACCCATCTAGCGACGTTTCGGTCCACTTGCTGGGACCCTTGTCAAGCTTTTGCGAAATACATATACAAATGCAAAAACAAAAATGCAATGGCACTCTGCAACCAGCACTCTGCCCTGCCTCCATGCTGGATGTTGAATGAGGCATTAGTGTACATTTTGGCCAAAGCGTAATAAGCCACTCACCACGTCAAGGTCGCCTCCATGAGTGGTCCCTAACAATAGTTCCTACCTGTTATGGGCCATGACAGCCACAAAAAATCCAGGGAGCGCAGGTGCAGCATGCATGCCAGGTACACTCTGCTTGTAACCCCGTCTGGTGCCATAACAGCTTCAATCAGATCCAGGGATGCAAGTACCAACATGCATGCTGAGCCCACTATATACTTCTCCCTGGATCTGATTGAAGCTGTTATGGCACCAGATATATTTTTTTGCTAAATGATAAAAATCACTTAATAATGTTACCTTCCCCCAGAGCTTTGCTCTCTCACTGAATATGGCAGCATCTAGGCTTAACTGTGCCATTTGGTTCAGAACATGGAATCCTATAGAAGTCATCTGTAACCCTAGAAGAATACAAGATTACTACAAAAGTTAATGAAAACTGTGGGTTACCATGGAAATGGATATAAAATGGAGTGCTCATATGAGCAGATTATCCAGCCATGCACCAGGTACTGCTAAGCTGTGCACTGAACTGCACATAACAGTTGCAAATAATATACCTACATTTTCTATAACAAGCCACACTCCCTAGCACCCTACCCTATACTAACTCCAATAGGCAAAAAACACGGCACTCATCTAGCAAAAATATCCTGAAAATTCACATTTATTGAATAGCCACCATCATAGACATATCATAAAGAAAAGGCCAACGTTTCGGTCCTAAGGGACCTTCATCAGGGCCTGTCAGGAGGAAGTAGCGCAGGAGCAGGTGGCCATGATGGTGGCTATTCAATAAATGTGAATTTTCAGCATATTTTTGCTAGACTAGTGCCGTGTTTTTTGCCTATTGGACTTTTTTGGGCTTGTCCCAGACACAGAGCACCATGTAATAGGTGGTGTGCCAGTCTTTTGATATTACTATACTAACTCCATGCGCTCTCATGACTAGTGTTGATCGCGAATATTCTAATCGCAAATTTTTATCGCGAATATCGGCACTTCAAGAATTTGTGAAGATCTAGAATATAGTGCTATATCTTTGTAATCGCAAATCTTTTAGATTTTTTTTCATCAGTACCCTCACTGCTTCTTGCTTGTGGGCCAATGAGAAGGCTGCAATATCTTTGTCTGAGTTTAGCAACATCCCTAGCAACCAATAGGAAAGTTTCCTACCCCTTCAGTATATAAGAACCTATCCAGCAGCCATTTTCTGCAGTTTTTTGCAGTTCTGAGAGAGAGAGAGCAGTGTCATTGCTGTGCTCTGTGCTTTGCTGAGTCATCTCGATCCATATTCAATTACATTAGATGGTTAGTTATCTCATATATATAATACAGATTGTTCTGTCTTCATACACGTTCACACAGTGTGCAGTCTGACATTCAGTATAAACCATTCCTGTCTTCCAAATAAGAGGACTGTTTTCTGTAGTCTAACTTGTTTATTGGTCAACAGGATTGCGAATTGTGGTAAAACTATAAGAATACAAATTACATGTATAAGTATAAAGCATATAAGATAGCATGTACAGCAGAAAGCATAGAACAACATGTACTACAACCTACATTAACTCTGAGCTCATGTCCAAAATGGCTGTCTGATACATAGGATTACATATCTAATATCTAACAGCTATAACATGTTCCCTGAACAAAGATATAATATCCCTGATACAAAGATATAATTCTCACTAACAAGATATACTTGCACAAAGATGGTGGGATTTAAGAAGAAGAAACGCAGGAGACACCTCTGCTGATGTCCTGTGACATGGAGACTGAAGACTTCTCTTTCCCACAATGCACAGCACCTCCACAATACAATAAACTTTATTAACAAGAAACACAAGGTGCAATACATGTTTGCCACCACTAGATTGTGCTGTTAACTAACTAATACCTACAGAATTATAGCAGATGTGATCTGTAACGATACTAAAATGAATCTTCCAGTGCTGGGACAAAACACAGATAGTTAGTGGGAGATAGTCAGTGTAGGTTAGATAGTGATATAGGGTAGCTGATAGGCGAACAGTTCCCAGCGAACATAGTTTGTTCGCATCCGCCGCGGCGGGCGAACATATTCAATGTTCGCGTTCGCCCCTATACTTTATTATTGAGCAAACTTTGACCCTGTACCTCACAGTCAGCAGACACATTACAGCCAATCAGCATACTCTCCCTCCCAGACCCTCCCACCTCCTATCTAAACGCAAGGACAGCATCCATCTTAGATTCATTCTGAAGCTGCAGTGTAAGTAATTGTAAATCGCAATGCGATTAATATAACCTGTATTATTCGCATTGCGATTACAACTTAGATCTGAGTTCCTAATGGTTGTATTGCTCGAATATAACGAAGATAACGAATATAGCACTATATTCTCAATCTTCGTTATATTCTAGCAATACAACAACCATGAGGAACTCAGATCTGAGTTTAATTGCAATGCGATTGATATAACCTGCATTAATCGCATTGCGAATTCAACTTAGAGCTGGGTTTCTAATGGTTGTTGTATTGCTAGAATATACGTTATATTCTAGCAATACAACCATTAGGAACTCAGCTCTAAGTTGTAATCGCAATGTGAATAATACTTACAATTATTAATCGCTTTCCGAATCCATTTGATGCCTCTATTTGATTGTATATGACGGTTGACTATGACTACCACCAACGTTCTGCTGCCTCCAAAGCAAGATATCTGAACCCCCGAGGGGCTATTTGGGCGTTTTTGATAGAAAACACATCAAAAACGCATCTGCGTTTTTATAATTTTTTTTAATTTTTATTTGATTTTTTTGTGTATTTTGCCACATTTGGTTGAATATTTACATTTGGTATAGGCAAATATGGTAGTCTAGATCATGTGTCTATACCAAAACCTAGGATCATTGTTTGACAGCATATTTTCTAAGCCATGTAGCTGAATATAGATTTGGGCAGAGTAATGATCTAGACCTGTGTTTCCCAACCAGTGTGCCTCCAGCTGTTACGAAACTACAACTCCCAGCATGCCTGCGATGTTCGGTCCACCCCCTATCATTGAGTAAACTTTGACCCTGTACCTCACAGTCAGCAGACACATTCCAGCCAATCAGCAGCATACCCTCCCTCCTAGACCCTCCCATCTCCTGGACAGCATCCATTTTAGATTCATTCGGAAGCTGCAGTCTTAGTGAGAGGAGGGACAGTGTAGTTGCTACTGATTTAATAGGGAAATCGATAGCTTGGCTAGTGTATTCAGTGTCCACTCCAGTCCTGAAAGACTCATCTGATCTCTTCTGTAAGGACAGCGTCCTGACAGCACCCCAAAAAGCCCTTTTTAGGGCTAGTACATCAGTCTCCCTCCCACCTCCTATCAAAAAGCAAGGACAGCATTTATCTTAGATTCATTCTGAAGCTGCAGTGTTAGTAGTTGTAATCGCAATGCGATTAATATAACCTGTATTAATCGCATTGGGATTACAACTTAGATCTGTTCCTAATGGTTGTATTGCTAGAATATAACAAAGATTGCGAATATAGCGCTATATTCGTTATCTTCATTATATTCTAGCAATACAACCATTAAGAACTCAGCTCTAAGTTGAATTCGCAATGCGATTAATACAGGTTATATTAATCGCATTGCAAATTAAACTTAGATCTGAGTTCCCAATGGTTGTTGTATTGCTAGAATATAACGAAGATTGAGAATATAGCGCTATATTCTCAATCTTCGTTATATTCTAGCAATACAACCTTCAGGAACCCAGCTCTAAGTTTCATTCGCAATTCGATTAATATAACTTGTATTAATCGCATTGCGATTACAACTTACCACACTCTACGTCAACTACGTAATTTTCCATGGGAGTTTTGCCATGGATCCCCCTCCGGCATGCCACAGTCCAGGTGTTAGTCCCCTTGAAACCACTTTTCCATCACTATTGTGGCCAGAAAGAGTCCCTGTGGGTTTTAAAATTCGCCTGTCTATTGAAGTCTATGGCGGTTCGCACTGTTCGCATGTTCGCGAACATTTGCGGAAGCCCGTGTACGCCGTTCGCGAACGGAAAAATTTATGTTCGCGACATCACTATCAGGAAATAGAAAGAGTTTTTTGTCCCCATAGAGGAGGTGATTATATTAGAAAGCTTAAGATTTTTTTTTTACTGCAAACTAGGCAACAATCAGGTTTGGATAAGAGGTAGTATTTGATTTATTGTTATTAATTTGTGCTTGTTTCATAAACTAATATTTTCTAGATTGTTTCCTCCTATCTACTGATTACATCTTTTTAAATGTGATCATGTCATTGGTCATGTGATTGAACTAATGTACTAGCATTTAATTTATGTCATGAATAAGGACTATATCCATGTGTAGTGTACGGGAGCTGTAATGCCCGTCACTACAGAAGGGTCACTTGTGTGCTGTCGTTCCCCTCATTTCTGGGGAGTTCGGTATAAATTACCTTTCATGTAATGTAATGCTATATACTTCCCTGTTACTGTGATATTGCATGTGCAGGCCTGCTAGGGATGTCATTCCAGCTCTAGGACACTAGGGAGCCCTAGTTTATATATAGGCCCAGTCAGGGAAGGGAAGGCAGTTTTAGCTCAGGCCATGAGCCTGTGAAGTCTAAGGCCAGGCCTTGTGCCTGTTGAAGTCAGCCCAGGCCCTATAGCCTGAGAGGGTCCAGCCTAGGAAGATTCATTCCCTAGGAGGAGCAGTCCAGACCCTAGGACTAGTGGAGAAGTGTTTCCTCCTTAGTTGAGCTGCATACAGGACAAGTATCCCTGCAGAGACAATAGTTGCCTGAAGTGTATTGCTGCATTGAAAGTAAGCTGTATTGTAACGTGTGGAATATTCTGGAACTGTACTTACTGACTGTTCATCTATCTTCAACTACGTTCAGTAAAGTTATCCTGTTATTCAAGTATATAAAGATTCCTCAATTATTCCACCTGTCACTACACGGTGTGCCACCGTTTAATTGGCACTGGCGTCACGACATTCATCACCTGCCTGTTCCAGTGCTGACCTGATTGAAGACGACAGTCAGTCCCAGGTTAGTGGGTTGCCCTGCACTACAAAGCCCAGTATACCTAAAGGTACACTACTGACCCCCTGGGACACTGCACATGTCCAAAACGTGTTGACTTGTTATTCCATGGGGAGTCCTGCCTGTACCACTGTTTTAATTGATATTAATAAAGGAGAATTTAATTAATTTTCTATCCACTATCGTGCTGGACATCCTTTCCAGTGGGTTACTTTCTTCATGGTCCATGCACAGAACATCTATACCAATGGGAACGGTGAGCTGATCAATTAGTCGTGTGGTTGTTAGAGTGAAAAGTAATTTATGGCACAACCCCTTTAATGCTAAAAAGGCATGTATAATATGAGGATAACTACATACTGAATTTCTACTAGTTTTAAAGTACCGTATTTTTCAGACTATAAAACACCCCTGGAACCGACCAATACCTCAGACAACAATAATGAATACAGAAACAAAGTAGATCGGGACCGCGCGTTATGATAGAAGATCACAGAGCAGTTTTTCAACCTTGACCTTTATACCAGGGGCCCGATGTCTGCAGATATCCACTGTTTCGGGGTATGCTGCAACTGGTTAAGGAAATAACAATAGTGAAGTTCCGTCTAGTACCTAGCCCCTTTGGAATAGGTTATACTCACAGGGGTAGGTAGCGCACAGACAGGGACGTAGTTAAAGGCTCATGGGCCCCAGTGCAAGACTTTAGCTTGGGCCCCCTTCCCTCAGTGCTTTGTGTGTCTTCCTATGCTGCACAAAGTCTATGGGCCCCCTTAGGCTCCTGGGCCTGGTAGCGACTGCTACCTCTGCAGCCCCCTATAGCTACGCCCATGCGCACAGACATATCCAATATAACCATAGATTTCGAATCTCCTCTTCCCTGGGACAGAATGTCGATCCTCCTCACCATAGTCTGCAAATGATTATTGCTCCTACCATAGTGAAGTTCTGCATGATTGAGTGACCTCCAGGTCATAGGGAGGGAGATGTTTCTCACAGCCCTTTCCTATGATCTCCTATCCTGACTACACTGATCACATAGATTGATGTTAGCCAGGGAGACGGAGCAGAGTGTAGGAGCACAGCTGTTTTTTTGATCCAGCAAAGCGCTGTATTAGTGCTCTGCCGGATCATTAAGAATGCAGTCAGGAGGTTCTGGCACTTCCGGATCACCCTGAGTGCAGACTATGAGGCACAGGCACTTTTAAGCAAGATTTTTTCCTGTTAAAAGTTGAAAAAATACTGTACTTGTTTTCTATATCCACGGTAATTAGGTCATTTCAATGACTTCTAAAACTAGACTATTGTTTTGTGTTACACCAGAATAAAGGCAAGCAATGTAAATATGACCGTGGCTTAATAATGAGGCCCCAGCAAGCAGCAGCTACAGCAGAATATTGACATTGTCTCCACTAACTACTAAATGAGCGCTACAAGCACACTCAAGCACTTGGGAAACAAATAGCTCTGGCAGTAAAATGTTACACAAGCCTTTAAAAAATTACGATAATTTCTGTACATCTTCATGGTAGAATATATGTGAGATTAGTATAATATTACCCGTTACATATGCATGCAATCTAAAGTGTAACAGCCATTTATGTATTTTTTCTGTGAATCTTTAGGGACAGTGATAATGGACATTTTTCTAATACACTTTATTTAGAGAACTTGTATACAGTATTTATAGAAAATTTCCCTGAAATGTCCCTTAGCAGCGCTCTGTAAAATGTCCATAAAAAGGCATATCCATCTTTATAGTACAGGGCAGCACTGAGAGTTAAAATGGCTGGGGTTAATTCTTTTTCCTTCACTGCTCTCTTCTATATATGTCTAGAAATCCCCTCCCGTCTCCTGCTATATTGACACTGATCAGCATAGCCAGCGCTGACAGTGAATAATTCTTCTGTATCCCCAGCGTGCTGAGTAACTAACCAGCCGGTGGGAGATGCAGGACAGATTGTGCAGTCAGCACTGGCTATTGAGGAGAGACAGGGAGTAGTTGATTTATAGTACATACTGTCCCTATATACAGGAGGGCAGGGGAAATATATATAGTATATTAGTGCTGGCACTGTTATGGGGGGGATCTGTGGATGACACTGTTATGGGGGATCTGTGAATGACACTGTTATGGGGGAGCTCTGGATGGCACTGTTATGGGGGATCTGTGAATGACACTGTTATGGGGTGGGGGGTCTGTGGATAACACATATATAACAGTGTCATTCACAGATCCCCATAACAGTGTCATCCACAGATCCTCCCCTCAATGTCATGCACAGATCCCTCCCCCCTCAGTGTCATCCACAGATCCCCCATAACAGTGTCATCCACAGATCCTCCCCTCAATGTCATCCACAGATCCCCCTCAGTGTCATCCACAGATCCCTCCCCTCAGTGTCATCCACAGATCCCTCCCCCTCAATGTCATGCACAGATCCCTCCCCTCAGTGTCATCCACAGATCCCTCCCCCCTCAATGTCATCCACAGATCCCCCCTTAGTGTCATCCACAGATCATCCACAGATCCCTTCGCGGCATGTGCACTTCGATGCCTCTGCCAGTGCGCCTGTGCGAGATTATGGCGCTCTTCTTCAATTTCAGAGGCAAGTGCAGTGAATAAATTAGCTAGGAGGCGGCACTGGGTGGGGAGGAGCGGCGCCTGGCAGCTCAGGCCCCCAGTGGCGTAGGGCCCCATAACCATTGCTATGGCGATCCCTATGCCACTAAATAGGATGCAGCCTATGTAGTGTCCTTGGAGTGTGTGCCGATTGATCTGTGCGCCACACATGCGCATAGGGATTTTATTAGTATAGATATCTTGGGATTAAACGGGTCCACCACCCTTTCACGTATCTGGAGTGCTGCCTCATTATTTGTATTTGTGGACTTATCTGTGGTACCTTGCCTGGGATCCAAGAGGATTTGCACCCTCAAACACTCCGCCGAGTGCTGCTGCCTATTCTTTGGTTTTGGAGATAGATATGATATATATATATATATATATATATATATATTCATCTCTAGAAATATATGGGAAGGAGTAGTGAGGAAAAAGGAATTTACACCAGCCATCTTCATAATCAGTGCTGCTCTGTACTGTGAAGACAGATATGCCTTAGCAATGCTCATTTACCCTGGGAACACACTTCTCGTGTTCCCAGGGCGCGCATATGACGCGCGCTTCTGCCGCGAAGTGGCTGTTTTATGGAAGCGCGCGTCATATCCGCGCTGCCATAATAGAATATGGGTTGGATCGCGCGTGCTGCTGCGCGATAGTTACGGCAGCCGACGCGATCGCGTAGGGCGTTTTACAGCGCGGTCGTCCGCGCTGTAAAACGCCGACGTGTGAACCATGCACATAGGGATGCATGGCTTTTCACATGTTGAGCGTTTTTCAGCGCGTATGAACGCGCTGAAAAACGCTCAGGTGTGTTCCCAGGGTTAGAGAGCTCTGCTAAGGGACATAAAGAGTATTGTGAGGCAGTGACAGGCCTCATGGCTGATAGGAGAGAGCGATGGCAGGTACGTGTCACCGAGGTTGCTGGCCTCGGTGGGGTGAGAGCCGGATTTTGTTGTCTGCAGCAGCTAGTGCTGTCAGACTCTGTTAGTTAGTTTGGCTGCAAAGCCAATCCGGGCCGGCTCTTACTGGGAGTAGGCAAAGAGCTGGGTGGGTGCCTACTCCCCACGGTCCAGTCCGGACTTTATCCGGCCCTTTAAAAGGCAGCCTCCTTAGCAGCTGGGGGTGATTTTCCTGGAGCTGCTAATAGTGCTGGGAGCTGAGGGCTGTTGTTTGGGACCCACGGCTGGAGCCAAGCTGGAGGGCTCAGACCCCTGTGAAACCGAACAGGCTGCCTGGAAAAGCCGCACGGGTGCGGTGTGTGTGAACAGTGTTGTAGGTGAGTCAGGGACACACTGTGTTAAGTTAGAGCCCAGCCGGGCAGGTGTTTGTTTTGCATTTCATTTATTTATGTTGATGCTGAGACAATAAAGCGATGTTTGGCCCCTAAAGCTGCAGTGGACAACAGTCTGTATGTGAACGATCCTCGAGACCAGAGCTAAACCCCCACAGTATATATAAACTGAGTGTCACTCCAGCAAATGGCATTCATTATGAAGACAAAGGTAATACAAGGCACTTACTAATTTATAGTGATTGTCCTCGTTTGCTGGCTTAATTCAGCGCACCAGTGACATATCCGACTTTGCCTACATGATAAATGCCACTTGCTTAAGTGAGACAACCCCACATAACAGAAGAGGCAAAGGAGCTCTTCTCTTTTTTATGGGTTAGCAGAGCAGTCAGTATGCAGAAGACTCAGGTAGACTGTGCCAAATAAAACTGCAATCCCCTAGAGCAGTAATGGCTAACCTTTAGGAACTTCAACTGTGGTGAAACTACGACTCCCAGCATGCTCCATTCATTTCTATGGGGTTCTGAGAACAGCCAAGCAAGTGTACATCTTGGGAGTTGTAGTTTTACTACATCTGGAGTGCTAAGGTTAGCCATCACAGCCCTATGGAGAGCACATCAAGCAAGCAAGGACATAACTGCCCTACATAGTCAAATGGGTTTACATACATTACCCATCAAACTTCAGAAATGAATCATTTGTTCCCAATCACTCGGTGTTCATTCTGCATTCACATCTGCAGTGAGCCCCTGAAAAGTCAGATCAGAGGATAAGAGAAGTAGTGGCTCTGGCTATCACGATCTATCACAGTGGCTTCCCTCAGACCATTGCTCCCTAGGCCGGCTGCAGCAAAAGGAGGGGGCACCTTTTCTTCCTTTGGGACACAGCCTGCCTGATGGTAGCAGGGGTGCCCATGGTTTTAGGTGTTTGTATGAATACAAGGAAGGGCTGGTGGCTGAAGTATCCACTGCAAGGTACAGGGTTTTTGTGATAGGACTGGCCAGGTCATGTCCAGGCGTGAAGGGTGTCTTAACACTGTTCTTCACAGTAAAGTCTTAATAGTGTTTGGTAGCAGGTTACCTGACTCCAATGCACAGCCATGCAGACTCTAGGGCATATGAAAGGTGCAATCAACCGATGTTTGTCCACAATCTTTGTCCCAATCCAGGGCCCTTACTATTCATTGTAATCCTCCCTGTGATGATACTGAGATGACTGCTGAAAAGTGATGACTGCAGAACAGCAAGTGTCAGCTATTGTGAGTCTCAGTGACCACTGTGAAAAATGCAAGATTTCAGTTTTAATATTTAGGCATGGTATTTCGTCTTGCTTTAAATATAGTGTGTTGTGGAGCACAAAATTTGCCATGACGAGTGCATATGTCAAAAACACTTAGGAGTTGTACTGTACAATCTATACACATGTTGATTTTTAACTCATCAAATAAAGCAGTGCTTTTATTGGAGAGAGTGCTGGATTCCATTGCCAGTGGATTACATGTTCCAGTGGCCAAAGTGGAGATTGTCCATGCACTTTCCTATATGTGGGGATTTAGAGTTACGTTGTGAAATTCAAGTGATGAGCGGTCTCTTTTTACTGTAGGCTTAAAGAGAACCTGTTGTGTGCTGACACTTTCAAATCTCTGTAACTTCCTCACTCGGTACTGGTCCACTGAGTCTTCCAGTGGTAACTGTTCCTCAGTGGCACCCCCAAGGATAAAGTTCAACCAGAAGACTCAGTGGAGTGATGCAAAGTAAGTGGGTTACAGAGATTTAAAAGTTTCAGCAGGTGAAAGATCATATTTAACCCCTTAGTGACCAGCCTGTTTTGGGCCTTACTGACCAAGCGTTTTTCTTCCTTTTTTTATCGTCTCGTTCCAAGAGCTATAACTTTTTTATTTTTACGTCTATATAGCTTTATGAGGGCTTATTCTTTGCGGGACAAGTTGTAGTGTTTAATGGCGCCATATTGGGGTACACAACTTTCTGATTAACTTTTAATAATTCTTTCTGAGAGGGAGATGGGAAAAACAGCAATACTGCCACTGCGTTTTTACGTTATAAATTTTACGGCGTTCCTTTTTCGGTATAAATAACATAATATCTTTATTCTCTGGATCAGTAAGATTACAGTGATATCAAATACAAATAGTTTTTTTTTTACATTTTACTACTTTTTTGCAATAAAATCCCTTGTTGTTTTTGCATTGCCAAGAGCCATAACTTTTTTATTTTTCTTTCTATGGAGTTGTGTGAGGGCTTGATTTTTGCAGGACGACTTGAATTTTTCATTGGTATCATGTTGGAGTAAATGTCGCTTTTTGATCATTTGTTATTACTTTTTTCGGTGGCAACTAAGAATAAATAAGCAATTGTCTTTTTTTTAACGGCGCTCACTGTAGGGGATAATTTACATGATATTTATGTAGTCCAGGTCGTTATGGAAGCGGCAATACCAAACATATGGGGAAGCTTTTTTTTGTAATTTTTTCATTGAAAAGCGTATTTTCAATGGAAAAAAAGCCGTCATTTTTTTAATGGGATCTTTTTATTGAATAAATGATTTTTTTTTTTACTTTTTTACCACTTATTAGTCCCACCAGGGGACTATAACAGACAGCTTTTTGATTGCTTTTAAAATGCAATGCACTATTCCTATGGTGCATTGCATTTTAATGGCAATGCTATTCTAACATTGACCAGAAGGCTGCGCCAGAGAGGCACAGCTGTCATGCTTCGGTGTGTGAGGGGAAGACCACACTGAGCATAGGAAGGGGGGGGGGCAGGGAATCAGGCCTGAGACCTAGGGAAGGAAAATGGACACCTCTTAGTGAAAACCCTAACCAAAATCCTGACTAACTACCAGTATGAACAGACCACTACGGTTCATACGCAGGAATACGCAGAGTCCTATCAAGGGCAGGGACGAGACTTCAGGCCTAATACAAACAATAGGCAAATGCAACACACAGAATCCAAACAAAATACAAAAGGGAAAGGAGCAATGGAAGCACCAGGAACTCAGCCGAGATCCAACCACAATCTATCCAAAGGTCCAAACAGAAGCTATAAACCGCACAGCATTGTGTGAGAAGAAACTTTAAATAGAGAAGGTTAAATGACCCTAATAGCCACACCTGGGGAAAGAAGGTGTGGCAAGCACCAGAAACCCGTCCAATCGAGATCTCCGTGACGTTTGGCAGACGGGCTCAAATCATTTTGTACAAAATAATTTGCCAAGCATCTCATTTGCAAAACTAAGGTAGCATTAGCGCCAGAATGTTTTCTATGGCATTTGTATCTATATGTAGCCATTTTGGCAACAGGAAGAGCATAGGGTGGGCTCAGCATGCATGCTGGTACCTGCATCCCTGGATTCAATGGAGGCTTTTATGGCACCAAAAATGGTAAAAACCAGAGTGGACCCAGGATGCATGTGGAACCTGCACTCCCTGGATTTTATGTGGCCGTTATGTCACATAACAAGTAGGATTTAGTGTTAGAAACCCGTCTATTGAGGTCGCCGGGACGTTTGGCAGACGGGCTAAAATAATTTTGTACAAAATAATTTGCCAAGCATCTAATTTGCAAAACTAAGGTAACATTAGCGCCAGAATGTTTTCTATGGCATTGTTGTACACTATTTGTGTTTGCAGAGGGCTGGTGCATAACCCCCTTTTTTTCAAGCACCAGAAACAACACAGACGTCATTTGATCCAAACTGAAAACATGTCAGATCAAACCACGTGTTTCCAGTCTCACAGTGCCACCTGTCGCGGGAACATCTGTGACAGTACCCTCCCTTCTACGGGTGACCCCGGACATCCAGGTGAGACCTGTGAAAAGCTTTCACCAAACGACTGGCGTTCACGTTAGATGCCTGTACCCACATCCTCTCCTCTGGTCCATAACCCTTCCAGTGAACAAGATACTGAAGATATCTACCGAGAACTTGAGAGTAAGGATGAGCGAACCCGAACTGTATAGTTCGGGTTCGTAAGAAATTTTGGGGTGTTCGTGACACGGACCCGAACCCGAACATTTACGTAAAAGTTCGGGTTCGTTGTTCGGTGATTTCTATTGCGCATTTTGAAAGCCTGCAAAGCAGCCAATGAACAAGCGTCATACTACTTGCCCCAAGAGGCCACCACAGCCATGTCTACTATTGGCATGGCTGTGATTGGCCAAGTGCAGCATGTGACCCAGCCTCTATTTAAGCTGGAGTCACGTCGCGCCGCACGTCACTCTGCTCTGAGTAGTGTAGGGATAGGATGCAGCTGCTGTTAGGGCGAGATTAGGCAGGGATTAACTCAGCAAAAACACTTAATGAAGTGATAGATCTACAGCTCTGAATCATTCAACTTCTGCTAGTTAATTGCTCACTGTTTTCAGGCAGCCCAGAGCGTTTTTCTGTCACTTTTTTCTGGGGTGATCGGCGGTCATTTTGTGTCTTGTGGTGCGCCAGCACAAGCTGCCACTAAGTCCATTAATCCATCAATAGTAGTTTTTTTTTTTGCTATATCCTACATCAGGGGCTTGGCTGTGCTTATTGTCATCCCTAGAAACTCAGGATAGAATTTTCTATATTTTATTGAGAGGTGAAATTCCAAGCCAAGTGTAATAATGTCTGGCAAAGGATATTTATTTTTTCTGGGGTGAAATTCAATTTCCAAAATAGCAATACCGTAAATCAGTGGTTTCTGCTGTGGCAGGACAAGTTTTATAGTGTCCGCCAAAGGATAGCTTTTGTTCTGGGGTGAAATTCAATTTCCAAAATAGCAATACCGTAAATCAGTGGTTTCAGCTGTGGCTGGACAAGTTTCATAGTGTCCGCAAAAGTGTAGCTTTTGTTCTGGGTTGAAATTCAATTACCAAAAGAGCAATACCGTAAATCTGGTGTTCCAGCTGTGACTGGACAAGTTTCATAGTGTCCGTCAAAGGATATATTATTTTCTGGCGTGAAATTCAGTTGCAAAAATAGAAATACAGTAAATATGCTGTTCTAGTTGTGGCTGGACAAGTAGTTTATGAGCTGAGTGCTGCGATTGGCCAGCGCTCCAGCCCTTGGAGAAGGAGATGCCCAGGGCAAAAGAAGAAGTCTCCGCCCCAGGCAAAATTGGAGAAGCACGAGCGCCGGTAGCGGGGGCTACAGAGGACGAACGGAGCGGCACCCAGGGATACAAGTAAGTGCAGGGACATCCCTGGGTGCCGCTCTCCATGTACATAGCTTTGCCTAATAAACCGTGGACCAGTGAAAAGTCCTCTTTAAACCAGTCATGCAGAACACAGTACCTTGAATCGGCTTGTCTTTTCTATTATGTCATTCGTGCAGTAGTTTTGCTAAAAAACGCTTTTTATCTTTATGCAAATGAAGCCTGAAGGTGCCCAGAGGGCCTTTTGAGCCCAGTAACGCCCCCCTGCAGTGCCCAAAGCCACCTCCAACAAGCAAACAAGCAGACCTAACCGCCCACAGCGTCTCCTCCCCCTCCTTGACGGCCGAGCGAACTCTCGAGCAGGCGCAGTACCCACTGAGGGCTGCGCCAGCGCGATGTACTGGAGACTGAGGGCAGGAGCTTCATCATTGTCACTGGGCATGCGCTTCCTCCCAGGATGACTGAGGGGAGAGCGAGCATCTGACGTCATTGAGCTCGGCACATGCCCAGTGATAATGATGAAGCTCCTGCCCTCAGTCTCCAGTAGATCGCGCTGGCGCAGCCCTCAGTGGGTACTGCGCCTGCGCCAGAGTTCACTCGGCCGTCAGGGAGGGGGAGGAGACGCTGTGGGTGGTTAGGTCTGCTAGTTGGAGGCAGCTGTGGGCACTGCAGGGGGGCGTTACTGGGCTCCAAAGGGGGAAGAAAATGCCCCTCTGGGCACCTTCAGGCTTCATTTGCATAAAGATAAAAAGCGTTTTTTAGCAAAACTACTGCACGAATGACATAATAGAAAAGACAAGCCGATTCAAGGTACTGTGTTCTGCATGACTGGTTTAAAAGCTAAAATTGTGTAATCAGAGGTGACAGAATCCCTTTAAGTCAATCCCTTGTAATGATGTGGCGGTGCAAGTGGTGTTGGATCCCAGTCTCCGATCCCTGGTAGATATAGTCGAAAAGATAGTACCACAGCACTCCTCTAGTTGGTCTTTAATGCCTCTTTATTGCCCCGGTGTGCGACGTCTTGACTCCTCAGAGCCTTTTTCAAGCGTTTTGTCTGAATGCGTATTCAGCATGACAGGGGGCGTCATTACAGATAAACACAGCCGCCTGTCCACAGCCAATGTGGACAAGCTGACGTTCATAAAAATGAACCAGGCATGGACCCCACTGGACCTGTCCATCCGTTGTGCAGATTAGACATCTATAACTACCTCCCCTTAACCATATATTCTTGGACTCCAGGGCACTTCTTCATTCAATCCTCTTTTTTTTTATTTTACCATTATATTGCGGGGCAACCCAAAGTTGAATGAACCTCTCTTCCGTCTAAAGTGGCCTGTAAAGTGGCCTGTTCCAATGGTGGGTGACATGAAGCCTGATTCTCTGCTATGCGACCTCTCTCCTCTGTCTTGGTGCCGGGGCCTAAATATCTGAAAGTGGCCTGTTCCATTGGTGGGTGACATGAAGCCTGATTCTCTGCTATGGGACCTCTCTCCAATTGATATTGGTTAATTTTTATTTATTTTATTTTATTTTAATTCATTTCCCTATCCACATTTGTTTGCAGGTGATTTACCTACATTTTGCTGCCTTTTGCAGCCCTTTAGCCCTTTCCTGGGCTATTTTAAAGCCTTTTTAGTGCCCAAAAGTTCGGGTCACCATTGACTTCAATGGGGTTCGGGTTCGGGGTGAAGTTCGGGTCGAGTTCGGATTCCGAACCCGAACATTTTCGGGAAGTTCGGCTGAACTTCGCGAACCCGAACATCCAGGTGTTCGCTCTACTCGAGAGTCAATTATCTTAGCTATCTAAAAACTACTGTCCACCATGAC
The DNA here is from genome assembly GCA_033119425.1 of Bufotes viridis. Lineage (NCBI taxonomy): Eukaryota > Metazoa > Chordata > Amphibia > Anura > Bufonidae > Bufotes > Bufotes viridis. Next base: position 232,439,396 of record CM065590.1, read on the forward strand.
AGGAGCGGGTGGCAAGGAAGATGGCTCCAAAGGTTCAACTTATCTCTTCAACAAAGATTTATGAAACACATTATGAATTTTCAGGGCCTGAGGGAGTTCAAGACGAAAAGCTACAGGATTAATAATGGCAGTGATCTTATATGGACCAATAAATCTTGGACCCAACTTCCAAGAAGGTACCTTCAACTTAATGTTTCTTGTGGACAGCCACACAGAATCACCCACTCTTAGGTCCAGACCTTTCATACGTTTCCTGTCAGCCACACGTTTATACTTTTTGCCCATATTCATCAAGTTATCTTGAATTTTCCACCATAAAGATGAGAATAATGATGAAAAACGTTCCTCCTCAGGGATACCAGAAGTATCTTAACCAGAAAATGTGCCAAACTGCGGGTGAAACCCATATGCCCCAAAAAACGGCGACTTCCCAGTGGATTCCTGTCTACGATTATTTATTGCAAACTCTGCCTAAGACAAAAACAAGGACCACTCCTCCTGGTTCTTAGAGACAAAACATGTCAATTAAGTCTCCAGACTCTGATTAGTGCGCTCCATCTGTCCATTTGACGGATGAAAATCGAAGTAAAAGGACAGTTGTACCCCCAGTCGAGTACAGAATGCTTTCCAAAATCTGGAAACAAACTGAGTCCTACGATCCAAGATAAAGTCAGAGGGAATGCCACAGAGTTTCACAATGTTGTCAACAAACTTTTGTGCAAGTGTTTTAGCATTAGGTAGGCCCAGCAACGCTATAAAGTGCACCATTTTACTAAAGCGGTAAACTACCACCAGAAATACTGTCTTTCCTAAAGAATTAGATAGATCAGTGATAAAATCCACGGATAAGTGAGTCCATGGTCAGGGCGAGATGGGCAACGGAAGTAGAGATCCGGAAGGCCGAGTATGTGTCACCTTAGCATAGGTACTACGGGCTGACACATAGTCCTCAACACACTTACACAACTCTGGTCACCAGAGTCTACGAGAGATGAGGTCAGCAGTGGATCAGCAGTGGGTGTCCTGTAAGAACCGTACAGTGATGTTCCTCAAACACCTTGTGACGCAATTCCGATGGCACAAACAGTTTCTTAGAGGGACAAGAATCTTGTGCATCTTCCTGGGCCTCTAACACCTTCACCTCTAGGTCAGGGTACAGAGCGGATATCACCACCCCTTCCAACAGTATAGTATTTTCAAAATCATCTGCCTTGACGTTCTTAACCCCAGGACGATAGGTGACAGCAAAATTGAATCTGGTAAATCTGTGAACACCGTGATCGTCCCTTCCAACCAATGACGCCATTAGTCAAAAGCCAACTTAATGGCCAGTAACTCTCTGTTCCCCACATCATAATTTTCCCCTGCAGAAGAGAGTTTTTTTTTAGAGAAAAAGGCACATGGACACCATTTACCAGGTGACAGGCCCTGCGATAAAACTGCTCCTACCCGCACGTCGGATGCGTCCACTTCCCCAATGAAAGGTTGTGATACATCTGGCTGTACTAATATAGGGCCGGAAGAGAAGCATTCCTTAATCGCAGAAAAAGCTTGCAATGCCAAATCAGACCACACTGAAACGTCTGTCCCTTTCTTAGTCATGTCAGTTAAGGGTTTTACTATTGTCGAATAGTTCTGAATACATTTTCGGTAATAGTTGGTGAACTCCAAAAATTAGGTCAATCCCAGTCCAATACAGCACGGACTTTACCTGGATCTATTCGAAAACCTGAAGATGACAGCAGGTAGCCCAAAAACTGCACCTCGTGTACAGCAAAAACAAACTTCTCTAATTTTGCATACAATTTATTATCTCTTAGGATCTGTAACACCTGTGTAACGTGATCCTGATGTAACTCCACATCTCGGAGAATAAATTAGAATGTCATCCAAATACATGACTACAAACCTCCCCACAAGGTGATGGAAAGTGTCATTCACAAAATGCTGGAAAACTACAGGAGCCTTGGTCAACCCAAAAGGCATGACTAGGTTCTCAAAGTGCCCCTCAGGAGTATTAAAAGCCATGTTCCATTCATCCCCTTCCTTGATCCTAACCAGACTATATGCCCCACTTAAGTCCAACTTAGAGAACACCTTGGCACCAACAATGGTTAAACAAATCAGGAATAAAAGGAAGAGGGTAAGGATCACAGACAGTAATCCCATTGAGTTCATGGAAATCCGAAGCCGAAGACCTCCGTCCTTTTTTTTAACAAAGAGAACCCTGCTTCCACTGGAGATTTGGAAGATGTTATGTGTCCTTTAGCCAAACTCTTGGCAATATACGCTCTCATGGCCAGTCTTTCAGGACCAGAAAGGTTATATAATCTAGATTTTGGCAATTTAGCTCCGGGAATAAGGTTGATAGGACAATCATATTCGCGATGCGGAGGTAAATCCTGGCATCCACTCTCAGAAAATACATCGGCGAAATCAGATATAAAAGAGGGTAATGTCTTAGTAGTTAAAACAGAAAAAGATGTATTCAGACAATTGTCAATGCAATAATCACCCCAATACAAAATCTGTCTAGCTTGCCAATCGATGGTTGGATTGTGCTTGCTTAACCACGATAAACCCAGAACCTCCGGAGCAGGGAGACCCTCCAACACAAAACACAAGATAAATTCTTGGTGAAAGTCACCCACTCTTAATCTGATATGCACCACTTGAGATAAACACTTCTGAGTTAGAGGTGCAGAATCAATAGCAAAAACGGAAATGTTTTTTTCTAATGCACTCAGTGACAACCCATGCATACAGACGAACTGAGCATCAATCAGGTTCACCCCAGCCCCTCTGTCCATCAACACCTCAATCACACAGTTTTTTTACTCTAGTGCCACCTCAGCAATCAGGAGAAATCGGGTACTACCAGTCAAAGACAAATGCACATTTTCTGACTCTCCTCTCACCCCTCTGAGAGTCAGATGGAAATTAAATGTCCCTCTTTTTTCTTTTTGTCGTTGAATGTATGGACATACTCTGATAAAATGTCTGCAGAGAAAACACACTCCCTTCTTGTTACCAGTATGCTTAAAAGAAAATCCAGGAGTAGCTCCCCCTAATTGCATTCATCGCCAGACATAAACTCAGGAGTATCTTCACCCAAAGTGTCAGAGGAGGACGATACAAGATGTGATAGTACGTCCCTAGATCTCTCTCTCAGACGTCTATGAATGCGTATAGCAAGAGACATAGCAGCTTCCAGAGACACTGGGGTTTCATGAAAGGCCAAAGCATCCTTCAGCCTCTCTGATAACCCTTGACAATACTGGCTACGGAGGTCAGGATCGTTCCACTCCGTATCCGTAGCCCAACTCCAAAACTCAGAGCAATAAATCTCAGTGGAACGATCACCCTGACGAAGGCTGCGCAGCTTGGTTTCGGCTGGAGAGGTACGATCCGGATCATCATAGATAAGACCCAAAGCTTCAAAAAATAATCTACTGACAGAAGAGACTGTTATCCGGTCTGCACAGAAAAAGCCCATGACTGCGCATCCCCCTTAAGCAAAGAAATAACCACACCGACTCGCTGTTTCTCATCCCCAGATGAGTGTGGACATAGCCTAAAATACAGTTTGCACGCCTCCCTAAACAAAATGAAATTATCACGTCCTGCAGAAAATCTGTCCGGGAGAGGAATTTTAGGCCCCAGATAGGCCTGGTCTCCATCACTACCACCAGGACAAACAGCCTGTGATCTCTGCATCTGCGAGACGGTCATGCGGAGGTCAGCTACCTCCAAAGATAGCCCTTGCAGCTGACCTGCCAGTGCAGCAATAGGATCCATGGCTGCACACAAACAAACAAAAAATGGCGGTTTTGGCGGTTTATAATGTCACGCTTCGGTGTAGGAGGGTAACATCACACCGGACATAGGAGGGAAGGGGGAATAGGGAATCAGGCCTGAGAACTAGGGAAGGAAAATGGACACCTCCTTGTGAAAACCCTAACCAAAATCCTGACTGACTACCAGTATGAACAGACCCCAAAGGTAGGTGAGTTCATACGCAGGAATACCTAGAGTTCTATCAAGCCCCATAGGACCCTGGTACTTATGGCAGGGACGAGACTACCTGTTCCTCCAAAAGGAAGGACAAACAGGAGTATCCTTCAGACCTAATACAAACAATAGGGAAATGCAACACACAGAACCCAAACAAAATACAAAAGGGAAAGGAAAGACTTAACTTCAAAGGAGCAATTGAAGCACCAGGAACTCAGCCGAGATCCAACCAAAACCTATCCAAAGGTCCAAACAGAGGCTATAAACCGTGCAGCGCTTAGACTGGGCAACCATAAAAAAGCGGCGGCGCAGCCTCAGGCCCCTTAGTGACCGCCTTAAAAACACTTATGGGTGGTCACTAAGAGGTTAACAGGACAAAAACAGGGGGAAAAAAGCAATTATCAGCAAAGTGGACATCAGAAACATAAGTAATCTGAGAATTTACCATATAAATAATTGACATCCGGGTGACTTCACATGAATAACAACAGAATAAAGCGTGGAAACAAAGGTTAGAGACATTTGTATATTGTTGCGCTGCATTCAGGACTATTAGTGTTGTTTGAGCAAAAAGTAGTTACCACACTCTGAAGTGTACGTATGGTCTCCATCATCTATTTGGATGACCAACAGTGATATAAAGAACACAATAGAAGAACTATTTCCAAGCAAATATCCTATTCTAGCTCTTGAAATTGTCTCTCATTGTACCTAGGATAAGTTATTATGTATCTCACTACAGAAAAACAGTTTTAAGGGCTGAAATTTGTATTTGAATTCAGATCAATAATACAGAATAACAAATAGAAGAAATACTATTGAAATAAATTGTCTGCTGTACTTACAGAAGCTGCTATTGCTGAAGATAACAGATTGCATCACATATAAGCTGACACACAAAAGAGACATCAAAAATTGTTTTTCAATGATTTGTAATATATTTCTCCAGATTGGGCCTACAGAGAATGATATAAGGCTCAGGTGTCAAGCATCAGCTATATGTATGTGAGACCCGACTGAAAAATAATAGAACGAAAACATTCTATCTAGTTTGCTCTTTTTTTTCAACTTCTTAACATGCTATAACTTCAGAAAACACTGCTGCCAGTATGTGGATGGAATTTTATAAGACGACTATCACAAGATTGCGAAAAATAAGAAAATATTTTACATGTTACACTCATTGTATGAAGCCTCAAAGTCAGATAATATAGCACTCTGAAACAAAGGAAGAAAATAATCCTTAATATTCAAACTATATTGAAACTTTTCCCTTTGAATTGTCACAGAAAATAAATCACTGCAACACTCATATAAATGGGCCTTTAGCTGATTTTTACTTATTTACTAAATCACAGAAAATGAAAAATAATATTCACCCGATAAAAATTAACCTTTAATGATATACGAACATATCCTGCTGTGGAGGACATGTCTAAGCCCGAGCACTGCGCCAAGGTTTCTCAAGTAGCTCGGGTCCTAACACTCCCTACCTGTGCAGTATGGGTAATATCAGGGACCAGTGGGCTAAATTACAGGAGTATAAAGGCTGACCCGCAGCAAACTCCCCAGTTACCTCCAGCATGTAGCCATGCCTGCAATGGGAGGAGGGAGAAGGCTGTGAGCCCCACCCAAGACTGGCTGATATGGCCCAGGCCTCACAGGTGCACCAAAATGTAGCCTGTGGATGGACATCAGGCTCATTTACCTAGAAGTTTATACACCTCCAAACAACTCTATATACAAAATGACAGAAAAAATTGTGTGGTGTTAAACAGGAAGGAAATGCTCAAACCCAAATGCAGTTGTGCATATATAAACAGGGGAGCAGATCCTGCACTTGTGGCCCGTTGCTAATGGCAATCCCCAGCAAAAATGCATACAATGGAGGATGCCCACAGCAGACCATAAGTACCACAATCGACATCCTATACACGGTGGCAGTTGTGTGGATGTTATAAACAATATAACAATAATAATAGAACCGACAGGTGCACTCTGCGGTCTTACTAACCCTCATTCTGATGTTAAAATTGAGAATTAGCAAACATATCCTGCTGTGGAGGATATGTCTGAGCCCGAGCACCACGCCAAGGTTTCTCAAGTAGCTTGGGTCCTAACACTCACCTACCTGTGCCGTATGGGCCCGAGCTACTTAAGAAACCTTGGCGCGGTACTCGGGCTCAGACATGTCCTCCACAGCAGGATATGTTTGCTAATTCTCAATTTTAACATCAGAACGAGTGTTAGTAAGACCGCAGAGTGCACCTGTTTATTCTATTACTATTGTTATATTGTTTATCACATCCACACAACTGCCACCGTGTGTAGGATGTCTATTGTGGTACTTGTGGTCCGCTGCGGGCATCCTCCATTGTATGCATTTTTGCCACAAGTGCAGGATCTGCTCCCCTGTTTATATATGCACAACTGCATTTGGGTTTGAGCATTTCTTGCCTAACACCACGCCATTAGGCTACATTTAAGTGCACCTGTGAGACCTGGGCCATATCAGCCAGTCTTGAGTGGAGCTCACAGCCTTCTTCCTCCTCCCATTGCAGGCATGGCTACATGCTGGAGGTAACTGGGGAGTTTGCTGCGAGTCGGCTTTTACACTCCTGTAATTTAGCCCACTGGTCCCTGATATTGCCCATACAGCACAGGTAGGTGAGTGTTAGGACCCGAGCTACTTAAGAAACCTTGGCGCGGTGCTCGGGCTCAGACATGTCTTCCACGGCAGAAAATGTTTGCTAATTCTCATTTTTAACATCAGAATAAGGGTTAGTAAGACCGCAGAGTGAACCTGTTTGTCTATTACTATTGTTATATTGTTTATCACATCCACACAACTGCCACTGTGTGTAGGATGTCTATTGTGGTACTTGTGGTCCACTGCAGGCATCCTCCATTGTATGCATTTTTGCTGGGGATCACCATTAGCAACGGACCACAAGTGCAGGATCTGCTCCCCTGTTTTTATATACACAACTACATTTGGGTTTGAGCATTTCTTGCCTGTTTAACACCACACCTTTTTTTGTCGTTTTGTATCTTTAATGATATAGAATGCATTTGGAAAATCTTCACATCCTTTCACATTTTTGACATTTTGTTATGCTGCGTTCTTTTAATAAAATTAAAAAAAACATTCAAGTTTGTCTTTATCATTCTGTACTCAACACGCCATAATAAGAAAGTAAAAACAGAATTTTAGACATTTTTGCAAATTTATTAAAAAGGATTGACCAGAAGGAAGCCTATCTTTAATAAAAGAATCATGAAAGCCTGCCTTGAATTGCTAAAAAAAAAGAAAAGCACTTAAAGGACTCTCAGACAGTGAAAAACAAGATTCTCTGGTCTGATGAAACAATGAGTGAACCATTTGGCCTCAATTCTAAGTATCATCTCTGGAGGAAACAAACAAAGCACTGCTCATAAATTGCCAATACCATCCCTACAGTGAAGCATGGTGGTGGCAGCATCATGCTGTGGAAGTGTTTATCAGTCGCTGGGACAAGGAGACTGGTCGTGGTTGAAGGAAAGCTGAATGGAGCAAAGTACAGAGATATTCTAAAAGAAAACCTGACTGAGTGCACTGGACCGCAGACAGGGCCAAATGTTAATCTTTCAACAAGACAATGACCTTAAGCACACAACCAAGACATCACAGGAGTGGGTTAATGACTTTAAATGTTCTTGAGTGGCCCAGCCTGAGCCCTGACCTAAACCTAAACAAACATTTCTGGAGAGACCTGAAAATGGCGTTCACCAATGGTCAAAATCCGACTAGACAGAACTTGAGAGGTAAAATACAGCAGTCATTAACCAACATATGGTGCCTACTCAGTTCCGGAGAGGATGCCATTTTCAAAATCACAACTCCCCCCATACATGTAAGGCCTCTTATACTGGCCGTTTTTTCAGTTCAGTATACTGACAGTATACTGAACCATTCACTTCAATGGGACCGCAAAAAATACTGAAGTGTCTCCGTATGCCTTCCGTTTCCATTCCGTTTAAATATAGAACATGTCCTATTCTTGTCAGCAAATCACGTTCAGTGGCTCCATTCAAGTCAATGGGTCCACAAAAAAAACGGGAAGCATACAGAAGTGCATCCGTATGTCTTCCGTATCCGTTCCGTTTTTTGCGGAACCATCTATTGAAAATTTTAAGACCAGCCCAATTTTTTCTATGTTATTACTGTATACTGTATATGCCATATGGAACGAAACGTAAAAACGTAACCGAAACGGAAACACAATGGAAGCAAAAAACGGAAAAATGGATCCGAAAAAAACGGACTGCAAAACACTGAAAAAGCCATACGGTCGTGTGCAAGAGGCCTAAGGCAGATGCTGCCAATGGGTTAAAAATGCCCTTTAGATAGTTAGATAGATTAGACAGATTACATAGATAGATAGATAGATAGATAGATTAGACAGATAGATAGATAGATAGATAGATAGATAGATTAGATAGATTAGATAGATAGATAGATAGATAGATAGATAAAACAGATTAGATAGATAGATAGATAGATAGATAGATAGATAGATAGATAGATAAAAACAGATTAGATAGATAGATAGATAGATAGATAGATAGATAGATAGATAGATTAGACAGATTAGATAGATAGATTAGACAGATTGGATAGATAGATAGATAGATTAGACAGATTAGATTAGATAGATAGATAGATAGATTAGACAGATTAGATAGATAGATTAGATAGATAGATTAGACAAATTAGATAGATAGATTAGACAAATAAGATAGATAGATAGATAGATAGATAGATAGATTAGACATATTAGATAGATAGATAGATAGATTAGACAGATTAGATAGATAGATAGATAGATAGATAGATTAGACAGATTAGATAGATAGATAGATAGATATATAGATTAGATAGATAGATAGATTAGATAGATAGATTAGACATATTAGATAGATAGATAGATAGATAGATAGATAGATAGATAGATAGATAGAATACAGAGTTGAGCGTAGACAACCGCCCTAATTACTCCCTAATACACCTAATCTGAGTTTCTACTTCATAATTGAGTAGACATGAATGTCCAAGAGATAAAAATTACATATAACATCAATTTATAATGGACTGGATGAACATGTAGAGGTGGTGGATAGTTTGATATGAAAGCTACCATCCTGACTTAGGGCATGGTCATGGTATACGTGACAATATATTCTTGTATTTTGCAATTTGAATTCACACAATGGGGAAAATTTATCAATACTGGTGCAAAGGGAAACTAGTTTAGATGCCCATAGCAACAAATCAGATCCCACCTTCCATTTTCCAGCACTCCTTTAGGAAATGAAAGGATCACTCTGATTGGTTGCTATGGGCGATTGCACCAGCTATCCTTTGCACCAGCTTTGATAAATCTCCCCCAATGTCTCCATAACTGAAGCAATGTCTTTCTTGTATTTATAATGCGTAAATTGCGTCACACAGAATATTTGCTTGCGCTTTTGGTTAATTCATTCATTCAATATCATACAACATTTATGATCCAGTTACATTGTAAACTCAATTGGACAACCACTCTTGATAATGATGCTAACCAAAATCGCAAGCAAATATTCTGTGTGCCGCAATTTACGTATTATTGATCATGACTATTCAGTCTTTTGCGGGCATCAGCAACTACAGTGTGCGGCGCTCCATTCCCTTACTATTTCTTGTATTTATAAACAGAGAAATGATCACAAAGCTGGCACGTGCCAGCAACAACATGGTGACAATAGATTGAATAGTCCCCGGACAATTAGGAGGGGGAAACATGGCATTACAGTCATTAGCCTGGTGGCCTCAGGTTGACCCTGGCTGGCTTTATGCCTCGGTTTTGTCAGGGTTGGCGCAAAGCCTGCGTGCACGCGCCGACTGCTGGCATCGGCTTCTGTTTGCGAAGTGCGCATGAGCTGGCCTGCTGGGCACTTCGCTCAAGCCCAAGCCTGTGCACACGCGCAGGATCTGAAAGCAGGAGGATGGGGACGGAGGGAGAGGCGGCACAGAGGTGAAGAAGGCGGCGCTGGGCACCGGACGGCCGGGCACCATGGATCCACTGACCTCCCTTGGGCCCCTTAATTCATTGATTGACAGGTTAGTAAAATCTGTTTTTTAGCACAATAAAGCCACAAATAGGTTTTATAAGGCCACCTTAGGGATCCTATTATAACCCTGGACATGAGCATATGTTTAGCTCATAGGGGTTACATGTGGTGACAGAATCCCTTTAATAAACAGGCCTTGGCCTTTACCTCCACTCTCTGTTTGGTGTTTTCTTTTACTATTATGGGTTTTATCTAGTGATGTATATATATGTATTATGAGGTTAAAAGGCCGTGTATATGACATGTATTGCCATGAACAAAATGAAAATGCAAAATGTCTAAATGCAAAAAGTTGCTCTGTTTAAACATGAAACAAATTGGAACAGCTTTAACTATCGGACATATGCGGTTCAGTTCTGCACCAGGGTTTCCATCTATGAATCAAACTAGAGGGGAGAGAGAAACAGGGAAAGTATGAATTGTGAAGATGATTAAGAAGAAAACAAAAGAAGAAAGCGAAAGAGTAAATAGGAAAAAATGATGGGAGAGGAAGAAAAAGGGAGGTTAAGGAAAATGTAAAGGGGTTGTCCCATGACAAATGTTCTACATTTTCAAACCACCACCTGATCTGAATATTTTTGTAATTCCATGTAATTAAAAATGTAGCATAACCACTGAGTAAAGGTCCCTTTACATGGGACAACAATCTAGCAGATTGTCAGGAAGGAAGCTTTTCTTCCCAACAATCTGCTGATCGCTAGAGGTGGAAATCGTACTGTCTTGTTTCCTGGCAGCAGATCGTGCTTACACAGCACAATCTGCAACCGGGAAACAATGATACTTTGTGCTGCACAAAAGATACAATTACTCGATGAACGGGTAATCGTCAGTGCATTTACACCACAAGATCATCGCTAATGAGCGTTGCGCTGGTTAGCGATGATCGTTTCAATTGTCGGCCCATGTAAAGGACCCATCATTCAATCAAATGTATCTGTTTAGCGCCACCTGCTGTTTGTTCTTTTCCTCACCTGACTGAGGATGCACATACTCAGCTACATCCTTCAACTGCCGACTAGCTGGATCTATTTTTAGAAGCTGTGACAATTAGGGAGAGTTCTGCTGTAGAACGGACATAGTCCCCTGAGCTGCCAGCCTGAAGAAACTCTTGCAAAGCAATTGCAGCAATAAATAGGGACATCTTTGGATCAATTTTAAATTTTTACATTAATAGTGCCATAACGCCTTTAAAGGAAATATTTCATCTAAATTTTATCTGGCAGTTAAAACTAGATAGTAACACATCTCCTTTTTTCTAATCTGTTTTTGTTTTCTGATTAAAGACTTTTTAGTTCTATTTCCTGCACATGATTATGGAGGCAGCCATCTTGCTGGAGCTGTTCTTAACAGCATTTTGAAAGGATTAAAAAAAATGGTATAGACACATAAGTCTGGAGCTGACCCTATTGACCTCTGTAGGAGAGTTTTCTAGGCATGCTCTATTGTGCTGGTAGAGCACATTAAGTATTTGGTCAGCATTTTGCATCAGTATTTGTGCGTCAAAACCAGGAGTGGGATCTAGTGAGACAAAATATAAAGATGTCTACCCAAAGCACACTCTAGTGCAATGGAAACGGCAACATCAGGGAGCGATGAAGGGTGCTATGTAAAAGAGCTTCCCTTCACAGGTTAACCGTATCATACAGAAATTACACAAAATGTCCAGGGAACCCCTTTAAATACAGTAGTGTTCACAAAAATAGCAATCCAACATCATTAGCCTGCTAAATCACTGTTTTTGGTAGAAGTGATAGCCATGGCCATTTTGCATCTGCCTTTCATGGCTGTTAAAAATGGCCGTTGAATATGGATGAATTTCATTGGCTTTTTAAATAAAATCTCAAACCCTGCAATATACATAATGTCACATAATGGCCCCCATTGACACCAGATAGGGGACCCAATCTGGGAAGAGTTTTTATACATATTACCACAATTTGCCCAATGCGGGCTAGTGACCACTCTTGTCCCAGGCCCTAAAATTTAGCTTTTATTATAATACTGTAAAACAAAGAAAAAGTGAGAAAGAAAAATTATTAAAATAACTGTTCCCCTAAAGTGCTATGTGCAAGAGGATTATTTGCTGATGAAACCTTGTAAGTGGGGGTGCACTCCCCACACTGCCACTGCCTTGGCAGGGCAAATATACAGGGATCGTGACACAGCAATAGTAAGTTCTGTGCTGAATTGCTGGCTACTGAGTGCATAAATGAGAGTAGTATACTCTCAATGTTAGCTAATAGGTAGCTAACTGATTGCAATGCCCTTATCAGCCATACACACTAATAGCAGGAACAGACTTTAAAACCAAACTAACAGTTGTCCCCAACATGTTTCACCAGATAAACTGGCGTCTTCAGGGGTTTGGACAAACATAATGGCCCCCAGCGGTAATAATGCCCGTCATGGTGGCCCCCAGCAGTGATAATGTCCCTCAGAGTGGTCCCCAACAGTAATAACGTCCCCAATAATGGCCCATAATGTCCTCTATGGTGGCACCCTATGTCCCCCATAGTAATCTTCAGCTGTGATGTTTGTTTTTTAGCCCAACAAAAAAACTAGTCACTCCTCGACATCTAAGGGGGTGGGTGCAATCGTCGTTCTCCGTCATTGCGTCTACCACTTACAAAAAAATAAGCTTCACCACCAAACACGATTGCTTGGTGACATCATCGCGCATGAGCATAGGTTTTTCGGCAGGTCCTTCAGAATCAAAAAGGGAGAGACTGCCTCTGCGTATGCAAGTGAATGAGGTGAGTATTTTTTTTTAGCTAGAAAACAAACCTTATAGCTGAGGACTACTATGGGGGATATTGGGGGCCACTAAAAGAACAAATTGCAGTAGCGTACCTGTTTTTAATGGCCCTTAAAAACGGTCCTGTGGTTTTCAGTCTGTCTGGCCGTAAAATGGCCAAAAGTAGGACGTCCAATTTTTTGACGGATTCTATTCACTAGCCATTAAAAAAACTGCCATTTGAATAGTCCCATAGACTGCAGTGGTTCTGAAATCCGCGTGACAGCCATACAAAAAATGTGTGTAGCCTAATGTAGCCTGAAAAAACCCAGATCAAACAGTTCGGACATGAATGCCTCTCATCCTAAGTTATTGAATGATTAATTGAAAGGGGATTGCTTAAAATAATAGCAGTGTGGAGTTAAATTGGTGGTCATTCATTCTGTGGAATAACTTGGCAATTTTGGTCCTTATTTAAGGTAGAAGGGTGGCAAATGCTGCACATGTTGGTTATGCTGTATTTCCTTCTGATATACTGGGGAAAATGGGTTGTTCCAGACATTGTTCTGATGAAGAACATACTTTGTTTAAAAAGCTGATTCAAGGGAAAAAACATATGGAGAAGTGCAGCAAATTATAGGCTACTCAGCTAAAGAAGGAAGTAGAAGAATAGCCAAAATGGCAATGGTTCAGCCAATGATTACCTCCAGAAAGATCAAAGAAAATCTGAAAAACAGTTAGTACTGCTACAATCAGAAGACGATTAAGTGAGGCAAAGTTACCAGGAAGAATTTCACACAAAGTTCCGTTGTTGGACAAAAGACTTGTTCCTGAATAGGTTAAAATTTGGCAAGGAACACATTGACTGGCCCAAATAGAAATAGCGCAACATTTTGAGGACTGATTTAAGCAAATATGTTCTTTTTGGGTCTAGTGGCTTCAGACAGTATGTCAGATGACCACTGAGCATTGATTTCAAGCCACTGTAAACTGTGAAGATAGTAAAGCATTGTGGTGCAAAAACCATGATATGGGGATGTATCTCATATCATGGTTTTGGGCCTATATATCACATATGAGGGATCATGGATTAGTTTGAATATATCAGAATACTTGAGGAGATCTTGTTGCTTAATGCAGAGAAGAAATGCCTATAAAATGGGTGTTTAACCCCTTAAGGACTCAGCCCTATTTCACCTTAAGGACCGGGCCATTTTTTGCAAATCTGACCAGTGTCACTTTATGTGGTGATAACGTTTAAACGCTTTTACTTATGCAGGCCATTCTGAGATTGTTTTTTCGCAACATATTGTACTTCATGACTGGTAAAATGGAGTCGAAAAATTTCATTTTTATTTATAAAAAAAATACCAAATTTACCAAAAAGTTTGAAAAATTTGCAATTTTCAAAGTTTCAATTTCTCTACTTCTATAATACATAGTAATACCACCAAAAGTTATTGATTTACAATCCCCATATGTCTACTTTATGTATCAATCATTTTGGGAATGCCATTTCATTTTTTGGGGATGTTACAAGGCTTAGAAGTTTAGAAGCAAATCTTGAAATTTTTCAGAAATTTTCAAAAACCCACTTTTTAGGGACCAGTTCAGGTCTCAAGTCACTTTGTGAGGCTTACATAATAAAAACCACCCCAAAATGACCCCATTCTAGAAACTACACCCCTCAAGGTATTCAAAACTGATTTTACAAATGTTGGTAACCCTTTAGGTTTCCCACAAGAGTTAATGGCAAATGGAGATAAAATTTCAGAATTTCGATTTTTGGGAAAATTTTCCATTTTAATCCATTTTTTCCAGTAACAAAGCAAGGGTTAACAGCCAAACAAAACTCAATAATTATTGCCCTGATTCTGTAGTTTTCAGAAACACCCTATATATGGTCGTAAACTGCTGTATGGCCAAACGGCAGGGCACAGAATGAAGGAAACGCCATATGGTTTTTGGAAGGCGGATTTTGCTGGATTGGTGTTTTGACACCATGTCCCATTTGAAGCCCCCCGATGCACCCCTAGAGTAGAAACTCCATAAAAGTCACTCCATCTAAGAAAAGACACCCCCCAAGGTATTGATATTACAAACTTTGTTAACCCTTTAGGTGTTCCACAAGAGTTATTGGCAAATGGAGATGAAATTTCAGAATTTCTATTTTTTGTTACCTTGCCTCAAAAAAAGTGTAATATAGAGCAACCAAAAATCATATTTACCCTAAAATAGTACAAACAAAACTGCCACCTTATTCCGTAGGTTCCAAAATGGGGTCACTTTTTTGTAGTTTCTACTGTAGGGGTGTATCAGGGGGGCTTCAAATGGGACATAGTGTCAAAAAACCAGTCCAGCAAAATCTGCCTTCCAAAAACCATATGGCGTTCCCATATAGAGATGGGGTGTTTCTGCAAACTACAGAATCAGGATAAAAAATATTGAGTTTTGTTTGGCTGTTAACCCTTGCTTTGATACTAGAAAAATTGATTGAAATGGAAAATTTGCAAAAAAATAGCTGTTTTAGGACCGTTTTTATTTTTTATTTGCATAGTTGATCTGACAGGTTAGATCCAGTGCTATTTCTATAGAGCAGGTTGTTACGGACGCGACAATACCAAATATGACAACTTTTTGGTTTTTTTTGTTTCAGTTTTTCATAACGGTGTTTACCTGAGGGGTTAGATCATGTGATATTTTTATAGAGCAGGTTTTTACAGATGCGGCGATACCTAATATGTATACTGTTTTGTTATTTATTTTACTTTAACACAATAACAGCATTTTAGAAAAAGAAAATAATGTTTTAGTGTCTGCATAGTCTGAGAGCCATATTTTTCTTTTGGGGGGAGGGCAATTGTCCTATGTAGGGGCTCATTTTTTGCGGGATGAGATGGCGGTTTGATTGGTACTATTTTGAGAGAATTGACCTGTGGTTTGCAGCGATCACCGATACGGGGGGGGTCACAGGACCCCCCTGGGCATCGTAACACGGTACCTGCTGAATGATTTCAGCAGGTACCATGTTCCGATCACTGCCAGCTGAGCAGCAGTGATCAGAAATACTCATGACTAGAGATGAGCGAACACCTGGAAGTTCGGGTTCGGGAAGTTCGGCCGAACTTCCCGAAAATGTTTGGGTTCGGGATCCGAACTCGATCCGAACTTTATCCCGAACCCAAACCCCATTGAAGTCAATGGGGGCCCGAACTTTTAGGCACTAAAAAGGCTGTAAAATAGTCCAGGAACGGGCTAGAGGGCTGCCAAAGGCAGCAAAATGTAGGTAAATCCCCTGCAAACAAATGTGGATAGGGAAATTAATTAAAATAAAATAAAATAAATAAAATTTAACCAATATCAATTGGAGAGAGGTCCCACTGCAAGGAATCATGTGTCATATCACCCAACACTGGAAAAGGCCACTTTCAGTGATTTTGGCCCCAGCACCCAGACAGAGGAGAGAGGTCCCACAGCAAGGAATCATGCGTCATATCACCCACCACTGGAGAAGGCCACTTTCAGTTATTTCGGCCCCAGCACCCAGACAGAGGAGAGAGGTCCCACAGCAAGGAATCATGCGTCATATAACCCACCACTGGAGAAGGCCACTTTCAGTTATTTCGGACCCAGCACCCAGACAGAGGAGAGAGGTCCCACAGCAAGGAATCATGCGTCATATCACCCACCACTGGAGAAGGCCACTTTCAGTTATTTCGGCCCAGCACCCAGACCGAGGATACAGGTCCCACAGCAAGGAATCATGTGTCATATCACCCACCACTGGATAAGGCTACTTTCAGTTATTTCGGCCCCAGCACCCAGACAGAGGAGAGAGGTCCCACAGCAAGGAATCATGCGTCATATCACCCACCACTGGAGAAGGCCACTTTCAGTTATTTCGGCCCCACCACCCAGACAGAGGAGAGGTTCATTCAACTTTGGGTTGCACCGCAAGATCATGGTAAAGATAAAAAAATGAGGATTCAATAAAGAAGTGCCCCGGAGAACAAGAATACATGGTTGAGGGGGAGGCAGTTATAAATGTCTATTCTGCACAAGGGAGGCACAGGTCCTGTGGGATCCATGCCTGGTTCATTTTTATGAACGTCAGCTTGTCCACGTTGGCTGTGGACAGGCAGCTGCGTTTGTCAGTAATGACGTCCCCTGCCGTGCTGAATACACGTTCAGACAAAACGCTGGCCGCCGGGCAGGCCAGCACCTCCAAGGCATAAAATGCTAACTCTGGCCACGTGGACAATTTGGAGACCCAGAAGTTGAATGGGGCCGAACCATCAGTCAGTACGTGGAGGGGTGTGCAGACGTACTGTTCAACCATGTTAGTGAAATGCTGCCTCCTGCTAACACGTTCCATATCAGGTGGTGGTGCAGTTAGCTGTGGCGTGGAGACAAAACTTTTCCACATTTCTGCCATGCTAACCCTGCCCTCAGAGGAGCTGGCCGTGACACAGCTGCGTTGGCGACCTCTTGCTCTTCCTCGGCCTTCGCCTTGGGCTTCCACCTGTTCCCCTGTGACATTTGGGAATGCTCTCAGGAGCGCCTCTACCAGCGTGCGCTTGTACTCGCGCATCTTCCTATCACACTCCAGTGCAGGAAGTAAGGTGGGCACATTGTCTTTGTACCGGGGATCAAGCAGGGTGGCAACCCAGTAGTCCGCACACGTTAAAATGTGGGCAACTCTGCTGTCGTTGCGCAGGCACTGCGGCATGTAGTCGCTCATGTGTGCCAGGCTCCCCAAAGGTAAGGACAAGCTGTCCTCTGTGGGAGGCGTATCATCATCGTCCTCCGTATCCCCCCAGCCACGCACCAGTGATGGGCCTGTGCTGTGTCGGGTGCCACCCCGCTGTGAACCTGCTTCATCCTCATCCTCCTCCACCTCCTCCTCATCCTCCTCGTCCTCCAGTAGTGGGCCCTGGCTGGCCACATTTGTACCTGGCCTCTGCTGTTGCAAAAAACCTCCCTCTGAGCCACTTCTAACAGACTGGCCTGAAAGTGCTAAAAATGACCCCTCATCCTCCTCCTCCTCCTCCTCCTGGGCTACCTCCTCTTCCATCATCGCTCTAAGCGTTTTCTCAAGGAGACATAGAAGTGGTATTGTAACGCTGATAACGGTGTCATCGCCACTGGCCATGTTCGTGGAGTACTCGAAACAGCGCAACAGGGCACACAGGTCTCACATGGAGGCCCAATCATTGGTGGTGAAGTGGTGCTGTTCCGCAGTGCGACTGACGCGTGCGTGCTGCATCTGAAACTCCACTATGGCCTGCTGCTGCTCGCACAGTCTCTCCAGCATTTGCAAGGTGGAGTTCCACCTGGTGGGCACGTCGCATATGAGGCGGTGAGCGGGAAGGCCGAAGTTCCGCTGTAGCGCAGACAGGCGAGCAGTGGCAGGATGTGAACGCCGGAAGCGCGCACAGACGGCCCTCACTCTATGCAGCAGCTCTGACATGTCGGGGTAGTTGTGAATGAACTTCTGCACCACCAAATTCAGCACATGCGCCAGGCAAGCGATGTGCGTCAAACCGGCTAGTCCCAGAGCTGCGACGAGATTTCGCCCATTATCGCACACCACCAGGCCGGGCTTGAGGCCCATCGGCATCAACCACTGGTCGGTCTGTTGTTCAATACCCCGCCACAACTCCTGCGCGGTGTAGGGCCTGTCCCCCAAACATATGAGTTTCAGAATGGCCTGCTGACGTTTACCCCGGGCTGTGCTGAAGTTGGTGGTGAAGGTGTGTGGCTGACTGGATGAGCTGGTGGAAGCAGAGGAGGAGGAAGCCGAGTAGGAGGAGGAAGCTACAGGAGGCAAAGAATGATGCCCTGCGATCCTTGGCGGCGGAAGGACGTGCGCCAAGGAACTCTCCACCTGGGGCCCAGCCGCCACTACATTTACCCAGTGTGCAGTTAGGGAGATATAGCGTCCCTGGCCGTGCTTACTGGTCCACGTATCTGTGGTTAGGTGGACCTTGCCACAGATGGCGTTGCGCAGTGCACACTTGATTTTATCGGATACTTGGTTGTGCAGGGAAGGCACGACTGTCTTGGAGAAGTAGTGGCGGCTGGGAACAACATACTGTGGGACAGCCATGGACATCAGCTGTTTGAAGCTGTCTGTGTCCACCAGCCTGAATGACAGCATTTCAAAGGCCAGTAGATTAGAAATGCTTGCATTCAGGCCCAGGGCTCGAGGGTGGCTAGGTGGGAATTTACGCTTTCTCTCCAAGGTTTGTGAGATGGAGAGCTGAACGCTGCCGTGTGACATGGTGGAGATGCTTGGTGACGCAGGTGGTGGTGTCGGTGGCACATCCTCTGTTTGGTGGGCGGCAGGTGCCAACGTTCCTCCCGAGGCAGAGGAAGAGGCCGAGGCAGCAGCAGAAGAGGAAGCAGGGGGAGCCTGAGTGAGTTCATTGCTTTTAAGGTGTTTACTCCACTGCAGTTCATGCTTTGCATGTAGATGCCTGGTCATGCAGGTTGTGCTAAGGTTCAGAACGTTAATGCCTCGCTTCAGGATCTGATGGCACAGCGTGCAAACCACTCGGGTCTTGTCGTCAGCACATTGTTTAAAGAAGTGCCATGCCAGGGAACCCCTTGAAGCTGCCTTTGGGGTGCTCGGTTCCTTGTGGCGGTGGCCAGTAGCAGGCGAACTCTCTTGGCGGCGGCTGGTCTGCTTTTGCCCCCTGCTCCCTCTTTTGCTATGCTGTTGGCTCGGTCTCAACACTGCCTCTTCCTCTAAGCTATGAATGTCAGTGGCACGACCTTCATTTCATGTGGGGTCTAGGACCTCATCGTCCCCTGCATCGTCTTCCACACAGTCTTCCTCTCTGACCTCCTGTTCGGTCTGCACACTGCAGAAAGACGCAGCAGTTGGCACCTGTGTTTCGTCATCATCAGAGACGTGCGGACTCCGATGAGGTGGTATTCCCATGTCCTCATCATCAGGAAACATCAGTGGTTGTGCATCAGTGCATTCTATGTCTTCCACCACTGGGGAAGGGCTAGGTGGATTCCCTTGGGAAACCCTGCCAGCAGAGTCTTCAAACAGCATAAGAGACTGCTGCATAACTTGAGGCTCAGACAGTTTCCCTGATATGCATGGGGGTGATGTGACAGACTGATGGGCTTATTTTTCAGGTGCCACCTGTGCGCTTTCTGCGGAAGACTGGGTGGGAGATAATGTTGTGAACGTGCTGGATCCACTGTCGGACACCCAATTGACTAGCGCCTGTACCTGCTCAGGCCTTACCATCCTTAGAACGGCATTGGGCCCCACCAAATATCGCTGTAAATTCTGGCGGGTACTGGAACCCGAGGTAGTTGGTTCACTAGGATGTGTGGCTGTGGCAGAATGGCCACGTCCTCTCCCAGCACCAGAGGGTACACTAACACCACCACGACCGCATCCGTGTCCCTTACTAGATGTTTTCCTCATTGTTACCGTTCACCAAGCACCACAATAAGAAAAAAAATATTTGGCCCAATGTATTGATTTTCCTCTTCACGAGCTGCACGACTCTCTCTGAGGGGTTGGGTCCATATACAGCCAGCACCGCATTAACCTCTCTGTCCAACTGCTCCTGAGTGTAGCTGGAACCATGCTTGCCCTGCTGAATTTAGTCCTTTTTTTGATAGGGGCGCTGTACAGGTACTAGCGCTGCCCTCAAGTTGTAATCCAGGAACTGGTGTAGCCTTGTAGCTGTCCTTCTGGGCCGTAGGAATGATCCCGTCGCTTGCCACCAATTGTAACGGATCGTTACGCACACAACTTTTTTTACAGGCACCTAACACTATCTGCCTATTTATTTATGTAGCGTATTACACTAATCCAGGCACAGCAGTAACCACTGATTTAGGGGAATATCTCTTTTAGGGCTAGTATTTAGGCCCTGGATGAAAGGTATCTTTTTATGGACAGATTTACACTTGGCCTGCAACAGCTCGAACACCAGATTCAGGGTATTGCTATTTTAGCAATTGAATTTCACCCCAGAACAAAATATATGTTTTTGCGGACACTATGAAACTTGGCCAGCCACAGCTGAAACCACTGATTTATGGTATTGCTATTTTGGCAATTGAATTTCACCTTCCATCGCAGAATTACCAAAGTTAATGCGGAATATACAATTAGCAACACAACCCCAATAAATCACCACATTATATAAATAATAAAAAATCAAATTTTATTTCATAATGTTAAAAATACACAAATAGCAAGCCAAAATTTTAAAACGGATCCTCATAGAATTGGTGGACGGTAATCACACTCCACAAAGGTTGGATATATCGTCTAAATACAATGAGTCCTAATGGCCTCAACGAAGTGAATAGTTTTGTGCCTTTTCTCTAGAGAGCTTTTTCCTGTATGGTTGTGTGTCCTCGGTGTCAATTTATATATTTTTTAATTTTGTATTTTTATTTTTACTTGGATCTATGTACTACTCCGATTATACCTTCCGGGTTGAATATGCTGCTTATCTTACCGCATTTATACTTACATTTTTTTGTTCTCTTTGTTCTTTTTGTCAGGTTCATAGGTAATCTGATGGAAGGAGATGGAGAATTATGACTGATGTTATCCATGTTATCTGTGGGCATATCACCAAAGGGAAATGATGTGGACAACTTCCAACGACTTAATGGATATAATATAATTAACAACTTGTAATTTGTGTCTGACATCAATTTCCCGCAAAAAACCCCAACCCCCCCTCCCCTATTTTTCTTCCTCGGTTCTATTACAGCCAAAATTAGAGGACACGATTTTATAATGCATTAACAACTTTGGTTTGATTATAAGCACTTTTTGCACTTTCACGGCATGCTGCACTTCACTTTGCACTTTTGCACTTCTTTTAGCACTTTAGTATTTACTAATTACATGATGCGTATACTGTATTTCAAGGGTATTAATGTGGTAATATTATGAAATGTCCTATGAATTCGGGTCTTTTTAGGTATTTATATTGTATTTATTATTTTTTGATATACATTTATGTCACTTGTATTGATTTGTCACTATTATGTGTGAGGATAGACAATTTGTTATAAAAAGGTATTTATATTGTATTTATTATTTTTTGATATACATTTATGTCACTTGTATTGATTTGTCACTATTATGTGTGAGGATAGACAATTTGTTATACTATCCTCCTGTACCATGGGGGATACAGATGAGGAGAAATTGGACTGTGGGAGGTATATGGATCGATTGGTCTTTAATGCCCTGACATCGTCCGACATGATGTGGGATTTTTGCATTCAATTAGACTGATAACTGGAAAATGTTGGCTGAGATATAATGTCTATACATGTACCCTAATTTCCCTTGGATGCCCATAATGAATATGGCAATCGGATGACTTTTAGTTCCGGTGACGTGTATTCCGCTAGATAAAGCCTCTACATAAGATGAATGTACTTATATATACATCTTTGTACTTCATATGGTGTGGGACTGTTCTCAGGTTAATAGATGATTAATATGTTATGTATAGACTGAAACGCTTATATGGTATTATCTTTCACATACCTGCCCTTCACAAATATGGCGGTCGGATTACTTCCGGTTCGGTGACGCACTTTTGCAATCCAGCCCTGTTGTGAGGGTATCGCGATGTGTGGTGATTGCGGACCGCTGTGGAGGGAGTGGCTACAGCATATATATACCCGGCAATCGTGAGTTTAATGTACGCCCCCGGAAGAAGCGGGAAGCGAAACGTACGTTGGGGTTGAGGAAGCACTACCTCCACATCGGTCTGTATCTTTACCCTTTGTATACTTTCTGTAACCGACCTTTTGAACATTGGGACATGTGTTTCTACCCTATGCTTATATACTGTGGATGGATTGTATCCACTTGTTCCATTCATCTATTGTGATATGCACTGGTCAGTTATATGGTTGTAGTCATATCACACTGGCTACTAGCACATTGTGAATAGGGTTTATGGGTACAGACCTTTGTGGAGTGTGATTACCGTCCACCAATTCTATGAGGATCCGTTTTAAAATTTTGGCTTGCTATTTGTGTATTTTTAACATTATGAAATAAAATTTGATTTTTTATTATTTATATAATGTGGTGATTTATTGGGGTTGTGTTGCCAATTGAATTTCACCCCAGAACAAAATATATGTTTTTGCGGACACTATGAAACTTGGCCTGCAACAGCTGGGACACCAGATTCAGGGTATTGCTATTTTGGCCATTAAATTTCACCCCAGAACAAAATATATGTTTTTGCGGACACTATGAATCTTGGCCAGCCACAGCTGAAACCACTGATTTATGGTATTGCTATTTTAGCAATTGAATTTCACCCCAGAACAAAATATATGTTTTTGCGGACACTATGAATCTTGGCCAGCCAAAGCTGAAACCACTGATTTATGGTATTGCTATTTTGGCAATTGAATTTCACCCCAGAACAAAATATATGTGTGGCGAAACCAACCTGGACACTGGGTGCTGGAGAAGTCTTGTTGCCCACCTGCTGCCCCAGGATTATGGCCCCTCTCATCAGCCCATGCTAAGCTTAAACCCCATGGCGATGTGACTGTGTTTGTGGCATCTGAGCGCTGTTCGGATATATTGAGCGCTCGGATCCAAGCCATCTGGGGATAGGCTGAATGTGGGGGTCCTGTTCAGCATAATAGGAATTATGTATATTTGTGTATTTTTGTGTCTTTTCACTAACATGCGCACAATGGAGTTTTGCCTCTGTCCTGGGAGATAATTGGATTACTTCCCAGTTGTCTCCAGTACAGAGGACTCTGTGACCTACTGCCAGCATGGCTTTCCGGACCAAACCAGTTCCACAAAGACACTTTTTACTCATTTCTGAACCCCTGGTCTAACTCGTACCATTTTTGGATATGTTGTTCCCCTGAATGGATTGATGATTAATATGTAATTTTTATTGAAATCCCATGCATAGTTTTGAAGTTATGAACGTTGTATAAAACTGTATATTTTCCTGCCAGTGATAATAAGTTCGTCCATTTTGGGCAGAGGGGAGGGAATGTGTACTCTGTGCGGGAGGGTCATTTCTTTGTTATTTTATGATTGGTTAATGTAGAAGTCCAGGGAGTATTCCTCTGGACTGAACATGTGAATAAAAAGAGGCTGTATGGGCGAGTACATGTGGTCTGCTTAACCCTCAAGCGAAGTGTCGTCTCGTTCTTGGGGGGAATTGGAGTGTATGCTGTCACAGTGCGACTGCCAGGAGTGTAAACTGTTCCTAGGGTTTTTCCTGTTCGGCTGTATACTGTTTCCGGTTCGGGAGTCTGGAGCATTCATGTGCTTGCAGTTCGGGAAATTGGTGCTTGCAGTAACTGCCGGTGTGTCTGAAAGGGGAATATCGCCGAAACGGAGTTGTGTGCGTAACGATCCGTTACAATTGGTGGCAAGCGACGAGATCATTCCTACGGCCCAGAAGGACAGCTACAAGGCTACACCAGTTCCTGGATTACAACTTGAGGGCAGCGCTAGTACCTGTACAGCGCCCCTATCAAAAAAAGGACTAAATTCAGCAGGGCAAGCATGGCGTCCAGCTACACTCAGGAGCAGTTGGACAGAGAGGTTAATGCGGTGCTGGCTGTATATGGACCCAACCCCTCAGAGAGAGTCGTGCAGCTCGTGAAGAGGAAAATGGGAGAGTACCTGCAGTTTAAAGCAGGGTGGGCCAGGGGGGAGAGACCCCAGTGGCCGAGCGAGTCCCAGGGAGCTGAAGGTGCCGTCCTTCCTCCCAAGCAGTGTGTGCCCTTAGGAGAGGAGACAGTCGGTTCCTCTCCCCAACAGCCGAGTGCGTTACAGGGAGCTGAAGGTGCCGTCCTTCCTCCCCAGCAGCAGAGTGTGCCCTTAGGAGAGGAGACAGTCGGTCCCTCTCCCCAGCAGCCGAGTGCGTTACAGGGAGCTGAAGGTGCCGTCCTTCCTCCCCAGCTGCAGTGTGTGCCCTTAGGAGAGGAGACAGTCGGTCCCTCTTCCCAGCAGCCAAGTGGGGTACAGGGAGCTGAAGGTGCCGTCCTTCCTCCCCAGCGGCAGTGTGTGCACTTAGGAGAGGAGACAGTCGGTCCCTCTTCCCAGCAGCCAAGTGGGGTACAGGGAGCTGAAGGTGTCGTCCTTCCTCCCCAGCGGCAGTGGGTACCCTTAGTAGAGGAGACAGTCGGTCCCTCTTCCCAGGAGCCAAGTGGGGTACAGGGAGCTGAAGGTGCCGTCCTTCCTCCCCAGCGGCAGTGTGTGCCCTTAGGAGAGGAGACAGTCGGTCCCTCTTCCCAGCAGCCAAGTGGGGTACAGGGAGCTGAAGGTGTCGTCCTTCCTCCCCAGCGGCAGTGGGTACCCTTAGGAGAGGAGACAGTCGGTCCCCCTTTCCAACAGCAGAGAGTATGTCAGGGAGAGGCGCTTCTTACCACCTCTCCCCAGCAGCAGCTTATTTACCAAAGGGGAGACCTTATTCTCCTAGATGGGGCAGAGGGGACCGCGGTCTCTGCACCTGCGCTACAGGGGGTAGGGACAGTCGTCCTGTCCCCCAGCAGCAGGGAAGTTTATCCAAAGGGGAGACAGTCGGTCTCCCCCTCCAGCAGCAGGACCAAGTCCAGGGAGAGGAGTCTACTATCCCCTCTTCCCAGCTAGGCTCCAACCAGGCTACCCAGCTGAAGCGCGGGCACCAGGGCAGAGTACCACTGGCCTCTGCCCACTCAGCAACCCACAGATCCAGGAGGCCAGTACCCAACACAGCCATGGTGGAGCCATTGGACAGAAACAGGCGACAAAGTTTCCCAGGTTCAGTAACCAAGTGTTGTGGGGGGGGGCTGCACTGCTGATTGTGTTTTGTGGGTGGGTTGCTGGACTAACCAAGGCACTAACCGACAGAAGATTAGGTACCTTATTAGTCCTTTTGGAAAAGGGGAGAAATGTGGTGAAACCAACCCGGACACTGGGTGCTGGAGAAGTCTTGTTGCCCACCTGCTGCCCCAGGATTATGGCCCCTCTCATCAGCCCATGCTAAGCTTAAACCCCATGGCGATGTGACTGTGTTTGTGGCATCTGAGCGCTGTTCGGATATATTGAGCGCTCGGATCCAAGCCATCTGGGGATAGGCTGAATGTGGGGGTCCTGTTCAGCATAATAGGAGTTATGTATATTTGTGTATTTTTGTGTCTTTTCACTAACATGCGCACAATGGAGTTTTGCCTCTGTCCTGGGAGATAATTGGATTACTTCCCAGTTGTCTCCAGTACAGAGGACTCTGTGACCTACTGCCAGCATGGCTTTCCGGCCCAAACCAGTTCCACAAAGACACTTTTTACTCATTTCTGAACCCCTGGTCTAACTCGTACCATTTTTGGATATGTTGTTCCCCTGAATGGATTTATGATTAATATGTAATTTTTATTGAAATCCCATGCATAGTTTTGAAGTTATGAATGTTGTATAAAACTGTATATTTTCCTGCCAGTGATAATAAGTTCGTCCATTGTGTTTAATAATTATATCACTGGCAGAGGGGAGGGAATGTGTACTCTGTGCGGGAGGGTCATTCCTTTGTTATTTTATGATTGGTTAATGTAGAAGTCCAGGGGGTATTCCTCTGGACTGAACATGTGAATAAAAAGAGGCTGTATGGGCGAGTACATGTGGTCTGCTTAACCCTCAAGCGAAGTGTCGTCTCGTTCTTGGGGGGAATTGGAGTGTATGCTGTCACAGTGCGACTGCCAGGAGTGTAAACTGTTCCTAGGGTTTTTCCTGTTCGGCTGTATACTGTTTCCGGTTCGGGAGTCTGGAGCATTCATGTGCTTGCAGTTCGGGAAATTGGTGCTTGCAGTAACTGCCGGTGTGTCTGAAAGGGGAATATCGCCGAAACGGAGTTGTGTGCGTAACGATCCGTTACAATATGTTTTTGCGGACACTATGAAACTTGGCCAGCAACAGCTGGGACACCAGATTCAGGGTATTGCTATTTTGGCAATTGAATTTCACCCCACAACAAAATATATGTTTTTGCGGACACTATGAATCTTGGCCAGCCACAGCTGAAACCACTGATTTATGGTATTGCTATTTTGGCAATTGAATTTCACCCCGGAACAAAATATATGTTTTTGCGGACACTATGAAACTTGGCCAGCCACAGCTGAAACCACTGATTTATGGTATTGCTATTTTGGCAATTGAATTTCACCCCAGAACAAAATATATGTTTTTGGGGACACTATGAAACTTGGCCTGCAACAGCTGGGACACCAGATTCAGGGTATTGCTATTTTGGCAATTGAATTTCAGCCCAGAACAAAATATATCCTTTGCAGGACACTATGAAACTTGGCCTGCAACAGCTGGGACACCAGATTCAAGGTATTGCTATTTTGGCAATTGAATTTCACCCCAGAACAAAATATATGTTTTTGCGGACACTATGAATCTTGGCCAGCCACAGCTGAGACCACTGATTTATGGTATTGCTATTTTGGCAATTGAATTTCACCCCAGAACAAAATATATGTTTTTGCGGACACTATGAAACTTGGCCAGCCACAGCTGAAACCACTGATTTATGGTATTGCTATTTTGGCAATTGAATTTCACCCCAGAACAAAATATATGTTTTTGCGGACACTATGAAACTTGGCCAGCCACAGCTGAAACTACTGATTTATGGTATTGCTATTTTGGCAATTGAATTTCACCCCAGAACAAAATATATGTTTTTGCGGACACTATGAAACTTGGCCTGCAACAGCTGGGACACCAGATTCAGGGTATTGCTATTTTGGCAATTGAATTTCACCCCACAACAAAATATATGTTTTTGCGGACACTATGAAACTTGGCCTGCAACAGCTGGGACACCAGATTCAGGGTATTGCTATTTTGGCAATTGAATTTCACCCCAGAACAAAATATATGTTTTTGCGGACACTATGAAACTTGGCCTGCAACAGCTGGGACACCAGATTCAGGGTATTGCTATTTTGGCAATTGAATTTCACCCCAGAACAAAATATATGTTTTGCGGACACTATGAATCTTGGCCAGCCACAGCTGAAACCACTGATTTATGGTATTGCTATTTTGGCAATTGAATTTCACCCCAGAACAAAATATATGTTTTTGCGGACACTATGAAACTTGGCCTGCAACAGCTGGGACACCAGATTCAGGGTATTGCTATTTTGGCAATTGAATTTCACCCCAGAACAAAATATATGTTTTTGCGGACACTATGAAACTTGGCCTGCAACAGCTGGGACACCAGATTCAGGGTATTGCTATTTTGGCAATTGAATTTCACCCCACAACAAAATATATCCTTTGCAGGACACTATGAAACTTGGCCAGCCACAGCTCAAACCACTGATTTATGGTATTGCTATTTTGGCAATTGAATTTCACCACAGAAAATAATCTATCCTTTGCCAGACAGCAGACAGTATTATACTTGGCTAGACAAAGCTGGAACACCAGATTTAGGGGATTGGTATTTGGGCAATTGTATTTAACCCCTTAATAAAATATAGAAATTGCTATCCTGAGTTTTTAGGGGTGACAATTAGCACAGCCACTGATGTAGGATATAGCAAAAAAAACTAGTATTGATGGATTGATGGACTTGGTGGCAGCTTGTTCTGGTGCACCACAAGTCACAAAATGGCCGCCGATCACCCCAGAAAATAAGTGACAGAAAAACGCTCTGTGCAGCCTAAAAACCAGTGAGCAAGTAACTAGCAGAAGTTCAATCATTCACAACTGTAGATCGATCAGTTCATTAGGTGCTGTTGCTGACTTTTCCCTGCCTAATCTCACCCTCACAGAAGCTGCATCCTCTCCCTACACTAATCAGAGCAGTGTGACGTGCGGCGCTACGTGACTCCAGCTTAAATAGAGGCTGGGTCACATGCGGCACTTGGCCAATTACAGCCATGCCATTAGTAGGCATGGCTGTGATGGGCTCTTAGGGCAAGAAGTAAAACGCTAGCTGATTGGCTGCTGTGCAGCCCTTCAGAAAGCGGGAAGTAATCGCCGAACAACGAACCCGAACTTTTTTGAAAATGTTCGGGTTCGGGTCCGTGTCCCGGACACCCCAAAATTCGGTACGAACCCGAACTATGCTCGAACTGTTCGCTTAACACTACTCATGACGTAGCGGTACGTCGTCGGGAATCATGACATACCGATACATCATGCGTCCTTAAGGGGTTAAACAGAACAATTGCCCAAAACACACCAGAAAGCAAACAATATCTTGTTTACAGACAAACAGGATTGAGGTAATGGAGTGGCCAGCCCAATCCCTCAACCTAAATCCCATAGAGAAATTGCAGGGGGACATGGAAAAAAATGTGGTTTATGAGGCAAAACTCAAAAATGCAGAATTGTGGAATGTAGTCCTGAACTGGAATATCTGTTCAGAGGTGCTAGAGGTTGGTCAACTCCATGCATCACAGATGTCTAGTAGTTCACAGAAACAATGGTTATGCCATTAAATATTAGTTCAGTAATTCAAAGTAAAGTAAAATTCCAAACATTTTAAATGTATACATTAAATGTTTTAGTTTTTAAAGAATAAATGCATATAGTACTGTTTTTTGAACAGCCTAATATTCATTTTTCTTTACTTTCTGTATAGGATTTACACAAACTGGATAAATGTTTTCATTGTTGTGATTTGGAATTAAATGTGTAGTATTTCTGGTGCATTTGCATTTATGGAAATAAAAGTTATCATAATGGTTTAGCGATTTATTTGCCCTTTTAAACAAATAACATTTTTTGGACATGACTGTAAGTTGTTGTGTCTGAGTCTAAGGGGAATGGTCTAGTGACGCACAAATCAGGGAATTATTATGAGATTAACAAATATGTCATAAACACTTACTAATTACTTTTGTAAATTAGTTTCAGAGTAGTTACAGGAAAGGGCAGACATAGGGGGAATTGACACAATCATAATTCTTTATTGGCTCCTTGGTTCTTGTTAAAGAGCATTTACTTTATTAGTGTCATAGCTAATGTATAGCTAAAGAGTAACAGTGATTTGCAAACGTCTATAACAAAGAACCTAAAGTATAGAAAGAATATATGCTTAAAGTGGTTTTCTGGGATTTTGATATTGATGGCCTACCCTCTGGATAGGTCATCAATATCAGATCGGTGGGGGTCCAGCTTCTATGAGTGCTTAGGCCTCTTTCTTGGCCATGTGACGTCACATTCATCGGTCAAATGCCCTGGGCACAGCTTAGACACATTCAAATAGTATCTCAAAAGCTTGTGTGTATTCCCAAAAGCTTTCTGTAGGTGGCACTGTTTAGTTAACCCTTTCACTACCGGAGTTTTTTCGTTTTCATTTTTCTTCCCTTTCTTCCTTGAGCCATAACTTTTTTATATTCCCATTCACATAGCTGTATGAGGGTTTATTTTTTGCGGGACAAGATGTAGTTTCTAATGCCACCATTAATTATGTCATGCAATGTAGTGGGGAGCGGTCAAAAAAAATCAAAATGGAGTGGAATTGGAAAAAAACACAGTGTTTTGTTCCCACAACATTTTGTTTGCAGCAAAACTGACCCATGCCCTTCATTCTCTGGGTCAGTACGATTACAAGGATACTATATATATACTATATATATTACAAAAATACTATATATATATATATATATATATATATATATATATATATAAAACACAAAAGAGAAAACAGCAGCACAGCAGTAGGATTGGGTGCAAATACCATACGACCGCTGGCTAGGCAGTCACAAGTCCATAGATCCAAAAATTAGGCAGCACTCCGGTTTCTGGTGAATAGTGAACCCTCTTTATTTTCCCATCCGCGACGTTTCAACCGCTCGTTGCAAAACTTTGAAAAAAAAAATTCAAATACTTTTTTTATACTTATGTATACTGAGGGGGCTAATTTTTTGCAGGACAATCTGTAGTTTTTATTGATACCATTTTGGAGTGTGTGTGATTTTTCGATCACACTTTATTTTAAAAAAAAATTGGGTTTTAGAGAAGCAATGAAAAAATGGCAAATCGGCCATTTTTACCCTTTTTTCCATTACACCATTCCTGTCCATATCCAAAACATTACGTTTATCATAAGTCATAAGTAATCTATGGGGATAACCCCGCTTTGCGAACTTATCCACCATAAAGTCCAGGGTGTCATTCAATATCTTAGAATCTGAGACTTTTCTCTTTGCACGTAAAAACTGAGAATAGGGAAGACTTTTCACCATTTTTTCGGGTGACAACTATTATAACATAAAATAGTATTTCTGTCAGTAGGCTTCGTAAATAGTTGAGTACTCAATCCACCCTGGGAAAAGAACACTGAAGTGTCTAAGAATTGTACCTCTGTATTCAAATATACCTGGGTAAATTGTAGTGCCTTGTAAACACTGTTCAGATACCTTTGGAATTCCAACAGTTGTATCTCAGAACCAGTCCATATGAGGAAGATATTGTCTATGTATCTCCACTACCTCAAAATATAAGAGAAGCCGTGGGACACATAGACGAAATCCTCCTCAAAAATTCGCATATAAATATTGGCTAAGGTAGGGGCCACATTCGACCCCATGGCCACACCTTGGCATTGGTAATAATATGTATCCTGGAATAAAAAATAATGGTATTTCAGGATCACGTTCAGTAAAGATATCACAAACTCTATTGCCTCCTCAGAAATGGAGGAAGTATACACCATTATTCTCGTACTGGAGATCGAAAAGTCTGCGTGAACAGTTGGTTGGAGCGGATGTGGGACCACTTAAGACTACGAGACAAGGCACATTGGCGAAGCTGGGGCTTGGAAGTTTTCCTTGCCTGAGCTGCGTGAATTGCCGGTATATTGTTAAATCTAAGGAGGTGTTTGTACATCCGACATTAGGTACTATTCATCCGATTCGTTTCCACCTGACATGTGAGTGGTCTTTTGTGATATATGTTTTATCTTGCCAGTGTAAATTATTGTATGTGGGGGAAACCTCCACCGATTTAAAGACAAGGCTTAATAATCATAGATACTCTATTCGAAAGAAACAACTTGACCTGCCAGTGTCAAGACATTTTACAGAATACAAACATTTGGAAAGTGACTTAAAATGTGTCATAGTTGAGGGGGCAATAGGGTCAATATCTTGAAATTAAAAGAATAGCAATGGATCCATAGGTTGAGGACCATTTGGACTTAATGGGGAGTATAATTTTGGGGGTCTGAGATAAAAATGGCTTGCCCTCTTGTTTTTGCAGGGTCCGTCTGCTTCTCTCATGTGTTAGGTAGTAACTACAGGAATATGAATTTTTATTAATTTTGTAAAAATATTTTTTTCTCTAAATGGAATTTTTTCTTTTTTCTTTGTAGGAGGTTGATGAATGCGGAGGGGAGGAATATGGACTTCGTTCACAGACGCCAGACCAATATGCGACACTATTTGTGGAAATATTGATATATGATTTACCTTACTGACAGTTCTTATTCGGGCTGCATCTGTGATATTAATATGGTTCACTATAATAATTCTTTATTTGTTGGTTGGCCCTAAATAGAGGAGATCCCTCTGTAGTGGAGAAGTGCATTAAAGGAACTGTGGAGGACACTTAGAGCGGATGTCCCACTGACGTGGAGGTGACCGCTCTGGTGTGTCTCCATTATGTGGATGGATGCTTGCCGGGAGGCTGGTATCTATCCCGTCACAGATCTTTGTAATTCTCCACCTGATTTGATGCACTATTCGTGCAGTTGGGGCATATACCGGCAGTTTCCCTTACAAAAAATGGCCACTCTATTGTGCATTAAGCCTGAAAGCATGCACTTGGCCGTTGAGGTAGTTTTCCCTTCCTTAAGATGGCCGTTATAGTTTACGATAGTTTGTGTGCAGGCGCAGGGGTGTCACATAATCTAGTGACGTAATTTTATGGCACGGAGTGCGACCCGTGCATGCGCAGTCTAGAGAAGAAGACGCGGAGTACACTTAATACCTTCAATAGTGTCCCATCTTCATAGGCGTCTGTAAGTTAACTGTTTTACCTCTCCCCATTTATTAACTAGGTCTGAGCACTTAGCACTTTAACTAACACAGGTGTGGAAGCTTAAATAGATTGATATAAATTTGAAGATATTATGATATTTGAATTAACTGTACTTTGCACAAGTGGTTGTGAGATGTGGATATGCACAATATCTTCATTATTATGCACTGTGATGTTGATGACACGGAATTTATTCCCAGTGTTTATGATTATTATCTTTAATTGTATTATTGTTATATACTTGATTGTACACCCTATATATATCTTGCACATGATCCTGTTCATTGCTTGGTGGACGATGTTTGATGTATGGCTCTAATAGCAGCAACCCTCCTATAAATACACCATGTGTCCCCCATAGACAAATGCTTCAAGTTCAATTACTAACAAGCTACTATACAGTACTCTATATGTGTGTGCATACATATATATATATATATATATATATACACACACACACACTGTATATATGTATATAAATAGATATACACACACATATACAACAGACAGAGGTGCACAACTCCCTCTCCTAAGGTATTGCAGCACAGTGCGTGTGTGTGTGAATGATTGAGCGTTATGCGGCCATTCCGTGCATTGGGGACCGCAATTTGCGGTCCCTAATGCACGGACAAAATCTGTGCGGCCGGGACGGATCGGGACCCATTCAACTTGAATGAGTCCGTGATCCGTCTGCACCATAAAAAAATAGAACATGTTTTATTTTTTGCGGTGAGGAGGCACAGACAGAAACACCACGGAAGCACTCTGTAGTGCTTCCGTGGGCTTCTGATCCGTGCTTCCGTTCCACACCGCATCTCCCGGATTGCGGACCCATTTAAGTGAATGGGTCCGTATCCGTGATGCCAGTGTATTGCGAACCCACTGTATGCAGCCTTTGCTACTCACTGAGTTCGCCGATGTGGCTGTCCATGAGGCAGGGTGTTGGTTGTCATGGCCACACTGGGAGGGCAATTTAGAAACTTCTCTCAGCACCTATGAATCTACATCCCCCTCCTCACATCCCTGCAGTGGCGCTGACAATCGGAAGCCACGACAGAGTTCAGATAAGATGATGCTTCCTTCCTCTGCTGATGTGTAAACCGGCTTGTAAACCCTGCCGGTCCCCCCAACCTTACAGGCTCCATAGTGATCACGTGGTCTGCTGCCATTGATGTACGCCACTGCCCATAGACTGTCCAGGATCATAAGGCCATGCATGCTAGCAAGGCATTCATTGTTTATGGCTACTGACTTTGCTGCTTGTGGAAGGTTTTGGCTAGTTTCACACTGGCATTAAAATGATAATATCTGGCAGGCACCGCCAGGTCCTATTGACTATAATAGGCGAGGATCCGGCCTGTTTCCCATTTCCCCGTGCCATTATAATCAATAGGCTCCAACAGGGAAAGACAGTATCTGGCTATGCCGGATACGATGAACTCCGGCAGGCTGTTCCTCTGCATAGCTAATATTTGACATGTGTTGGTTGGATTCTAAGCTCTAGATATGAGTTATATCTTCAGGTTCCACTTCCAACATATTTGCCGGGTTGTGGCCGGATCTCCACCGATCCCTATTATAGTTTAATGGAGCCGGACGGGAACACGGTGGCTTCGGGAAATGCCGGATCCAGAAAAACCCACAATGCTAGTGTGACTAGCCTAAGTTATATAAGCTAGTGCTACAAAAAAGATTCCATGTTTCATTTTATCTTCTTCAGATAATATAAAAAGCAATTATATGGTATGGATGCTATGGGAAATACCTACACTTCATGTAGGTACAATTTATCAAAAACAAGAGAAAAAAAGGCTCCATGATAAGTACATACTATAGAAAGGCATGTCAAGACTATTCACTACTCCCTCCATGCATAAAAGCTGACTCCATAATAGTTGAAGTTCTTAATAAAAA
The DNA here is from genome assembly GCA_033119425.1 of Bufotes viridis. Lineage (NCBI taxonomy): Eukaryota > Metazoa > Chordata > Amphibia > Anura > Bufonidae > Bufotes > Bufotes viridis. The sequence continues at coordinate 232,474,261 of CM065590.1, forward strand.
CATTATAGTAATTGCAGGCTCTCAACTACAGTGAAAGTCTAGCATGTGTGACATGGGAACAAATAATGGTCTCACAATATGGGGTTATTTTAGGACTCTTTATTCCATCTTTGCACTGCATTTTTCGAACAATTGCTTTCATTGCTGTCATATGAGAAAGTATATGTAACATACCCGTTGCTAAATGCTATACATAGTAGCCATTAGGTACTGTAAAATAAATGTATATTCTGTCATGAAAATCATTACAATAAAACATTAACAATAAAATACAATTTAGAACTATTGCCAGCTCACCTGTATCCAGCTCCAGAGATCAAAGATGCCTGGTCCACTCCTCGCTTGTGTTCAACCGAAAATAAAAGGGTCCAACATACCTTAAAATCTTTTGAGGCTTTGTTGAGTCACAAACATACTTCTAAGGCCCAGTTACCACATCAGTTATTTGGTCAGTTATTTCCATCAGTTTTTGTGAGCCAGAATCAGGAGTAGAGCCTACATAGAGATAAGGTATAAGAGAAAGATCTGTACCCGTTCTGTGTTTTTGACCCCCATCTGGTTTTGGCTCACAAGAACTGATAAAAAAAAAAAACCTGCTTAAATAACTAAAGTGTGAACTAGACCTTACATGCAATTGCACTTATGTTTTTGGACATGTAAACTGCCATTACTCAACCCTATGCAACTGTGTGTAAGAAGTATATTTTCATTAGAATAAGGCTCCAAATGATTTTAATGTATGTGTTATTTCTTTAGTCTAGAATAATTATGTTAGGCTAGTTTTACATTTGTGGCAGCAATTCTGGCATGCTTTTCCAGCAGAGCCGGATGCAACCTGAATGCCCCATTCCAGATCTGGCAAAAATGCAGAGAATTGGCAGGACAGATACTGCACTTTGTGTCTGGCCGATTCCCAGCATTCTCTGCAGGAACTGGCTGCGGTACCCTTAGCTGTCAGTGTTTTTCACTGTGTAATAAGTGCATATATTCTAAATACTCACCACCTTCTGTCTGTAAAAACTAAAAATAGAGATATACTCCAATTGGCCGGACAATCTGAGGTCTCCTATGGCTCTTTATTGCAATGACAACAATAGAAAATAATGTGAGTGGCACTGTGTGACATATATGGTTATGTGTAAACGCATTGGTGACAGTGTTAAGAAACAGCCTGTAAAAACACTTTGCTTATTGCGTGCCATGCTTTTGAATATTAGAAACCTTCCAAAAAATGTCCCTTATTGAGGGCAGATGGTATTTAAACACACTGTGTTATGGAAAATAAATTGTGGCTTGTCGAGACCAAGCTTCCCAAAATTATGCCCATTTATACACACAGGTTAATGTCAGAAAAAACAGTGGCTTGTTCTGCACAAGTGTCCATAAATATGTGTTTATAGGGTCAGAATACCTGCCCGTATTTACACACACAGTGTTAATTGTAAGAAGAAACAGTGGGTTGTTTTTAAGTTAAACAAGCCTGGAAAATTTCTCCTTTTATTTGGGAGCAACAGCAGTACAGTCTGGATGTGAAAAGGGTAAGGTGTGTAGGGGTAATAGTGGCAGCAATAGTAATGTCAGCAGTAGCAGCACAGCATTGAACAGACAAGATAGCAAGTAGATGTATGCACGGCTGTGTTGGAGAAGTAGTCGTAGTGGTGGCAGCTGTTTAGGGGTCAGTAGGGCTAAGGGAAGTGTCTGTAGGGAGATTAGCAGTAGGAAGAAGCAGCTGCAGCAGTGGCAGCAGCAGCAGCAGACACCATAGGGTAAGGGACATGATGATAGGCAGGCAATGACAGTGGCGTGATGGGGCCAGCCATCATTAGCCCCTGTCAGCAATCGCAAATCTATTCAGGGAACCTAGCTGGCGGTGTGTGAAAATCCGTATGGATCCATGCCTGATTCATTTTGACAAAAGTGATGTTTTGTACACTGGCAAAGGACAAGTTTGAGTGTGACATCACACTGAAAACCTCTCTGAGATGACACTGGGTAGTGAACAAGCCAGTACAGCAAGAACAAACTGGGACAGTTCTGTCCACTGTTCCAGTCTGCCTGCCCCAGACTCCATGGGTTCAGAGAGTACAGTATGTGCCAAGGAAAGGCCACAGTCATTTAGAAAACGAGACAATTGCAAACAATTTGTTTTTTTAAATGGACAGCTGGGCAGAAGCACAAATATCATACTGCAGAGTTACATTTTTGTGAAGGCATGGAACTGTGCTACATTTCCATAATGATGAGACAAACTTTACCAAGAACTGCCGCACAAAAAGTCCAACTGATCCCATAAAGTAGAATAAAATTTTACAGCACCACTACAAACACTTGGCCAAATGTCCGACAGATGGGATGTGACAAGTTGCGTCACAATTACCACAAATAACCGGTACAGTAACAAGTGCACGGCAGCAATTTGGCCAGGTCTGAGGTTAGCTTGCTCACACCCAGATTACTGAGCATGTACAGTTGTTTTCTGTCTAACTGTGCATTTAACACAACTAAGTCGTAAGGGAGCAACTGCACCAGCAAATGGGAGTTCAGCTTGCTGGTTGCAAATAGTTTTCCCATGGCCACACATTCCATTATGGATGTCTTACAATGGAGCGGAGGACAAGGAGCAGAAGGAATCTAAGAAGGAGAAGAAGTAACTGATGATGATGACAAGAACACTGTACTGACTGGGGATGTAGCTTGGCTGCTACAAAGAAGATTGGGAGAAGGTGGACAGCTTTTTTTTTCAATTCAAAATGCTGGCCAGTTTTATTTTTCTACAGGATCCGGTGATGCCACCTCATGTGGTGCAATAGAGCCCTGGTACCCATGTTTGTTTTTGAATGCCCACTGCTTATTTTAATCTTGCAGGTCATGAACATAGCTGGCGCTTTGTGTGCCCGCCTTATGAAGAAAAACTGCCATATGGGAAATACTCGCACAGAACTAGTGCCAGCAGAGCTTGGTCCAAGTCTGGCACTTTTGAGCCCACAGTATCAACGGCATTACTAGTCCCCAAGCTAACCACAATCGAAGTAGATCTGGAGCTGCTAGTTCTTTTGGAGGTTTTAGCCGTATGTTGCTTTTGTGACCACTACCTTTCTCCTCCGATGTCTCCTTCTCCTCCTCAGCACCCTGATCCGGCTCCCAGGTCCTGTCCAATGCTTTACTCTATGTAGTAATTATTATCTTGACCAGGGGCATAAATAGAATTCATTGGACCCCATAGCAGGAATCTGAATTGGGCCCCCATGGTCCTTCCCAAGCCCCTCTGACTACCCATCCCTGGTCCCACCAACCTTCTACCCCAGCCCCTCCCCTCCCTCACCCATGAACTGCACCTTAAGTAGGTACATTGGTGCAACATTACACATTATTACAGTTTTCTTATAACCTGGGGGGTGCTTACGAACAATATGTGCACAAGGGGTGACATTAGTAGGTATATTGTACTATATAGCACTACCATCCAAGCCCACGTTCACATTACTGTCAGATTTCTGTTCTTCTGATTCATCAGAAGAAACCAAAAATAAACAAAAAAACAGATCCTGTATTTTAAGCATCCGTTATGCTCATTAATGCACATTTTGCATTATTTCTGACTGAGATCTGTTATTTTAGACTATAAAAACTAAATACTTTATGTAGAACTTTTTTTTCCCATCTAAAGAAAACAGATCTCAGACAGAAATGGCTAAAGAGGATGCAAAATATGCATAACTGAGCATAACGGATGCCTAAAATACAGGATCAGAAGAATTGAAAACTAAACAGTTAGGGCTCCTGCACACGACCGTATGCCCTCCGAGATATACGATCCATGAGCGGGCCATATGTCCCAGGGCGGCATAGATCGTGCACACGGGAGTGCACAGCATCATAGATTACAATGATGCTGTGCACGTCGGGCTGCCCGCTGGACTATTGTCCTGCACTCATAAAATCATCTATGCTGTGCGCTCCCGTGTGCACGATCTATGCCACTCCGGGACATATGGTCCGCTCATGAACCGTATATCTCGGAGGGCATACAGTCATGTGCAAGGGTTCTAATGTGAATGCGGCCTAAGAGAACATCCTGCCAGAGTTCACCAGATCCAGCATTGCTAGATTCTACTTTTCACTGCCGTGCGCACTAAGGGGTAGGTGGATTTTTCAGTGCATAGTGTCCCATCAGATCTCCCTACCCCTGTGTGTGCATGCTATGTGGTGAGGCTTATCTATGGGGGGGGGGGGGCACTAAGAAGGGGTATTTTACACTTTTTTGCACTGGTACATAATAAGGATAATTATTACTACTGGTGGGCATTATGATGGGCTTTATTACTACTGGTGGTCTATGGGGAGCATGATTACTAGTATGGACACTATGGGTGCATTATTACTTCTGGGGCACAGTGGGGACATGTTGGGGGCAGTGTAGGAGCACTATTACTAACATGTGTGCTCTAGCAGAGAATTATTACTATTGGTGGGACCTTTGGGAGCACTATTACTGTGGGGGCACCTTGGCACAGTATCACCTTACTACAATTATTTTTGGGGGACGTTATGTTTACACTATTAGTGTCAGTGGCACTATTTGCTGGGCGCAGATATTTTAGGGCACTGTGTGCCAAAAATTATTGAAGGGGGCATTATCTGTGTGGTACTAGTATTATCAGGGGGTTTATCGGTTTCTGCAGTATAATATTGGGGAGCACAGCGGCACAGTATTGGGGGTGGTAGAATGATTTGTCCAGAAAATGGGAGAATGATGAAAAAGCAGTAAACCAAGAGACGAGAAATGGCTGAAAAATGGCGGTCTGGTCTGAAGGTCTTAAGGAAGTAGATGAGGAAAGAGAACATCTACATCAAAGGAGACGTCACTGGATGTAAGAGGTATGGGGCACTGCATTAGCCTGTATGTTCTGTAGCGATGGGAGGGTGGATAGAGAATTTGGCCCACACTATATCAGCCTGGCCCCAGACTTCAGGTCACACTGTGCGTGTTCTGAATTCTGGGGGCTCACACCCATCTACTACATTATCTCTACATTATCACTGTGTTATCTGTGGTGTTACGTATCACTGCAAGTGATATCTACTACATTATCTGTAAAAAGGGGGCTTCTGTCACCCCCAAGTGTGCAATTTTGAGTAGCTGACATTAGCTATTTTCTAATGTCAACTGATTTCAAACATACCTTTCTTACCTTAATCTGAGCTTTATATTTCCTAAAAATCATACTTTTAAAATATGCTAATTCTCTTCGCTACCAGCAAGTTGGTCAGGTACTTGCTGGTAGCCGCCGCATCCTCGGGCTGTTGGACCGCCCCCTCTGCTGTTGATAGACAGGGCCAGCGCGCTCTCCTCCTCCCGCTGGCCCTGTCTTCTCCTGAATTCCCGCGCCTGAGCCGCACCGTTCCACAATCGGCACAAGCGTACTGAGTGGAAGAAGGGTGCTTGCCAGCTCCGTCCTCAGGGGGCCTCTTAAACAGTGGGGGCCCTGAAAGCCAAGCTGCGGGGTGGACATCAGAGGCACGAAGCAGTAACATGATAGATACTGCTCCGTGCCTCTCTGTGACACTTTCACTACAAAATCACTGTGACAACTTTATCTCACAGTGATTTTGTAGTGAAAGGGTCACAGAGAGGCACAGAGCAGTATCTATCATGTTACTGCTTCGTGCCTCTGATGTCCACCGCACAGCTTGGCTCGCATTCTCGCTGCGGATAACACGCAGGAGATACGCTTGTCTGCAAGAGCCCTAACAGAACCCAACTGTGTGTATCAGGGCTGGCCTTTGGGGTGTGTGACTGCACAGGGTGCACCACCCTGCACTACTAAAGGGGGTGCCGGATGGTACCTCCTATCCAGGCACCCAGTCACTGTAACGATTCATCCGGCTTCCAGATACCTAGCTAAATACCATAGTGAAGCAGGGAGCTGTGTTGCTATGTGCAAAGAGTGCACAGGTCGGGAATCTGCCTGCGCGAGCAAGGTGTTCTCACAGGGGAAAGGAGGCTACAAGGTAAGTATTAGATTTATTTTTTTTTTTTATTACTGTAATGTTGGCACTAAGGGGGCAAAGCTACTTGATGGGAGCACTAAAGGGGCTTAGTTTTGCACCGCTTACATCACAAAAAAGTAAAAACTCCAAAATAGTGACCCCATTTTGGAAACTCCGGGATAAGGTGTCAGTTTTGTTGGTACTATTTTAGGGTAAATATGATTTATATATTATTATATTTCTCTATATTACACTTTTTTCGAGGCAAGGTAACAAAAAATAGAAATTCTGAAATTTCATCTCCATTTGCCAATAACTCTTGTGGAACACCTAAAGGGTTAACAAAGTTTGTAAAATCAGTTTTGAATACCTTGGGGGGTGTCGTTTCTTAGATGGAGTCACTCTTTGGAGTTTCTACTCTAGGGGTGCATCAGGGAGGCTTCAAATGGGACATGGTGTCAAATAAATAGTCCAGCAAAATCTGCCTTCCAAAAATCATATGGCGTTCCTTTCCTTCTACACCCTGCCGTTTGGCCATACAGTAGTTTACGACCACATATGGGGTGTTTCTGCAAACTACAGATCCACAGCAATAAATATTGAGTTTTGTTTGGCTGTTAACCCTTGCTTTATTACTGGAAAAATTGATAAAAATGGAAAATTTTCAAAAAAATAGCTATTTTTGGACCGTTTTTATTTTTTGCTATTTACATAGTTGATCTGACAGGTTAGATCGCATGCTATTTCTATAGAGCAGGTTGTTACGGACGCGACAATACCAAATATGACTACTTTTTGGGGGGTTTGGTTTTAGTTTTACATAAAGAATTATTGAAAAAAAATGATTTTTTTTGTCTCCACATTCTGAAAGCCATAGTTTTTTTTTTTTTTTTTGGGCGACTGTCTTATGTAGGGGCTCATTTTTTGCGGGATGAGATGCTGGTTTGATTAGCACTATCTTAGGGTGCATATGACATTCTGGTCACTTGCTATTACACTTTTTGTGATGTAAGGTGACAAAAATGGCTTTTAACACCGTATTTATATTATGTTTATTTCTGTGTTCACCTGAGTGCTTAGGTCATGTGTTAGTTTTATAGAGCAGGTTGTTTTTGTGATGTGAGGTTACAAAAATGTTTTTTTGAGGCTGTTTTTATTGAAAAATAATTTACGGTATTTACCTGAGGGGTTAGATCATATGATATTTTTATAGAGCAGGTTTTTACGGATGCGGCGATACCTAATATGTATACTTTTTTTAGTTTACTTAACATTAACACAATAATAACATTCTAGAAAAAAAATCATGTTTTAGTGTCTCCATAGTCTGAGAGCCATATTTTTTGGGGCGATTGCGCTATGTAGGGTCTCATTTTTTGTGGGATGAGATGGCGGTTTGATTGGTATTATTTTTGGAGGCATACACCTTTTTGATCGCTTGGTATTACACTTTTTGTGATGTAAGGTGACAAAAATTGGCTTTTTTACACCATTTAAAAAAAATGTATGGTGTTCACCTGAGGGGTTAGGTCATGTGATATTTTTATAGAGCAGGTTTTTACGGACGTGGCGATTACCTAATATGTGTAGTGTATTTTATTTTTTTAATTTTTATTCAGTGATAAATGTGTATTTTATTTTTACTTTTTTTCACTTTTTTTACATTTGTTTTGAAGATCCAGTGTGTCTTATGTCAATATAATACAGTACAGTACACTATATAGTGTACTGTACTGTATTTCTTACTTTACATAGTTTGATCAGACTTCTGCCTTTAGGCAGAAGTCAGATCAGACTTACATTACTATGGCAAGCAGGACGCCTGTGAAGGTGTCATGTTGCCATGGTAACCATCACCCACTGCGAGAACAGAGCAGCGGGTGATGGGGAGGGAGGGGAGCCTCCTCCCTCTGTGATCCCATCCTGTCAGGGGGCTGCAAAGCAGTCCCCCGATGGGAGAGGGAGGGAGCTTCCTCCCTTTCAACGTCTTCCATACAGCGGTCCGTATGCACCGTGGCATAGAAGGGGTTAAACTGATGACATCTGCACCAGATTATTACAGAGGAGGCGGGCAGGGGATCGCAATCCCGCCTGCCGCACCGCCCACCTCCCGCAATGCCTGCCCGCCGCACCGCCCGCACATCCACCACCCCATCCGGATCGCCCGCAGCCATAATATCGATCAGGGCTGCAGGGGCGGTTACAAAAATACGCATTTAGGCATTTATAAGTTTCTGATCCTCGGGGTCATGGCAACAGCAGAAAACGCTGCAAACCGCAGTTCTGAATTGACCTGCGGTATGCAGCGATCGCCAATACGGGGGGTCACAGGACCCCCTGGGCATTGGGCCAAGGTACCTGGTGAGTGATTTCAGCAGGTACCTTGTTCTGATCACCGCCTGCTGAGCAGCGGTGATCGGAAGTAATCAGGACGTACCAGTACGTCCTGTGTCCTTAAGGACTCGGACATCAGGGCATACCCATACATCCTATAGGATACATAGTGATTTTGGCCTGTGATGTGTTGTGCAACCAAGGATCACAGCAACAGAATGCTATGTTCCTGGGAGTTAAAATGAAAGGCTTCACATTGCGACCTGTAAGTTTCTTACAACCACAATCAGAAAGTGACAAGACATCCAGCAGGTTGGATTTTTTGTGACTGTCGGGTCATGCCCCCAATTACTTTTAATAGTTGCAATGTAGTATAGCGACGCTAGAATTTTTGACCGCACAATTAGGGACATTTATTAAGCTCTTTATGCCACTATATTGACATAAAAAAGTTGCAGATTATGGTGCACGGTAGCTACATTGTGGACTAGGCCTGTTCTGCTCCTCCACTAACTTACTACCTTCTCCTCTCAACAACCACCAACTACTCAACTTCCTACCACACTCATACCCCAGGCTATACATATATATATATATATAAGTGGTGCCAGCACTACCTAGAGGGGAATAAATGAAATACAACCTACCAGCCTGTTAATAGGAATTACAGCTAACACAGAAATACATTTTATAGGCATATACAAAAGTTTGAAGTGCCCACGACCATCACTGAGTGGGACACTGCAGAGGCACTCTTACATACACATTGTCATAAATGCAGGCACTCTTACATACACATTGTCATACATGCAGGCACTCTTACATACACATTGTCATACATGCAGGCACTCTTACATACACATTGTCATACATGCAGGCACTCCTACATACACATTGTCATACATGCAGGCACTCTTAAATACACATTGTCATACATGCAGGCACTCTTACATACACACTGTCATACATACACAGCCTCACACAATGTGGGCACTCTTACATACACACTTGTACACATGCAGGCACTCTTACCAGGGGCAGATTAAGTGCATCATAGGCCATGGGCTGTTGGCCCAAGTTGGGCCCTTTCCCTCCATTTTCCTCTCACCATACAGCCACGTCATAACATTCATTCATGAGTTCGTGTCACAGGACCAGAGTTTAGTCTGTGAAATAGTGCGGTAAGAGGGAGTGTATTTCACGGACTGAATGCGCTCATGTGACATTCACCATAATTGGAGTGCCCAAATGCTACTCTGACACATCTGCTTTTTTCTGTGTGTTAATTGACCTTTGGTGTGGATTTTAAAATCCACAGTATGTCAGTTGTTCGCACCTTCTGTAGAGATGTTTTCCCATAGACTTCAATGGGATTGCATACATAAACAGAAAATCCACACTAAAACCACCATAAAGAGCGAAGATTTATTTGTGGGGTTTTTGTGCAGATTTAGTGCAGAAAATCTGCAAGAAATCTGCACTAAAACTGCACAAAAACTATACATAAATCCTCACCATTTATTGTATTTTTGGTGGGGTTTTTTCTGTGTTTTTATGCATTTTTTGTTGTGGATTTTTGAGCATTTGTTCTGTTTATATTAATAACTCCATTAAAGTCTATGGGGAAAACTAGGTATGGAAATTGACCTGCATGTCAATTGCTCATACAATTCCACACCTTCTGTGGAGTGGTTTTCCCCTAAAAAAAAAATTTCATTCACTTTGCTTGTACTGTATTACGCAGTAGTTTTTCTGCACAAAATCTGAGCAGAAAAAACTAGCGGAAACCACATTGTCTGTAGCCACCCCAGATGACATACTCCACAGTATTTCATGGTAATTGTGCAGAGTTACCTAATGGAATCACTTTATCATTATCATTATCATTTAAGGCCTTGTTCAAATCTGCATTGAGCTTTTCTTTCTTCTGGTTAGTCAGAAAAAAAAATTAAAAAAGGGGGAAAAAGGAATTGTTATATGGATCCAACAATTGACAGATGCAAACGGAACATATTCTGTTTGTATGTGTCATTCATTTACCTAAAAAAAGAAAGCTCCATTCTGTCATGCTTCCATTATATTTGACGGAAAGAAAAGTCCTGCAGACAGGAGGTTTTTTCGCCTTCCTTTGGATTAATAATATCTGATCCAGGGAAAAAGTCTGACTTTTTCTTCCGCCATAAATAGCGTGTACATGACAGAGTGGAGCATAATGGATGCACTAAAGCACACATTCAAACAAATGGGCCATAAAACAGACACTTTTAAAAAAAAATTGTCTGTTCTTCTGACAAATCAAAAGAATGGAAAGTGAAATGCAAAACAGATGTGAACAAAGCCTCAGCTAGTATTCTTGTATCTGTCATTGCTGAATCCCACCAGCCATGGAGGGTGGGGGCCTGGAAGTGTGCTCACATGTCCTGCTTGAGCAAGCAAGGCTGACTGGTTGTTATGTTGTCTTCCCGGGCTGCATGACCCGGTTGAGCACTGTGTGCCTTACTGTTCTGGGAGTCACAGGCCTTGCACAGCAAAGCAGCAGGCAGGAAAGTTATCTGTGCTTTCATTGGATGGATTCCTCCTCACTGCCTGGTCTTGGCTTGGTCTCTGCACAGAACGCTGCACAACGCAGTGAGTTCTCTATCCCCTTTCTATTTGTTTGCAAGAACATGTAGACGCAATGGGCCTTAAAGAGACATAGGGCCCGGGGCTGTTGACTCTAAAACTCCTATTATGATCCTCCATTGTCTGTGTGGGGAGGGGGGTGGAGAGAGTCGACTTAGAGAATTGGGCCATATGCATTGGGACTTTAAGACCCTAGCAAAGCTAGTGTGTTCTAGATCCCGGCTCTGATATTTACTCTCCATGTTTGGAAGGCAGAAATAATTGATGAAGATCTTCTCTTCCACTTTGTTCTTGTGTCTCCATTATGAAGAGACAGACGATTCTGGATGGATATTATTCTACTTCACCATGAACTCGTATGTTCTGATTTTACTTAGAGAAAGTAAGACCAGTGAAATACAACCCTGAGCAGCACATGGCTCATCAGTGGAAATAAAACCAGGCACACAACGATATAAGGGGGAATAGAGAATTTTATTTCATTTATAATTTTATTAATGATGGGACAGATGATTTGGTGTAAATTCCAAATCAAAGTCAAGGATATGTTAGATCCGTTGACTTTTATTGATTCAGGGGAAGGCAAAAAAAAACCCTGTAGGGGGAAAAATTCCTTCCCGACTCTGCTTAGGGCAGTCAGACTATTTCCCTGGATCAGATATTATTAATCCAAAGGAAGGCGAAAAAACCTCACTGAGCCTCAGCCATCAGCTTCACATGAGGAAAAATTCCTTCCCGACTCCACGCATGGCAGTCAGATAAGTCCCAGAATCAATGACTAAATAATCTGTCCACATAAGGTTGGCCAAATTGTACTTTTAATTAGGGGAATGGCTGAATTGGGGGAAGGGCAACTGTGTTGATCCATAGGAAGGCGAGAAAAAACCCCTTTATGACATTTGCCAATCTGTCCTGATCTAAGGGGAAAAACACTTCTTCCTGACTGCAAATATGGCAGTGGGAATATAGTCCCTGGATCAAATGCCCGTACACATACTCACAGTCATCCAGCGTTGATCTGTGAGCTCCAGGACCAGTATACTCTCTCATCAAGTGTGTTCCAGATTTTGTTTTTCTTCAGCCCAGTGCCAATCGCAGGTCCAGTCTTGATATTTCTTTATGGTCTTCATGCTGTAGGATATATGACAGGATGAATCAGTACAGACACCACAAGATATGGTATAATATATAAAGACTGTGTGCTACATGTGAAGATAATGGATTTTACACAATCATTTAAGGCACCGAGAACACAACCATATTTTTGTTCCACGTTCGATCTGCATTTTTTGCAGGTCGCACGTGGACCCATTCATTTCTATGGAGCCTCAAAAAACGAGGACAGCACTTGATGTCACCCGTTTTATGTCCACATCAGTGTGGCTGTATGTCTGTCCACAAAAAAAAATAGAACATGTCCCATTCTTGTCCATTTTGCGGACAATATTAAGCATTTTTAAAGTAAGACGGGACGTGCAGAATGGGAAAATGCAGGACGCATACATCTGATATTCTTGTTTCGCGCATCGATGGTTTGTGGACCACAAAACACATACAGTTTTCTGCGTGAGGCCTAATGGTCATAAAACTGAAGCTTCATATTCGGAACACCTTAAATCTTGACTCATTAGGAAAATTATACAACTATATAGGAACACTACTTATTTCCAGCTATATACCTAGGTCCGTTCTTCTGTCCATCCATCGATCTTCACCAGGAGCTCAGGAGGACATCTTGCTCTGATGACATTAGAGCGGGTGGAGGGTTTACCGGGTGACAAATGAAAACCCTCTGAAAATGGCCTGATCTTTAGATGGTAAAGGTCCCTTCTTGGCTGCTGCTGCCTCCAATCTGTCCAGGTTGAATCGCCTGGCACGGCGTTGAGGTATAGATGGCTATAAGCAAATAAATAGATGAAAATGAGGATACGATCATCACAAGCTGTCACAGACCTGATATGAAGCTTCAGTGGTAGTATTATCACATATAATATGATCACCTTATGTACTCATCCTCCACTATGATAAGATATAGTCTTTCTGGAGGAGTATAAAGCATCTGAAATAGCATATTAGGGTAGTAGCCTACACTCCTTACAGAGGTCTACCTCCAACCAGCTCCACTTTAACAAGTATTTATTATAATTACAATTATGGCTTCTTCAAAGGCATGGACTAGTGAAATCAGAATTAATAGATAAATAGAATAAGTACTTGGAGGTGTCAGATCTGCCTGAGCTCTTTCCTCTCTATGGCATGCATATACCCTACTATGACATATGCACAGAAGATATCTCTTGAGAGAACCTCTTTAAGAGCTTCATAAAGAATAATTGAAAATCATGGAGGATATATGTTTCAGAACAGGTCCTCAAGCACGGTCCAGAACCTGACATTTTAATTCAGTAGTGTTTGTCCTCCGCTACACCCTCTTGTGGGTTGTGGTGCTCTTCTCCACTAAGTCATACATAAAAGCTCTGTGTGGTGACATGCATTCCTGGATTTGGAGTTCAGTGGCCCAGTCACCAAACTACCATGTCCTGTGATGGCTATGCCCCCCTCTTTAGCACCTGCCAACATTGAGAATCATATACAGTATTTAAAGTGTATCTAGAGCAGGGTAGATCTTCTCTTTATTTACTTACTACAGGGATGTGTGGTGGGGGCATCCGAAGGGCTTCCACTGAGACCCAGTCAATATGCTGGAAGAAATGATGGCCTCGGATGTTCCGGTGGACTCCTAAGCGCTTGGCAGGATCTCTCTGGAGGAGCTAAAAATGAGGAATGTACTTATAACCTAGTCACTATTTTGACGTCTGAACACAAGGACCAATCAGACTCCAGATCTTATATTTTTAGAGGCTAGCTGGGAAATGAAATCTGAAATCTGATTGGTGTCTATGGGCGACTTCTCCACTTTTCTTTTGCACCAGTTTTGATATATTTTGCCTAATGTTTATTCTGTCTGAATGCTGGACTCGGGCTGTAGTGTCAGCAATGGGAGATTTTAGAAGTCTGTGGCTGCTTGTTACATAAACTCAAAGGGGTGGACTAAGTGTGTAGACATGTCCTCAGTACATTAACTACCAGGCTCTTACTTTAAAGGGAAACTCTTATTCCAATTATCCATTAGGCCCAATGTCACCACTGGAGAACGACTATAATGTTTGCCACCATGCTGGTAAAAATGGCAGCCCCTGCTGCTCCTATGTAACCAGGCTCCAGGGCAGTCTTTGGGACTCTTGGGAGACATTGTTCTATTGCGAAGTTTGTGCTGGAGAAGTTATGGCTCCTTGGGGTGACTATTTGGCATCCTCTCTGGTGGAGACCAGTATTGTCACCTTGTATACTACAGAAGTGCTGGTTGTGTATTGCTATCCTGCTAGCAGGACCTCTGAGGGGCGACCCCTCCTGAACACTACTGTGGTGACTATTAGTGAAGGAGATCATGGTGCACTATGGGGCATTGTAGGGGGAGATGTCTTCTATCACAGGTTGTCATGTAACATTGTATACAGTACAGTAGTGTCATGTAGGAACATACTGACCTCTTTAATGATGTTTCCAGCGCCGGAGCCTGTTGTGTCAAACAGTGCAGGATGGTAAGTGCACTGACTGGTAATCATTTCATTTAAGATGACACCAAATGAATACCAGTCCACTCCGACACCATAGTCCTCCTCAGCCAGCATCTGCCAGAAAGGAGAGAAGAGTGACTACATGGCTTATACTATAAACCCGCACTGCAGGTGCTCAGGCTGTGGCCATTGCCGTCATAGCTGTAGTATTGGGTCACACAAGGTGTTTAGCTCAATGAGGACAAGATGTTCTGCCTCCATGCAGCTGCAGATAAACTGTAACCACAAAGTCATCTGCTGCTGTAGGGACAGACGTTGCCTTGTAGCCCTTATGTTTCTGATAAATGGCTTCCATATGGAGGTGACAGAAGGAACCTCACTCTTATAGGCTCAGTGTGACCAAATGCTACATGGTGGTTCATTCATTGGAACTGGTGCATTTTACTGCCATGTTACACCTAGTATTACACCTCATACAAAAAATACAGAAACCATTATTTTTAAAATTGGTGGGAAGAGGAGGCATTCATCAATACATAATGATAAGAAAATAAATGATTAACTCCTTAAGGACACATGACGTATGGGTATGTCATGTGTCCAGTCCCTAAAGATGGCGCCCGCTCCTGGCCGCTGCGGGCACCATCGCTGCGGGGGTCCGGCTGATTCCTGTAGCTGACCCCCGCAGCTGATGATCGTGGTTGGCAGCGCTGCCGACCGCGATCATTTAACCCGCAGATGCCGTGATCAATCCTGATCACGGCATCTGCATCGCGCTAAACCGAAAGTAGAACTTCGGCAGCGCTCCGGCTCCCTAGTGGTGATCGGGAGAATCGGAGCGCTGTAAGGGATAGCCTCAAGCCTTTCATTCAGCTTGAGGCTATCACGTACTATTTCCTATGGAGCCCTTGTTAGCAATAGGGCTTCATAGGAAAGTAGTAAATGCTCATAAACTCCAATACAAGTGTATTGGAGTTTATCATAGAAGCAATCAGGTAACTGATTTATATAGGTCCCTATGGGATCTATATAAAAGTGTAAAAAAATTAAAAAATAAAAAAATAAAAAATAAATAAAAAACCTAAAAATTTAAATCACCCCCTTTCCCCAAAATTAAACTAAAATAATAAAAAATAAAAATACACATCATGGGTGTCGCAATGTGTGAAAACGCCCATAGTATAAAAATATAAAAATATATTTCCCATACGGTAAATAGAAAACGGAAAAAGCGCCCAAATGGCCGATTTGCCGCTTTTGGACGCTTCATTTCCTCAAAAATTAAATAAAAGCGATCAAAAAGTCCTACACACCCCATAATGGTATCAACTAAAAGTTAAGATCGCCCCGCAAAAAATAAGCCCCCATACAACGCCATACACTTATATACAAATACGTTATAGCGGTCAAAACATGGCGACATGGCCACTTTTGAATTTTTTTTCACTATCAAAACGCAAGAAAAGCTATACATATTGGGTATCGCCGGATTCGTACTGACCTGTAGAATAAAACTAAATGGTCAGTTGTATCGCAAATCAAACGTCGTAATTTAGAAACCCGGAAAACTGTGGTGAAATTGCTTTTTTTTTGCAATTTCACCCCATTTGGAATTTTTTTACCGCTTCCCACTACACCGTATGCATTATTAAATGATGGCGTTGGAAAGTACAACTTGTCCCGCAAAAAATAAGCCCTCATATGGCCATGTGAACGGAAAAATAAAAAAGTTATGGCTCTTGGAAGGCATAGAGCGCAAAACGAAAACGCAAAAATGTAAAAACCCTGTGTCCTTAAGGGGTTAATAATAAGGAGAATTACCATCATTCAAGGGATTTCTTGGTTCAGAATATTCACTCTCGACATCCCCACCAATCAGCTATATGAAAGGGCCGCGGCACTACCTGCAGGTTATTGCAGCCTTGTCCTGTTCACATCAATGGGAAGAAGCTGCAGTAGCCCTTCATCAAGTGGATGGCGTGCAGTAATCAATGAGGAGGCTGTAGAGCTCACACCATCAATGCGGACCCTTCAAACAGGTAATAGTTGGGGGTGCCAAGAGTCGGACCTCCACCAATCTGATGTTGATGGACAATCCTGAGGATATGTGACCAATATTCCAAACCTGGAAAAGCACTTTAATACAAATGGAATGGTGGAAATGAGGAAACTCCCTTTTTCTCACCTCAGGAGCCACATAGCCTTTTGTCCCAGCATATTCAGTGGCTGTGCGGTCTCCAAGCATGTTCTCAAGTGCGAGACCGAAATCCGTGATCTTAATATGGCCCGTCTCAGCCACCAGGATGTTCTCGGGCTTGAGGTCTCTGTGGACGATTCCCTTCGAATGGAGAAATTGGATCCCACACACGAGCTCAGCAGCATAGAATCTGTCAGAAAAGTAAGGATAACACAGAAGACTCTTAGACATTCTTACCATTCAGTAAAACAAGAGGCAAAAAATATATCTAATTACTGTCAACTGAGGAGGCATTTTCTTATTGCCAAGGCTACATGGTGGCTTAAAATCCCTCACCCCATTAAGCAGCTCTGCTATTGGAGGAAACCAGTTCTAGTCACATTCTAGGACAGGTTGCTTGTGACCATTGACCATTCCCGGAGAACC
Source organism: Bufotes viridis (assembly GCA_033119425.1). Classification (NCBI taxonomy): domain Eukaryota; kingdom Metazoa; phylum Chordata; class Amphibia; order Anura; family Bufonidae; genus Bufotes; species Bufotes viridis. The sequence goes on from CM065590.1 coordinate 232,491,409, forward strand.
CCTTTAATGCCTGGGAATGTGACTAAGGCTTCTTCACATCACACTGCGGAGATCTGTTCTCCTGTATGTCTTTTAATATCACATGGAGGATCAAAGCACAAGGAAGAGGGGGAACATTCCCTAACATTTCCTGAGGAACATTTCTTCAGTCCTTCTTTGGTTGAGAAGAGACGGGGAAGCAGATCTCATCAGTGTGATGTACATGAGACAGGACGCTGTATCTAATATTTCATGGCATCTTTTGACCGTTTAGCTGAGGTTTTGTATGCAGCCTTACCTTGCACTGGGGATGTCAAGCCGCCCCTTCATCTGCAAAAATTGATCAAAGTCCCCGCAGCTCATGTATTCCAGCCCAAGTAGAACAAGCATCTGTGACATAGAAGACGCCATTACCGAACCATCAGATCACATTTACACATTTACTGTACAGAATATAGCTAGTGGCTTTTGAAATCCTTGAAGAAATATTCAAGTTTCATTAAGTAACGGTTATTCTTTGTATATAGTGAAAAATGTTACAGTTTTACGATCTTTCTGTATCAGGTTGTCAGTTATTATTATCTCTACAGAACTGATAACTGTTCTCTAGTGATCCAAGTGTCCGTGTGTCCATGACATGGCGAGGAGAAACAATGAAGGATCCTATTAAAGAGATCTTACAAACTGTGACGACTTGATGCAAAAAGTTTTTTTGGATTACAAGGGAACCTTTTCTCCCTTAGGCCCCATCAAACTGCGCATCTGCTAAACACGGACACCTGTCCTTCCACGTGCTTCTAAATCCGTGCAGCCATGCTCCAAAAGATAGGACATGTCCCCTCTTTAGCCGCATCTTGCGGATCATGGACCCTTTGAAGTTAGTGAGAATGCTTCTCCAAGCAGGGAGCACACAGCCCTAGGAGTTTTAATGGAGTTTTAAATAGAGCCTTGGTCACAAAGGCAAACTACCTCTTCATTCACATGAAGGGGACTCAGGGACCCCTGTTTTTCTGATCACTGGGGGCCCCCTGCAATCCTACCAGACCCATTCGCTCTGACATGGATAGTCATTCTGTCAGGTGTTACTGCTGCTGCCCCTTTTTCTGCTGATTGGGTTACAAGTGGAGACATTTGATAAAAGTGAAGTTGTCAGTAGTTTACCTTGGTCTGAAATGCAAAGTCTGCGTGGACAAGGAAGGGGCTCCCAGATGCCAGCTGTAACACTCGGTGCTCCACCAACACATCCGCCTCATCGCAGTCGGCAAGCATGGCTCTCTTGCTGATGATCTTCACAGCATACTTCTGATGGTTAGAAGAGTCCTCAGCCAAGACGACCTTTCCATAACTTCCCTGCCCGAGCACATGATGGAATACTAATCTTTCCCTGATGTTCCCGGAGGTTGTGCTTCTAGAGCAGGTTGGCCGAACACCACTGTCCTCGACTGGGGGGGGAATAATAGAAAAACATGAGAAGACATTTAATGGGATATTCCTATCTGAAGCATTAATACCACATTGATTGTCTTGGCCCTTTCTGTTACTCTCATAGACAATTGGTGGCCAACAGTAATGAATCTGCATAGCCGAGTACAGAGCTTGGCTATCTCCAGCAGTCCCATAGACTTGGATTGGTGATAGGTGAGGAACTATATTATTCTATTTAATAAAATCTAGCACCTTTAAATAAATATAGACTCAGACCAGACTCCAAATAAATGCAGAAAACAGACCCTCTAAATAAATTCAGACCCCAGACCAAGTGCCTTAACCCCTCAAAAGGGTTGTCTCATGTCAGTAAATGGCATTTATCATGTAGAGAAAGTTAATACAAGACACTTACTAATGTATGGTGATTCCTGGCTGGATTCAGTTTTCCATCACATTATACACTGCTCGTTTCCATGGTTATGACCATCCTGCAATCCAGTACAGGTGACCATGCTTGAGCACTAAAGGAAAAACTGCTGGCCTATGCGCACTCCTACAGTCCCAGCCACCAGAAAGGCAGGCCCTTTTTCCTATAGTGTACGAGCATGGCCACCTCTGCTGGATTGCAGGGTGGTCATAACCCCTGGATACAAGCAGTTAACATTACAGCGTTCATTATAAAAACAGAAACATTTCTTCGCATCAACATTTTCTGACACCCACAACTTTTTTATATTTCAGAGCTGTATGAGGGCTTTTTTTTTGTTATCTGTAGATTTTATTGGTAGATTTTGTGGGTACATACAACTTTTTGGTCACTATTTAATTGTTTTGGAGTAGCACAAGGTGAAACAAAATGGAGAATTGGGAGTTTTTATTTTTTCTTGTTATAACATTCACCTCGTTTGAAAAATATTTCAATATTTTATTACTCCAGACATTTTCTGATGCAGCGATGCCGGTTATGTTTATTTTTTTATTTATGTATTTTTAAATATAAAATTGAAAATGGGGAAAACTTTAATTTTTTACATTTTCAGTTTTTTTTAAAACTTTTTTATAAATGTGATTTTTAGCCCCCCTGGGGGAATTGGACATGTGATCTTCTGATCCCTCGTCCCATAGACTGTAATAGAAAACTATTGCAGTCTACAGGATTTTCAGAGTCTGACAGTTAGGCCCTGTGTTAAGCATGCAGCAAGCTCCCTCGGGAGCCAGTGTAGAGGATGGCAGTGGTAGTGGCACTGATGAGGTGTTGTGTGTCACGGTGTCCGACCGATGGCTGCAGTTCTGCACTTAGATGGGACTGGCATGACTTGTACTGGACGGCAGGCAGCTAGCCTTGAAAGTCCTGGGAACTTTTACAAGGTCCTAGGCTGTCATGGCAACTGATTAGAAAATAATCAAGTGAAGAGTTATGATGATTATCACAATGGCATGTGAGAGCCAAATGTGCCTAATTATTTATGATCTATAAATGAATATGACAAGTAATGGTGGACCAACCCCTTTAACCCTTTCTGACATTTGACATACATATACCATATGACACATTTCGCAGGGGAGTATATAGGGCAGACGCCATACATAGTGGGTGTCAAATGTTTAATAAAAAGTTTCAGAACATTAAATATTATATTTTAAACACCAAAAAAAAACAGCTTTCACATTTATCATATGAAAATGCAAACAACATCCATAACTGGTATCACCATGTCTGTACACTTCCAACCTATTAAAATATCTCATGCAGTGAAAACATAAAAAAATACATAATATGAGAAATGCTGCTTTTTGGTCACTTCACCTCCCAAAAAATAGAAGAAAAAGTGGTCAAAAAGTTGTATGTTTGGTAGCAATAAAAATTAAAACACAAAAGGTCGGTCAATTGAATACAAAAGTTCTGGGTTTTAGAATATTTTATTTTACACATGTAGTAAACACATATATTTAGTATCACCATGACTGTAATGACCGGCCGGATACAGATAACATCATTTTTACAGTGAACACCATAAAAACAAAAACTTTGTAAACTTGCATACCAGACCCCTGAATACAAATCCCGGAGTAAACACATGCCCCATAATACATATAGACCCCAAACCACCTAAATAAGTACAATTTTGAAAGCTGCTGCAGAACAGCATTACACAGCTCAGATGCTGTAGACCTTCTCCCAGTCCATTACTGGGGGGCTCTTTCCCACTTACATATTCAGGTCAGTATTTGTGAGACTAAACCCAGAGAAGAACCTACACACAGAGGAAGGATCATGGAAACCTCTGCATTTCTTATGTGCTTTCTGTTCTTGGATTTGAACAAACATACTTATGTGAAGGTGTCCTAAAGAAAGAAGTTCTGCAGCAGCTGCAGGGTGTATCACAGGGAGTAATGCACTTCCTAGAATACATTATTAAGAATATTAGAGGTCACCTTGGAGGTCAGTGATGTGTAGACATGGGCTCGGCATGTGGCCTTCTACATTTCTATGGACATGGAGCTCCTGACCACTTCTAATCATTTCCATTAGGGGCACATTGCTCCATGTATAAGGATCACTCCTGTGCATGCAGGGTTGTTACAGTGTGTACTGTACACACTATAGGCTGCTGTATATGACAGCCTGTATTCTGTCCATGCACAGGCTCTGCTTACAACTCATACAAGACACTATCGGGAGGATTAGAAATAAGTCTCATAATAACATGAAATACTTAAAGGGGTTATCCAAGTTATATTTATTGATGACCTATCCTCAGGATAGGTCATCAATATCAGATCGGCGGGGGTCCGACACCCGGCACCCCCGCCGATCAGCTGTTTGAAGAGAAGGCGAGCACCGTGCCAGAGCTGCCTCCTCGTCATTGTTTACATGCTGGCCGTTGCATCTGCAGCGGTGAGCATGTGTAATTACACCCAAGCCGCTCCATTCATTTCAATGGGACGGCTCTACTGTGTACGATGTAATTCACACTTCACTGCCCAGGCCCTGTATCTAAATACCCTGACCAAGACAGAATGGCTTGTTGTCGCTCCCAAGGAACTGAGCTCCCAGGGTATTTGGCGGCTAGCACCCCTCCCCCACCTCTAGTAACCCCCCAGCTGTCAATGTGGAACCCCCTTCCTTCTGCTTGTCTCAGGTCTCAGCGCTACAGATCAGATTGATGCAAAGTTATAACAATGTGTCCAGGATGTATAACTTCTGTATTTCTGTATGTGTGCATCTACCTAAGACTCTCTGGTCCTCCTGCTGGTCTTCTGTCTTCACGGCGTTGTCCTCTTTCTTGATCAGTGACTTCTTTGCTCCTTTTGAAGAGATAAGAATGAGTTTTCTCTTCTTGGCACATTTGGGCTCTGTAGTCACATCTTCTTTCACTTGAATGAGCTGATCCTTAGGAGACATCTTCTTGGAGGAGCTGGATGTTCTTCTCTTCTTCCTCTTCTTGCTCCTCTTGGGTGTCTCCTTCTCTTCATCCGCTGAGGTCAGGATGGTCCGTCTCTTCTTCCCTCCTTTCCTCCTGATGAGAGTCTCCTCTTCTTTCTCCATCACGTTCTGCTCATCAGCCGATGAGTCAGAAATTCCTCTTCTTTTCTTCGCTCCTCTCCTCTTCACAACAATCTCCTCTTCCTCCGAATCCATTGCAGCGCTTTCCATCCGGTCAGCAGATATGTCCTCCGTCGCCAGTCAACTCTAACTGCCACTTCCAACTGCCACCTACCATTCAGACACGGGCACCACAGTTGCCCTGGTTACATGGTTGTGATGTGAGCAGGAACTGACCAATAGCGTTCAGCCATTTCTGCCATCTTTATATATATATATATATATATATGTATGTATATATATATATATATATATATATATATTGAAAATACATCTCTTCTATGAAATGTAATGGATTTAAGTTTCCATTTTACTGTGATTTTTAGGGAGCTCATTGGAAACTTAGCAAATAAAATGTGCTGCAAAGGGGGAGCAATAATCTGCATTATAAAGATGGCAGGAGAAACGTGTCAAATTTATTAAATAATCTGTCTTAAGATAAATCTCTGTATTATGCTGTTCTTCTGTTATTCCTCCTGGAAATCTATGAACAAATTGACAACCAAGTGTTACTATTCCTCTTGAAAGGGTTGCGTCCCTATACAGTTTTATAGTGTGGACAAGGGCAATAGTAAGAACAGTTGTTAATTAGGCTGGAGCTACTCAGAAACTTTTTGTAGAACTACTGATTAATTTTGTTACATGTTAAATCTAATTACTTAAAGGGGTATTTCTACCTGAGACATTGATGACATATCGCTAGGACCCACTTTTGTCTCTAGAATGGGACCTCCAAGTGAACAGAGAACAGCATAGGTCACCCTCTGTTCACCACTATGGGAGTTAAAAAGTGGAAGAATAGTAGAGTGTTGGATCGGTTACTTCTGACAGTCTCATATATTTTAGCCCACTTGCTATTTTCGGAACTCCCATGTCATTGAATGGATAGCACTTCACAATTTGCATGGCGTGCTGTCCTTCAATTTGGTGGCCAAGTGGCCAGACAAGATCGGATGTCAGAGGTGGGACCCATACCTATCAGTTGGGTTCAAGTCTGGCTGAACCACTTAAGGACATTCACAGAGTTGTCCCTAAACTAATCCTATGCTGTCTTGGCTGTGTGCCAGTGGCATAGGGATCTCCATATCAGCCATAGCAATGGCTATGGGGTCCTACGCCACTGGGGGCCCGGGCCGCCAGCTAAGGATTTAGGGCCGGCGCCACCTCCTAGCTAATTTATTCACTGCACTTGCCTCTGTGAAATTTAAGAGAAGCGCCGTAATCTCGCACAGGCGCACTGGCAGAGGCATCGAAGTGCATATGCGCCGTCTTCCTGGCCTCTGCCAATGCGCCTGTGAGAGATTACAGCGCTTCTCTTAAATTACACAGAGGCAAGTGCAGTAAATAAATTAGCTAGGAGGCAGCCCTGGGCAGGGCGGAGATCTGTGGGTGACACTGATGGGGGAATTTGTGGGTGACACTGATGGGTGAATCTGTGGGTGACACCGATGGTGGAATCTGTGGGTGACACTGATGGGGGAATCTGTGGGTGACACTGATGGGGAAATCTGTGGGTGACACTGATGGTGAGGGGTGTGGGGATGTTGGGAGGTCCTGGAGGGGTGTTTGGGTGAGAGGTCCGATAGGTATGTGTGGGTGGAGATCCGGGAGGGGGGGCCCATAAAAAATGTTTGCTATGGGGCCCAGTCATTTCTAGCTACGCCCCTGCTGTGTGCTTATGGTCATTGTCTTGTCCTACAGAGGGATCTGGATAGATTGGAGGCTTGGGCAGATGAGTGGCAGATGAGGTTTAACACTGACAAATGTAAAGTTATGCACATGGGAAGGAATAATGCAAGTCACCCGTACATACTTAATGGTAAAACACTCGGTAACACTGACATGGAAAAGGATCTAGGAATTTTAATAAACAGCAAAGTAAGCTGCAAAAACCAGTGTCAGGCAGCTGCCGCCAAGGCCAATAAGATAATGGGTTGCATCAATAGGGGCATAGACGCCCGTGATGAGTACACACACATGGAGTACTGTAGTAGTTCTGGGCTCCTGTGAACAAAGCAGACATAGCAGAGCTGGATAGGGTTCAGAGGAGGGCAACTAAAGTAATAACTGGAATGGGGCAACTACAGTACCCTGAAAGATTATCAAAATTAGGGTTATTTACTTTAGAAAAAGGACGACTGAGGGGAGATCTAATAACTATGTATAAATATATCAGGGGTCAGTACAGAGATCTCTCCCATCATCTATTTATCCCCAGGACTGTGACTGTGACGAGGGGATATCCTCTGCGTTTGGAGGATAAAAGGTTTGTACACAAACATAGAAAAGGATTCTTCACGGTAAGAGCAGTGAGACTATGGAACTCTCTGCCTGAGGGGGTGGTGATGGTGAGTACATAAAGGAATTCAAGAGGAGACTGGATGCATTTCTGGAGTGTAATAATATTACAGGCTATAGCTACTAGAGAGGGGTTGTTGATCCAGGGAGTTATTCTTTTTGCCTGATTGGAGTCGGGAAGGATTTTTTTACTCCCCTTAAGTGGGGAAAATTGGCTTCTACCTCACAGTTTTTTTTTTGCCTTCCTCTGGATCAACTTGTAGGAAACAGGCCGAACTGGATGGACAGATGTCTTTTTTCGACCTTATGTACTATGTTACTATGTTACTATGTCTTATTGGAAGGTGAATCTTTGGCCCAGTCTGAGGTACAGAGCACTCTGGATTGAGGTTTTTATTAAAGGGGTTGTCTCTTTTCATCAAGTGGCATTTATCAAGTTAATACAAAGCACTTACTAATGTATTGTGATATACATCTGCTCATTTCTATGGTTGTGATCACCCTGCAATCCATCAGTGGTGGTCGTGCTTGCACACTATAGGAAAAAGCTTCAGCCTCTCTGGTGGCCGGGACCATGGGATCTCAAATAGGCTATTTTTTTTTTCCTATAGTGTGCAAGCACTGCCACCACTGATGGACTGCAGGGTGGCCGTAAGCCCTGGATATGAACAGTGTATAATGTGATAGAAAAATAAATCAGGCTAACAAAGGAGACAATATGGACAATCACAATACATTAGTAAGTGGCTTGTATTAACTTCCTCTACAAAATAAATGCTATATGCTGAAGTGACACAACCCTTTTAGGAACATCTCTGTACTTTGCTCCATTTAGCTTTCCCTCAACTTTGGAAAGTCTCATTGTCCCAGCCACTGGAAAATACTCCCTTCCAAAAAAGTCCAAACTTCATTTTATCAGATCAGAGAATCTTGTTTCTCATAGTATGAAAGTCCTTTAGTTGCTTTCATGTGTCTTTTAATGAGGAGAGGCTTCTCTCTGGCCACCCTGCCATCAATCCCAGATTGGTGGATTGATGGTTGACCTTCTAGAAGTTTTTCCCATCTGCGCACTGAATATTTTTAGCCAGTTTTGGACTGTGGTGCCAAGGCCCCACCAGTAGAAGAGACTCTAGGGGCTCACCTTATAGTTTCATGCAAATATTGACATTTAAAGGAGTTTTACGATTTGCATCAACATCCTTTAGAATAAGTCTTTATATAGGTTGCTGTAGTGTAATAGTGCACATAACCGGTGCAGCTAATCACTGGCCTTGGTGCTGTACGGTAAACAGGCGTGTCACTGCTGCAGCTAAAACATTATGGGACACATTTATTAAGTCCCGCATTTTAGACACCGGTCTTAATAAACCCCATAGCTGGCGGTGGCGAAGAGGCGCCAGCGTCTTCATAACGTGGACAGATCCTCAGCTTCCTGCCCACACCACAACCACTTTCTTAGACCTGGCGTGAGCAGGGAGAAGTCACAGACTGCTGTGCCTCAATCTGCACCTGAAATACGCATAAAAAGGCATATTCAAGCTTAGTAATGACCCACTATGTCCCAGCTGCAGCATGGCGGAGAGGAGACAGCAGTGGTGCTGGATCAAATAGTGGTCAGAAAAGTGAATTTAAGTGTTTTTGTTTTTCATTTTAATTTTAACAGCCTTCCTGTAGTTTGCCCTTAAAAATTTGAACTTAGGCACCCACTTTCAAGCTCAATACTTAGATACAGTAACAGAACCAAGCTGTGTGTATATAGATACCGTAACAGAACCAAGCTGTGTGTAGAGATATGGTAACAGAACCAAGCTATGTGTATAGATATGGTAACAAAACTAACCTGTGTGTATATAGATACAGCAAAAGAACCAAGCTGTGTGTATATAGAGACCATAACAGAACCAAGCTGTGTGTATAGATACAGTAACAGAACCAAGCTGTGTGTATATAGAGACCATAACAGAACCAAGCTGTGTGTATAGATACAGTAACAGAACCAAGCTGTGTGTATATAGAGACCATAACAGAACCAAGCTGTGTGTATAGATACAGTAACAGAACCAAGCTATGTGTATAGATATGGTAACAGAACCAACCTGTGTGTATAGATACAGTAACAGAACCACACTGCGTGTATAGATACAGTAACAGAACCACGCTATGTGTAAAGATACAGTAACAGAACCAAGCTGTGTGTAAAGATACAGTAACAGAACCAAGCTATGTGTAAAGATACAGTAACAGAACCAAGCTGTGTGTATAGATACAGTAAAAGAACCAAGCTGTGTATATAGATACAGGTACAGAACCAAGCTGTGTGTATAGATACAGTAACAGAACTAAGCTGCGTGCATAAATACAGTAACAGAACCAACCTGTGTGTATAGATACAGTACCAGAACCAAGCTATGTGTATAGATACAGTAACGGAACCAAGCTGTGTATAGATACAGTAACAGAACCAAGCTGTGTATAGATACAGTAACAGAACCAAGCTGTCTGTATAAATACAGTAACAGAACCAAGCGGTGTGTATAGATACAGTAACATAACCAGACTGTGTGTATAGATACAGTTACAGAACCAAGCTATGTATATAGATACAGTAACAGAACCAAGCTGTGTGTATAGATACAGTACCAGAACCAAGCTGTGTGTATAGATGCAGTAACAGAACCAGACTGTGTGTATAGATACAGTAACAGAACCAAGCTATGTATATGGATACAGTAACAGAACCAAGCTGTGTGTATAGATACAGTAACAGAACCAACCAGTGTGTATAGATACAGTAACAGAACCAAGCTGTATTTATAGATATATTAACAGAACCAAGCTATGTACAGATGTAGCAGGGTTAGCACTCCCTCTGTTAACTCAAATTTCTTAACTCATTTTATTATCTTGAGAAAAAAGCCATTAAAAAGCAATTGAAGGTGTTTGCTTAGATTAGATAACCAAACTCAGAAATCTCAGAAAAAAGGAGTGCTAACCATGCTGCATCTGTATATAGATACAGTAACAGAACCAAGCTGTGTATATAGATACAGTAACAGAACCAAGCTATGTATATAGATACAGTAACAGAACCAAGCTGTGTATATAGATACAGTAACAGAACCATGCAACATTTTGCATTCTAAGTTTATTCTAGACATAATACTAGTAAGCAGTATCTTGTGATTGTAGTCTTTTTATTTAGTTGTTTACAAGGAGGAATAGTATGTGTAAGATTATTTGAATATGAATCGGGATCTGTCAGTTATGCCAGCTTTTGGCTGGACAAAGAATGATTTTTTTTTTTTCTCTGACCAAAAGCCAGCATAGAGGACGGATACAGTGAATTCCAGCAGTCTTTTCCTGGACAGACTGCCAGAGTTCAAAACGCAGTTGTGAACGCAGCCGTATGGCTACTCTGTACCCTGGGCTGTGTGAAAACTGTAGACCCCACCTATGTAACATATAGACATGGTAACAGAACTATGCTTTCTTCAGAAACACAATATACGTACATTTTACATGTGAATATATATATATATATATATATATATATATATATATGTATATATATACAGTGTGCATGTGACTGAGTAGATATATATACAGTGTGACTATATAGATATATATGCAGTGTATGTTTGAGTATATAAATATATCTACAGTGAATGTGTAAGTATATAGATACCGTATATATACAGTGTCTGAGTATATAGATATACTGTATCTACAGTGGAAATGTGAGTATATAGATATATTTACAGTGGACATGTAAGTATATAGATATGTACAGTGTTTAAGTATGTAGATATATGTACAGTGTGTGTATATAGATATATATACAGTGGTTCGTGTGTGTAGATATATTTACAGTGTGTGTCTCTATAGATATATACAGTGTATGTGTGAGCATATAGATATACGGTATCTACAGTGGAAATGTGAGTACATAGATATATTTACAGTGGACGTGTGAGTATATAGATATATGTACAGTGTGTAAGTATGTAGATATATGTACAGTGTGTGTATATGGATATATATACAGTGGTGTGTGTGAGTGTGTAGATATATGTACAGTGTGTGTATAGATATATAGATACAGTGTATGTGTGAGTATATAGATATATGTACAGTGGACATGTGAGTATATAGATATATGTTCAGTGTGTGTAAAGAAATGTATGAAGGCCGATTTATTAGCCTGTATTTGTAAGAGGGGTGTCAGTAGCACATTTATACCTGGCAGGCGCCTCCCTTGGGTGTGACGACGGTGTTGCGTAGTTGTGTGCAGTCTGAGCCATCTGATGCAGCACATGGGCTGAATCAGCAGCTTCCGTACCCAGTCGGCGTTCAGGAACCCAGCTGAGGTCCTTCTGGTCGAGTGAGGGTTTGCTGCAAGCTCGTGCAGCATCGTCCTGTTACAGTCCGGCCGGTATTGTGTCGGCTCCTTTGGTGAGGAGGAGCAGCATCGCACCGGAGCGATCTACCTGGTAGCCCACATTTGCCCCCACACGCGGCAGTACGGTTAGGCAGCAGGGGTCAGCGTGACTCTGTCTCGCTTTCTTGCAGGTTTCTATGTCCTGCATGGGCCGCCGTGCTTCGCGAGGGGAGGGGAGGGGGGTATGGTAGGATACGTGCCATTGCTACAATGATGTTTTACCGATTCATGCCAGCGGCACACGGATAGTAGCACCAGCTGCATTTTTGTATTTAGCGGCATGGACCTTGGTTGCGCCATGGGCACACCGCCGTGGTCCGTGCCGCCCCCTTTTGGGGGGGGGTGTTAGTGGGTGAATATGTCATTAGTTTGTCTGTGTATATCTGCATGTCTTTCTTGTCTGCTTTCACTTTCTTGCTCGCCAGTAAACCTCTCTGCGTTTGTCAGTAATGACGCCCCCTGCCGTGCTGAATACAGGTTCAGACAAAACGCTGGCCGCCAGGCAGGCCAGCACCTCCAAGGCATAAAAGGCTAGCTCTGGCCACGTGGACAATTTGGAGACCCAGAAGTTGAATGGGGCCAAACCATCAGTTAGTACGTGGAGGGGTGTGCACACGTACTGTTCAACCATGTTATTGAAATGCTGCCTCCTGCTAACATGTTCCGTATCAGGTGGTGGTGCAGTTAGCTGTGGCGTGGTGACAAAACTTTTCCACATTTCTGCCATGCTAACCCTGCCCTCAGAGGAGCTGGCCGTGACACAGCTGCGTTGGCGACCTCCTGCTCCTCCTCTGCCTTCGCCTCGGGCTTCCACTTGTTCCCCTGTGACATTTGGGAATGCTCTCAGGAGCGCGTCTACCAGCGTGCGCTTGTACTCGCGCATCTTCCTATCACGATCCAGTGCAGGAAGTATGGTGGGCACATTGTCTTTGAACCAGGGATCCAGCAGGGTAGCAACCCAATAGTCCGCACACGTTAAAATGTGGGCAACTCTGCTGTCGTTGCGCAGGCACTGCAGCATGTAGTCGCTCATGTGTGCCAGGCTGCCCAGAGGTAAGGACAAGCTGTCCTCTGTCATCGTCCTCCGTATCCCCCCAGCCACGCACCAGTGATGGGCCTGAGCTGTGTTGGGTGCCACCCCGCTGTGAACCTGCTTCATCCTCATCCTCCTTCACCTCCTCCTCATCCTTCTCGTCCTCCAGTAGTGGGCCCTGGCTGGCCACATTTGTACCTGGCCTCTGCTGTTGCAAAAAACCTCCCTCTGAGGCACCTCTAACAGACTGGTCTGAAAGTGCTAAAAATGACCCCTCATCCTCCTCCTCCTGGGCCACCTCCTCTTCCATCATCGCCCTAAGTGTTTTTTAAAGGAGACATAGAAGTGGTATTGTAACGCTGATAATGGCGTCATCGCCACTGGCCATGTTGGTGGAGTACAAGAAACAGCGCAACAGGGCACACAGGTCTCGCATGGAGGCCCAGTAATTGGTGGTGAAGTGGTGCTGTTCCGCAGTGCGACTGACCCGTGCGTGCTGCAGCTGAAACTCCACTATGGCCTGCTGCTACTCGCACAGTCTCTCCAGCATGTGCAAGGTGGAGTTCCACCTGGTGGGCATGTCGCATATGAGGCGGTGAGCGGGAAGGCCGAAGTTACGCTGTAGCACAGACAGGCGAGCAGCGGCAGGATGTGAACGCCGCAAGCACGCACAGACGGCCCGCACTTTATGCAGCAGCATATCGGGGTAGTTGTGAATGAACTTCTGCACCACCAAATTCAGCACATGCGCCAGGCAATGGATGTGCGTCAAACCGGCTAGTCCCAGAGCTGCGACGAGATTTCGCCCATTATTGCACACCACCAGGCCGGGCTTGAGCCCCACCGGCAGCAACCACTGGTTGGTCTGTTGTTCAATACCACGCCACAACTCCTGCGCGGTGTGGGGCCTGTCCCCCAAACATATGAGTTTCAGAACGGCCTGCTGACGTTTACCCCGGGCTGTGCTGAAGTTGGTGGTGAAGGTGTGTGGCTGACTGGATGGGCAGGTGGAAGCAGAGGTGGAGGAAGCCGAGTAGGAGGAGGAGGCTACAGGAGGCAAAGAATGATGCCCTGCGATCCTTGGCGGCGGAAGGACGTGCGCCAAAAAACTCTCCGCCTGGGGCCCAGCCGCCACTACATTTACCCAGTGTGCAGTTAGGAAGATATAGCGTCCCTGCTGTGCTTACTGGTCCACGTATCTGTGGTTAGGTGGATCTTGCCACAGATGGCTTTGCGCAGTGCACACTTGATTTTATCGGATACTTGGTTGTGCAGGGAAGGCACGACTGTCTTGGAGAAGTAGTGGCGGCTGGGAACAACATACTGTGGGACAGCCATCGCCATCAGCTGTTTGAAGCTGTCTGTGTCCACCAGCCTGAATGACAGCATTTGAAAGGCCAGTAGTTTAGAAATGCTGGCATTCAGGCCAGGGCTCGAGGGTGGCTAGGTGGGAATTTACGCCATCTCTCCAAGGTTTGTGAGATGGAGAGCTGAACGCTGCCATGTGACATGGTGGAGATGCTTGGTGACGCAGGTGGTGGTGTCGGTGGCACATCCTCTGTTTGGTGGGCGGCAGGTGCCAACATTCCTCCCGAGGCGGAGGAAGAGGCCGAGGCAGCAGCAAAAGAGGGAACAAGGGGAGCCTGAGTGAGTTCCTTGCTTTTAAGGTGTTTACTTCACTGCAGTACATGCTTTGCATGTAGATGCCTGGTCATGCAGGTTGTGTTAAGGGTCAAAACGTTAATGCCTCGCTTCAGGCTCTGATGGCACAGCGTGGAAACCACTCGGGTCTTGTCGTCAGAACATTGTTTAAATAAGTGCCATGCCAGGGAACTCATTGAAGCTGCCTTTGGGGTGCTCGGTCCCTGGTGACGGTGGCCAGTAGCAGGCGAACTCTCTTGGCAGCGGCTGTTCTGCTTTTGCCCCCTGCTCCCTCTTTTGCTACGCTGTTGGCTTGGTCTCACCACTGCCTCTTCCTCCTGAACTATGAAAGTCAGTGGCACGACCTTCATTCCATGTGGGGTCTAGGACCTCATCGTCCCCTGCATCGTCTTCCACACAGTCTTCCTCCCTCACCTCCTGTTCGGTCTGCACACTGCAAAAAGACACAGCAGTTGGCACCTGTGTTTCTTCATCATCAGAGACGTGCAGACTCCGATGAGGTGGTATTCCCATGTCCTCATCATCAGGAAACATCAGTGGTTGTGCATCAGTGCATTCTATGTCTTCCACCACTGGGGAAGGGCTAGGTGGATTCCCTTGGGAAAACCTGCCAGCAGAGTCTTCAAACAGCATAAGAGACTGCTACATAACTTGAGGCTCTGACAGTTTCCCTGATATGCATGGGGGTGATGTGACAGAGGGATGGGCTTGGTTTTCAGGCGCCACCTGTGCGCTTTCTGCAGAAGACTGGGTGGGAGATAATGTTGTGAATGTGCTGGAGCCACCCAATTGACTAGCGCCTGTACCTGCTCAGGCCTTACCATCCTTAGAACAGCATTGGGCCCCACCAAATATCGCTGTAAATTCTGGCGGGTACTGGAACCTGAGGTAGTTGGTTCACTAGGATGTGTGGCTGTGGCAGAATGGCCACGTCCTCTCCCAGCACCAGAGGGTCCACTAACACTACCACGACCGCGTCCGCGTCCCTTACTAGATGTTTTCCTCATTGTTACCATTCATCAAGCTCCACAATAAGAAAAAAAAACATAGTTGGCCCAATGTATTGATTTCAAATTCTGGCCTTTTTTTTTACAGGCACCTAACTCTATCTGCCTATTTATTTATGTACCGTATTACACTAATCCAGACACAGCATTAACCACTGATTTAGGGGAATATCAATTGTAGGACTAGTATTTAGGCCCTGGATGAAAGGTATCCTTTTATGGACAGATTTACACTTGGAGATGTACAGTAGCGTGTGAAAAATATGTAGGATGCCTTCACCAATTGTATTTTAACACTTTGTGTAATATACCCTTTAACGGACAGAAATATACTTGGAGATGCACGGTAGCGTGTGAAGTTATTGAGGATGACCCTCTCAGCACTTGTATATACACCTTGAGTGTAATTTACCCTTTTACGGACAGATTAACAATTGGCCTGCAACAGCTGGAACACCAGATTCAGGGTATTGCTATATTAGCAAGTGAATTTCACCCCAGAACAAAATCTATCCTTTGACAGATACTATTAAACTTGTCCAGTCACCAGATTTACTGTATTTCTATTTTTGCTACTGACTTTCACCCCAGAAAATAATATATCCTTTGACGGACACTAGGGAAATTGTCCAGTCACAGCTGGAACACCAGATTCAGGGTATTGCTATTTTGTCAATTAAATTTCACCCCAGAAAAAAATATACCCTTTTACGGACAGATTTAAACTAGGCCTGTAACAGCTGGAACAGAAGATTCAGGGTATTGCTATTTTGGCAATTAAATTTCACCCCAGAAAAAAATATGCCCTTTTACGGACAGATTTAAACTAGGCCTGCAACAGCTGGAACACCAGATTTACTGTATTTCTATTTTTGCAACTGTATTTCACCCCAGAAAATAATAGATCCTTTGACGGACACTAGGGAAATTGTCCAGTCACAGCTGGAACACCAGATTCAGGGTATTGCTATTTTGGCAATTAAATTTCACCCCGGAAAAAAATATACCCTTTTACGGACAGATTTAAACTAGGCCTGCAACAGCTGGAACACCAGATTCAGGGTATTGCTATTTTGGCAATTAAATTTCACCCCAGAAAAAAATATACCCTTTTACGGACAGATATAAACTAAGCCTGCAACAGCTGGAACACCATATTCAGGGTATTGCTATTTGGGCAATAAAATTTCACCCCAGAAAAAAATACCGTATTTTTCACCCTATAAGACGCACAGGCCCATAAGACACACCTGGGTTTTTAAGGAGGAAAAAAAATAAAAAAATTTGAACCAAAAGGTGTGCCTAATGGTGTTATGTGGGATCTGGGGATGGCACTGTTATGGGGGGTCTGTGGATGGCATTGTTATGGGGGTCTGTGGATGGCACTGTTATGGGGATCTGTGGATGGCACTGTTATGGGGGACTGTGGATGGTACTGTTATGGGGGACTGTGGATGGCACTGTTATGGGGGTCTGTGGATGGCACTGTTATGGGGGTCTGTGGATGGCAGTGTTATTGGGGTCTGTGGATGGCACTTTTATGGGAGATCTGTTGATGACACATAAACAGCATTTTACGCTATGTGTCATCCACATATCTCCCATAACATTGTCATGTCATCCACAGACCCCATAACAGTGCCATCCACAAATCCCCATAACAGTGCTATCCATAGAATGACCCCCAATAGGGAGGAGGGGCCGGCATCTAGCTCTGTAATTACAGCGGGCCCGATGCAGTCACTGTATTCTGCTTCACCGGGCGCGCTCACTGTAGGAATCCTAACTGCAGGCAATGCTGTATGCTGATTAAGGTAACAGTAGTCTTTTATGCAGCCTGTACTTACGATACTAACTTTCCGGCAGGCAGCAGGCAGGAGGCTGAGCTGGCGGGTGGGTGCTGAAAACGTAACTCACTATGTCACGCGCCGGCTCTCCCTTCTTCATTCATAAAGTGGGCGGAGCCGGCTTGTGACATAGTGAGTTACATTGTCAGCGCCCGCCCGCCAGCTCAGCCTCCTGCCTCCTGCCTGCTGGCTGCCGGAAAGTTAGTATCAGTAAGTACAGGCTGCATAAAAGACTACTGTTACCTTAATCAGCATACAGCATTGCCTGCAGTTAGGATTCCTACAGTGAGCGCGCCCGGTGAAGCAGAATACAGTGACTGCATCGGGCCCGCTGTAGTTACAGAGCTGGATGCAGGCCCCTCCTCCCTCATCCCTACCTGCTAATACACCCGCCACCGCGCTGCACAGCATGCAGTTGGCGGTATACAAAGTAAAGTATTCGCCACATAAGACGCACTGCCTTCCCCCCCCACACACTTTTTTTGGGGGGGAATTGCGTCTTATAGGGCGAAAAATACGGTATACACTTTTACGGACAGATTTAAACTAGGCCTGCATCAGCTGGAACACCAGATTTACTGTATTTCTATTTTTGCAACTGTATTTCACCCCAGAAAATAATAGATCCTTTGACGGACACAAGGGAAATTGTCCAGTCACAGCTGGTACACCAGATTCAGGGTATTGCTATTTTGGCAATTAAATTTCACCCCAGAACAAAATCTATCCTTTGACGGATACTATTAAACTTGGCCAGCCACAGCTGGAACACCAGATTTACTGTATTTCTGGCAACTGAATTTCACCGCAGAAAATAATAAATCCTTTGACGGACACTATTAAACTTGTCCAGTTACTGCTGGGACACCAGATTTACGGTATTGCTATTTTGGCAATTGAATTTCACCCCAGAAAAAAATATATCCTTTGCCGGACACTATTAAACTTGGCCAGCCACAGCTGAAACCACTGATTTATGGTATTGCTATTTTGGCAAATTAATTTCACCCCAGAAAATGATCTATCCTTTGCCGGACACTATTAAACTTTGCCAGCCACTGCTGGGACACCAGATTTAGGGGATTGCTATTTTGGCAATTGAATTTCACCACAGAAAAAAATCTATCCTTTGCCAGACAGCAGACAGTATTACACTTGGCTAGCCACAGCTGGAACACCAGATTTAGGGGATTGCTATTTTGGCAATTGAATTTAACCCCTTAATAAAATATAGAAATTTCTATCCTGGGTTTCTAGGGGTGACAATAAGCACACCCGAGCCCCTGATGTAGGATATAGCAAAAAAAAAACTAGTATTGATTGATGGACTTGGTGGCAGCTTGTGCTGGTGCACCACAAGACACAAAATGGCCGCCGATCACCCCAGAAAAAAGTGACAGAAAAACGCTCTGTGCAGCTTAAAAACCGGTGAGCAATTAACTAGTAGAAGTTGAATGATTCACAGCTGTAGATCGATCACTTCATTAGGTGTTTTTGCAGACTTTTCCCTGCCTAATCTCGCCCTCACAGAAGCTGCGTCCTCTCCCTACACTAATCAGAGCAGTGTGACGTGCGGCGCTACGTGACTCCAGCTTTAATAGAGGCTGGGTCACATGCTGCACTTGGCCAATCACAGCCATGCCATTAGTAGGCATGGCTGTGATGGCTTCTTAGGGCAAGAAGTAAAACGCTAGCTGATTGGCTGCTGTGCAGCCCTTCAGAAAGCGAGAAGAAATCGCCGAACAACGGACCCGAACCCGAACTTTTTTGAAAAGGTCCGGGTCCGTGTCCCGAACACCCCAAAATTTGGTACGAACCCGAACTATCCAGTTCGGGTTCGCTCATCCCTACTTTTAATTTATCATATAAAAAAATATGAACACTGAAATGTCTCGCCTTTTATTCTATATGTTATAACAAAATGTAACACCATTCCTTTCTTTATTGAAATGCAAACATTACAAACATAATGCACATATTTTTGATTGCTTTATTTTAATCATTACAACTAGGGCCGTGCATATACTTTGTGACACGGATGCTCAACCTGTGGCCCTCCAGCTGATGCCAAACTACAACTCCCAGCATGCTCTAATAGCTGTAGGATGTCCATGCATGCTGGGAATTGTATTTTGGCAACAGCTGGAGGGCCGCAGGTTGCCCATCCCTGCTTTGACAACCATATATATGCCAAAAGGATTAGCCAAATGTTCTAAAGTGCGGGGATAGCCTCCAAAGCCAGGACCTTGGAAAGCGTCTTAAAGTGTTCTGCATGCCTAAAGAAAGAAAATATGTTGTGAAATATATCTAAACAGGACTGCACGTCAGTAAACATACAATAGGTACGAAACATATCATTATAAAGAGGCATTAGAGGGTTTATGTAGACAAAAACAATAAAAATTAAATACTCATGCACATTTCAACAATGAACATGAATTTAAACACAGAGAGATTTTTTTTTTAGTTTTGGCTACAGTTAAACCCCAGCCCACATCAAGGGTCCTCTTTGTCTTGTGAGTCCCTACACTATCTACATACACTTACCTAAAGAATTATTAGGAACACCATACTAATACGGTGGCGGACCCCCTTCTGCCTTCAGAACTGGCTTAATTCTATGTGGCATTGATTCTACAAGGTGCTGATAGCATTCTTTATAAATGTTGGCCCATATTGATAGGATAGCATCTTGCAGTTGATGGACATTTGAGGGATGCACATCCAGGGCACGAAGCTCCCGTTCCACCACATCCCAAAGATGCTCTATTGGGTTGAGATCTGGTGACTGTGGGGGCCTATTTAGTACAGTGAACTCATTGTCATGTTCAAAGAAACCAATTTGAAATTATTCAAGCTTTGTGACATGGTGCATTATCCTGCTGGAAGTAGCCACCAGAGGATGGGTACATGGTGGTTATGAAGGGATGGACATGGTCAGAAACAATGCTCAGGTAGCCTGTGGCATTTAAACGTTGCCCAATTGGCACTAAGGGGCCTAAAGTGTTCCCAGAAAACATCCTCCACACCATTACACCACCACCACCAGCCTGCACAGTGGTAACAAGGCATGATGGATACATGTTCTCATTCTGTTTACGCCAAATTCGGACTCTACCATTTAAATGTCTCAACAGAAATCGAGACTCATCAGACCAGGCAACATTTTTCCAGTCTTCAACAGTTCAATTTTGGTGAGCTTGTGCAAATTGTAGCCTCTTTTTCCTATTTGTAGTGGAGAAGAGTGGTACCCGGTGGGGTCTTCTGCTGTTGTAGCCCATCCGCCTGAAGGTTGTGCATGTTGTGGCTTCACAAATGCTTTGCTGCATACCTCGGTTGTAACGAGTGGTTATTTCAGTCAACGTTGCTCTTCTATCAGCTTGAATGAGTCGGCCCATTCTCCTCTGACCTCTAGCATCAATAAGGCATTTTCGTCCACAGGACTGCCGCATACTGGATGTTTTTCCCTTTTCACACCATTCTTTGTAAACCCTAGAAATGGTTGTGCGTGAAAATCCCAGTAACTGAGCAGATTGTGAAATACTCAGACCGGCCCGTCTGGCACCAACAGCCATGCCACGCTCAAAATTGCTTAAATCACCTTTCTTTCCCATTCTGACATTCAGTTTGGAGTTCAGGAGATTGTCTTGACCAGGACCACACCTCTAAATGCATTGAAGCAACTGCCATGTGATTGGTTGACTAGATAATTGCATTAATGAGAAATTGAACAGGTGTTCCTAATAATTCTTTAGGTGAGTGTATAACCCCCACCACCACCACCACCAAAATAAAAAAAACTAACTAGAAAAAAACAACAACTCCAGATCACTTCATAGTCTGCCATGAACTACGTCCATCTGCCATGGCAATGCACCCTTTAGGACTTGAAAAATTTTGTTCATAGAGGGCCCGAACTGCAAGCTCTGCAGTTCCAGGTCGTCCCTGAAGGGTCTGGTCCAATTCACCAGATGAAGAAGATGGACCAGGTTCTAATAAATCTACTTCTAAGGGAGCATTCTAGCATCATGAATCCTGACTAAATTATGCAGGATCACACATGCTTATAACCCGGGTGGCATTCTCCGGTGCCATCTGTAAGGATGACAGTAATACTCTCCACTTGTGTGTGAGTATTCCAAACGCACACTCAACATACCAACAGGCTCTACTCAGCCGATAGTTGAAGATACGTCTGCTGTCACCCAAACTGCGTCTAGGGAAGGGGCGCATGACATGTGTTGACAAAGCAAACCCTTCATCGGCCACAATTACAAATAGAGCTGGTGGTCCCGTAGAACCTGGCAGTCTTCTGGGTTCTGGGATGCCTAGCTAGTTGGCTCGAAGTCTCTCACACGTTCTAAAAGAACTGTAAATGCGCGCATCTTCTGTGCTCCCATAAGCTCCAATATCAACAATTATAAACTTGTAAGTACTGTCAGTCAAGGCCAAAAGCACCACAGAAAAATTTTGTTTATAATTGTAGTACTGGAACCCTGAGTGAGGCGGCTTCTTAACATGTATGTGTTTGCCATCTTGTGCCCCAATGCAGTTTGGAAACTGCGCATCAACATAAAAACCCTCAGCTATTCGGACCCAATCCTCAGCCTTGGGCACTGGCATCACCGTGTCCCGGAGTCGCTGCCAAATCAAATCACAGGTTTGACGAACTATACGAGTAATCGTTGAGACTCCCAGCAGTAACTTAAAATGCAGAGAAGAAAATGAATTCCCAGTTGCCAGAAATCTGTAAAACAAGTAGAAAAACAATAATGCAACACAGATATACTATCACACCAAAAAAAAAATTCAATTTCTCAGCATGCTGCGTGTGTAAATGATCCTTCATTCACCGCTGAGAGACAGTTAGGTGAACCCAATGCCTCCTCCTCCTCGGTTCCACCTTCAGCATAGTTGGCTGCTGTTCCTGTTCCCAAGAAAGCAGCCAGCACAGGAGAACCATTTCCTCCGAATCGGCAGCCATGATACAACAGAAAATTATAGCCAGAAACCTATGTGTGCCAAACACAGGATTCCAACTAAGGTCTCAATGCTGCAACAAGCTGCAAAAAATGTAGTACCAACAATCACATGAACCAAGTTAAATAGTGGGAGTGAAAAAGGAGATGTGTCCAAAAGTGTTCTTTTCAAAGTTCCTGTTTCCGTTTATGATCCGCAATAAACGGATCGCATATGGAAACCATACGGAGATGTTTTTGCAGAGACACAACGGAAACAAAACACGGAACAACAGGTTTGTTAAAAACGGACCGCAAAATACATACGGTCGTGTGCAAGAGGTCTAAATCAGTCTGAAATCATGTATAATCTAATCAAATAACTACATTTATTTCATGAAACAATAACAATTTCTAAATAACAATACACCAATAGGCAAAGGCGATCTACTATTGTCCTTCATTCCTAGTGCTAACACATTCCATAATACCTCCTTCAACAACATTAGCATCTATTACGGCCATACATCTCCTTTCCATTTGTTCAGGTGGTTTGCAATATATTTTAAGAAACATCAGTCTCCCTCCAAACATTTTTCACTGGTTAATTAATATTTTATACATTTGGCTAGAACATATTTGATGTCCATGTCCTAGATAACAATTACCCTATTCATCACACCATTTAAACTAGGCTGTATTATTCATTGTGCCTTTCGGTGTAATTTTTAATTTGTATGTTAATGTGTTTTCCCATTACTATAATTTGTTATTATTAGATGTAAATAATTTAGCAACCTTTAATAATTTCTCATTAATGATACACTTATGTATCGATACATAAATAATACATTTATTATCTAATTTCTTATTAATGATACTTTTTTTTGCCTTTTGAAAAAATGGCCAATTAACATTCAGAATATCTTAAAAAATGTGATTAAAACAGAAAAATGAGGTTAAAACACAATGTAAAATGTATGTATACCTACCACCAAGAACAGCTCCATTTTCAGATGTTTTTGTTGTTGAAGGGCACAGTGTTCCTTTCCAGCCATGTTCTAAATAACATGATTGCTATGATCTGAGCAGAAAATGCAGCCATTTTCAAAATGACACCCATTTTATATAATGCATCTTTTCCTAATGACCTTGGCCTATCAGACAAGGAAACACAAAAACACATAATCAAAAGGTACACTATAAATATTTACTTAAACTGTGCATATGTATCAACTTAATAGATTATTAATGCTATACAGAAGACTACAAACTTCTTGTATAAAGCATAAGCACTCTATAGCAGTGATGGCGAGCCTATGGCACGGGTGCCAAAGTATTCGCTCAGAGCCCTCTCTGTGGGCACCTGCACCCTGGATAAAGTCTATGATGTACCAATATGCCTTAGACTTTTCCTGCCATTCATCAGTGCAGGGCGCACTATGAACGGCACAGGCAGCACATTGTATGTAGGCAGGCTATTATAGCTAATGATAAAGTACATGATAATGGTATTCAGGTTAAATTGGCATGTTGGCACTTTGCGATAAATAACTGGGTTTTGGGTTTCAATTTTGGGCATTCGGTCTTTAAAAGGTTCACCATCACTGCTCTATAGTATATCTACCAATAACTAAACATTGTGAGCCAGATTTACTAATGTGACTACATCTAGAATCTATCTGAAAAGTGGCACAATTAGGGTTTATCCATTATTTTTTTTTTGTCTCATTTAAAAAGGGGGTGGGGGTTATCGAGAAGGAGTTGTGACTTTGTAGGAAGAGGGAATGGCATAAGATGCAGCGTTATCCGCCACAATTCTAACATGAAATTCTGTCTCAAAGTAAGCCAACCAATAGTTGTTAAAGAAACTTAACAACTGGGTCTATCTATGCACCACATTTATCATCCAGCCTGAGCCACTGTGATACATCTGTTGCAGGTTTAGACATCCTAAGTTTATTCCATTTACAGATTTAGTATATCTGCCCCTGTATCTTGTAAATCTGAATTCTGAATTCTACCTACGTATATATAACTTGCTCACACATAATGTCCCCAGTTTACCAGATGGCCATGCAACATGTACAACTTATTTTTATATGAATTGAATGATATAGTCAAAAAGCCAAAGCAGTGGCATACACATAATCCATGGGGCCCCAGTGCGAGACTGATCCATGGGCGCGAGGGCTTAGGCGGCGGCATAAGTGGCCTAATCGAAGGGCCGCCTCTGAGCACTAATTCAGGAGTCCAGGGGAGCACCCAGAAATTTTGGCGGGGGGGGGGGGGGGGGATTGTTCCGAAAAGAAAAAAAGTGCATTTTTCTAAGGCCATCCTACATATAATAGGCCACTCCCAACAAACACTGTACAGCTGAAATGATATTGTTGAGGATGAATGTAAGAGTCTCACCCTCATCCTACATAGAGACACTGTACCCAATACTCCACCATACAGGGCCCCAACATAAAGCTCCTGTACTCACACTGCCCCCACGTAGCAGTCCTGAAGGCACCAAAAGAGGAGTGGAGGAGGAGCTGCGCAATATTAAAGGTGTGTAGGTCCGGGTGGAGGAGCCCAGCTCTAAACATCATACAGATGCCTGCTTCACATTATACAATAGACAACAGCAGGCTACAGCCAGGAAGCTCCTCCACTCTCCTCCCTCCCCAGATCCTGCTCAAGGCGTATGGTTCCCCCCACCATCCGCCCGTGGCCTGCCGCCCCCTTGGCCGTCCTCACCTGGCTCTGAATCCTCCTTCTGCAAATAGCAGGGGGAGGAGCCGGAGCATCTCCTCTCTTACATAGCGCCACATACCTCTTACATCCAGTGATGTCACCTTTGATGTAGACGTTTTCTTTTCTCATCTTCTTCATTCAGAGCAGACCGCCATGATGATTTTTCAGCCATCTCCCGTCTCTGCAGAGATTGACAAACAGACATTAGTTTCCCACTTTTCCATCATCTTCACATCTTCTGAACACCCCATCCTGCCATCCCCAATACTGTGCCCGCTGTGCTTCTCAATACTATACTGCAGAAACTGTCCCTTGAAAAATACTAGTACCACACAGATAGTCCCCCATTCAACAATTATTGCCCAGTAAATAGTATCCCTGACACTAATAGTATAAACATATTGTCCCCAAAAATAATTGTGCTAAGCTGATACTGTGTCAGGGTGCCCACCAAAGTAACAGTGCTCCCCAAATTCCCACCAATAGAAATAATTCTCTGCCTGAGCACACTTAGTAATAATGCCACCATAGTGCCCAAACTAGTAATCATGTTCCCCATAGCCCCCAGTAGTAGTCAAGCTCACCATAATGCCCCCTAGTAGTAATAATTCTCCTTATAATATGACAGTACAAGAAATACCCCTGCTTAGTGCCCGCAGTTCATCTAATGTCCCCATAACGTATGCCAGTATAAAATACCCCTATATAGTGCCCTAGTAAATGCCCCCATAGTGCCCCGATAATTTGCCAGTATAAAATTCCCCAGCTTAGTGCCCCCAGCACATGCCTCCATTGTGCTTCTCTCACCCCCTTCCCCATAGTGCCCCCTATAATATGCCAGTACAAAAATGCCCATTTGTAGTGCCCCAAGCAGATGCCCCTATAGTGCTCCTCTCCCCCATAATGTGCCAGTAAAAAATGCCCCTTCTTAGTGGCTTTCATAATGTGTCAGTAAAAAATCCCCCTTCTTAGTGCCACCAGATGCCCCTATAATATGCCAGTAAAAAATCCCTCTTCTTAGTGCCACCAGATGCCCCCATAGTTTTCTCTCTCCCATAGTGCCCCCATAAAGTGGCAGTAAAAAATGCCCCTTCTTCGTGTCACCAGATGCCCCATAGTGATTCTCTGCCCTATAGTGCCTTCAATGTGCCAGTAAAAAACACACCTTAGTGCCAGATGCCATAGTGCCCCCTATATTGTGCCAGTAAAAAATGCCATAGTGACCCCATATAATGCCCCTATAGTGCCACCAGATGCCCCATAGTGCTGCTCTCCCCTATAGTGTCTCCCATAATGTGCGAGTAAAAAATGCCCCTTTAGAGCCCCCCCCCCAAAAAAAAAAAATAATAATGGGGCAGTAAAAAAAATCCCCAGGTTCTCCCATAGTGTTCCCCAAAATGGGCTAGAAATAAGTGCCCCCAGATGCCCCCACCCAAAATGGGCCAGTGAGAAATGCCCCCATAATGCCTTCAAAGTGCCCCGCCCCCCCAGCCTATCAGAAAAACAGGGAAGGGAGACGCCTCTTCCTCCCCTGCCCTGCCACAGCACATTGATCTGTATCGCTGTCCTGAGGACAGTGATACAGATGAATATGGAGATGAGCTCTTCCACAATGGAAGCGCTCATCTCCTACTGCCTCCCCACCGCCACCCGCAATTAGAACCAGAGCCTCCGATCGGCAATGTGGCACTGAGGGATAAAAAATGTGAATGGTTTTAGGGGGGTCCAGACCCCTAAAACGCCCCTGTCAGTGCGCCACCGCAGGGGTCGACAGGCAGCCGGGCCCCCTGGAGTGCCGGGCCCGGTTGCAACTGCGGTGGTTTTCTGGTTCAGGCAATCCTTTACCACATAGGAAATAAAAAGCTAGCAGAATCTCAGGTTGGCAGGAACATTTGTGAGGTAGATCAGATGAACTCAACTCTCAAAATATCAAGGACAGTGACCATAGGTAGAAATATTACATTAAGAACTCATCAAAGGAAAAGCTAAGTACACTAAGAACTCATCAAAGGAAAATAAGTATAAAGTACAATGCATGAGATGCGTGCCTTTCTGACTGGCAAGTTATTAACTGACGTAGGTTTGGAAACTCCATCTCTTACATCTTGTACACACAGTGGTTTGTAAAGAACGGAATCCATAAATTGGCAATTAGTTGAACCTGTGGAAGTGTACAAAGATCAGCCCTAGCATTTAAAGCACTTGTCTAATATTCTGTAGGTCTCCCTTATGTCACTAAAACAGCACTGACCTGAACTCCACAAGATCACTCAAGGTGTCCTGTATTTAAAGGGGTTGTGCGCTATCCTAAAAAAATATAATTTAATTATGTAAACCTCATCTAGTCTCCTATAAAGCATAATGGTATACATGTCAACTTTTCCTGAGTCTTTACTTCATTCTTCATGTTGCCAATGCACTCCATTGTTTACAATCTGAGCTTTCGAGTTTTGGGTCTAGATGAGCTGCAGCCACAACAATTCTCATAATGCTGTGTGCTGCAAGATCAGCCAAAAATTTAAAAGCCTATTAGGTTACGTTCAGACGACGACATTTAAAAAAATTTAAAAGCCTATTAGGCTATGTTCAGACGACAACTTATTGTCGCGCGCCAAATAGGGAACAACTTCACTGCAACATTTGTCGCGCGACAATTTTTATAATGGTAGTCTATGGTGTTGCATTGCGTCTATGGTGTTGCATTTTTGTGACAGTCGCAGCATGTCGCAATGCGACACTATAGACTCCCATTATAAAAATTGTCGCGCGACAAATGTTGTCGTGTGAACGTAGCCTTATACCCTTCCCTGGGATGATAACTCCACCCACTACACCCTCCTTAATCCCATTGCTTTCTCCTCCTAGTGTTTCCTCTCACACAGCTTGGATATTACAAGCAGTGGACTTTGCCTACTCTGCTTGTAGATTGAGAGCACAGACCAGCCCATTCCAGGATCAAATGAGTCTGACATCATGACCATTCGAGAGGGGATTCTGACAGAGGGCTTCATAGGAGGCCCAGTCTCCACAGACGGTGCAATCATGTGACCACTCTTTCAATCTTCAGAGTAAGACAGAAAAAGTAGGGCAAGTACATTAGTAAATTGCAGGGCCTAGGAGGGGAAACACCGGGAAAGAGAAACATGTATACCCGGATAACCCTTTTAAGTGTTACACAGGTAACGATGTGTTTGCTCCAGGAATCTAACATGTAAAAATACATCCACATGAATGCCAGGACTTAAACATTCCTAGCATCACACTGCCTCCAATAACTTGCTTTCTTCTCATAGTGAATTCCTATGATAGGTTACCTACACACATCTGGCATTTCACATGATGTAAAAGAAAATGTGATCTATCAGGACAGGGCATTTTGATCCACTGCTCCATGGTCCAGTTTCTATCTTCATGTTCCCATTGTATGTGCACTCTGACCAGTCTGTGGCTACATGGCCCCATACTCAGCAAACAGCAATGTTCCTGACATCTTTCTGTTATATCCTGTATTAACCTTTTAAGCAATTTGTGCTAAACTAGCTCTTCTGTGGGATTGGACCACATTTGTCTAGCGTTCACTACCCACACACATCATTGACCCTAGGGTGTCTATGACCCATCACTGGTTAACCACGTGTCACTCCTTGGACCACATTTGGTAATAACCACCACCTCCCAGGAACAAACTACAAGACCTGCCATTTTAGAGATCCTCTAAACCAGTCATCTAGCCATCGCAATGTGGTCCATGTCCTCTCATGCTTACCATTTTTTTCAGTTTTCTGATACTGAATCTTAACTTCATCTGTTATGAAAGTTTTTTTTTTTTAAATGAAGCCATACAAAAATACAGGATTGACATCCTGGGTTTTAAAGACTGTGATTGCCATTGGCTAGAATTGTGGTTCGTTGCAATCTAGGGTTGTTTAGTTGCTTGCTGTTTATCATGTCCACGTTTGCTTGGTGATTTAGGTCTCTCATGATATGTAGAAGAACAGATACGGTTATGGAGTTACCAGAAGAATCGGCAGAACCTTTTGCTTGGGCACTTTTAAAGTCAGTTGAGGTGGTCCTTGGCCATTTGCACAAAGTGAGTGGTATGCAGATGAAGAATATGACTTAGAACATTCTTTCACTGCGTGTACAATGTAGATTTATCATTGTATGTGATAAATGAGGACAATTAATAGCTACCAGTTTCCATAACAACAAATAGACTGCAACCTGATTTTTCATCTGCCACAGAACCATCTGACTACAGAAAAAGTACTCAAGGACCAAATGTTCCTCATAGTCTTGAGTTGGACACCAGAGACCTGCATGCATTTTTTTATACTGGGGTTTTGCATGGGTGGCAAATCTATAAATACCAGCTGAAATGTTTGTACAGATTGCAGCAAAATAAAATTACCATTGTAAACTGAATCAGTGCTCTACTAATTATTCCACAACATGTGATCCAAATATATAATAGCTTTATCAAGCAGATAACAGGCATTGGGAAGAATACTGAACATTGATGTTACAACAAGATTCAATTTAAAGGGGTTCTCCAATGTCGTATTTTTTATTTTATTTTATTATGTCCCACCAGACCTGTGAAGGGAAGTATTCTTACCTGCTCTCTGCTGCTATCTCCATAGGTCTCGACCTGTTTCCTCAGCCTTTCGGTCCCCACATGCATGGATGGGGTCAAGTGTGCTGCTGTAGCCAATGACTAGCCTCGGTGATAACGTGTCCCAAAGCAGCATTTCCCCCAGCAGTGAAAGAGTGGGATGGTACTATTATTTTGCAGGGTATGCTATTAGTTCTGCTCCTGAAAATATGCTAAAATCATAGCCTTATGATATGCCACCAAATTCGAGCTTGCCAATCACTTAGGATCACTACAAAGTATTACAGAGAACACTTTAGATTTTTCTTCCAAACATTATCTTATGAAGTATCATCACTCACTCATTTTAGCAACTGATTGTATTCTAGACACGGAGATTTTGTGAACTGTGATAGATTAGGCGCAACACATTTAAGATAGATCTGTTAACCAGAACATAAGCTATATGTTTGCACTGTCTCAATAAAATCATTGAGAAATTCAGTCACGCAGTCACTAATGAATTATTTAGATGCTTCAGAGTTATTCTACAGGGGGGGCATCATCTTTGTGCCGTGAAATGCTATGGTCTAGATATCAAAAACTATACAGCCGGCAAAAAAATGAGTCCAACACCATAGCTACAATATAATTACCTACATATAAGGCCTCATGCACGCGGCCATAAAACATCCTGCAATTTTTATCTGTTCCTATCATAGAAATGCCTATTCTTGTCCACAAAACGCGAATGACATCCGTGTGCTGTCCACATTTTTTGCTTCCCCATAAAAATTAATGGATCCATCTTCAATTCGCAAAAAATGTGGATAGGACATGGAACCAAAATACAGTCGTGCGCATGAGGTCTAAATCAGGAGCAAATGTTGAGCATCAAAGCAAAAGCCAGCAACTTTCCCAACAAACGACCGTATTTTTGGTCGGCATCTGATCCACATTTTTTGCGGCTTGGATGCGGATCCATTCATTTCAATGGGGTCATGTGTGCTGGCCTCAGCTGGCCATACATTTCAGATGCCATTGTTTGGCCAGCAGTTATTACTTTGAAATCCCCCCAAAACACATGCACATTCAGTTCAGGCCAACATGCATGTGTTTTTAATGAGGAGAGAGAAATAAGCTACAAAAGAATCAGGCATGTTGAAATAATTCATGACCAATCCTTCTTTCCCCTGCAAATGTGTAAATGAAAAATAATAACCGTAATAATAAGTTAATCAACTGATATGCCTGGAGCCACCATGTTTTAAAGACCTCATCTTGATATCTGTGAATGGAAACATTCTTGATTGATGTCTCTTTGGTATTCACAGCCCCCTCCCCCTAGATTTCACCTTTTATTTTTCACAGCTCCTTTGAATCTAATCCAGTTCTACTTTTACACCGGTTTAATAAATCTCGTCCTATGTGTGGTGGAACCCTTATGGAGCTCTAATACAGCATGTATAGAAGTCTCTGGGGACCTCACCACACCTTCAGCAGTTTGATACTGAACAAATGTATCTGTTATTCTCACCCAAAAAATGCTGCCATATTTCCTAGGGATACATATTACAGAGATACCCCCCAAATGCTTGCTGTGTGCATGAGGTCTTGAACTCTACAATGACAATCTGCTAGATTTGAGGGAGAAAAAAAGTTGCAAATCAAGGCATTGAAAAGAAGCAGAGCTGTCTTCCTTTTATTAAGACTAAGGATGACGTCTGAGCATTATTAACTTTAAGGAAGCATGAACCCTGTAATACCACAGGGACTACCATCAGAATTTCTTAGGACAAAGGCAATGACCAAGGCAACATAAAGCAGGTTATCTGCTCCACAACACATGATACATGGGGTGCAGAGGTTCCCATTCTGGGGAGAGAGGTCACGCTGACTAGATGGTAATTATATACTTCTGCTATTCATGCCTATACATGGTTTTCAGATTATTTCTTCCTCCTAAGTGTTTCATTTACTAAGACTTCGAAGGAACTAAACTGCTTGCTTATGCAATTTTCCGGCTAGCCCCCTTTGTGAAATGAAATGAATATTCATTTTCACCAGATGTTTTTGTGAAATATTCATGAGAGAGTGAAATTAGACTCATAATATAGTTTCCCAAAAATTTACATACGAAATGACATTTAGAAATATTGTAAAAGGGGTCTCCATCTTTCACAAATTAATTGCTTCTCGATGACTTTAGAAAAGTGTAATAATGTTTCTTTACCACAACCGCCTGGCTCCGTTCATAAAAAATACATGTCTCAATAACTTGAAAATCAAGGATGACATTATAGCAGTTATAATTGAAGTATTTTCACTATGTATATCTTGTTTTTTTTTGGTTGCTAAAGAAAATAAAACAGTTTTTGTTTCCCTTAAGGGTTCATGTTCTTCTGTATACATCTATATACATCTTCTAAAATGGTCGATTTATCAGAGTTCCAAAAAGAGATGTTTATTGGCTTTCGGGCAAAGGATGGCAATATTTGTGAAACTGCTCAGTTTGTGAACTGTTTACATGCTGATGTGGTGAAGGTATTTCATGTGTGGACAAATACCACCATTGTAAATAAGCAATGTGGAAACTGCAGAGCACCATGTGCCATTGATGTGAGAGGTGAGCCAGGGGGCTACCAGACATGTGTCTAAAACAACAGTTCAGCGAATCCTACTGTGTATGGGGCTCCAAAGCAGACAGATGGTCACTGGGTCTCTGCCAAGGAAGTTGCATCAGTTGAAAAGGGTTCAACTTTCATGGCAGTATCAGAATTGGACCTCTATTGATTGGCAAAGGGTTGCTTTCTCCAATGAGTCATATTTTTTGCTTCATTATTCAGATGGACATTGGAGTGTCAGGCGAGAATCATCAGAGAACACCTTGCAACCATTGCCGGAACAATGCAAGCTGGTTGTGGCAGCGTTATGGTCTGGCCAATGTTTTCGTGGCATTGTCTGGTCCCACTCTTTCATGTAGAAGGCACTTTCAATCAATTTGGGTATGAATCTATCCTTGCAGATTACATTTCCTCACACATGTTGATTTTCTTCCCTGGGGCGGATGGGATCTTCCAGCAAGATAATGCAACAATGTCACACAACTAGAAATGTCCATCATTTGTTGGAAGGGCATGACAAAGTAATACCATGGCCCCCTAATTCCCCAGACTTTAACCCAGTTTAGCATCTGAGGGATCACCTCAATCTTCACCTTCACTCTATGGATCCTCCTACATGTAGTCTCTATCAGCTTAGTCTCCATCAGCTGAGGGATGCACTGCAGTCAAGCATGGCTCTAGATACCTGTGACAATTAGGGATGAGCGAATCGACTTCGGATGAAACATTAGAAGTCGATTCGCATAAACATTAGAAGTCGATTCGCATAAAACTTTAGAAGTCGATTCGCATAAAACAGTATTAGAAGGTATTGACTCTGATGAGCCGAAGTTATTACTTCGTGAAGATTTCTACTGTAAAAAAAAACTTTTCTCGAACTCTGGTTCGATTCCAAGTGGTACGAAGTGGTACGAAATTTTATGTGAATCGACTTTGGATGTTTAATCCGAAGTCAATT
Source organism: Bufotes viridis (assembly GCA_033119425.1). Classification (NCBI taxonomy): domain Eukaryota; kingdom Metazoa; phylum Chordata; class Amphibia; order Anura; family Bufonidae; genus Bufotes; species Bufotes viridis. The sequence goes on from CM065590.1 coordinate 232,524,584, forward strand.
CGCTCATCTCTAGCCATAATAATGTTACTCAACTGTGTACATGAAAGAAAGTTCTGCTCAGGAGAGTGCTACAGTAGTAAGTAGTTTAACTAAGAGTGTTTGCAGATAATTTGGTAGTGTGTCCCCTGATCAAAAACTGCGCAGCAGAAAACTTTGTTTAACCACCAATTTTTTATCATGCAGTACCCTGTGTGAATACAACCTAAAGCTGGTCATAGACATAACAGTTAAAGGGGTTGTCCCATCTGGACATTTATGTCATGTCGAATATGCCAGAAATGTGCAATAGGTGCACTTACCTGTGGGAGCCACTCATATGTCAAGAATGGGGAACTGGCGGGAATGAAGAGCATGCAGCGCATATGCGCCAACCTCTCTGTTCGCTGCTCTGAGAACCCAATAATAGCCAAGTGCTGACTTAGCAATTTTCCTTCATCCCCTAGAGGTTAATGGAGGGCTGGCCGTGTATGTATGGAGTCCTCTCCATTCACTGGTAATGGACTTCTGAAAATAGCCAAGCATATGCTTGGCTATTTTTGGAAGTCCCATAGCAGTGAAAAGAGAGGATGCCTCTTACTTATGTGCACTATAATTTCCATTCGTGGAGGGGCCCGGGTCTTGAGATGAGTGGGTCTCAGAGGTGAGACCCCTACCCTTCCGTCATTTATGGCATATCCTTTCAATATGTGAAATGTCCATATGTTACAACCCTTTTAAAGGAATCTGCCACCATAAAAACAGCCCTGTGGCATTACTAAAGCACAGCCGCCCTAAACTGTATTTGTCACCAATTTCTGGGGTGTAATCTCCATGTGGACATTCATTTGCACAATATATTTTACATGTTAAGTGTCTCTTTGTGCAATGTTTCTATATTTAAGGGTTGGCTTGTGTCTGAATATGTCTAAAATCTGGAGCTGGAATGAGGGCCTCATCAGATAGTAGTTGAGATCATAAATCCTGTATTAAGAGAGCTGGACAAGGTGAGCATTCATGAACATTCATGAGCAGCCATTTTGTTAAGATTCATACACTCCTTAACATTGGAAGTGTAACACCAAGAAGGAAAAGTCATGTTATTATGGAAATCACAGGATCGATAGACATGTTAATGAAATGCAAATGATAAATATAACAATAAAATGACAAAATATTCAGAACATCCTTATTTATTCAGTATTGAGTGTAAGCAAAATGCAATTCATGGACATGTAAATCATCAAGATCAGCTGCTAACAGCTCCCTTTGCAGTTGCCAACCAATGACATCCCAGATGTGCTTGATTGGAGAAAAGTCCGAAGACGCTGCAGGCCATGGTAGCACGTGTAGGCCACAGCGGCTGCTCACAGTAGTATAAGCAACAAGCAGCCTGACATTGTCCTGTTGTAAAACAGCTACTGGGACACTTTTGGAGAAATTACTGTACCACTGGTTCCATGACCAAATCAATGTAACGCTAAGCTATTAATAAAGATGAGACAAAATAAAGACAAGGGGGCTCCATATACCGTATATTATGCCAACTACACCATAATTCTGGGTGTAGGACCGATGTGGGGGGGCAGCCTATCTCTGTGGCAGGGGGAGGGGGGGGCGGCGGCCTGAAGCCTATGAGGCAGTAGAACAGTGCAAGCGGTCACAATGACATCATTGTAACCTCCAGCACCAGATCACGGGCAGTGTGATGACGTAGTCAGGTCATCAAGCCCCCTTTGAACCAGCGCAGGAGGTCGCAGTGATGTCAACTAGACTGCCTGTGTCAGGAAGCGGAAACTCAGGTCACAGGCAGGAAGAGATCTGTGACCTACCTGACAGATGGCGATGTTGAATGGGACACAGGTTAGTATTTTGTTTTAGTTTTAAATATATGTATGGCACTACTGGGGGCACTATATGGGCTGAGCAATATATATAGGGGCATTATACTAGAGGGGGAAGGCATTATATATATATGGGGGCACTATACAACGGGAAGGTAGAGCATTATATAACCAGAGGCATTGTACTATGGGGTGAGTAAGCATTATATACAGTTGTGTTCAAAATTATTCAACCCCCAACCCCCAATGCTGTAAAGGGTTTTAGGGAATTTAGTGTACATTTGTAATTGTGTTCAGAATGAAATCTTACAAGGACTTTTTAAAGAACCAAATGCAATTAAAATGACATCAATTGTTTTTGTAATACAGTATTAAATGTTTTTTTTTTGTGATTACTTCATTGACACAATTATTCAACCCCTTAAAGACTACCACTCTTAGGCTCCATTCACACGACCGTATGTTGTCCGCAAATAAACGGATTACATTCCGTTTTTTTGCTGATCCATAGACTACAATAGGGTCATGTCCTGATTTTCACTGACAAGTATAGGACATGTTTCATTTTTTTTGCTGAGCTGTGCAATGGAAGAAAAGGGCCCCATAAAAGTGAATGGGACAGCATCTAATCCGCAAAAAAACTGATCCGTTTTTTTGCGCACAACATACGGTCGTGTGAATGGAGCCTTAAGAACAGAGGTTCATTCAAGTGTTTTCGGTCAGGTAATGAAAACACCTGTGGATGTCAAGGAGCAGCAATCAAGCAGAATAAGCACCAATTAGGCAGATGTAAAATGACTGTGATACTCAGCTCCTTCTAGACATTTACTGGTGGGTTTACAAACATGGTGAAGTCAAGAGAATGGTCCAGGAAGACAAGAGAAGAGGTGATTTCTCTTCACAGGAAGGGCAATGGCTATAAGAAGATTGCAAAGATGTTAAACATATCAAGAGACCATAGGAAGCATCATTCGCAAATTCAAGGCAAAGGGCACTGTTGAAACGCTACCTGGTCGTAGCAGAAAGAAGATGCTGACTTCGACTGCTGTGCGCTACCTAAAGCGCAAAGTGGAGAAAAGTCCCCGTGTGACTGCTGAGGAACTGAAAAAAGATTTGTCAGATGCGGGTACTGAAGTTTCAGCTCAGACAATAAGGCGCACACTGCGTAATGAAGTCCTCCATGCCAGAACTCCCAGGCGCACCCCCTCACTGTCTCCAAAGAATAAGAAGAGTCGACTGCAGTATGCCAAAAGTCATGTGGACATAGTGAGATAGTGTTCTGTGGACTGATGAAACAAAATTAGAACTGTTTGGGCCCATGGATCAACGCTATGTTTGGAGGAGGAAGAACAAGGCCTATGAAGAAAAGAACACCTTGCCTACTGTGAAGCATGGCGGGGGGGTCAATCATGCTTTGGGGCTGTTTTGCTTCTACATATTATTGGATGAAATTGGATGAAAATGTGATGCAGTCCGTCACAAACCTGAGGCTTGGGAGACGTTGGACCTTTCAACAGGACAATGATCCCAAGCATACCTCCAAGTCCACTAGAGCATGGTTGCAGATTAAAGGCTGGAACATTTTGAAGTGGCCATCGCAGTCACCAGACTTAAATCCGATTGAGAACCTCTGGTGGGACTTAAAGAAAGCAGTTGCAGCGCGCAAGCCTAAGAATGTGACTGAACTGGAGGCTTTTGCCCATGAAGAATGGGCGAAGATACCGGTAGATCGCTGCAAGACACTTGTGTCAAGCTATGCTTCACGTTTAAAAGCTGTTGTAACTGGAAAAGGATGTTGTACTAAGTACTAAGACTGAATGTCACTTGGGGGTTGAATAAAACTGATAATGATGTGAGCACAGAAAAGACATTTGTGGTTATTTCATTATAAATGTTATGTTATATTTGTCTGACTTACAAGTGCCTCTTTGATTTAATTGTAAACAAGATGACTGAAATGATCAAAATCAGTGTCAAACTGGCAAAAGCACTCAATTTCAGTGGGGGTTGAATAATTTTGAACACAACTGTATTATGCTATATTACCCTGGAAGTTTTGTAGCGCTGTATGCAATGTCCATCCAGATAAATCTTTGAGGCTTCAAGTACACGACCGTATATTCAGTCTGCATTCAGTCTGCATTTTTTGCGGATTGAATGCAGACCCAATTATGTCTAAACCTGTGTACTGTTCGCATCTGTGTGGCCATGCCACAAATTACAGGACATGTCCTATTCTTGTCCGTTTTGTGGACAAGAATAGGCGTTTCTACAATGAGGCCCTTGAAAAATGCAGGATGCATATGGACCCCATCCGAGATTTGCAGACTGCAAAACGGATATGGTCGTGTGCAGGAGGCATAACATTATGGCTGGGAGGAGGGGCTGGATTGAGACTGGCATGGGGGAGGGGAAGTTCCATAAAAATTTTCGCCTCAAGCAGCAGAAAGGCTAGAATCGGCCCTGGGGATAGCCACAACTGTTTGAAAGGTACTATATCTGGATAAACAATAATTAGATGGGGGTCCTCGGGGGTCAGACCTCTACCGATCATACATAAATGGCCTATCAAGTAAACATCTTGGACAAGAAGCCACAACAGAGATATTGAGAATGGAAAATATGACTATAAAGTGATACCTAATAAATGTGCAAGGTGTTTCAGAACATCACTTATACTACATTTAATGATGGTGATGACATATAATTAACTATATTCATTTTAAAGTAGTGATTGGATCCAAAGACAGCTACAAATGTTTTTTTTCTCTCTTAGACCTTTGGGGCCCACTATGGTATCACAGCCCACTGTAGGTTCCTCTGGTACACTGATGAGCCAGGCCGAAGCTCAGGACTGGTGTAAGAGGAAGACAGCCAAAACTTTCAATCTGTAACGTAAGTTTGTTTTGTGGTTGCTCCATATATTGTGTAATATAAAGGGGCGGGGTTAGCATTTCTGGGGCCCCATGCAAAGGTATGTCTGGGGCCCCAATCTGGACAGCCAGCCAGGAATCGCTATTCACGGAAGCAGTCCCTTGTCCACAAGGGACTGCTTTCCATAGGAGGCAAATACAGTTGATAGCTGTGGCCTGGCCAGGTATAATATTTCTATCTCTTCCATTGCGTGAGGTGAAAATTGAAATGGCATGCCCATCCATGTGCCAAATTCTCAATCCAATCCCACCATCCCTACCTCTAAAAGCATATTTGAATTGGACATTACATCCAGCACTACATTACCTGTTACATTCAGTGAAGTCTCCTCTGTTGTAGACGTTCTATTTCCTCATCTTCTCCTTTCAACCAGACCACCATGACGAATTATTTGAGCCACGTCTCATCTTTGTAGAGTTTGACACACAGACAAGTTATATTTCTCACTTTACCATTATCCTCCTCCTCCTGATCCCCAACAGAGTTATCCTGCTGCTACCTTTAATACTGTGTCCACTGGTCCCCTAGCAGCATCTGTACTGCCCTCAGTATAATTATAATGTCCCCAGCTCCCTTAAAGTCCCATGTAAAAAAAACATCACTCCCCTGTCAACATGCAGTTCCATGTAAAAAAAAAAATCACTCATCTCCCCTCAGCCCCTCCAACATGCAGTCCCATGCAAAAAAAAAATCACTGCCCTCCTTTCATCCCCTCCAACATACAGGCCCATGTAAATAACACCACTGCTCTCCCTTTGGCCCCTTAACATACAATCATATGTCAATAAAATCACTGCCTTCCCTTCAGCACCTCCAACATAGAGTCCCATGTAAATAACATCACTGCCCTCCCTTCAGCACCTCCAACATACAGTCCCATGTAAATAACACCACTGTCCTCCCTCCCTTCGGCCTCTCAACATACAATCATATGCAAATAACATCACTGCGCTCCCTTCAGCCCATCCAACATACAGTCCCATGTAAATAACACCACTGCCCTCCCTTTGGCCCCCTGTAACATAAAGTTCCATGTAAAAAAACATCACTCACCTCCCTTTAGCCATCTGCAAAAAGGGCCCTAAATAAAAAAGTTCAATTCCAGACACCAACCTGCAGCAACCACGTATTCTGAAGCTTCTTCTGTAATCTAGAGGCCCCTACCTACTAGATGAAGAGACTCCACGTCTTCCTCTGACATTATACCAACCAGGAGCATCTCCATTCTAGTCCCTATGCTGCAGAAGACCTGGCACAGGTGGTTGCGATAGGTGACGACCTGTGCCAGTATACTGCCTCATAGGCTTCAAGCCTAGCGGTCTGAGGCCAATGCGAGTGTATGGTGGGGGGAGAAGCCATGCCCCATGCCTCGCCGCCAACTGGCGCTGTTTAGTGCTTTATTTCTCTTATGTACTGCTTCCATTGAATGATTTATGTGCTAAAACATATTACTCCTATTACTGATAATCCTATTAATAACTGAATCTTTTGTCAAAATAATTTTGTACTAATTTTTCAGTCTTAATATTTGTAACTTCAAATTTTTATCGAAGCCATGCTCATGGGAGGCTATAAATATAAATGTGACCTATATTTTGTAGGACAAGTCCTATTTAAAGCTTATAAATCGCAAGGCATGTACATAATAACATGACAAAGCATATTGTGACATTTTACCCTATATTAGAAGACTAGTACATGGTCTTAAAAATAGCACTTACATTCAACCCATTTGCTACGAAGTTTTCCGGGTTAAAGAAATTGATGGCATATCTTTGTCATAGGCCATCAATATAAGGTATCACATTAGATATTTGCCTAATTGAGGTATTGATTGTACCCTTAGTGTATCTTTAATGCGTTCTGATAGGCGGATATACATGAGGCGATGCCCACTATGGAGTTTGATTGGCTAAAACAGTGGTGGGAGGACCTTGATTTTACTATTTATATGTATATGGGCCATATTGTTCTTGTGCTTGACAAAGGCTGGTTACAGCCGAAACGTTGCTGTTTTTATGTATGCTGTGAAGTCCTAATAAAGATGACAATGGGAAATGCCGCCGCCGCTTGTTGATCTTCTTCGTATTGGTTGGCCGCTTGGATCTGCGGCTTATGCGGGGCTGTTGCATTCCATTGGAGTCGTATGGACCTATGAGTGCTGCTCTTACCTATTGATGTGACTATCCAGAGAATAGGTCATCAGTTAAAATATCTCGAAAAACCTCTTTAACATATCTAACCACTTTCCCATCTACTTTTCAAAACTGGAGTGAGCAGTGTAAAAATGCAAAAAGTGGAAAAAAAAAAAGTTGCAATGCATGGTGGCTCGTGGTTAGCACTGGTGCCTTGCAGTGCTGAGGTCCTAGGTTCAATTCTGACCGACAACATCTGCGTGGAGTTTGTATGTTCTCCCCGTGTTTGAGTGGGCTTCCTACCACAGACATACTGATAGGGGACTTATATTGTGAGCTCCATTGGGGACAGCTTGATGCTAATGTCTGTAAAGAGCTGCCGAATATAGAAGCGCCATAGGCGTGCGCAGCCTATTGCATTAGGGTGTGCACCCTAAAGCACAAACACATGCCGCACGCGTGTATATGTATATATATATATTATATACACACACACAAATATATATATACACACAAATACACTTTCAGTGGCGACTCTAGGAACAATATATAGGGGGGCACATAAGATACCACAGGCAAAAATGGGGGGGCACTAATAATTTTCACCACTTAATCATACTACTGAAAAAAACTGAATAAGTATATAAAAATAAGATTACAAAATAGGAGAGTATTGCGGTATGCAGGGATACCTTTTTATTGTACTAACCTAATACTTAAAAGACAAGCTTTCAACAGTTTTCCTTTCTTCCTCGGTATTGATTCAGACCTGAGAAAGAGAGAAACACTCTCGAAAACTTTTCTTTAGTGTTTAAAGCAGTTTCAGCACCATAATAAAACAATTTACTTACAGAAGAAGCTATTCAGTCGTCTGCTGTGCTGTCCTCTGCCTGCTTTCGCGGATCTTCCCCTCCTTTCAGTCTCTCCTCAGTGCGCAGGCGCACTGCTATAGGGAATCTGTGAATGACACATTGTTATGGGAGATCTGTGGATGATGCACTGTTATGGGAGATCTGTGGATGATGCACTGTTATGGGGGATCTGTGGATGACAATGTTATGGGGATCTGTGGATGACGCTGTTATGGGAGATCTGTGGATGATGCACTGTTATGGGGGATCTGTGGATGACGCTGTTATGTGGGGATCTGTGGATGACACTTTTTGGGGGATCTGTGGATGACACTGTTATGGGGGATCTGTGGATGGCACTGTTATAGGGGGATCTGTGGATGGCACTGTTATGGGGGATCTGTGGATGACACTGTTATGGGGGATCTGTGGATGACACTGTTATGGAGGATCTGTGGATGACGCTGTTATGTGGGGATCTGTGGATGACACTTTTTGGGGATCTGTGGATGACACTGTTATGGGGATCTGTGGATGACACTGTTATAGGGGATCTGTGGATGACACTGTTATGGAGAGATCTGTGGATGACACTGTTATGGAGGATCTGTGGAGGACACTGTTATGGAGGATCTGTGGAGGACACTGTTATGGGGGATCTGTGGATGACACTGTTATGGAGGATCTGTGGAGGACACTGTTATGGGGGATCTTTGGAGGACACTGTTATGGGGGATCTGTGGATGACGCTGTTATGTGGGGATCTGTGGATGACACTGTTATGGGGATCTGTGGATGACACTGTTATGGGGGATCTTTGGATGACACTGTTATGGGGGTCTGTGGATGACACTGTTATGGGGATCTTTGGATGACACTGTTATGGGAGATCTGTGGATGACACTGTTATGGGGATCTGTGGAGGACACTGTTATGGGGGATCTGTCTGTGGATGACATATGACTGAGGAGGGCTATCTGGGGACATTAAACAGGGGGTAATATAACTAAGGGGTATCGAGGTATATTATACAGGGGTAATATAACTAGTGAGGAGGGATATCAAGGACATTATACATGGGGTATATAAGTTATATTACCCCTGTATAATGTACTCTGATATCCCTTAGTTAGATTTACCCCTGTATAATAATGTACCCGCGACCCGCCTGATACGCCTTAGTTATATTACCCTGCCCTGTTTAATTTACCACAATACCGCTCAGTTAAATTATATAACTAAACCGAGGGGTATCAGGGTACTTTATACAGGGGTAATATAACTGGGGAGGGCTATCAGTGACATAATACAGGGGCTAGGAGTAATATATTAGTTATTATCCCTGTATAATGTCTGATAATAGCATAGCCCTCCACAGTTATATTACATGATGGTATACCCCTCCATAGTCATATGCCCCCTTCCCCCCTGTATAATTCCCTGATACCCCTCAGAAGGCTCAGATAATCATATATTATATAACTAACTAAACTGAGGGGTATCAATCAGGGTAATACTGTTACAGGGACGGGACAGCAGAGCCAGAGGGGTAGGGGTAGCACTGTGGGACAGAGAGGGGGGTAGACGTACAGTCAATGTCATACTTCTTTTTATATGCATTTTTAATGTTTGCTACTGGAGTCTGGACTGGTATACATACTTTTTTTATCAACACAAAATGCACTGCTGTATGGTCCCGGACCGGTCACTGGAGCAGCTGGGCAGTGGCACCACACCACCAGAATTCTTTAGACGGATACCGGACCAATCCATCCAGATTCCACATACACAGCCAGGCCCTCACCTCACCAGGCGCGGGGCACCCAGCGTGACGTGACGTCAGCCTGCGCCGCACAGCACGCACCGCACGGCACACTCTTTCTCTGCCGGGAGTCAGGACACCGCCCCCCTATGTGAATAATACTAGCCGGCAGCCGCCCGCAGCCCAGGGTAATGTATTGTAAATTAATTAACAGTGCGGCGGACAGCGGCGGCGGCCAGCATAACAGACACGGAGCCACAGAGTAATCAGCAAGTGAGACACTTCAGTGAGCACGGGGGTGACGAACCTATTAGGGTGTGCCCAGGCACACCCGGCACACCCCGTGCGCACGCCTATGAGAAGCGCTATATAAGTGCATAAAATAAATAAGGCACTATTTCGTGACTTTTTGAAGCCAGAAATGTGGAGTTCAGGGTTGATAAACTCCCTCCAAAATCTGCCACAACTTTCCGATGATTTTATATCATGCCCGTTCTGCGTCTCCTGTATGACCATTTCTTTATTGCTCAGGCAGCTTGTCATTTATTATATGGTCAGCCATTCATTTGCCATCTGCAGCTCCCCCCCCCCCCCCCCAGCGATAACAGCTGAGCACCGGAGGTTTCTGGAACCAAACTCCTGATGGTCAGCTTCAATATAGGAAATAGAATGAACTATCACAGCTGTGGTATTTAAAGAGTTAACCCTAATTGATATATGAAAATGCTTCACTTTGTAAAGCAATATTAAGACATTGACTGTCATCATGGTTTTGCTTTGTAGAAGAATATGTTGTATTTAATATTTAATTATCTTTTTCGCGGTTAACGGTTTTTCATTCGGAAAATGAAGCTGGAGGAAAGCAGCTCTGCGTTCTAATCTGTATCATTTATTAAGGCTGAACAAAATGCCTAGCCAGCTGTGACAAATGAATACGAGGGATTTTATAAGCAAGGTGCAATGGTATAATGCAGGAGATGATAGTGCCTTTATAGAAGATGTGGGGTGAATTACATCCACGGAGTCTATCTAAAGCCGTAGATCTCCAGCAAATATATTTTTCACAAATGTACTTAATGCAAGGTTTTCCCTTCTGCCGGTATAAAACCTCATTGTATCCAATGAATATAGAATCATTACTGTTGTTTGTCTTGTTAATACAGTTTCCCTCCTCCATTAGTGTAATGTGCAATATTTTAATAAACCATGGATCTCGGCAAAGTTCTGCCACCTAGTGAGAAGACATCAGTATGTCTCATCGATAACATACCGCAATGTATGTTTTAGAGAATAGTAAGTGTACATGTAAAACAAACACTAAGGGGTTCTGCTTTTCATTACATTTACTATTTAGATAATACTTGTCATTTTTTTCACACTGTAGTAGACCAAAAACAAGGTTTTTTTCATTTACTGGAAATCAGATTAATAAAGAGCAAAATTAGATAAAGAGCAAGTTCTGAAAAGTAAAAAATGAAAAAAAGATCTACAGAATGACAGTCCCTACCTCCTTTAGTATATGATTTGCTCTTGAACCTCATGGACTCTGTTGTGGCTCGGCAGTATTAGGGCTCATGCACGTGAATGTATTTTCTTTCCGTGTCCGTTCCATTTTTTTCCGGACCGTATACGAAACCATTCTTTTCAATAGGTCCGCAAAAAAACGGAAGTTACTCCGTGTGCATTCCGTTTCCGTATGTCCATATTTCCGCTCCGCAAAAAAATAGAACGTTTCCTTTTATTGTCCGCATTACGGACAAGGATAGTACTGTTCTATTAGGGGCTAGCTGTTCCGTTCAGCAAAATACAGAATGCACACGGACGTCATCCGTTTTTTTTTTGCGGATTCTTATTTTGCGGACCGCAAAATACATTCGGCCGTGTGCATGAGGCCTTACTGTGACAGAACCTGGGACACCAGAAAACTATCTTGTATTCCAGTGGGCCAGTTCAACCCTGGTATCAACTACATACCTCCCAACCATCCCATATCTGGCAGGATAATCCCGAACTTCAGCGACTGTCCGACAGTCCCGGAACGGTTGTGTCATGTCTTGATTTCAACTGTACCTGTGTCCTGAGGATGCTGATACAGTTGAATACAATGGTGAATACTAGGGATGAGCGAATCGACTTCGGATGAAACATCCAAAGTCGATTCGCATAAAACTTCATTTCAATACTGTACAGAGGGAGTGTACAGTATTAGAATGTATTGGCTCCGATGAGCCGAGGTTATTACTTTGCGAAGTCTCGCGAGACTTTGCATAATAACTTCAGAAATTGATTTATACTGTAAAAAAAACATTTCGCGAGGTAACCGAACCCGAGTTCGGGAAATGGGGGAGTCTGGGGAGAGATATGCCCCAGAGAATAGACCTGCATGATTAAAGGCTTGGCAACTGGCTGACCTTGAGGTTGAGTAAAGCTGGACTTAGCCCCTGGTGTGGACAGGGACTTAGAGGTGAAATAGAGACTTGTTTGTCAGTTAGAGTCCAGACGGGCAGGTGTTTATTTTGTATTTATGCTATCTGTTTGGGCTTGGAAACCCCTTGTTTGATAAGAAGTCTGTCATTGCTGACCCTCTGTGAGAGCGATCCCTTAGGATACTTTCACACTTGCGGCATGGCTATCCAGCAGGCTGTTCCGGTGGGTGAACAGCCTGCCGGATCCGCTATGCCGCAAGTACCCGTGTGCTGCCGCTCCATCCCCATTGACTATAATAGGGCGGGGGGCGGCGCTACAGCGCAGCACGGCAGTGCACAGCCGGAGATCGCTGGACTAAAAGTACTGCAGGTCCGAATTTTTAGTCTGGCGATCACTGCCGTGCTGCACACGGGTACTTGTGGCATGGCGGATCCGGCAGGCTGTTTACCCGCCGGAACAGCCTGCCGGATAGCCATGCCGCAAGTGTGAAAGTACCCTTACAGATATCACATCAAGTCTGCTGTCACTGCAGATACCTGGCAGAAAACTAGTTGGGATGTCAAAGCAACTTATCTGACTAAAATATTTGTGATGTCACCACAGTTACCTGTCAGGAACATGGTTGTGATGTCACAGTACATACACGGATGTGACAGAAATATTGTGAGGTCACAGCAGCATTCCTAATGGAAACAAATGATATCACCACAATTACATGACTGAAACCCCCTATTGTGTCACAATAGCTTATCTGACAGAAACATCTGTGATGTCGCAGCAGATTCTCTTACTGGAGCCCACTGTGATACCACAGCAAGCTCCAGTTTAGCAGTTTTAGCAGTTCCTTCACTCAAAGCCAGCTATGGTGTCACGGTAGCTTATATAACTCTATGTGCAGTGAGCCATGGGGGAGTTGAAAAGAATGAGAGGAGTTGAACTCACAATGGCAGCTTTCACTCTGGTGCTCCCTGGGCCATGCAGTGGTAGAGGGCACACTCTTTTAACCCTTGGGGCATACTCTGGTTCGGGTCCCAATGTTTAGGAATACCAAGTGGTATGTTGTGGCTCTAATAGCTTGTGTCACGGTGCTCCTACCTGGATACTGTCTCTCTCCAGGGTTAGGCTCTGTAGCAACAAAGGAGTTGTAGTTGGTGGAGTAAGGAGAGTCCAGACTTGGTAAAGTTCAACGGTTTTTACTTGAATAAACTTGCAAGAAACTTGTCATCCAAACAATACCTGATCTTCCTCTTGGCTCCAGCAGGCGAAGGGTAAACTGTCTGGTAAAGTTGAATACTTTGCTTTATCTCTCTGCTGTTGTGCTAATCTTTGGCTTCAGTCTGGTTCCTATCAGCTCCAGTTACTTTTTCTTATGAGAGTGAGGTATCCTGTGACCCGTTTTGCTGAGTATGGTGTCTTTGGCACCGTTTTCCCTCTCAGAGGTACTAAGTTCTTTTATATATCAGGAGTGGGCCGCTTTTTGCGGTACTTTCCAAAAGCTCCTGCAGCAGTGAGGGGAAACACTTCCTCACCACACAATGCCACTTCACTCTCTTGCTCCAACTCTCAATTCTCTACAGGTTCCTGTAACCCCTCCCTTGGTCCAAAGCAGGACTATCCCAGTACTGCCCAAAAAGGGGGCAAATGAAACGTTGCGTTCCATTCTATCTAAAGGTACTCTCTGCCAGATACACTGCCACCTGCTGGACGACCAGGCACAGTGCATGAAATACAATACATAACAGTTACATAGCACCTAATGAACAGGCCTGTAAACAGATAGCATGGTGGTGTCACACATTGTTTAGGCATTTAAAACCGTAGCAGGTTGTAGGAATGGTATTGCCCACTCTGGGGTTCTACACCTCTCCATAGTGGTAGTGAAGGTGCCCTTGATGTAAATACTGTATGTTTTGGGGTTCAAGGCAGAGTCCCTGAATGTTGCGATGCAATGCAGATGTTGGTCCAGACAATGACGAGGGCAAGTATTCTTACAACAAACACATGATACTTTACTGAGCATATCTGTAGTGCACACATCCATGTACTTGCAAGGGTCAGTACAGTCTTTACAGATGTTTTAGAGACAATTTCCTCAAAGGTTTTGAGCATGGGAGAGTAGGCAGTGTATTAGTCTGCTCTGAGTTTCTCTACAGAAGTAATGGAGCCTCTATAATTTGCACAATCCTCTCTAATTCAGCAAAGGGTGTTATCAAATTGTTTCCGTGTAACCATGGGGCGTCTGCTATATGACAGACTGGGCTCCGTTCCTTTCTCAGGTTGCTGACTTTCTCAAAATGCAGCACTACAATGCCCAGCTAGTCCAATAAGCATGTATGTGGTTCCCACTGCAGATTATTCAGGTGATCAGGCTGTTTCTTAAGCATGACAGGATATCTGAAACTTCTCGCCACACTAAATGGCAGTGTATCATAGACCATAGACGTAACTATAGGTTTTACATTTCACTGGCTCGTATTCTTAAGCACTCTCCTTTGTAACGGACGCTGTATAGTCTCTTTAGCTCAGTTTACTCTGAGGTTGGTTCACTTCTTTTCCAGGGCTGCTATTTCCCTGTTTGTTGCTGCACTCTCAGACACAACTTGTCTCTCTGGTTCTCAGCCATACATATGATCATATGAGTGCGGGACAATAGTCCTGCGGGCGGCCCGACATGCACAGCTTAATTGTAATGTATGATGCTGTGCGCTCCCGTGTGCACGATCAATGCCGCTCCGGGACATATGGCCGCTCACGGACCGTATATCTCAGAGGGCATACGGTCGTGTGCAAGAGGCCTAAAAGGGAGGAACCAGCAACACCCGATTACAGTAACTAAAGGGCTGGCTAGCTGCTTAACTCCCTACTTTCCATACACAGCCTCTAAGGTACACAATTGATAAAGTACAGTACGTTAACTCTTTTCAGTGGGCTTCCAGGACCCTGCATAGGGTCTCCTGTGATGTCACAGCAGTCTACCTCATGAGAATACACTTCTTATATCACAATAGATATGTGACTAAAATAGTTGTGATGTCGTAGTGGTAATGTGACTGAAACATAATTATGATGTCATAGCTTACCTGACTGAAACCACTTGTGATGTCACAGCAGCTCACCTAAGTAAAACTCACCTGTGATGTCACAAAAGTTCACCTGACTGAAGCATTCACGATGCCATAATAGCATGCCTGACTAAAATTCACTTCTGATGTCACAATATTTTACAAGACAAAATCAAAGATGTGATGTCACAATAGCTTACCTGACTGAAACACTGGTGATCTCATAGTAGCATCCTGACTGAAACACAGTTGTGTCTCTACAGCTTAGGCCAAAGTCACACTTCAGTTATTTGGTCAGTTATTTCCATCAGTTATTGTGTGCCAAAATCAGGAGGACATCTTTCCATTATACCTTATCTCTGAGTAGGCTTCACCGCTGGTTTCGGCTCTCAATAAGGGCCCATGCACACGACCGTATGTATTTTGCTGTCTGCAAAACACAGATCTGCAAAAATACAGATGATGTTCGTGTGACATCCGTATTGCATCCGCTTTTTTGGGGATCCATTGTAACTGTGCCTATCCTTCTCTGCAAATCAGACAAGAATAGGAAATGTTTTATCTTTTTTGCAGAACATACGGAAACAGAATCAGTCATTTCCGTCTTTTTGCAGACCCGTTGAAGTAAATGGTTCCACATAAGGGCCTCAACAAAACGGAAGAGACACAGAAACAAAATACGCTTGTGTGCATGAGCCCTAACTGATGTAAATAACTGACCAAATAACTGAAGTATGAACTAACCCTTACCTGACTAAGGGTACTATCACACTAGCGTTATTCTTTTCCAGTATTGAAATCCGGTAAAGGGTCTCAATACCGGAAAAAAAACGCATCAGTTTTGTCTTAATTTATTCTGAATAGAAAGCAATCCGTTCAGTATGCATCAGGATGTCTTCCGTTCCGTCACTTGTATGGTATTTGACCGGACAAAATACCGCAGCTTACTGAGGTATTTTTTCTGGCCAAAATCCCAGAATACTACCGTACTGGCCGGATCCGGCATTAATTGCCATAGAGATGTATTAATGCCGGATCTGGCACCAAGTGTTCTGTCTAACGGATCCGGAAAAAAACCATATCCGTTTACACACAGATTGCCGGATTCGGCAGGCAGTTCCGTTGCCGGAACTGCCTGCTGGATCCTCACAACGCTAGTGTGAAAGTACCCTAAAACCATTATGATGTCATACCAGTTTCTTTTTAGTTACCTAAAAAGACGTTGAGATGACATTGCGGCCTACCTGACTGAAACATTTGTGATCTCACAGCAGTCACTTGTCAGAAACTAATCTATAATGGTACAGCAATTGCCTGTCTAAAACCCACTTGTGGTATCACAGTGCCTTATCTAACCGAAGTACTGATGTCATAGTAGTTACCTGACTGAAACATGGATGTGATGTCCTAGCAGATCACCTAACTAAACACCAAATATTTGTGACAGAGTAACAGTTACCTGACAGAACCACAGCTGTGATGTCGCAAGTCACCTAACTGTAACACACTTTTGATGTCATATCAGCTTTTTTGATGGAAACCCATTTTTGATCTAACAGCAGTCACCTGACGAAAACACAATTGAGATATCACAGTAGCTTACGTAATGGATCCTCACTTGAGGTGTCAAAGTGGCTTAGCTGACTGAACCCCACTTGTGATGTCAAAGCACTTTGCCTAACGGAAACACATCACTGAACTATTGAAATATGCGCTGCACTACTAGGAAACCTTCTTTCCTGCTGAGTTGAGTAATCACTACACCAGCAAGTACACTTGGTATCGATCAGTACCTTACTTCTCATGCTGGCAGTGTTCTCTTTTACTCCTTGCTGCAGGGTTCTAAGTCCGGTGCTTGTTCTTGCTGAGCGTCTTCTGTATTCCACAGTGGAGTGTGCTCCGGCCGGTAGCACTAGGTCCGAAGTCCCTACGTTCACGCTCCGTAAAAAGAGCGAGTGACGTCACTGGATTGAGCTACGGGTATGTGGTGGAGGTATCCCTGACGAAGAACGACGCACATCGTTCGAAACGCGTTGATTGGAATCCCTTTTTGCCTCCACCAGATACTCGTAGCTCAATCCAGTTACATCACTCGCTTCTGTACGAGAGGATCTGACACGGCCATGATTCGACTGGCAGCATTTTAAGTGCCAGCTTTAGTTTGCCGCAATACAATGAGGGCGACTGTAATGGTGGTTGTGTTTAGGACAACAGATACAATGTAACAGGAGGAGGAGGCTGCCCCGTGAACATGGGGTGTTCTGGCAGTTATATGGTTGCCACATATAACACTTTATTAAGGATATATTCTGTGAAATGATGAAGAACAGAATGTACATACAGAAAGAGGCAGACACACATTAGGTGGCATGTAGGAATAACTCGGCTATATATAACTGCTAAACGGCAGGGAAGCCTTTGGCTTGCTGAATTTATTTATGCCGGGCATGGAGCCAGTGATGTCAAATACTGCAGACATGGCAAATTAGAGCATTCTGCAGCGAACACATAACCTGTCTCCTCCCATTAGGTCACAATTGTGTGGAGCACCATTGTAATCATGGAGGAAAGGTTCTTGCATCTAAATTATCATAGTATAGGACCACGCTATGCACAACTGCTTACATTTTCATTGCGCTTTACTGCATGAGTTGTGGGATTGTGTGAATATCACACTTAACCATTTATAATCTAGGGCTGTGATAAAACTACAACTCCCAAGATGCACACTTGCTTGGCTGTTCTCAGAACTCAACAGAAATGAAAGGAGCATTCTGGGAGTCGTAGTTTCACCACAGCTGGAGTGCCGGAGGTTAGCCATAGGGGTGTTCCTATCTTATACAATGATGGTATATTTTCTATGTTTTCGCTGCACGTGCATGGGGCTGAGCTGCAGTTCCCTGCCTAGTGGGTGGCTGGGGCACTAGTGAGCCAGTAAATAATGCCATACTAAACCAGCACTGTAGCCCCTTCATTCCCAGGACTGGTGAAAGTCCCAGAGGGGGGACCCTTCCTTATCATAAAGTGAATTAATCCTTTATAAGATAATAGTGCTGGATGTTTTGAAGAAAACCAGTGTAATACAGGTGGCTGTTGGCATCATTTTTAGGTATTAGGGGCTTGTTATTTCAAGGCTACAGGTACATCAGCTCAACATTGCTCATTTTATGATATCATCATATCAATTGTTATCCTGCAGATACAAAATATGCATTCATTCTTGATTAAAGTGAAGCTTTAAACTATAGACACTTAGGGGGTCATTTATTATGCTGTAATAAGCCTATATATGTCAGGCGCAGATTGCGGCGCAACAGCTCTCTACAAGGTCTAAAAAAGCGGGCGTGACGTGGGTGGGGAAGGGCCGACAGGTCTGTTTTATTTACCATTTTCCTGTTTTAGGAGTAGAAAATGGCCTAAATGTAAGACAGCTCAGAAGCTGTCTTGGATCTAGAACTGGTGGAGGATCCACATAATGTCAGCGGAACCACCACCAGCTTAGGGCTTTATTAAGACTGGCCTCTAAAACGCCGGTCTTAAAAAATGTGCCCCTCAGGCCTCTTTCACACGTCCATGTCAGTGATGACGTCTGTAGCAGGGTCAGTGTTTAATCCATGAAGATGTCCGTGAAGGATCCATGTTTGGTCCATGTTCTATTTTCTGCCCTCCGTGTGTCATCTGTATTCTACGTGCACTGCTAGGCTGAACAAAAAGTATTTTCAATTGTCAGTTAAAACCACTGACAGGACATAGATGCCATCTGTGTTCTGTCACTAGTTTTCACAGACCCATAGACTTCAAAGGGCAGGTTTGAGGTGCATCATGGACCAAAGTAGTTAATGTCTCCAATGTTTTTTTACTGACTTAAGGTGAATAAAAAATCACTGATGTATGAATAAACACACTAAAGTCAATGGATACATCTGCTGGCTGTGGAGAACATAGACAGCACATATTCATGATTCACTGAATTGTGAAAAAGGCCTTGAGAGGAGCTGTATCAAAACAAGGCACAGGTAGAGCAATGACTGATAGCAGCCAATCAGCCCACTGCTTTCATTTTCAAAAGGGCCTCTGAGAAATAAGGGGAACTATTTGATTACTTTCTTATGAGAGTGCTTCACATTTTTTTACAATAGTTTTGATAAATCTCTCCCAAAAATCTCTTCACAAAATGTAAAGTATTACTAGATTTGCTCCTCTTACAAGGGTATTCAGTTCTGTTAGGTAACAAACCAGAGGAGCAGTTTGAAAATCAAATTCCTTGAAGCTTCACTCCTGGCACCATCAACAGAATTTCGGGGCCTGTACTCCGAGTGGAGTAAGCAAAGTTGAAGTGATGCCCATTTAAAACTTTGGAATAGCTCCTCTGCAGCGCACCATCCCGCGAGAAAGGTGTGGTGGCTGAAGGAGCTAGAGAGGAGGGCAATGGTGGCGGTGGGAGTGGAAGTGATTGTAGTCCTTATGGTCATTAATCCCCCTCCTTCTAGTGCTTAGTGGGCTGCGCATGCAGTGTTTGTGAGGGCACATCCTTTCTTCCCTCGGGGCACACCCTGGACTTTTTGGGGCTCCTGCTCGGTGGTGGCTGGGCTACCCTTAATGTTAGGAGGGCAGATGGAGGGGCTGGCAGATGGATAGTGGTGTCAGTTTCTTTCTTTACTGAGCAGATGATGCGAGTTATAGTAGATACAAAAGCAGTAGGCAGGGCTGCCATCAGAAATTTTGGGGCCCCTTACACAGCTCAAGGCCTGGGACTCCCCCCCCCCTCCCCGACACTGCCCCAGTGGCGGATCCAGAGCACTTCCCCCAGGAATAGGAGATCATGGGGCCTCTGTGTCCCTGTCCACCCTCAAGCCACCCCACACACAGCCCCACCCATATATCGCGCCCATACCTCTTACATCCAGGGACGTCTCCCACACAGCCCTCCATTATGTAGTTCGCCCGCCACACTGCCCCCCACTGAGTAATTTGCCCCCCCTCACAAGTAACTTTTGCCACAGACAGCCCTGCATTATATAAGTTGCCCCCACTAAGTAATTTGCCCCCACACTAAGTAATTTTGCCCCCACATGGCCCTCCATTATGTAGTTTGCCCGCCACACTGACCCCCACTAAGAAATTTGCCCCTCCCCCCACAAGTTAATTTTACCCCCAGATAGCCCTGCATTATGTAATTTGCCCCTACTAAGTAATTTGCCCCCACACTAAGTAATTTTGCCCCCACATGGCCCTCCATGTAGTTTGCCCCCCACACTGACCCCCCACTAAGTAATTTTTCCCCCAGACAGCCCTCAATTATTCCCCCCCCCCCCGTACTTGTGTCGCTGATCCTGCCCAGCTCGCTCCCCAGCACCGCCTGGAGGTACCCTGGTCTCTGTGCAGCCATCAGGATTTCCACTGTGCGTCCTGTGCAGCCTTAGCGTGCGCTCGGAAATCTCCTTCGGTCACTGCGGCAGTGACCGAGGGAGATCGCCGAGAGCAGGCTGAGAGGCTGCGCTGCACAGGACGTGCAGTGGAAAGCCTGCCTGACATCGATCAGCTGAGTGGTGGGCGGGTCGGGGAGGTAAAGGACGGACCGCGGAAGGAAGAGGGGGAGGAGCACTGGGCCCAGGGCTGGGACAAGGTCGACCACCAACAGAGGCTGAGCTGCCCAAGTGCGCACCCCCACTCCAACTTGTGGATGACACTGCTATGGGGGATCTGTGATGGATGACACTGTTATTGGGGAACCTGTGGATGACACATATGTGTCATCCACAGATCCCCCCTCCCCATAACAGGGTCCGTGTAGGAATGACACCAATACAAGGGGTGAGGCTGGGGGGTTGTATCTGCTTTTTTGATGACAGCGCCAGCGGGGCCCATGCAGTGACTGTATTCTACTACACCCTCCCCCCCCCCCACACTATATATAATCTTAACTATATAACTGTAGTGATTTACTACAGTTATATAGTTAATAAGATTATATACAGTGGGGGGGGGAGTGCAGTAGAATACAGTCACTGTACGGGCCCTGCTGTCATTATGAAATAGCATATCTGACCCCCACCTCTTTTATTGGGGGTCATTCAGGACATTAACCCTGTTTTGGGGGGGTGGGGGGTGTCTGTGGATGACAAATATGTGTCATCCACAGATTCTCCCCATAATAGGGTTCATTTACTGAATGACCACCCAAACTGTGGTGACCCAATACATGGGAGTTGCATCTGCAGAGCTTTTGTATAATGCCACCCCACACTGTAGTGTCCCCCACACAGTAATGTCTGCCACACTGCCCCCCACACAGTAATGTCCGCCACACTGCCCCCGCACAGTAATGTCCGCCACACTGCCCCCGCACAGTAATGTCCGCCACACTGCCCCCCCACACAGTAATGTCCGCCACACTGCCCCCCACACAGTAATGTCCGCCACACTGCCCCCCACACAGTAATGACCCCCACACCCCCCTCAACCACACAGCAGTGCCCCCACATAGTAATTTGTCATGCTCTCCCCCTCTTGTCATAATCCCCTCTTCTTGTCATAATCCCCTCTTCTTGTCATGCTTTTTCTGCCCCCTGTCATTCTCCCCCATCTTTTCATGCTCTTTATACCCCCCCATGTTGTCATGCTCTTTCCCCCCCCCCCCCCATGTTGTCATGCAGTGGCGTAACTAGAGTGCTATGGGCCCCCTGCCAAACTTTGGATCGGGGCCCCTCCCCGACACCGTGCCCGGTCACACCCACTGTGTCCGCAATTGTCACGCCCCTGATCGCCCAGTAATGCCTCTCACTGCCCCTAATAATGTCCCCAGTAGTGTACCCCACTGCCCCAGTAGTGCACCCCACTGCCTCCAGTAGTGCACCCCACTAGTGTCCCCCACAGCCCCTAGTAGTGTCCCCCACTGCCTCCAGTAATGGCCCCAGAAGCGCCCCCCATAGCCCCCAGAAGTGCCCCCCCACAGCCCCTAGTAGTGTCCCCCACTGCCTCCAGTAGTGCACCCCACTATTGTCCCCCACAGCCTCCAGAAGTGCCCCCGACTGCCCACAGACTTCATGTAAGGGGGCCCGGCATTTTCACTGTACTTAATGCCGGGCCCCGTCAGAGCGCTCCTCTCACCTCCATTATGTTCACTGCTCCAGGCTTCAGGGATCAGGCCCCAGCGCTGCCACACAGTAAGCAGGTGGGCGGAGCCTAACAGAGGTTCCGTTAGGCTCCGCCCACCTGCTTACTGTGTTTCTAGTTAGAGGCAGCGGGGCCTGATTCTGGAGGCCTGAATCAGTGACCATAATGGAGGTGAGAGGAGCGCTCTGACGGGGCCCTGCTCAGGGAATGACAGGAGGGAGCGCTGAGCGGTTCCCCCCTGTCAGTCCCTCTCCCTCTGGCCGGCCCCAGCCTGCGCCCTGAGGCTGGAGCCTCCCCAGCCTCTGCGTCGGCCCGGCCCTGACTGGGCTCCAGGGCCGGCGGCCACAATAAAAAAATTAAAAAAAGGCTCGGGACCGGCCGGGCTCCCCCAGGGTCCGGGCCCCTTACTAGGGTATGGGCTGTACCCCCCTGATGGCGGCCCTGATGACACTGCAAGTCTTTCCCAAAGCTTTTATATAGGTGGTGATAATGATAGTAGGAATCCTCCCTGAGTCTCTCTCTAGATACACTTTGCTCGCCTGTGGTTATTTGGGAAGATTGTAATTTGTCAATATATCTTTTGCAATCCCCAGTCTGCAGGGTGCAGTCCTTAGATCCAGATGGCCAGTCCGTCTCAGAAGTGTGGTGGGTGCCGGAGGCAATTAATCCTTTCCTCATGCAGTAAAGTCTATTGCCATAAACATGCGGATACCTTACTGTCTCAATCCAAGCACAGTCTTTTTTATTGGTTCTCAACCATCTGCAAATGTCTGTTCTCTTTCCCCCAGGGGTAGTCTCTCAGTTCAGTGGCAGCTTTCAGTCTCAGGGATGAAAGTTCTCTGGACTAGGCCTAGTTCCAATCAGCCCATCTCCCAGCAACCTAAACAAGACTGACAATTCTAACTATCTCCTTCCTATATATCATCTTTTAGGATTCACAATGCACTAATATCATTTCAGTACACATTTTAAAGTGGTGAACCTTAGTATTAACCCTTTAACAGTGATTTAGAATATTAACCCTTTAGCAGTTATCCACTGGGTTATGGCATCTATATGGCATACATTTAGAGAATGCAGGTTAAGGTCTACTGTATATGTCAGGGAACAGCTAATAATTTCAAACTTGAGCTTGACTCTAATAGTCACCTTTTAGAGTTCTATTTGTGGTAACCATGACTGAATTCATGAAAACAACACTACATTTGCCTCTGTGTAAACTCAGAGGCTAATGATGGCACATTATGGGCAAACAGAATTGGGAACTATATTAGCCACATTTGTAAAAAAAACAACAGGAACTCCCCTGCTTTGGGAAAGATTTCTTTGCTTTGTAGGATTTCTTGGACTTCATCTGATCTTGTAAGAAATGCATAATCCTCATACGGACTGATGAAATGGAAATCTGTATTTTGCTGCTGATTTTGTTGCAATTTGCTCCAGATTTCACCCTATGTAAAGGGTAAAATCTGCAGAGAGAACTGAGATCCTGTGGATTACAAAATCCGCAGGGAGGCCAGTTTACAAGCTGAAAATTTCCGCAGCATGTAGAAGAGATTTTTTATAATTTCATCTACTTAGCTGGTATTTACTACATGCAAATCCACACATGTGCATAGGGTCCAAGTTGGTATATGAATAGGCAACAATTGATTTCTGACAGCATGGTGAAGAGATCTGCTGACATGTATCTGGCGAGTCAAACAAATTTGAAGTTGTTGGCAGGCCCAATTATCCACCCCTACTGAACAGGACAGGTGGCGATAACTGCTGTTAATATTTCAAGCAAATACACAGGTAAGTTTTTTTGTTCACATTAAATGGTTGAGATGAGTTTGCTTTCATATTTCTCATAAAATGTTACCCTATGGGATAGCTATATTTATAGACAATTTAGCTACTCATAGACTTTTATAGTATTATTCGCTACACTTGGTTTGAGCTATCACAGATGCAATATAAAAAGAAGAATAATTGATGAAATTGAGTTTATGTGCATTCTGGTTTTAATGGGCAGTAAAATCCTATGAGTCATAGCCCAGTTTCAGGAACCTATGATGCACCAACTGTGCGCAGAATAAAAACCATTTTAGATAAGAAAACAGTAAATATGGGGAGCGTGATCATCCTTTAGGACAGCTCATCTTATAAACGCACTTCACTGTGTTATTTAAAGGGCAGCTTCAGGTATGAAAATTAATTTCCCTAACCAGCTGAACCCATGTTATCATCCATATTGTAAATTATTCCTAATACCCTACATTGTTACATGCGTTGTAGCTGGTTGTCAGCTTAGATGGGCCTACATGATCGAATCAACTAAGATGTGCTGCTAAGATGCTTTGTCCTTGCTGATGACCATTTTCCATGATCACATCACATTACATACAGCTTATAAACAAGAGGAACTAAAACTTTGGAGCGGCAACAGAAGTAATAAGTATATTATAGTTTATTTTTGCTTCACAGTTTTAGGTATATATGTTCCATGTGCCTGTATTCCTCACAATACTAAAGCAGCAAAGTCTAGGACCAGTTTGAAACGCGTGTAAGATCCAGAAAATACAGTCTGTGTGACGGCCACATTTCATGGACCAACTATGGCTTGCCTGACTCTAACTTACTGCATCACAGAATAAACTATGATGCTGTGAGTCCCAATCCGACTGCCAATCTCACCGCATCATATGAGTACAAGCAGACCCACAGTTGGCCTGAAACTGATGGCATCATATATCACTATGATGCAGTGAGTTTGGGTCAGCTGAGAAGTGGTCAGTCGAGAAAATGCGGCCATCACATGGACTGTATCTTCCGAACTACATACCCTTGTGTGAAGTTGGCCTAAGTCATTTCCCCCAGGATTATGCTCTTTAGGGTATGTTCACACAGCTTCTTTTGCCGAGGAACTTTGGCCGCATGGTTTCTGCCTCCAATTCAGCACGAAGGATTGCGGAGTAGTGGCTTAAAGCTGAGGCTGTACCGAGAAGGGACATGTCTGTTCTTGGCAAGGTTACAGCTTTACTTTGCCACTCTGCAATCCTCAGTGCTGCCTAACATTTTAATGAATGGGAAACTACGTGACTGCCAGTGGGATTTTGGTGAAATTTCGCAATTTCTATCTGCACCAGAATTCCACGGTAAAACCCACCGTGTGAACGGTACCTTAGAGATCCAAAAATTCTGAAAATTTCATTAGGATCTTATTCAGTTTCATATATATGTATGTAAAGTTGGCCTGGGAGCACCGAACGCAAAACATATTTATAGGCTAATAAGATCTTTGGCACACCAGGCCTAACACTCAGTGTCCAAACTGTATATATTTAATGTATAAAAATAACAAATAATAAAATAATTCAAGGGCACATAACATAATTTAAAAAATACAAACACAAGACTGACTAATAATAGCACCAGGTATGATGGTTGGTATGACCTGGTGCTATAATTAGTCCATCTTTTGTTGTATATTTTACATTTTTAGTATATTGTGGTATGTATCCTTTATTTTATTTATTTCTATTGTATTTTTATACATTAAATATATCCGATTGGAGTGCCAAGGATCCAATTAGCCTTTAAATTTTGTTGGTCTGGGGTAGAGGAACTTTCTTTTGAGGGCTCGACCATTACATTTAGACTGCAATTGGTATCATTACCACCAATTAAAGTTTTCAGAACTTAAAACATCATGATCTCCTTCAAATTCCTCTCTTGTTGAGTGATGATTGAAGTTTGTTATAAAAATAGAAAAAAAAACTCAGCAGCATGTATAAAGATCATTAAGAATTTTAGAAAACTGTAAGAATAAAATGCCATATTATTCAGAGCATGCAATATATTTCTTATTATGATCTAGAATTTCATCCTATGAAGCCGAAGCGTTTGGGCAGATCTGCAGGAAACTTACTGCGGGTAAAGTTTTAATGAAAATGTTTCTAAACTCTTGTTGGAAACACTGTATATATTCATTGCATTATATTGATTTTTTATCTGAGGCAGCCAACATAAGAAACAAATATTTCAGGAGCGTACTCAAGTGAATTTATTAATATTACAGTGAAACCCAGCATTGATCTGTGAGCGTATGTGATAGAAAATACAATACTACAGCGAAAATCCAATATTGTTGTAGTTTGGGCCTTTAAACTGCAAACTGAAGTAAAGCAAAAACATTTCAATCATTCTAATTAAAATAATTCAGCCACTTCATTTAAGGCCTAGATCATGTTAAAGGGGTTGTCTCACTTCAGCATGAAGAGAAAGTTAATACAAGCCACTTATTAATGTAATGTGATTGTCCATATTGCCTCCTTTGCTGGCTTGATCAAATTATACACTGCTCGTTTCCATGGTTACAACCACCCTGCAATCCGCTTGCATACTATAGAAAAAAGCGCCAGCCTCACTGGTGGCTGGGATTGCAGGAGCTCACATAGGCTGGTGCCTTTCCCTATAGTGTGCAAGCACGACCACTGCTACTGGATTGCCTGGGGGTCGTAACTAGAGATCAGCGAATTTCATATTTTGAAATTTGTTCGCGCTTCGTTTGGTGGTAAAAGCATACAGTTGTGTTCAAAATTATTCAACCCCCACTGAAATTGAGTGTTTTGGCCAGTTTGACATTGATTTTGATCATTTCAGTCATCTTGTTTACAATTAAATCAAAGAGGCACTTGTAAGTCAGACAAATATAACATAACATTTATAATGAAATAACCACAAATGTATTTTCTGTGCTCACATCATTATCAGCTTTATTCAACCCCCAAGTGACATTCAATCTTAGTACTTAGTACAACATCCTTTTCCAGTTATAACAGCTTTTAAACGTGAAGCATAGCTTGACACAAGTGTCTTGCAGCGATCTACGGATATCTTCGCCCATTCTTCATGGGCAAAAGCCTCCAGTTCAGTCACATTCTTAGGCTTGCGCGCTGCAACTGCTTTCTTTAAAGAGGAGCTTTCATCACTTCTGAAGATATTAACTAACGGTGCTGACATGTAGAGCTCCGTTCTCCCGGTATAGGCTCCGGTCTCTGTGCTCACAAAGTTATAGTAGGCGGTGGACTTGGTTATAGTAGGCGGAGCCTGTCCTTCATCTCCTTCTCCCAGGCTGTAGCGCTGGCCAATCGCAGCGCAGAGCTCATAGCCTGGGAGAAAAAAAAACTCCCAGGCTATGATCTCTGCGCTGCGATTGAGCAGGAGATGAAGGGCAGGCCCCGCCTACTATAACCAAGTCCCCCAAGTCCCCGCCTACTATAACTTTGTGAGCACAGAGACCGGAGCCTATACCGGGAGAACGGAGCGGCGCCCAGGGATAATAGTAAGTGCAGGGAGATCCCTGGGCGCTGCTCTACATGTGAGCATTGTTGGTTAATATCTTTAGAAGTGATGAAAGGTCCTCTTTAAGTCCCACCAGAGGTTCTCAATCGGATTTAATTCTGGTGACTGCGATGGTCACTTCAAAATGTTCCAGCCTTTAATCTGCAACCATGCTCTAGTGGACTTGGAGGTATGCTTGGGATCATTGTCCTGTTGAAAGGTCCAACGTCTCCCAAGCCTCAGGTTTGTGACGGACTGCATCACATTTTCATCCAATATCTCCTGGTACTGAAGAGAATTCATGGTACCTTGCACATGCTGAAGCTTCCCTGTACCTGTAGAAGCAAAACAGCCCCAAAGCATGATTGACCCCATGCCATGCTTCACAGCAGGCAAGGTGTTCTTTTCTTCATAGGCCTTGTTCTTCCTCCTCCAAACATAGCTTTGATCCATGGGCCCAACCAGTTCTAATTTTGTTTCATCAGTCCACAGAACACTATCCCAAAACTTTTGGGATATGTTTGGCAAACTGCAGTCGACTCTTCATATTCTGTGGAGACAGCAAGGGGGTGCGCCTGGGAGTTCTGGCATGGAGACCTTCATTACGCAGTGTGCGCCTTATTGTCTGAGCTGAAACTTCAGTACCCGCATCTGACAAATCTTTTTTCAGTTCCTCAGCAGTCACACGGGGACTTTTCTCCACTTTGCGCTTTAGGTAGCGCACAGCAGTCGAAGTCAGCATCTTCTTTCTGCCACAACCAGGTAGCGTTTCAACAGTGCCCTTTGCCTTGAATTTGCGAATGATGCTTCCTATGGTGTCTCTTGGTATGTTTAACATCTTTGCAATCTTCTTATAGCCATTGCCCTTCCTGTGAAGAGAAATCACCTCTTCTCTTGTCTTCCTGGACCATTCTCTTGACTTCACCATGTTTGTAAACACACCAGTAAATGTCTAGAAGGAGCTGAGTATTACAGTCATTTTAAATCTGCCTAATTGGTGCTTATTATGCTTGATTGCTGCTCCTTGACATCCACAGGAGTTTTCAATACCTGATCGAAAACACTTGAATGAACCTCTGTTCTTAAGGCTACGTTCACACGACGACAATTGTCGCGCGACAAAAAGTCGCACGACAATTTGGGAACCACTACACTGCAACATTTGTAGCGCGACATTGATGTCACATTAATGTCGCGCGACAATTTTTATAATGGGAGTCTATGGTGGTGTCGCACGTGCAACATGCAACATGTTGCGGCTGCGACACAACAGTCGCAAAAAATCCATCCCGGATGGATTTTTGCCGATTGTCGTGTCGCAGTCGCAGCATGTCGCATGTCGCACTGCGACACCATAGACTCCCATTATAAAAATTGTCGCGTGACAATAGTGCGACTTTTTGTCGCGCGACAATTGTCGTCATCTGAACATACCCTAAGAGTGGTAGTCTTTAAGGGGTTGAATAATTGTGTCAATGAAGAAATCACAAAAAAACATTTAATACTGTATTACAAAAACAATTGATGTCATTTTAGTTGCATTTGGTTCTTTATAAAGTCCTTGTAAGATTTCATTCTGAACACAATTACAAATGTACACTAAATTCCCTAAAACCCCTTACAGCATTGGGGGTTGAATAATTTTGAACACAACTGTAATTGCGTTATGGATTCCATTATCACCGACCGTAACACAATTCTATGACGGAATGCATAATGTAATGCCTTTAGAGGAATTCCATTATTCATTCCGTCTTAATAGAAGTCTATGGGCTGCACAACGGACCCGTCCTGTTTCCGTTATGCAGGGGAGGAGAAGGCTGCCGCTAGTGTGAAACTAGCCTTAGGCCTCTTTCACACTTGCGTTCTGAGGATCCGGGGGGCACTTCCGTCCCACCGGATCCGTCAGAACGCAAGTCGCCTGAAAGCATTAGAAGACTGATCAGGATCGAAATGCTTTCAGGTTACTATGGCAGCCAGGATGCTATTAAAGTCCTGGTTGCCATAGTAGTAGTGGGGAGCGGGGGAGCGGTATACTTACAGTCCGTGCGGCTCCGGGCGCTCCAGAATGACGTCAGAGCGCCCCATGCCCATGGATCACGTGATCCATGCGATCACGTGATCCATGCGTCTGGGGCGCCCTGACGTCACTCTGAGCGCCCGGGAGCCGCACGGATGGTAAGTATACTGCTCCCCGCTCCCCACTACATTTTACCATGGCAACCAGGACTTTAGCGCCCTGGCTGCCATGGTAACTACTGAGAAAAGCTAAACGTCGGATCCGGCGATGCGCCGAAACGACGTTTAGCTTAAGGCCTGATCCGGATTAATGCACTTCAATGGGCATTAATTCCGGATCCGGCGTTACGGCATGTCTTCCGGATTTTTGGACGGAGACAAATCCGCAGCATGCTGCGTTTTTGTCAACGTCCAAAAAACGTTCACATACTGAACGGAAGACATCCTGATGCATCCTGAACGGATTGCTCTCCATTCAGGATGCATTAGGATAATCCTGATCAGTATCTTTCCGTCCTAGAGCCCCGAGGACGGAACTCTAGGACGGAAAGCAAAAACGCAAGTGTGAAAGGGGCCTTAGAGTCCATAACTTTTAAAGACTCTGAGTATTTTTGATCTCCATCTTAATCATTTGTTTAATACTAGTAGCCAGGGATGAAGATTTCTCCGCTACAATGTCAACAATGCATTAAGTACATAAGGTTTTGGTATATCCTAAAAGCAACTTCTTTTTGCACACAGCACATTTTTTAAAATTTTCCACCAATGTGCCATCTGAATTTTTTGTAGATAGTACACAGACATTCATTTGGGCCCACAAAAAAAACATTTATCCTAGGCTACTTTCACATTAGCGTTTTCAACTCCGCTATTGAGATCCGTCATAGGATCTCAATAGCGGAAGAAAACGCTTCCGTTTTGTCCCTATTCATTGTTAATGGGGACAAAACTGAACTGAATGAAAGAGCATGCACCAAAATGCATTCTGTTGCGTCCCCATCGCGGACAGAAAAATGCTGCAAGCAGCGGTTTTCTGTCCGTAATGTGGTGCGGAGCAAGACACATCCGTCCTGACACACAATGTTAGTCAATGGGGACAGATCCGTTTTCTCTGACGCAATAGAAAACAGATCCGTCCCCATTGACTTTTAATAGTGTTCAAGACTGATCCGTCTTGGCTATAGGAGACATAATACAACCGGATCCGTTCATGATGGATGCACGCGGTTGTATTATTGTAACGTAAGCATTTTTGCACATCCCTGACAGATCTGCAAAAAGCACTAATGTGAAGCCTTAAATGTACTTTCCAGATCCGTATGTCATAGTAACATTTTATTAGGCTAAGAAAAGATATGTTCATCCATTTCAGCCAGTTGTGCAAACCACAGAACATATGATATTCTTATCCGTAATGTGGATGAGATCGCACAGACCCATTTAATTACGAGTCCATTAAAAAAAAGTGTGTTCAGTGTGTTCACATATGTATGTCTGTTTTGCAAATTATAAAACGTGTCCTATTCTAGTCCGTATTGTGGAGCGAATAGTCATTTCTAGTTATGGGAATAAGAAAAATGCAGAATGCACACAGAAGG
Organism: Bufotes viridis; assembly: GCA_033119425.1. Taxonomy (NCBI): domain Eukaryota; kingdom Metazoa; phylum Chordata; class Amphibia; order Anura; family Bufonidae; genus Bufotes; species Bufotes viridis. The sequence goes on from CM065590.1 coordinate 232,555,636, forward strand.
TGTCTGTATAATGCGGACACGGTCGGGTGCATGAGGTCTTAGTAATGTGTTCATACATCTTACCTGCCAAGTGTACCGAGCTAGGCCTTGCATACATCTGGTCACTGCCTCCTGTTAGGGCCTTGCATGTCTGGTCACTGCCTCCTGTTAGGGCCTTGCATATGTCTGGTCACTGCCTCCTGTTAGGGCCTTGCATATGTCTGGTCACTGCCTCCTGTTAGGGCCTTGCATATGTCTGGTCACTGCCTCCTGTTAGGGCCTTGCATATGTCTGGTCACTGCCTCCTGTTAGGGCCTTGCATATGTCTGGTCACTGCCTCCTGTTAGGGCCTTGCATATGTCTGGTCACTGCCTCCTGTTAGGGCCTTGCATATGTCTGGTCACTGCCTCCTGTTAGGGCCTTGCATATGTCTGGTCACTGCCTCCTGTTAGGGCCTTGCATATGTCTGGTCACTGCCTCCTGTTAGGGCCTTGCATATGTCTGGTCACTGCCTCCTGTTAGGGCCTTGCATATGTCTGGTCACTGCCTCCTGTTAGGGCCTTGCATATGTCTGGTCACTGCCTCCTGTTAGGGCCTTGCATATGTCTGGTCACTGCCTCCTGTTAGGGCCTTGCATATGTCTGGTCACTGCCTCCTGTTAGGGCCTTGCATATGTCTGGTCACTGCCTCCTGTTAGGGCTTTGCATATGTCTGGTCACTGCCTCCTGTTAGGGCCTTGCATATGTCTGGTCACTGTCTCCTGTTAGGGCATTGCATACGTCTGGTCACTGCCTCCTGTTCCTTCCAGACTGTGCAAGGAGGATGGAGCCATACAGGCTGAGGAATGGCTGGTGTGGATCACAGACTGATCAACTCCAATTCCCTTCCTTCCCTGTGGGAAGCAGACTCTGGAGCTGCACACGCCACGCGCAGAGATGAGCAAAGTTTTGAAAAATTCAATTTGGCAATTTCACCAAATTAGATTTGTTCCGAATTAATTCATCACGAATCACCATAAAATTTTGTATATCCAGGCCACTTTGCCTTAGGCCCCTATCACACGGGCGAGTTTTCCGCACGGGTGCAATGTGCGACGTGAATGCATAGCACCCGCACTGAATCCTGACCCATTCATTTCAATGGTTGTTTTTTACGCATCAGTTCTGCGTTGCATGAAAAATGCAGCATGTTCTATATTCTGCATTTTTCACGAGCCCTAGCCCCATAGAAGTGAATGGGGTTTAAGTGAAAAACGCATTGCATCCGCAAGCTAGTGCGGGTGCGATGCGTTTTTCACTGATGGTTGCTAAGAGATGTTGTTTGTAAACCTTCTGTTTTTTATCATGCGGGTGAAAAACGCATCAAAACGCATTGCACCCGCGGGGAAAAAACTGAACAACTCAATGCAATCGGAGGCAAAACTGACTGAACTTGCTTGCAAAATGGTGAAAGTCTCACGAAACACACCCTGAATGTATCCGGAGCCAATCTGTCACGATTGTGTCAAAGAGGCCTTAGGGTACAGCCACATGGAGCGGCCATGCTTCAGTGAAGAACTGAGCAGACAATTAGCTCACAGCTGCCTTTGATTTAATAATGAAGACCGCTCTGTATTTAATGGCTGTGTGGTACCTTTAAACAGGGGCTGTTGCTGGTATGGTGTTTGGCTGGTTAGATGGGCACAATGTGCATATTATTACTATTCTGGCCTGGAATCTCCTGCAGGTTATTTGACAGTAAACACAGCTCTGGCATACCCACTTCTCCAAACCCAGCACTCTCCTGTCCTAAAGGTGGAGCCTTCTTCTGCCATCTGATTTTCCTCCTTTTCCACATCATCTAATATTGATGAGAATATGTCATCAGGAACATCCAGCTCCTCCTCTCTCTACATCTCACTGACTTTTCTAGGACATTGAGACTTTGAAGAATGATTTGGAAGACGTAAAGCCAACAAAATGTGAGGATGGTCATCATTTAGACCTGGCCCCCGTAAGGTGTACAGACTGTATGGTATTAGTTGGCACACTGGTAGTGGAATAATAAAGACTTCCATCTTATTAGTATTGAATTACATATCTTAGTTTATGGCTGATGTAGGATGAAATCAATAAAACTGATGCAGAATAAGTCTCTGCACTCTCCCTCTCCAATATTATTCCACTAATCCATTTTTAGCATCACTGTCCCTAGCGCATGAACACTTGCCACATCTCTCCCTATTCTCAGCCCACAGGACAATGGCAGAGGCTGTGCGAGTTGAGGGTGTTATAGGGCTGTGACATCACAGGTGACGGCTATCTGCGGATAGGCTGGCTGAACGGTATTATGGGCGATCTTGCGTTCCCAGGCTTGTCTCCCTTCACTTAGTTTCACTTTATAACACGTGTAACAGCCATTTTAGTGAAACTTGATTCAGTACCACGAAGCTTGAGAAAATTCTGATTTGTTTTGTAATCAAAGTTTTCCTAAGCTTCAGACTGAATTCTGCTTTGCTCAACACTAATCACAGGAAGTGACACCGCATCCATTTAGTCACAATATTTTCTGCTTGGTGGAATGATGCAGAAAGGGAAGAACTCTCTCCCCCCCAAAGTAGAACAGCTCATCCACCACACCAACTCCTAGAAGGGAAGGATTCACTCCGAACTAGAGGCTGCTCACTAAAGAAACCCCTTAACACTTCTACTCTAAGGCCTCTTTCACACGAGCGTGTCCGGATTAGGTCCGGATGCTGCGGATGCGTTCAGTGAAAACTGTACGATTTCACAGGCAAAGCCGTTCAGTTTTGCCTGCGATTGCGTTCAGTTTTTTCCGCGCGGGTGCAATGCGTTTTGATGCGTTTTTCACGCGCGTGATAAAAAAACTGAAGGTTTACAAACAACATCTCCTAGCAACCATCAGTGAAAAACGCAACGCACCCGCACTTGCTTGCGGATGCAATGCGTTTTTCACGCAGCCCCATTCACTTCTATGGGGCTAGGGCTGCGTGAAAAACGCAGAATATAGAACATGCTGCGATTTTCACGCAACCCACAAGTGATGCGTGAAAAAAAACGCTCATGTACACAGACCCATTGAAATGAATGGGTTAGGATTCAGTGCGGGTGCTATGCGTTCACGTCACGCATTGCACCCGCGCGGAAAACTCGCCCGTGTGAAAGGGGCCTAAGGCCTCTTTCACACGAGCGTGTCCGGATTAGGTCCGGATGCGCTGCGGATGCGTTCAGTGTAAACTGTGCGATTTCACAGGCAAAGCCATTCAGTTTTGCCTGCGATTGCGTTCAGTTGTTCAGTTTTTTCCGCGCGGGTGCAATGCGTTTTGATGCGTTTTTCACGCGCGTAATAAAAAACTGAAGGTTTACAAACAACATCTCCTAGCAACCATCAGTGAAAAACGCAACGCACCCGCACTTGCTTGCGGATGCAATGCGTTTTTCACGCAGCCCCATTCACTTCTATGGGGCTAGGGACGCGTGAAAAACGCAAAATATAGAACATGCTGCGATTTCCACACAACGCACAAGTGATGCGTGAAAAAAAACGCTCATGTACACAGACCCATTGAAATGAATGGGTCAGGATTCAGTGCGGATGCTATGCGTTCACGTCACGCATTGCACCTGCGCGGAAAACTCGCTCGTGTGAAAGGGGCCTAAGGGAACCTACAGCCCTTAACCACCAGCCTGTTTTGGGCTTTACTGACCAAGCATTTTTTTCATCGTCACATTCCAAGAACTATAACTTTTAAATTTTTCCGTCTATATAGCTTTGAGGGCTTTTTTTTTTTGCAGGACAAGTTATAGTTTTTAATGGCGCCATTTTAGGGTACATAACTTTCTGATTAACTTTTATTAACTGTTTCTGGGATGGAGATGGGAAAAACAGCAATACTGCCACACATGATAAATTTGACAGTTAATTTTTCGGTATAAATAACATCTTTATTCTGTAGGTCAGTACGATTACAGTGATACCAAATACATAGTAAAATGTAAAAAAACACTACTTTTTTTGCAATAAAATCACCCTTTTTTTTTTAAGAAAAAAATGTTTTGGCATTGCCACTTCAAGACCCATACCTTTTTTATTTTTCCTTCTATGGAGTCATGTGAGGGTTTGGAGAAAATGGCGCTTTTTGATTGCTTGTTATTACGTTCTTTCAGTGGGAACTAAGAATAGATTTGCAATTTTATTTTTAGGCGTTCAAAGTAGGCATATTTATGTAGTCTGGGTCATTGCAGACGCGGCAATACCAAACATATGGGGAAGATTTTTTTTGCATTTTTTTCATTGAAAAATATTTTCAATGGAAAAAAAGGGCAATTTTTTATTGGTTTCTTTTTATTGAATAAATGGCCTTTTTATTTTTTTTTACCACTTAATAGTCCCACAAGGGTTCTAGAACAAACAGCATTTTGATTGCTTTAAAAATGCAATGCACTATCCCTACAGTGCATTGCATTTTAATGGCAATGCTATTCAAACATTGACCAGCAGGCGGCACCAGAGGGCGCAGCCTGCTGGAAACTACTGAAGGCTGGTCTGAGGCCTACATCAGACCCCAGGCAGCCTTCACACTTCGGGACCTCGCAATCGCATTCGTAGGGTGACGATGGGAGACAGAGGGAGTCTGTTAAATAGACCAGATTGGCACCCTAGCTGGTCCAGGCTGTAAGAGAGCCGGGTCCCCGCTCCATGGGTGACCCATGCAGCACTTAGACTGGGCCGCCGTAAAAAAAAAAAAAAGAGTGGCCCAGCCCAAGACCTCTTTAGTGACCGCCATAAAAACACATATGGGTAGTCATTAAGGGGTTATGCCACATGGCTCCAGAGATCTCCCCATTGATTGCTCTTGAAACATACAAAACTGGAGATGATCACAGCACTCAATCTATTACTGACTGATGATGGGTGCACGTCAGGCGTGTTCCTAGCTCCACCTCTTGGAACTATGATAAGTATATCAGGCAATTCAGACAGCACTCCAAAAATGTTTTTGCTTAATGGATTTTTATTTGTTTAACCGGACATGGTGGTACATGAAGGAACGTTTCGGGCAAACAGAATGCCCTTCGTCAGGCTAATTAGTACACACAGGAGGTGCGAGTGACCGGCCTTGATTGCTCTGCTACACTTATATCAAGTTAGTGCTATACAGATACATTTTATGGAATAACTCAGTGGCTGTACTACATTTTTAATTAAATGCAATTTCAAAAGTGTTCGTATCGAGATAATGGTTTGAAAACTGGGATACTTTCCATGGAACTACCCCTTTAAGAGGTATCGCCCACCGTCTGCCAGGCCGCCTTATCTACTGGACAGGAAACCAGAACTGAGGTGTGGAGGCATGTTTCTCATCTTGAAAAAGTTCCTGTCCGACATCTGGGAGGGCTTATCCAGAGCAGTAGTTATGGGTGTATAGAAAAATATAAAAAAGTTATGGGTGCCAGAATATAGTGACCCAAAGCAATTTTGTAATGTTCCATTTACACCTAAAAAAATAAAAACATGTAGACGAGTAATATTCCTTCGAGGCTGCCATATTGCAAGCAAACACTGTATGCAAGGTGCAATGAAGGTAATGGCTACTATATCACCTCCAATGAGGTATGGCCAGAATAGACAAAGGGAGTAGCCACTCGCAGACAGTGGAATCATTTATTTTGTAGATTGCTGTGATCAGTTTGTCATGTACAGTTCTAACAAGCAGGCATTGATTTAAAGAGGGTTATCCATCTTCAGCAGCTACAATGTAAGTGCTACAGTTTAGTTCATGAACTATAATAGCATGAGTTTGAAAATCAGGCCCCAGTCTACACAGCAAAGCGAAGCGGGAAAAAAAACAAAAACACCCACAGAACTGTCAGCCAACTGACAGTTGGTAGGTAGCCTAAAACACACTGTTGGCCATTTTCTAATATATTCCTTTTAAAACAAATTTGCAGGCACTAACATTTTCTTGACACCAGCCATTAGACACAATCACAGGCTGTTCAGTTCAAGAGACTGTCTAAGCCAGGCATGTCCAAACTCTGGCCCTCCAGGTGTTGCAGAACTACAACTCCCATCATGCCCTTCTGTAGGTTGATAGCTGTAGGTTGTCCAGGAATGATGGGAGTTGTAGTTTTGCAACATCTGGAGGGCCGGAGTTTGGACATGCCTGGTCTAAGCTGACAGATTATAGCAAACCTTTAGATGTGAGTAGTAGTGATGAGCAAATCTATTCTATTCATCCTCCTGGGCCTGTCAATCTCACACCTCTACAGCTGCTCCAAATAGCAATGCAAGCAGCAGAGGTTCTGCTACTACCAGCACAGATGAAGACTGCATGTGCCACACGTCTGGGTGCACCCAAAATGTAGAAGTGCACTCAGTTGAAATTTGCACAGCTCAGATAGCATCAGCAGAGCCTCTGTGCTTACTCCTCTACTGTGAGCAAAAGCACAGGCATGAGACTTAGGCCTAATTCACACGTCCGCAAAATGGATCCACATCCCATCCGCAATTTTGCGGAAGGGTTGCAGACCCATTCATTTCAAAGGGGCAGGAATGGATGTGGACAGCACACTGTGATGTCCGCATCCGCAAAAAAATAGAACATGTCCTATTCTTGTCCGCAATTGCGGACAAAAAAAAGGCATTCTCTATATAGAGCCAGCAATGTGCGGTTCGCAAAATGCAGAATGCACATTGCAGCCGTCTGTGTTTTGCGGATCCGCGTTTCCGCAAAACACACTACGGACGTGCGAATTATGCCCTACAGGGCCAGACAAGAACTCTGGGCCTGTCAAATGGGAGAATAAACCTCTTGAGCAGCAGGGCTAGCACCTCACTGCTGAAGGAGGCTCATTATATATATTATATATTTTTTTAAATCCAATTTTTACGAATCAATACGCTCACATAATAGAATTTATAATCACACTTTATGGCCATGCAACCCTGTAATATAAATGTGCCCAGCCTCATCTGAAGCAGGAGGTTGTTCCCATTGATGGCGGGCTTCAAAAACATAAATGACTACTTTATTTTAAGCTACTAATGACATTAGGGGGTACAAATGTAGAAAGGGTACAGGGCACAACAGGTAGACAAGACACGCGTACAAACACTAAACACAAACCGCTTTACAGACCAAAAACTTTATTACATTATGCCATTTTTTCATAGTGACAATATACATTAAAATATTTTAATAGAAAATTATAGTAGGTGTCACACCTTTACGATATCCACCCCACACGCTGCAGTTTGTTGCATGATTCCAAAAAATATATAAATCAAATCAATACAAAAGATTTTTTTTTTATTAATTTAGACATTCATCTAAATCAAGCGGCAACCAGTAGAAGACATAATTAAGGTTTGCTTCAATTATGGATAAGTGTAGGGCAGGGCTGGCCAACCTGCGGCTCTCCAGCCGTTTTAAAACTACAAATCTCATTATGCCCTGCTGTAGGCTGTCTGGGCATGCTGGGAGTTGTAGTTTTGCAACAGCTGGAGAGCCACAGGTTGGCCAGCCCTGGTGTAGGGTATATTTGGAAAGGAAATCTTGAAATTAATATATATACAAAATACTTGGAAGGTAACAGTTTGCAGCAAGTGTATGTTGTGCTGTACAAGGGACGTGTGTCACAAAGCTGACAAATAAGCACATATACAAAAGCACTGCTACAGACTGATAAATAAAATATAAACCCAAGTAATATACATCAAACGCGGAAATAAAATGGTTTGGCTGATGACATCCACATAAGCCAACTCACTCCAAGGAATTGTTCTTTTCATTTGCGGACTACATTTCAGGGTTGGATCCCATCCTGAATATTTAGAAGAACTCTCCAACATCTGCTCTCTTGTCACGCAGTTTGCTTCGAGCCTTCGTACGAGCCTTGAATGCAGCAGAGTTGTTCATGTGCTTAAATAATCAAAAAAGATCAAAGATGAATGCCACTTTGTACAATACGCTGATAACATTATCCACAAATCCTCTACCGACATGCCTGCGCGTAAAGGGGTTGTACGGGTTCAGAGCTGAACCCGGACATCCCTATTTTTACCTGTCACCAGGAACTGCAGGCAGCATGTATACACACACATAGGAAGTGCTATAAAATTGAACTCACAAAAACGGCAGGGATTTAAAATGTGCCAACTGAAAAGCTGTACTGAATCTTTCCCCACAAAGAGATATGTTGATCTGCTCTGCTCCTTCTGCTCCAACATGGTGCCTGCAGATTTCATGACGACAGGTTCTCTAACACCAATATACCACGGGATCCTCATCTATCACCATTCTAAGGTTTCCTACTCATACAGGGAATAGCTTTTTCAGAACACTTTAAGGGGGCCACTGACCCCAACAAGTTCTATTAATGGGATTTATGACACTGGCTGGCAGCGGTGAAGGGCGGAAAGTCAGCACATTACCAACAAGCCAGACGGGGTCCAAGAGCAGCAGGAACCGGGACAAGCAGAGCGAGGTTTACTTCAAGGCCCAGCCAATCTCTAAAGTTTAGAGTGCATTATAAAACGTACTACAGGTACAGCGATTTGTGTGTTTGGGTGAGTTTTTTGTTTTGGATTTCTTTCTTCTTCAAAACACAGCAGTTTGTCTGCTGGGGTTGATCCTGCTTATTAAAACAACACCTGTCTTACGAAATTCAGTTGCAGCATTCCTAAGTACACAGACCAGTGCACCAAGAGGCAGGGCCTAGTCCAACTTGGTGCACTGAAGTCCTGAGTGCCCTCAAAGAATAAAGGCCATCTCTTTTAATCAGCAGTATAAATCCTGCTAGGCAGTATGTTCTGACGGAATAGGGTTGATCCTGACAGCTGCACTTTAAGATTTTATATACCTCAATGTTGTACATTGCGATGGTTATTGAAAAATAAGGTTAAAGTGGCTATCTGAGCAGGATCGACACTAAACTCATGCATGCAGCCTGGTAGGGTAGATCCAGTAAGTAAAAATCTTTTTATAGGTGCAGGCATTTTTGGAGAAATTTACACCTGCGCAAATGAGGCACCAGAAGGAAGGCTTATGCAGATTAAGCACCATCCCAGAAATGCCCCTGTTGCTTAGGGCCTCATGCACACGACCGTATGTGTTTTGCGGTCTGCAAATTGCGGATCCGCAAAAAAAAAAAACAGATGACATTCCGTATGGCATCCTTTTTTTGCGAATCCATTGTAATTCCTATCCTTGTCCGCAAACTAGAAAAAAATAGGACATGCTCTATTTTTTTGCGGAACGGAAAAACGGACACACGGAAACGGAATGCACACGGAGTACCTTCCGTTTTTTTTGCGGACCCATTGAAATGAATGGTTCCGCATATGGTCCGCAAAAAAAACGGAACGGACACGGAAAGAAAATACGTTCGTGTGCATGAGGCCTAATACAAATGCCTCCATTGTTAAACCCGCCCTCCCCTTAGATTGACAGTGCTATCGCCTTCTTCTGCAGTCGCCTCCACTTTCAGGTTCAGTGACATCAACGCCGCGTGCGCACTAATCATTTTAGACGATAGGCAGGCAGAAGACGTGGTCTGTAAGCACTTTGCTAGCAAACTAGTGCTAGACGTGATACGATACTATTAAGATATGGTAACTAGAGTACATATTCTTACCCTTTCATCGCGAGAAACCTTCATTGCTTTAAGAGTAGCTGCATCCAAAAGCAACGGGGGACCAAGCTCAAAAATGCTACGCAGAAATCCATTTGTCTATGTATAGGGGAAAAAAAACACAATGAATTATTTAAGAGACATCATAAATCTAAAGTATAATAAGGATATAATGAGACCATAAATATAGGTATACATAAATAAAAAAAGCTCAGCTTGGATTATAAATGCACTGAATTAGAGTATAAGGGTATGTTTACAGGGAGGGTTTTTCAGCCAGAAAATCCAGGGGAATATGGGCCTGACAACTGCATTTCTGGCACAATTTTGCACGTGGACCTTGGATTTACCCCCTTCAAGGTGGTGGTTTACAGGGAAATTTGTGCATGAAAGCTGCCAAAAAGACCTGTTCTTCATGTGCTGTGAAAATCCACAAAAATTATATTACCGCTTTATGAACAGCAACACAGGAAAAAAAAGGTGGATTCCATGCAGATTTGGCACAGAAATCCACTAAGGGAACTAATTCCTAAGAAATCCTGCATCTAATTTCTGAAGTGCTTGGTTTGTTGGGTGCATCTGGATTCTTCAGAAAAATCTGCGAGACCTATATAGACAACCCATTTTAAAGGCCCTCTTTAAGGCCTTATTCACACGTCCATAGTGTTTATGGATCCGCAAATTGCGATCCATAAACACACCCCGGCCGGCAGCCCCATAGAAATGTCTATTCTTGTCCGCAATTGCGGGCAAGAATAGGACATGCTCTACTTTTTTGCGGAGATGCGGCCGTAAGATCGGCAGCGCGCTCCGCAAAAACTGATGCGGAGAGCACAGTGTGTGCTCTCTGCATCGTTCCGTGCCCCATTCACAGTCAATGGGTCCGCATGTATTCCTCAGAATTGCGGAATACATGCGGACATATATGCGGATGTGTGAATAAGGCCTAAGGGAGACTCTCACATTCCCTAAACTCATAAGGCAGATTTTAATCAATCATTTCACCTGGCAGCAGCAGTAAAGTGACATGGCATTCACAATGTAGACCTAGTGAAAACCGCTAATCATTAGCTCTCAACAGTGGAAACTACCCAGGTTTATGTTCCCTTATAACAAGTACTCAAATCAGTAGCACCTGTGACTACATGACACGAAGGCTACTACTTTGTCTAAGGCAGTTTTTGTCCGGCTGCCTTTCAGCATGTTTGCTGTGCTGCGGCCGGACCTACGGCCTATCCCTATTATAGTGAATGGGGCCAGAGCGGACTTCCGCTGGCGCACATGGGCTAGCGTTCGTATGGACCCTGCTAACGCTAATGTGATAGTAGCCTTATCACCAATATATTACAAAGTGGCAACTTCCTCTCATACTGTGTAGCATTGCCTGCAGGTTAATATTAATGTTCAGTAACTGACTGTGTGAGTAATGATAGAGGAAGGGCGGAATTTCCTCAAAAAGACTACATAAAATATATATTCTAATCTCACCATCAGATGAAACTGCATCCCAGAGCCAAACAGTTCCTTGAACACGCCATACGTTAGTCTCTTCACCCAGCAGTCGAGGTGCATGCGTTCCCTACCAAACCGAATCGCCTCTGATTGGAATTCTCCATCCTACGTGCAGTAAGATAACAGAAATGCTGACAACTGAACAGAAACGGCAAGCCTTCTAGCAGAGTGGATTACCATGTTACATACCTCCACCGCTCTAAGGACATCTCGAAAAACCGATCGCTGTTTCCTTCGGTCTACCTTAGCTCTGTGCTTGTTGCAGTCAGTGGCCAAAGCTTTCAAAGTTTCAGTTAAGGGTTCAAGATCTTCATAGTAAAAGTCCTAAATTAAAAAGCGGAAGTGAGAACACAGGGCAATTAACTGAATTTCTGATATCAAAAATACAACCTGATGAAAAGTACACTTTACGTTGTGTGCCTTTGAAAACTTACAGGCAGGACCTTCTAGATGATATATTAACCCACAACTCACTTTTAGTAAGGAATAGGTATACTTTTGCATCACTAGTAAGAGATTAACTTTGCAATGTATATTTTCAAGGGTATCTGAGTGAGAAAGGCAAATATTTGCATTTCATTAGAAACCACTAAATGATAAAGGTTCTGCACATTAACCGCTTAATGCATAATTATGTACATGTATGGCATTATGCGCCCGAATTTGTATAAAGTGGGCTGCTGTAGTGAGCCCGCTCCATATAATACAGCCGGCACCTGGCCGCAATGACAGGGACTGTCATTTAAACTCTCAGATGTTACGATCAGAGACTGCAGCATCTGTGAGGTAGGGCAGAGGGATGCAGCTCCCTCTGCCTTTCGATTGGAGCCCCAGCAGTGAAATCATGGGGCTCCGACCAGTCTCCATGACAGCCTGGGGCCTGCCAAGGTTCCACAGGGCTGTCACGGTAACCTCTCTGCTAAGCTGTGTACAAGGCAAAGCTCGGCATGGAGCGCTTCAACATCCTATTCACCCTAAAATATCTCGATTAGGGTGAAAAGGAGGCTAGTAGTTATAGTTTAATAGTTATTAAATAAAAAGTGAAAAAAAACACACCACAATCACCTCTTATTCCCAATTCTGCATATAAAAATATTTAAAAAAAACAAAACATTCGGTATCGCCACATCCAAAACTGTCTGCATACACTACAAAAAATGGTACCCATAAAAAAACAGTTCATTCTATAGAAATCTCTTATACAGCTCTGCAGGCCAAAATATTTAAAAAAAAATGACAAAAGAAGGAGATGTAAACCAAAATTATTTTTTTCCAAAGAATTTAACGTAAACAAAATTCAAACTATACGAATTTGTTGTCACCCCAATCGTATTGAGCTGCTGAATAAGGACGTCACTTTTAGAGCAGAGTGAACGCCGTGATGTCAAAACTTCAAAAACCAGAATTGTGTTTTGTCATTTTACCCAACAAAAATTTTTTTTTTTCGTTTTGCAACACAAGACATAGTGAATAAAATGGTGCCATTACAAAATGCATCTTATCCCACAAAAAATAAGCTCTCTTAAGAGCATGTGAACTGAAAAATAAAAAGTTATGGCTACTGGAATGTGGGAAGGAAAAATCAAACATGAAAACAGGCCAGGTCTTAAAGGGGTTAAAGAGATTTTCAATGGTAAATAATAGTGTAGCATCTTGCTGGGTCAATGCAGTATTAGGCCTTATTCACACGTCCGTAGTGGTTATGGATCCGCAAATTGCAGATCCATAAACACACCCGGCCGGCAGCCCCATAGAGATGTCTATTCTTGTCCGCAATTGCGGGCAAGAATAGGACATGCTCTACTTTTTTGCGGAGCTGCGGCCGTAAGATCAGCGGCGCGCTCCGCAAAAACTGATGCGGAGAGCACAGTGTGTGCTCTCCCCATCGTTCCGTGCCCCAGTCACAGTCAATTGGTCCGCATGTATTCCGCAGAATTGCGGAATACATGCGGACGTGTGAATAAGGCCTTAAAGTGTATTGAAGCTGAGCTGCGGGAACCCGGCACAGGCATAAGACTTTGGATGGAGCTGTGCTACGGGTTCCGTTCAAAGTACTGGAGGCTGCATTGAACAGCCAGGCATCCCCCCCCCCTCCCCACTCCGATACTGATGATCTATCCTAAGGGTAGATATCATTAACCCAGAAAACCCCTTTAATTGTATCCCAGTAATATGCCATGTTCTATGCCCATCCCTCTGCCACACAGCTAGATAAAAACCACTAGATGATCATATGCCTGTGGCCGCTACATAAGGTTTCTTCCACGAGTGCTGTCCGTCTTGGTCAATGCTGATGTGCTTTGCATGGAGCTCATCTGGCATTCCTCTGATAGAACACAACCTGTTAGTGCTGTTAGGAAAACAGTCCACCGAGCACAAACTGTTCACGACTACAAAAAGAAAAGACTCAAGACAATTTAGGTCAGTTTCAATATGGAAAAACAGGAATCGCTGTCTAGTTCAGCAGAAACAAACGTATAGAATGTATTTTTTCTTATAAATAAGTTGTTAAAATTCAATCACATGCAGCTTTATGTAACACTTAGCTTCTTACAACAGTGCTGGAAACTCGAGAAGACGTATGTACTCACAGCATCTGCTTCCCGTGCTAGTTCAAACAAGAGAGCCAGCGTCTCCCCGGCTGCGATTCTCATGTTCACGTCATCGCTGGATAATAGACGTGGAAGTTTATGCAGATGTCTTAAAAAAAAAAAAAAGTTCAGTTTGCCGCGTGGATAGTCAAGTCCGCGCCTCATGCTCCGTTCACATGTCAGGGCTCCCTTTGATGGTTCTAAATCAAATGCAATCATATTTCACAGGAGGAACTGTACTACATACAGCTCTATTCTGTGAAGTCAATAGGGTCTGCTGGGTGCCAGTGGCAAGACTGACCAGGCACTACCATGTGAATATGGCCCAACTAGCATGCTTTAATTACAAGTATAGATGCATAGATTTCCTCAAGATAAAATTTACAGTTTGGGTGCAGTCATTAACCAAAAACGCTAGCTTTCTTTGTGCGGAGCTGCAATACCAGGCAAAACATGGACAAATGTGAAGCCGTTCTCACAATAAAGCGCCCATGTTTTTCTAGTCCTGGACAACCCCTTTAACTACAAGTGCCATCCTGACTGGCATAATTCTAATGCACCAATTATGTCAAGGCGTTCAGGGAACCTGAGACCACTGAGAAATGTAAGGGGTTGTCCAGGTTCAGAGCTGAACCCGGACATATCCCCATCTACATCCCTCCAGCCCCCTGATTTGAGCATCAGAGCATTTCAAGCTCCAATTCTCTGCTTTGCCCTGCGCTGAATCTCACGGGGCAAAAGCTTTTTTTGAGAGACGGTGACGTACCAGCACTAATGGCCGGGCAGTGTAATATGAACAAAAAAGCCCTTGCCCTGCGCTATATGATACTCATATCAGGGGGGCCGGTGGGGATATGTCTGGATTCTGAACCCCTTCAAAGGGGATGTCCTATGACAACTTATCCCCTATCCACAGGATGTCTGGACGGCAGGGGACTATGTTCCTGTTTGAATGGAACACCAGACATGCATGCACATTGCCGATCCACTCAACATTGTGGGGCCACGAGATACAGCAGAGTGCTTGTACTCTGCTGTATCTGGCAGTCCTACAAGTTGAATGGTGCTTCAGATACCAATGTGTCTGCCACTCCATTCAAACAGGGAACATGAGCCTGCTTATCGCGATTGGCAGGGGCCGTAGTGGTCAAACCACTAACCAGGCACTTTTCCTCAAGCCTGTGGATTAGGAACAAACTGTTGCAGTGGGACAACCACATATAAGCCTCCAGCCATAGTTGGTTGTAGTAGTATGCCTACGGCATAAAGGGTTGGTCTCAGAAAAATCTGACAAGGGTGCTTCTATAACTGTGCCTCTCAGCCGACAGTCAGTCTTTGTGGCTAGCTATAGAAGGCTAGCTGGATATATGTGTGGCCAGATAGCTGGATAATGGCTTTAACAACTTGCCATGCCCCAAGTGTCACAGGAGGTTGTGCACGTTTACTCACATGTCAATTTTCTTCTTCACTTCACTGCTATGACAAATGGTCAGCAGGAGCGCCCATGACAGCAGAGCCTGGATGTGAAGGGCTGTGGCGTTATCACTCCCACCTTCTGAGCGATACTGCTTGGTGAAGAGATTTTCCATGCACTCCATCGTCATGTATAAATCCTAGAAGATTAATGTTTTTTTTAAATTAGATTCTTTATTATCGCGCAAATTGTAGCATAATGACAATAGACAGTCGTCACAATAAAGTAGTTTGAGAATGACACAAATATTAGTTTTCACAGAGTTTGCTGCTAAACTGCTTTTAGATCTTTGTTTCAGTTGTTTCTGTGATGTAGTGAAATATAATTACACGCACTTCATATGTTTCAAAGGCTTTTATCGAAGATTACATGACATTTATGCAAAGAGTCAGTATTTGCAGTGTTGGCCCTTCTTTTTCAGGACCTCTGCAATTTGACTGGGCATGCTCTCAATCAACTTCTGGGCCAATTCCTGACTGATAGTAACCCATTCTTTCATAATAAGTTCTTGGAGTTTGTCAGAATTAGTGGGTTTTTGTTTGTCCACCCGCCTCTTGAGGATTGACCACAAGTTCTCAATGGGATTAAGATCTGGGGAGTTTCCAGGCCATGGACCCAAAATGTCAACGTTTTGGTCCCCGAGCCACTTAGTTATCACTTTTGCCTTATGGCACGGTGCTCCATCGTGCTGGAAAATGCATTGTTCTTCACCAAACTGTTGTTGGATTGTTGGAAGAAGATGCTGTTGGAGGGTGTTTTGCTTCCATTCTTTATTCATGGCTGTGTTTTGGGGCAAAATTGTGAGTGAGCCCACTCCCTTGGATGAGAAGCAACCCCACACATGAATGGTCTCAGGATGCTTTACTGTTGGCATGACACAGGACTGATGGTAGCGCTCACCTTTTCTTCTCCGGACAAGCCTTTTTCCTGATGCCCCAAACAATCAAAAAGAGGCTTCATCGGAGAACATGACTTTGCCCCAGTCCTCAGCAGTCCATTCACCATACTTTCTGCAGAAGATCAATCTGTCCCTGATGTTTTTTTGGGAGAGAAGTGGCTTCTTTGCTGCCCTTCTTGACACCAGGCCATCTTCCAAAAGTCTTCGCCTTACTGTGCGTGCAGATGCGCTCACACCTGCCTGCTGCCATTCCTGAGCAAGGTCTGCACTGGTGGCACTCCGATCCCGCAGCTGAATCCTTTTTAGGAGACGATCCTGGCGCTGGCTGGACTTTCTTGGACGCCCTGAAGCCTTCTTAACAAGGATTGAACCTCTTTCCTTGAAGTTCTTGATGATCCTATAAATTGTTGATTGAGGTGCAATCTTAATAGCCACAATATCCTTGCCTGTGAAGCCATTTTTATGCAACGCAATGATGGCAGCACGAGTTTCTTTGCAGGTCACCATGGTTAACAATGGAAGAACAATAATTTCAAGCATCACCCTCCTTTTAACATGTCAAGTCTGCCATTTTAACCCAATCAGCCTGACATAATGATCTCCAGCCTTGTGCTCGTCAACATTCTCACCTGAGTTAACAAGACGATTACTGAAATGATCTCAGCAGGTCCTTTAATGACAGCAATGAAATGCAGTGGAAAGGCTTTTTTGGGATTAAGTTAATTTTCATGGCAAAGAAGGACTATGCAATTCATCTGATCACTCTTCATAACATTCTGAAGTATATGCAAATTACTATTATAAAAACTTAAGCAGCAACTTTTCCAATTTCCAATATTTATGTAATTCTCAAAACTTTTGGCCACGACTGTACATGAGTAAGAAGATTATTGTTAATAGAGTTGTGTTTTATGTTTTAAATGAAGGTTATGTATAATTTCAGGTAAAAGAGTTACCTCAATGTCATCCGTAGCAATGAAGCAGCAGAGGCCCAAATAACTTGCACACTATTAAAAGAAAAAAAAAACCTTTTTAATAAGTCATTGATCAGTAAGACAGGTCTTTAATATGTCAATTTACAAGATTTCTTATTGCACAGAACCGTGCCAACAGTCAAGCTTTTGTGAACCCGAACACCACCAACAGGACAATTATTTTCTACGTTAACAATCCACACTTTATTTTACAGGTCTCGCGACTACTAAGGCCTCATTCAGACACCAGTGTTTTCCATCAGTGATTGAGAGCCAAAATCAGGTGCGGCTCTAAACACAGAGCAGGAGCAGATCCTTCCCTTTTACCTCATGTCTGTGCAGCTCCACTCCTGGTTTTGGCTCACAATGACTGACCACATACTTTTCCTGACAAAACCTTTACTCCTGACAGTTACATGGCACCTTGTAATTCTGATGGAAGACTGTACTACTGCATAGCACCTAATGGAAATGAATGTGGTCACACTGCAACCGGAAAACTGTTGCAACATGACAGCAGTATGCAAACCTGTTGGCAGCACGTTTGCCATCTTCAGTTCACAAGGACTAGCCTAAACCTATGGGTTGCTCTCCAGGCTGTTAGCGGTCACCCCTCAATATGAAGACTGTGGAACGGCTGATGCTCTACGGCCCAGTCCTCTCTTTCCCAGCAGCATCTTCTGGCAAGCCCCTCTCTACTGACATCCTGTACACAACCACATCTGGCAGACTTCTAGGCCTATGACTCGGATACAAATATCTTTAATTGCTGATGACGACTCAAGGGAACTGCCTAAAAATGTAAAATTTTAAAATTTAGCCTGAGAATATACAGTAGGGGGGAAAGTATAGAATATATACATTGGACATAGCTCTCCGGCTGGTCCTCTGTGCTTTTAATGTCACATAACAGTGGCGCGGCTTCAGTAAGGAAAGTACAAGGGTCCCTCAAGGTACATTATAAACTGGACCAAGGACGGCAGGTGAAAGTTTGTAACCCAAGACTAGTGTTGAGCAAACTTGTTTTTTTTAAGTTCTATGTCCAAAGTTTGGGTTATCGAAGAACCCCGTCATGGATTCCAAATTCCGTTATGGTTCGTGGTAGCAGAATGCATAACGGGATTCTTTGATAACCCGAACCCAAACTTTGGACGCAGAACTTAAAACACAAGTTCGCTTAACACTACCCGAGACTACACCTGGAAAACTCCCAAAGACCCAAAAAATAAATAAAATAAAATGGAATACCTTACATAATAATACAGAATAAAGTCCTGGGAGGAGCTGTAAGAAGATTTTATCTGAAGAGAAGCTTCCAGTGTCCTGTACAGTATACACAGCATCAGCTCATCATCCAAAAGCCAGTCATGCACCGCCGGCTAGTACTTGTTTCACCAGTGAAAGACCATCCTGACTGGATGCAAAATCCAGCCTATCACAAGTGCCACAGATCAGCAACACCTGCCATTTTATGTGGTTTCCAGCTACATTTTCCCAGAAAAGATCAGTATGTAGAAAATGCTGTAACCTGAGGTACTTTGCTTTCCCATCTTAAACCTGAATTGATAGCTCTTGCCCTTCAGGGTCCTTTTACAGATTACCAGGAACAAATGTTCATTCCCGATAATCTGCCTGTGTAAACATGCCTCTAATCACCCGATGAACAAGCAAGCGCTCATGCATTGGGTGAAGTAATAGTTTATACTAACACTGAAATCATTGTTTCCGGGCAGCAGATTGTGCTGTGCAAACACTGATCTCCTGTCCAAGAACAATGCAGCTGTATGAGGACAAGCGACTGCAGCAACAACCACTTGTCCCCATACAGTGGAGGTGACTGCTGCATGCAATCGTAGCTCACACCTCTGACGAGCAGGCAATTATCAGGAAGGAGCAGTTTCCTTCCTGATAATTGCTTGCCAAGTTGGTATGTGTAAATGCACCATTAGGGCATGCACGCCTGTGCTTGATTTGCTGTAAGGATTCTGCACCATAAATCTGTAGGAAATTAAAATAAAAGTAAATGGGGGGGGGATGCAGTGGATAGTCACCATGAATTTCAATGTATAGGGTAGAAAGCTGAAGTGAAATCATCTTCATGTGCTGATTTTACTGTAAAAATAGTATTGAAAAAATAACCCTAAAATCCTGCTGTTTCTCACTGGCAACTAGACTCAAGCCGACAGTCCGAGAAGATATAAGTGAGGGACATGAACATGTGGAGTCACTGTGGGTGGAAATACATGGAGGCAAAAACAAATAGGAGTTTATTATAAACCCCCTAATATACCAGAGTCCACAGAAAATCTATACTTTGGGGACAACTGGTATCAACGTTTCACAAATGGTCGAGATTATAGCACAGATTTGTTTCCAATATGTTTGGATTTCTGTACATGACCACCAGATGTGCCCGTGTGTACCCAAACTTCCATGACACCTCCAGCACTCCGGTTGCAATTCGGAAACATCCGATGTAGGCGAGACGGAGTGTAATACCAGCGTGTTAATACTTTGTACCCATTTTCCTGCAATTTGACACATCTGGACACCCTCTTAGTGTTCCTTATCGCGCAGGTTATCTCGCCAACTGTAAAAGTGATGTTTAAGTCTGTTTCCCAACTGGGTATAAAAGGATGACCGTAATAAAAGGGAGTATAGTTTAGAGATTTTGCCTCTGGGTTCTTTAGATTGTAGGGCAAGCTTTTCAAAAGGGGAATGATCTGATCGAGTGGGACTGTTTTTTTAGATGTTGTCTCATGCAGTGAATGAAGTGTGTAAGGTGAAATACAGAAAGCCTCGCCATCTCTGCGCGTGAGCATAAATCTGTAAGTGATGGGACATCATCGTTAGGGCACATTTCCCACACCGATTGTGAGAGTTGCCTTGCTCTGCAATGTCTCCCTAAAAGCGGAGGAGTCAAAAAGGACATCTCTGACCTGTAATAGCGTGAGGTAGTTTGGGACTAGTGATTGTTTCCATTTAGTTTCTTCCTACTTCCGCAAGGTATCTGCCACTATTTTATGCTGCCCTCAGTGAGGTCAGCATAAAGTTGATGACAGGTTCCCTTTAAGTGATGTCATAGCCAGACCCTTATTTCTGATATTTACGGACTCTATACTGACAGAGAATGTTCCACAGGATTGGCGCAAAGCAAATGTGGTGCCAATATTCATAAAGGGTCAAAAACAGAGCCTGGAAACTATAGGCCGGTAAGTTTAACATCTGTTGTGGGGAAACTGTTTGAAGGGTTTCTAAGA
This sequence comes from Bufotes viridis, assembly GCA_033119425.1. Lineage (NCBI taxonomy): Eukaryota > Metazoa > Chordata > Amphibia > Anura > Bufonidae > Bufotes > Bufotes viridis. The sequence goes on from CM065590.1 coordinate 232,575,959, forward strand.
GATGCTATTTTAGAGTATCTCAATGAAAATAAGCAAATAACGCCATATCAGCATGGCTTCATGAGGAATCGGTCATGCCAAACAAATTTAATCAGCTTCTATGAGGAGGTAAGTTCTAGACTTGACAGTGGTGAATCAATGGATGTCGTATATCTGGACTTCTCCAAAGCATTTGACACTGTACCTCATAAAAGGTTAGTATATAAAATGAGGATGCTCGGACTGGGAGAATATATCCTGTATGTGGGTAAGTCACTGGCTCAGTGACAGAAAACAGAGGGTGGTTATTAACGGTAGATACTCAGATTGGGTCACTGTCACTAGTGGGGTACCTCAGGGGTCAGTATTGGGCCCTATTCTCTTCAATATATTTATTAATGATCTTGTAGAAGGCCTGCACAGTAAAATATCTATTTTTGCAGATGACACTAAACTGTGTAAAGTAATTAACACTAAAGAGGACAGTTCTCTGCTACAGAGGGATCTGGTTAGATTGGAGGCTTGGGCAGAGAAATGGCAGATGAGGTTTAACACTGACAAATGTAAAGTTATGCACATGGGAAGGAATAATGCAAGTCACCCATACATATTAAATGGTAAAACACTCGGTAACACTGACATGGAAAAGGATCTAGGAATTTTAATAAACAGCAAATTAAGCTGCAAAAAAGAGTGTCAGGCAGCTACTGCCAAGGCCAATAAGATAAAGGGTTGCATCAAAAGGGGCATAGATGCCCGTGATGAGAACATAGTCCTACCACTTTACAAATCACTAGTCAGACCACACATGGAGTACTGTGTACAGTTCTGGGCTCCTGTGAACAAGGCAGACATAGCAGAGCTGGAGAGGGTTCAGAGGAAGGCAACCGATTGCCTGATTGGAGTCGGGAAGGAATTTTTGTCCCCTTAAGTGGGGAACATTTGCTTCTGCCTCACAGAATAAACTGGATCAACTTGCAGGATAACAGGCCAAACTGGATGGACAGATGCCTTTTTTCGGGCTTATATACTATGTTACTTCCTGTTCTTTGAAAACAGCCACATAGGCTTAGACAGGAGGGAACCCCACTGACTTCTATGGGAGAGGTTTCTAGGCATGCTCTGTGTAGAGGTCAGGAGGGAGTAGATAAGCTGCGATATCACCTATTGTGAATGGTGGATCCTGTCTTAGCTATACAAATCTGTCATTCTAATTCTGCTGTGATGATGCTGAAGTTACCTGAATAGAACATATCAGACCTAGTAGGTTTTGAAAAAAAAAAATTTAATATAGCTAGTGACAAATAAAAATTCTAAAGTGAATACTACAAAAATTAGTCAGCACACAGTAATTTGTATCAGCTTTCGGAACTATATGTTTCCAAAACGCATCTTGTGAGCAGCTGAGAAGCAGACAATGTGAATGAAGATACATCTTGGTGTACAAAGACACGTGTATGGGGTTTGGTGTACCAGGAAAAAGGACTACGCATGCGTTAGAAGACACGCTCCGAGAAGCGGTGCAGCTGAGAGCTGAACACAAAACAAACGAGAGAGGGAGCGCATATATCGGCGGTAACCGTTAGAAACCCAAGACAATAACGGTGCAATAAGTAGCAGATCATCTTGGACTAACAAAGCAGTATGCATGTCTATCTAACCGCAAACTAATATAACAAGTCGCCCAGCAATATGGTCACAATCTAAGCACCTAACAGAGCGCACTACGAGTGTATGTACTTGCATGCTAATCTAACACGGACTAAGTATACAACTGAGTGTACCACGAATACATCAACAGCGAAGTGTATGATAAAGATAAGACATTGAGCAATATTAGTAATCACACGCCCAGAGCAATCAGTGGAAGCTGCTTTTCTGGATATTTTTATGCGTGAGTTCCACACTTAAAGGGACAGTATAGAGAATGGACATTCAATTTTATCTACTTTGGCCATATAAAGGAATTTTATGTGAATGTGTAATATCTTATTCAGTAAAAGTAGATGCAAATTACTGTGAACTGGCCAATTTTTGTATTATCCACATTTGATATTTTACTGCGGGTGGACAGTGGGCTGGGCTCCAGTTTTTTCCGGTGAGCATCACCTATATTATATAATTAAAAATTCTAAAGCCCTATTTAACATAAATTAAACACTTGGACATTTTCTATGACACATTCCCTGCCTCTGCACCAGAAAATGTGCACCACTGGTCTACCTCAATTAACCTAACTGCAATACTTACAGCCTGACGAGCCGGCATGCTTGCACTCCTGTCAGAAATGATGGTCTTTAAGACTGGGGCTAAGGTTCTGAAGACTTCTTCACTTTCCACTCCGGAGCCAAGCTGACAGCACAGGAGGCAGGCAAGAGCTGCAGCCACACGCTGTTCTTCACCTTTACCTAAATCAATGCGTGCAATCATTTACTGACTGAAGTTCCATCACTTGAGAAATTACTCAGACTCTTATGGTAATCGGATGACTTACCCTTTTTCAAGCAACGTTCAATACTATCTGTGAGTGTTATCCTTCTATCTAGGATGAAGTCGTACAGTATCTTGGATGACAACCCATTCTTCAGTCCTTCAAGAGCAGCTTGTCTAGTCTTTGCACTGTTGACCAAACCAAAAAAACTTGAAACGTTCACGTTAAACATTAAGGAAAAGATTTATCAAACTGGTGTAAAGTAGAACTGGTTTAGTTGCCCATATCAACCAATCAGGTTCCAACCTTTCATTTTCCAAAGGAGCTGTGAAAAATGGAAGGTGGAATCTCATTGGTTGATATGGGCAACTAAGCCAGTTGCAAAACACATTTAGGGTCCATTCACACGTTCGCAATTCCGTTCCGCATTTTGCGGAACGGAATTGCGTACCCATTAGTGTCAATGGGGACAGACGATGTCCGGCCGGGTCCGCAATTGCGGATCCGCACTTCCGGGTCCGCAATCGCGTTCCCGAAAAAAATAGAACATGTCCTATTCTTGTCCGCAATTGCGGACAAGAAAAGGCATTTTCTATGAGAGTGCCGGCGATGTGCGGTCCGCAAATTGCGGAACGCACATCGCCATGGCCATGTTTTGCGGTTCCGCGGATCCGCAAAACACACACGGACGTGTGAATGGACCCTTAGGGGGAGATTTTTCAAAGGTTTTTGGCAAAAAGGAAAAATTAAAGGGGTTGCAGTCTATGGGATTCTGACATGCTGCCTGTGAAGCCGTGTCACGTGCACAGCTTTTCAGGCAGTACGCTGTGACAGCACTGGGAACCATTACAAGACACTGGGCTGTCAAGGAAACCAATTAGAGCCCTGCAATGTTGCCGCAAGGGCTTCCAAGTGGAGGACAGAGGGAGCCCCCCTCTTTCTGTCTAACCCCACAATTGCCACGGTCACTACTGATAGTAGTATTTGAGGGCTTAAATGACTAGCATTTGAGTCTTCCGTCTTAAGTTAGAACCTGCCGTGTAGGGAGAGAGTTATGCTTATGAGCTCATTCAATACATCCCCTGCATGGTAATAATGTACATGTTCAGCATTATGTGTTAAGGGGTTAAAACCACAGTTGAGTAATATTTTAGAGTTTAAAAGCAACATTTGACCCACCTAAAAAAGAAATGACTCTGTAAATACAATCATGGCCCAAGCTACATCCAGTATTAGAAGCTAGAGCTGCTTTCCAGCTATGACACCCTCATCACCGCTGAAGCCTACCTGACAGCATAGCCAAGTCCTGCCACTATAAGGACGTCACTTTCCAGCATGTAAATTAACATATGCTCTGCGCAGATTATGAACAAGCAGGACACACAGACTTTGTGAATGAACCTTTAGACTCAGTCTAACTTGGGCAGTGCTGACATTTTGATGTAGAATTCTAACGTAAAATGTTGTTTGAAGGGACCCAGTCACTTGCACTATGCAACCCTCACTTCAGTACTTTCAGCGTGGCAGTGCCGAGTATGATGAGGCTCACCATCCACACTCTCTAGATGATGAGTGACAAGTTTCTTTCCTAACTTACTTTTAGGGCAGGAGCAGCATCGGACTCACATTGCACTGCCTTCACTGATCACATGACCTGGACAGATTTTTATCCCCTTGCCAACAGAATGACAGCAAGAAGAGATTTTGAAAAACATAATGAAGTAAGGAACAATAACTCGTCACTATACAAAACATCTGCTGACATCACGTAGACAGCCACAAAGTCAGCTATTAGCGTCATTCCCTTCTTGGAACAACACGAACATCCTACCTGTCTGAGGACTACAGGTCAGAAGAAATGGCGGCTCTCCTTCTGCACTCACCTCTTGTCCATTGTAAATTCTATAAGCCCCTTCAATTTGAATTCAAAATCTTCTTGAGCTGCTTCTTCATCGACCTCGGCTCCTGCTGGAAGGAAGCGGCTTAGACTTCATTCTGGAGTACAGAGCACAGCAGAGCGCGGCAGGACACAAGTACTCACCATCCTCCGCAACGCTGGCAGCATCACTGTAGCTACTGCAATGACTCATGGTTTCAACAGAAGAATCATCATCACTGAACGGCTGGATGGTTTTCTGACGGCCACCTGAAAAACAAAGCAATTACCGGTACATTAACCACTTTTTACCAACAGGTTAATACATGGGAAACCCTTTTGTTGAAGATGCTATAAAACTGCATATAAAAGCTGCTACCGTTCGTGAGATATCAGCAGCTAAAGCAGCCCCCCTCCCCCTTCTGCCCGAGCTGAGCTGGGGCAGAACAGTTACGTATGCTTCTCACAACCAGAGCCGAGCTGGGGCAGAACAGTTACATACGCTTCCCACAGCCAGAGCCGAGCTGGGGCAGAACAGTTACATATGCTTCCCACAGCCAGAGCCGAGCTGGGGCAGAACAGTTACAGACGCTTCCCACAGCCAGAGCGGGGCTGGGGCAGAACAGTTACGTACGCTTCCCACAGCCAGAGCCGAGCTGGGGCAGAACAGTTACATGTGCTTCCCACAGCCACAGCTGAGCTGGGGCAGAACGGTTACGTACGCTTCCCACAGCCAGAGCCGAGCTGGGGCAGAACAGTTACGTACGCTTCCCACAGCCAGAGCGGGGCTGGGGCAGAACAGTTACGTATGCTTCCCACAGCCAGAGCGGGGCTGGAGCAGAACAGTTACGTACGCTTCCCACAGCCAGAGCGGAGATGGGCCAGAACAGTTACGTATGCTTCCCACAGCCAGAGCGGAGATGGGCCAGAACAGTTACGTATGCTTCCCACAGCCAGAGCTGAGGCAGAACAGTTACGTATGCTTCCCACAGCCAGAGCTGAGGCAGAACAGTTACGTATGCTTCCCACAGCCAGAGCTGAGGCAGAACAGTTACGTATGCTTCCCACAGCCAGAGCTGAGGCAGAACAGTTACGTATGCTTCCCACAGCCAGAGCTGAGGCAGAACAGTTACGTATGCTTCCCACAGCCAGAGCTGAGGCAGAACAGTTACGTATGCTTCCCACAGCCAGAGCTGAGGCAGAACAGTTACGTATGCTTCCCACAGCCAGAGCTGAGGCAGAACAGTTACGTATGCTTCCCACAGCCAGAGCTGAGGCAGAACAGTTACATATGCTTCCCACAGCCAAAGCTGAGGCAGAACAGTTACGTATGCTTCCCACAGCCAGAGCTGAGGCAGAACAGTTACCTACGCTTCCCACAGCCAGAGCTGAGGCAGAACAGTTACATATGCTACCCACAGCCAGAGCTGAGGCAGAACAGTTAAGTACGCTTCCCACAGCCAGAGCTGAGGCAGAACAGTTACCTACGTTTCCCACAGCCAGAGCTGAGGCAGAACAGTTACCTAAGCTTCCCACAGCCAGAGCGGAGATGGGGCAGAACAGTTACCTACGCTTCCCACAGCCAGAGCGGAGATGGGGCAGAACAGTTACCTACGCTTCCCACAGCCACAGCTGAGCTGGGGCAGAACAGTTACGTACGCTTCCCACAGCCAGAGCCGAGCTGGGGCAGAACAGTTACCTACGCTTCCCACAGCCAGAGCAGAGATGGGGCAGAACAGTTACCTACGCTTCCCACAGCCAGAGTGGAGATGGGCCAGAACAGTTACCTACGCTTCCCACAGCCAGAGTGGAGATGGGCCAGAACAGTTACCTACGCTTCCCACAGCCAGAGCCGAGCTGGGGCAGAACAGTTACATACGCTTCCCACAGCCAGAGCCGAGCTGGAGCAGAACAGTTACCTATGCTTCCCACAGCCAGAGCCGAGCTGGGGCAGAACAGTTACATACGCTTCCCACAGCCAGAGCCGAGCTGGGGCAGAACAGTTACGTATGCTTCCCACAGCCAGAGCCGAGCTGGGGCAGAACAGTTACCTACGCTTCCCACAGCCGCAGCCGAGCTGGGGCAGAACAGTTACCTACGCTTCCCACAGCCGCAGCTCAGCTTTGGCAGAACAGTTACCTACGCTTCCCACAGCCGCAGCTCAGCTTTGGCAGAACAGTTAGGTTGTTAAAGAGGACCAAGTCACCACTAAATGCAATGCAATCTGAAAGCACCATAGAGCAGGAGAAACTGAGCAGACCGATATGCAGTTTTGTGGAAAAAGTGAAACTTGTAATTTATCCATTTATATCTTTGCTTTGTCCGCCTGTGAAGTGTTATCTGTACAGGGAGAAGCGGGTTATCAGTGACTGACAGCATTGTGTGAATAAGTGTGCATAAAAGATAGCCGTCAGTCACTGACAGCTCTTCACAGGAGGTGGAAAATGCAAAGACATACCTCATTTTTCGCCCTATAAGATACACTTTCCCCCCTAACTGGGGATTCCATTATGGAAGCACTCATTAGTACCGGAGGACCAGGAAACTGAATGCAGCACTCCCCGGGTCCTCTGCAGTCAGCTGTGCTGTGACTGCACACACCACAAGGACGCTCTGAACTCGCGCTGTGCGTATTGGGTCACAGCACAGCAGAAGGAGAGAGCGCGCACTGGAGGTGAGGCATCGGGGCCTCATCTGTGGCCTAAATGGGGTCTGATTGTTGGTTTGATCTGAGGTCTAATGAAAAATATTTTTTTTCTTATTGTGCTCCTCTAAAACACAAGTGCATCTTATAGGGCGAAAAATACAGTAAAGGTATAAATTACTGGTTTTACTTTTCCCACAAAACTGTATATTAATCTGCTCAGCTCCTCCTGCGCTATATCATAGTGCTCTCAGATGGCATTGCTTTTTGTGGTGACAGGTCCTCTTTAAGAGCGAATTTCATTTAGCAGTTTTTTTTTTTTAAATCTTAAATTTGCTGGCATAGATCTGCAATGAAATGTGCACCATCTTCTGGCTTTACTATTAATTAACTTTCTACTAGCTTTAGTCCTTCCCCCTCCAGGTAAACCATGCCTAGTTTTTCATTTCATAAAATTATGAAAACTATGTGCTTTTTCATTCAGTAACACCTTTGTAATCAGTATCTGAACATGTTGGCCAGAGCTGTATAGTTTTAGCGCTCGAGTTACTCCACATGTACATTCTGTTCCTGCTTGAAAGGAGTCTGCTAGGTGACACCTTTGTCCCATACTTCTAGCCACGGAGGACCGTCATCTCAATGAACAAGCCCACTTCTGGCAGAAAGGAGCAGGTGAAATGTGAGGCCAGGACACAGAAGTCTGGATTGGGAACAGGCGGAATGAGCGTGATGTTTACCCGAGCAGGTAAACCATTTATGAAGCATTTACACTGAACACTTACCAGCGGAAAAATCCACATGCACAGATGTGCAAGTCCCAGCCCTGGTCATGACCCAACACAAAGGAACAGGTCAAAAAAGGAGAGCCACTGAACACGGACTTGTTTTGTGAGGTTCCAATAGTTGGGCGTCTTAGTTGACAGCCATCTCCAACTATTGAGGCCCGATACTATAAGTGAGCATTTTTGACCATTGACTTGCTGAAAACCCGGTTCATATATCAGCATTAGATGTACACGTAGAAGTGTTCAACACCCTGTCATGTTGTTGAATAGCTATAGGTTTTCTGGGATTTTTATATTAATGGCCGGCTCTGGAACTGTGTAATGGTCAGGGCTGGTTAATGCAGCACTACCGCCCTTCAAGGTAGCCAGCGCTCGGCTATTTTCAGCTGCCCCATAGAAGTGAATGGGCGAGACTGCACAGTGCGCCCTCCGTTCGATTCCCTGCTCCGTTTGGGGACCCGCACCTATCAGACAATGAAGGCATATCCTAGGGATATGCCCCCATTGTCTGTGATGGGAAAACGCCTTTAAGAAATACTTTATTACTTTATTGGGAATATATGTATAAAAGTATTTATTTTATTTTCAGCACAAGTGAGGCCATCTGCCACGGCTTCCATTGACTTGCTACAGAATTTGTGCACAATTTACCCTGTGGATGCACCCTAGAACAGGATTTCTGTAACCTTCAAAGTCTATGAGAGTAGGAGACTTTCCCAAATACCTAAACCGTACAATAAATTGCTGATATTCAGGCAGATAACCTAATGTCTGCTCTAAGACTGAGACGTGACGTTCCAGACTGAACATGGAACGAGGTGACAGTATACAACTTCCTAGGTTATTTTCTACTGACTTATGTGGGTCCTTGCTACGAATTAAAAAAAACATTTACTTGTTCCTGGTTAACCGGATCCAAGTTCTGTAGTAATATTGTCCATCTGAGGGGTGAGCTACAAGCCACACTTCTGATGGCACACGCTCATTAATAGTCCACGAGCATCATTGCTACCGTTTATAACAGAGCAACAACCATGTCCAAATGTGAACCCAAGTACAATTAGTCAATCCCTGTATTAATCCACTGAACACCCATACCACAATATATTGCTCCCCCCTTCATAGGAGTTCCTTTACTTACCAGGGACTTCCCAAATAGCCACAATTACCTCATTTCTAGTCTTGCACAACCAGACTACTGTTCCAGCTCCTACGTAGACATCAGACATTCTTCAGCGAATGACTCACCACCGCAGGCTTTATGCCAAGAACATGCAAGTCACCATCAGCTGTTTGCCCACTATCTACAAGGATCATGAGTTAGCACGTGGAATGGTGATCTGCAGAATTCAGGTGGAGCGTCACCTCAGCTGTCCTTAAACCAGTTTATCAGTGGAAATTCAGCAATCCACCACACCCCCATCAGAACAGGCCCTTTCTCCAGAAGTATTCCAAACCACAGGAAGGACTGCAGGAACACTCTGATTTCAATATTAAAAGCAGGTTCACATCTGTATTAGGTGTCCTGGCCAAGGAGGAAGTGTCCAACTATGCTGTACAGGGCGATGCCAGAGCAGAGCAGCGCAATGTTAAAACATGTAGCTCCAACAACGTTGGAATTTTTTTTCAAATGCATATCGCAAGCATTACTAAGTGTGTAAAGGCACTTTATACGCAGATTTCTATCCATCAGACCCGTGTCAATCTACATATGTACATGGTCAGCTGATCAGATGGAAATCAGACAGAAAATCGTTGGCTGCCCATCCCCAATTTCACTGACTGTAAGGCTCCATTCACATGTCCGCAAAATAGGTCCGCATCTGTTCTGCAATTTTGCAGAACAGGTGCAGACCCATTCATTTCCAATGGGGACGGAAAAGATGCGGACAGCACATCTGTGTCCGCATCCACACAAAAATACAACAGTCCTATTCTTGTCAGCAAATGCAGACGAGATTAGGCATTTTCTATTATAGTGCCAGCAAATTGTGGAACGCACATTGCCGGTGTCCATGTAAATGGACCCTTAAGCATATCTGAAAGACAAGTCTATTATACACAATGAAGGAAATTGTCAGCTGGACCTAACTAGCCTATTCCTAGTTTTATCCATGCCCCCGTTACTCCATAAATGTAACTTTTATGATATGCAAATTAGCCTCTTCAAGCAAAGGGGGGGAGGGCATTCTTCTGCTCCTAGAGGCTCCGTTCTCCCATCTTCCTCCAAGTCTTAATTGACAGGGCCAGGCAGCGTTCGCATCCTCCTGCCAGCTCTGAGAGCATGGTAAATCTCACACCTGCGCCGTGCAGTATTCAGCGCAGGCAGGAAGTCGGCAGCCAGTAAGCGTCCTTCCTTAATTATGCCTGCGCCGAATACTGAACGGCACAGGCGTGAGATTTACAATGCACTCAGGGCTGGCAGGAGGTTGCGAACACTGCCTGGCTTTGGCAGTCAAGACTTGGAGGGAGGTGGGGATGGAGCCTCTAGGACAAGGAGCATGTGTCCAGCCAGTTTTACGGAAGGTAAAGACCAGTCTGCTTTGACCGCATGTCTGAGGCAGTGGGGAGCAGTTTTGAGAAATGCCATCTACAGTCACAACATTACACCCACCAGCAAACACTTCTCATACTGGACAATACACTTATGCCACTTATCCAGGTCATGGCTGACCTCTGGGCAACAAGACAGCTACACTTGTGACGGATCGGCTTTCCAAAGATGTGAAGGTGGCCATGGCCTTCATCTTCACCTCAATAAAGAGGGTATTCGCATCTGCTAGACACTCCTGGTGGCGCACTGGCCACTGTGGGAATAATTGGGCACATTGAATTGAACCTCTCATCAGCATTATGACGCCTCCTCGAGGGTCACATGAAGTAGTCACACATTGGCTGGTTAGAACTGATGGTATAACCTCATCAGCGTGAGCCACAGAAGAGTCAATCGTTCATGGGCTCACTCTCCATTGACCTATGGGAGCAGAGGCTCATGACAATCTCAGACAGCCTGCAACTTCTCCCGCAAGCTGCATAGATTATACCGAAAGATCCCAGCAAACCGCATAACGTGGGCATGAATGACAGATAGGGAGGAGCAAACTTCTGCTTTCAAGTTTGGCGTACAAGGTTTGGGTTATCTATTAGTGAGGAGCAAGAAGGCTTGGCCAAATATCTGTTCGGCTCCAGCATTGCTATGCTCAGCACATGGCGGTACTCGACCAAGTACCGCATGTGCTCAAGCAAAATGCTCGAGTCTCCACCCCGCACGTTTTGCGGGTTTTAAGCAGCCAATAAAGGTGCAGGTAAGTACTGCCCTCACTGTAATGCCAATAGCAATGTTGGCTGCTGGCATTACAGTGATTGGCGGCCGGAACGCGTCATCGGGTGCTATATAGCACCGATGACGCATGCTTGGCTCAGACGTAGACAGGGATAGACAGTGGAAGGGAAAGAGTGTAGGGAGTGATTTTCAGTTTTTATTCAGAGAAAGCTTTTCCAAGACCCAAAAGTCGTTTTTTAAGGACTACTGTGTGTGTTTTAGAGCAGACCTCCCCCAGTTCGTCTTCTCAGCGCGAATTGGACCATGAAAAGGAGCTGGAGAAACTTGCCTTTGCTACAGAGGTTAGTACCCATGGAACTTTAATTCCATCTGTTCAGCGTGGATGGGCATAGGAGGAGGATGAGGAGTAATCTTGATGTCAACATCGACGTCTTGCCTCCTGGTATTCTGGCACACATGAATGACTTCATGTTAGGCTGCCTTTCCCGCAACCCTCACGTTATATGCATTTTAGATAGCATGGATTACTGGGTGTTCACTCTTCTCGACCCCCGCTAAAAAGAGAACTTCTCATCTCTCATTCCTGTGGTGGAGAGGACGAGTAAAACGGTGCAATACCTGAAGGTACTTGTTGAGAGATTGCGCCAAAATTTTCCATCTGACAATGCGGCCGTTAGAGTCTGTACTTCCTTAGGCAACCGAAGGGAGACAAGGGTAACACACAGTAGTTCCAACAGAGGTAGGGCAACACTCTCCAAGGCATGGGACACTCATGACACCCCGCCAGCAACCTCACCCTGAAGCGCTGCCTAGTGCTACAAGGAGGGAAACGTTTTGGAAGATGGTGAAGGAATACATTGCAGACCGTGTCAGTGTCCTAAATGATCCCTCAGTGCCGTAACAACTACTGTGTGTCCAAGCTGGACACATGGCACGAACTTGCGCTCTATGCCTTGGAGGTGCTGGCCTGCCCTGCCGCCAGCGTATTGTCTGAGCGTGTACTTAGTGCTGCTGTTGGCATTATAACAGATAAGCGTATCCGCTTGTCCACCGACAATGCTGACAGGTTGACTCAGATAAAAATGAACAAGGCCTGGATTTCCCCCGACTTCTCCACTCCACCAGAGGAAATCCAGAATTAGACTTATCAGTAATTCTGTTTCCATGACATCACCATGACGGCCACACAGTAGTGTTATAAAATCACTCATTGGGGGGACCTTCCGACCAAAGGAGAGATCAGAGGACCCAAATAAATCTAAGCGATAATGTCTAACGAAGGTATGGATGCTCGACCAGGTGGCTGCCCTGCATGTCGTCTAGGGAAGCGCCTGCTTTTTTGGCAAAGGTGGTGGAAACTGCTCTAGTGGAGTGAGCACGGATATTAATTGGAGGATCCAAATTTTGACATTTGTAGCAAAGGGTAACAGTATCTCTTATCCACCGGGCAATGGAGGATTTAGAAACTTTAGATCCCTTGTTTTTCCCTGCAAACTGGATAAGGAGGCTGTCAGATTTCCTGAAGCTTTTGGTGGTTTCCAGATATTCTAAGACTGTACGTCTGACGTCAAGGGTATGAAAGTCCCTCTCCTTCTGGTTTTTTGGTTTGTCGCAGAAGGGCAAGATGATTTCCTGGCTTCTGTTACGATCAGAGACTACCTTAGGCAGGAATCCTGGATCCTGCCTCAAAACAATTTTATCATCAGAAACAGTAAGATATGGTTCTCTTATGGAGAGTGCTTGTATTTCTCCTAGTCTCTTAGAGGAGGTAATCGCAATGAGGAAGGCTGTTTTAAAGGAGAGTATTTTTATTGTACAGTGTTCCAGTGGCTCAAAGGGAGGATGCATAAGGACATTTAAAACAAGGTTTAGATTCCAGGTAGGGGTACAGGATTTCAAGGGGGGTTTTAACCTGAATGCTGCTCTTATAAACCGCCTAACCCACCTATGATTGGCCAAGTCAGTGTCAAAAAAGGAACTAAGAGTGGAGACTTGTACCTTCAATGTAGATGGAGAAAGCCCCAACTCTCGACCACTCTGTAAAAATTCAAGGATCTTCCGGATGTTAGGTCCCCTAAGGTTTGGCTCTATCTCCCCAGACCATGAGCAAAATCTCTTCCAAATCTTTAGATATATTGCAGGTCACTTTCTTCCTGCAACATTTCATAGTAGAAAAAACCTTGCCTGAGAGACCTTGCTGCTTTAGTATGGTGACTTCAGGATCCATGCTGTGAGTTTGAGGAACTCTGGATGAGGATGAAGCCTTGATGGAGAATGTCCCGTCTGAGAGGTAGTCTCCAGGGTTCTTTTATTGCCAATTTTTGTAGGAGAGGGAACCAACTTCTTTTTGGCCAAAACGGTGTGATTAGTATCACTGTCTTCCTTCCCTCCATGATCTTTTGATTCACTCTTGGAATAAGGAAGAGGGGGAAACGCATATACCAGGTCCCAGATCCATCTTAGTGAGGGCATCTATTCTCCAGGGGTGGTCTCCAATATTGAGGGAACAAAATGCTTTTAGTTTTGAAATCCTTTTTGATGCAAATAGGTCCACTGTGGGGAGACCCCATCTCCTGGTCAGTGCCCATTACGACTGATCCATTTTTTGCCTGCTGAGGAAGTCCGCTTCCTGGTTCAAGGAGCCCTTCAGATGGACTGCGGAGATGGATCTCACTTCCCTCTTGGCGAAGGAGAATATATTCCCCACAATGTTTTGAAGACTTCTTCAGCGAGTACCCCCTTGGTGTCTGAGGTACGAGACCATAGTCATGTTGTCCGAAAGTATCCTTACATGTTGACTCTTTAGCAGTTCCCTGGCTGAGTACAGGGTCTTCAGAACAGCATACAGTTCCCTGAAGTTTGAAGATTGGTTGGACGTGTTCTTTCCCCAGGACCCCAAGTAATAAGTGCCTTTGACCTTCACCCCCCAGCCCGACTTGCTGGCGTCTGTGAGCACTGACTGATGGGGATTTGCTCCATGGAACTCCCCTGGATAGGTTTCTTTCTACTGTCCACCAGGAGAGGGATATCTATACAGAATTCGGTATCCACAATTTGTGATAGAGATCCTAATTTTTTGTTCCATTGATTCAACAGCCAATTTTGCATGACCCAACAGTGAGCCTGAGCCCACTCGACAGAGGGGATGCAAGAGGTTAAGCGACCCAGAAGGCTCATTGCCTCTCTTACAGAACATCTCGTTTTGGATTGAAAGTGTCTGATTTTCAACTTAAGGGACTGGATCTTGACCTGGGAAAGAAAGGTTGTCTGCTTTAGAGAGTCCAGGGTTACACCCAGAAAATGTACGCGCATAGAAGGGACTAGAACAGATTTTGGTCTGTTCACGATTCAGCCCAGTTCAGACAGACTGAACAAGAATGATTGTAAGTCTGATAACAGATGACCCTTAGAATCGCCTATAATCAAAAAATGGTCCAGGTAAGGTACGATATTGAGACCTTCCTGTCTCAGGGGGGCTACCATCTCTATTACCAGCTTTGTGAAGAGTCTCGGAGCAGCTGAGATCCTGAACGGAAGAGCCGTAAATTGGAAGTAAAGAACATTGTTGTGCAAGTCGGGAGAACCGCGAACCTTAAATACTTCTGGTGGTCGGGGTGTATAGGGATATGGTAATATGCGTCCCTTAATAAATTACCAGAACACATGACCGCTGCCAGGTTAATTAGGGGAATTATCGACTTCAGGGATTCCATTTTGAACTTCCTGTACAGGATAAACTTGTTTAGTTGTTTCAAATTTATTATGGTCCGATAACTTCCCTCCTTCACAAGATTCTGGACCCCTGAGAGGATATTCAGTTTGGAGGGTTTGTCAAAGTACCTTAATGAGGGAAAAGAGGTGAACTCTATTTTGTAACCCGACTGAATTATTTCCAGAGCCCAAGGGTTTCTTGTTGTCATCTCCCAAGAGCTCAGAAAATCCTTCAGTCTTCCCCCCCACTGTGGCGTAATTGCTTGTCGTCAGACTTGGACTGGGGTTTGAGAAGGAAACCTCTTCCTCGACCTCCTTTGGGGTAGGCCCAGCGGCCCGACTTGCCCTTGCCTCTGTAAGCTTTACTTTGGTTGCCATAGGGGCGAAAGGACTGGTTCCTTCTGTAGGGTCTCTGTTCTGGGAACCCCTTTTTATCCACAGCCTTCTCTAGGATCTTATCTAGGACGGGCCCGAATGCGTATTCCCCTGAAAAGGGGACAGAGACAAGTTTCATTTTAGAGGCTTTATCTCCCGGCCAAGATTTCATCCATAGGGCTCTACATGCAGCGTTAGAAAGACTAGCATCTCTGTCGCTAAACCTGATTTATTCAGCCGAAGCGTCGGCCAGGAAGCCCGTAGCTGATTTTAGTAACGGGAGAGACTAGAGATTTCCTCACTTCGTTTTTTTTTTTATGGTTCTCTAGTTCGGTCAACCATAAGTACGTGGACCTTGTTACGGACGTGGCCGCTATATTGGTTTTGAGGCTGTACATAGATACTTCAAGATTTTTTTTAGGAGCGCATCAGCTTTGCATTCTATTGCATCTTTAAGCTGAGCAGCTGGACTGGGAGGGATCAAATACTAGGCGATTTTTAAATTCGTTAGATTTCTCTAATCATTTTTCTGGATCGGACCATTCCTCTAGCACCATCTCTAATATTTTCGTTTACGGGGAATACTCTGGCCCTTTTTACTCTTAGCGCCCGAGCATTTGTTCCTGGATGGAATGAGTCTTAGGGGCTTCTTCAATCCCCATCGTAGCCCAGACTGCTTTCAGCAGGTCATTCGTGGTGGGAGGGGGCAATTTAACCTCTTCTCTGGTCCTGCCCCTACAGAGATCATGGGTCAATCTCCCGTGTGGCCGCCATGGTGAGGAAATGGAAAGCTGAGCTAATGATGGACATAAAGAAAATTTCAATCATTTATAATGTACTCAATCTACTGTAGGTAATTCCCATGCACTTTTTAACCAATAAAAAAGAGCATATGGTTGAATCTTGTTTTCTCTCAAATTGTATACATTCCCTCGACTATTTTTTTTTTTTTTGGAGTGTCAGCTGAACAGCATGCACTCGCATATAATTTTTTAGAGCGCCAGCTCACCTGCAGGCACTCGCATAAAAGGTTTTAGAGCATCAGCTCATCTGCATGCACTCGCATATGTTTTAGAGCGTCAGCTCACCTGCAGGCACTCGCTTATAATGTTTTAAAGCGTCAGCTCACCTACAGGCCCTCGCCCCTAATGTTTTAGAGGGTCACCAGCAGGCCCTTGCTCCAAATGTTTTTGAGGGTCACCAGCAGGCCATCAGTTATAATTTTTCAAGGCTGTGTATGATGCCCTCCGTTATGTGTAAAAGGCCAGTTCCTTGTAATTTTTGGCAGCCCTTTCACTTAGTGCATAGGCTTTATGAGTGTAGGATTCCCACTACCTGAACAATTGTACCACAATGTGAATGGGGCCTTCCTTTTTGCGATATACAGGCTGTTACGGAGTGCCTCTTGCTTGTAATTTTTGGCAACACTTGCACTTTATATACATGAAAGAATGTTTCCTAACAATTTTTCCTGCAAAATTGATTTTTTTTTGGGGGGGGGGGGGGTGTTTCTGCATATTTATGTCAGTCTGTAAAAGTGGCATACAACTTGGTTCCCAGCAGCGACCTGGGAGTCCACGTTGCATCCAGACATCATCCCCATGCTGTTCCTGATCCATTTAGGTGGTGTTTCTGTCACTTTCAGACCTTTTCCAATGGAGCAGGTACCCTCACCTCTTCAGAGCAGGGGGTGCCTGGTTGTCTCCTATTGACTTCCATTATACTCGGGTGCTCGGCCGTGCACACAAATATAGCAATGTGTTTCGGCCTAACACCCAAATACTTTGGTGCTCGCTCATCACTAGTAATCTAAGAAGTCCGTTATGGATTCAGCTACCACGGACCACAAGTTATTCTTCGATGACCTGAACCTTGTACCCCGAACTTGAAAACAGAAGTTCGCACAACACTAGCGACAGACCGCTAAAGCCAGCACACCTTCCTCCTTCATGCTACTACATTTCTTGGAAGTGTCCACAATGAGCTAAACCTTAGTGCGGTATTCTACTGGTGTGTTTTGTGCACACAGACACTTGTCATATAGCATGTCTGTGAAGGTTCTCATTTATCCAGGTCACACAGCATGTTATAAGTGCCTGTGCATGTGAAATGCGTAAGGATGACACTTGGATATCAAAGACGCACTAATAGAGGGCAAGCTTGAGCTCATCAGTAGGCGCTGGACTTACCCTAAATATGTCACGAGTTGTCCCTAGGTATGGCACTGCAGCAGAGCTGCCGGAGGAACGAATGCCCGTAAACAATGATTTAGTTGTTAGCATAAACACGCGTCTGCTCAATCAGGCGATCTGCGGCACATTTACACCGGCCGACCACCAAGAAAGAGCATAGCTACGAACAATCGCCAGAAACCTTGTGGACTACTCCTACATGCCCTCTGCCCTGGAATCAGTCCGGGGTCAGGCCATCAGAATAAACTGGCAGGGTGATGAAAGCTCTGGCCTAGTGTAATACTTTTTGCCGCTGGGGAACATTCCCTCCTCATCTTCTGGGGGACCATCAGGAGCCCCCACACAAGATCACTGGGCTGAATCAGTCCCACACTAGCCATGGGCCCAATCTCAGAACCGCTCAGCACCAGCTCCATTCATCAGACAGGGGGGTTAGGGAAGACGGACCACCAGGGCTGCAGTACTGAACACGCATCTATGGGATGGCTATGTGCCAGCAGATGACCAGTCACTGTGGCCGCACAGATGTGTCCATGCGTCACATCTACGTGAACCCGCACGAGCACGTTACATGCTGGAATGTATAGCGTGTCCTCCGCCGCCATGGTAAAAACAGCCGCATTCTCTGACGTCTCCGCCCTATCAGGGCTCTGGCGGGACACGCCATGTACGGACACCGCTGACGCGTCAGGGCGACACTATTAACACCATTTGGCCATATCAGGCAGCTCCCATAAACCCGGTAAAGACCGGCTTTACTGCGCGCGACGTACGCTGGGAAGTGTAGTCCACGCCCAATGACTTCTCTACGCAACAAATCCTGGCGCCGTGTTGTAAGGACCACAACATCCGGCATGCACCGCGCTCTTCACCGCAGACACCAGGCCTCCCAATTCCCCCCAGCTTACCCGCGGGCCGGCTGCTCCTCTTGTTCGATTTAGGCATGTCAGTGGCGCTTCCCCCAATCTTCGCCCCGCTTTAGCACACCGCGTCGGGCGTTACTTCTGGCTCCTCGGTGTGGGTATTGGAGTAAAGTAAAAATCAGCCGATGGAAGAGCACTTTTTACTAAAACGTCTCTCAGGAATAAGATTTGAATCCTCTATCGGCAGATGGGAGAAATGTTTGAAGGAAGAACTGAATGAAACTCCGGTGAATGCCTGTGAATGAAGACGATACATTTTACCTCTGAACACCTCGGGATAGAGCACTGCGCGCTGCAGCTCGGCCTTTTATAAGTGCGGCTCGTGACGTCGGCGAGGCTGACCTCTACTGCTGACCAATCCGGCGCCTGGGATGGCGCTTCCCTTCACGCGAGCCTCTGCCGCCATATTGCGTGCGGGAAAGACGCCCTATAAGCTGTGCTGTGTTCCAAACGTCACATGTGGCCGTGATGGAACCGCAGCAGGCTGTGTGCGGAGCCAGAGGACTGCAATAGTCTACGTGTGTGTCTGCACCAGGCGCGTCCTCCTCCAGCTCCATACTGGAGTAGAGTTCATTCATCCAGGGGATTGCTCAAAATCGGTGTAAAGGAAAACGGCCTCAGTTGCCCCTAGCAACCAATCAGCTTCCACCTTTCATCTTCCAGAGAAGCTCTGAAAAATGAATCTGATTGGTTGCTAGGGGCAACTAAGCCAATTTTCCTTTACACCGCTTTTGATCAATCTCCCCTATTGTTTGTACCTGGAAACAGATGTAGATGGTGAATTTGGTGAGGGGGGTGTAAAAACGCAGCGTGCGATTAAATTGAAAAGTCGCAAAACAGTCCTGTGTGACTGTTTTACTGCAGTGTCTAGTGTAGTGCTCTTTGGTAAATGACCCCCACTCTGTTAGGCCTTATTCACACGTGAGTTATTCATAGACGTTTACTGTTCGTACTCTCCACGGATAGCTCGCGTACCTGTATTCATACATCTGTGTTTTAGCTTGGAAGCATGCTCCAGTTTGTCCGTGTTTCATGGAACATTTATAAGACATGCTCTGAAAATAATTTGGAGCAGGGATGACACACGGAAAACAAAAAAACGGACCAAACACGTATTCTTCATGAATGAATCACTGACCATCTTATCACGGATTTCAGCACGGACGTGTGAATAAGGCCTAGGTCCTTGTGTAGCCCCATCACACGCCAAACTCGTATGGAGATCATTCTCACTGCGTCTAGGTGAAAATACTGGGGCGCATTCAGGCCAGTCTTAGGGTCCTTTGACACTGGTGTTTTTATTTTCCGGCATAGAGATCCGTCGTCGGGTCTCTGTGCCGGAAGAATCCTGATCAGGATTATCCCAATGCATTCTGAATGGAGAGAAATCCGTTCAGGATGTCAGAATAAACTTGCAGGGTGATGAAAGCTCTGGCCTAGTGTAATACTTTCTGCTGCTGCGGAAAATTCCCTCCTCATCTTCTGGGGGACCATCAGGGACCCCCACATAAGATCACTGGCCAGTTCAGGACCGGAACGTTTTTTTGGACGCAGCAAATACTGCAGCATGCTGCGCTTTTTGTACCGTCCAAAAATACGGAACACTTGCCGCAAGGCCGGATCCGGAATTAATGCCCATTGAAAGGCATTAATCCGGATCCGGCCTTAAGCTAAACCGTCATTTCGGCGCATCGCCGGATCCGACGTTTAGCTTTTTCTTAATGGTTACCATGGCAGCCAGGATGCTAAAGTCCTGGTTGCCATGGTAAAATGTAGTGGGGAGCGGGAGAGCAGTATACTTACCATCCGTGCGGCTCCCGGGGCGCTCCAGAGTGACGTCAGGGCGCCCCACACGCATGGATCACGTGATCCATGCGCATGGGGCGCTCTGACGTCATTCTGGAGCGCCCCGGGAGCCGCACGGACTGTAAGTATACCGCTCCCTGCTCCTACTATGGCAACCGAGACTTTAATAGCGTCCTGGCTGCCATGGTAACCTGAAAGCATTTCGAAAACTGATCAGGATCCTGATCAGTCTTCTAATGCTTCAGACGACTTGCGTTCTGACGGATCCGGCGGGACGGAAGTGCCTGCCAGATCCTCAGAACGCAAGTGTGAAAGGACCCTTAGTTTCCCCCCTGAGCTGCCCTAAGATTGTCCAGTTTATGACGAGGTGTGCGCCTCTTCATAAACTAGGCGCGTCCATGGCAGTCCTTTCGCCTGGCGAAAAACCTACACCAGCCACTGGCTGACGTTTTCGTCCAGCATTTATGGCTGTTTCCAGGTGTAAATGTTAGTAAATTTGCAGGGGCTGGAGTCCTGCCCCCCGTCCTGCCCAACTGGAAACAAAGCGTAAAACCGGCCATGTGACTAAAGATTGCAGCACTGACGGTTAAAAAGGGGACTCGCGACTATTTTTCGACTAAAATAGTCGCAAGTCCCTTAATAAATGTGCTTTACTGAGGCACACAGACTCCAATACAGATGAATATGTGTGTGCGCTTTACATTTATATTTTAGCCTAATACCTGAAGTTGCGTTTTAACCCTTCAGGCTCTGTGACAGATGTATATGGCGCGGGGATCACCAGACAGACACAGCATGTCTTATACCGTGCTCTTTGGAGACTCAGCGCCGATGACTTCATCCACCGGGTGTAGATAAAGGCATGGTGCACTTTGCTCTTCAGCCCCAGCATTGCATTAGTCATGGCTGACGCCTTATACAAACAGCCCGTGGCCTAGCTGTGGTCTCAGGCCGTACTATCATCGATTATATTAAAACTTAACAACATTTAATGTATTTCATTAAAATCCAAGGGCTCTTTAAACATATGGTTGAATTCACGAAAGAAAAAATAGTACTCAGTGGTACATAGGAAGCCAAAGGATAGTTATAGATGGGGGACACAAATGCTGGGTCTCTGACCCTGTTGCACCCTATTACTACAGCCTACTGGCTTGCTACGTGTCCCTACAAATTTCCCTCTCCAAAAGGGGGACAGTGACTGCCCAGCTTCGCCTGACAGTGTGAATGGAGAGGAAAAGATATATAAGACAATAAACAAAAAGTCCCAATGCGTTTTCTCAGTGATTACCGATTCAGTGATCAGGGGACAATATATCAATACAACCAGGTTTTAAAATGGTAAACAGGACAAAACCACAGCAAAATTAATTTGGCCAGTCCACTTAGCTCTTATAAATGCTGTAGTGTCTCCATTTCGATGTCCGCATAGTGCAGCGTACACCTGCGCCTCCTGCTTATGGCCCCGGCGCTTGCTATGTCTTCCCCTCTGCATATGGCAAATATCTCCCACATGCGGTAATTGCTCTTTGCGTGTGGCAGTCGGTCCTCTGCGTATGGCTGTAGCAAGAGCACACCCCATCTGCCAGTTTTTAAATGCTCCCAGGGTTGCTCTATCTCCGCCCCATCTCCTCCCGTGGTCCGTAATGTGCTGTCAGCTGACACGGAATATCACATGATCGGATCCCGGGCAAACTGCGGCCGCTTCAATGGTTCTCCGCTGTCACCGCTTCGTGTAAACAACTACAGGGACGAGATTGTAGGTGGTACACAAGCCCATCAGTGCCTCCCACCCCCGCCTAAGGTTATGCAGTATAAAGATATATCTCCAACGCAAACCTCAATGGACCCGCGGTAGAGATTAAAGGGGGATTTACATTATATCGGGCAGGATTCTTTAAATAAAATGTTCTCTATTGGCATATGATGTACAAAGGAATTAAATATCACGAAAAGGTCAATCTCAGACCTAAGAGTAATCTGAATGTTATAGAGATTAGGTAAATTCCCACTACATATGGTAATCAATATGCAATTGAGCAAGATCTATTATTACTCTGTGTAAAAATTCTATGATTCACACCAATCCTCCAAATAACATAGATATTAATATAGATGTTATAGGAAGTTATTATATTCCACATACTACTAAGGGTACTTTCACACTTGCGTTAGGTGCGGATTCGTCTATTATTTGCACAGACGGATCCGCACCTATAATGCAAACGTTTGTATCCGTTCAGAACGGATCCGTTTGCATTAGCTTTAAAGAAAAATGTCAAAGTCAAAACGGATCCGTTTTGAATTACATTGAAAGTCAATGGGGGACGGATCAGTTTTTAAATGTACCATATTGTGTCATTGAAAACGGATCCGTCCCCATTGACTTACATTGTAAGTCAAAACGGATCCGTTAGGCTCCGCCTCTTCAGACGGACACCAAAATGCTGCATGCTGCATTTTGGTGTCCGCCTCCAGAACGGAATAGAGGCGGAACGGAGCCGAACTGATGCATTCTGAATGGATCCCTATCCATTCATGCATTGGGGCTGAACTGATCCGTTTTGGACTGCTTGTGAGATCCCTAAAACGGATCTCACAAACGGAATCCAAAACGCCAGTGTAAAAGTAGCCTAATCTGAATATTCTAAGAGATTATTAATTTCCCAGAATGTTGATATATATGTTATATAGGAAATAATTATTTTCACAAAAATATTAATATAGATGTTATAGGAAATATATCGGTACAGATGAGCAAGATTTTACCCTCTTCAGGCCATACTACATATAACAAACGATATATAGGTGAGCAAGATTTTACTCTCCTTCAGGCCATACTACATTTAGTATTTACAGTTAGGGTAATCCTTTAGAGAGGTGGAGCTAGGGGTCCCTCTAAATACAGCAACCAAACAGGATCTGTTTGTCTAATCCCATTAGTTGTACGGTTTTGAGCTCATAGATCCACCAGGTCTCTCTTTGAAGCACTTTACGGTTCCAGTCGCGCCCTCTCTTTGGTGGATCAATCAGCTCAATTCCGGTAAAGCGCAACTTGGAGTCATCTCCCCCATGTTCAGTTTCAATGTGTTTTGTCAGGGGGGTATCCTTTTTGTGTCTTATATCCCCCAAGTGGTTACCAATTCTCCTGCACAGTTCTCGGGTTGTCTTACCTACAGTCATGTGAAAAAATTAGGACACCCTTTGAAAGCATGTGGTTTTTTGTAACATTTTTAATAAATGGTTATTTCATCTCCGTTTCAACAATACAGAGAGATTAAAGTAATCCAACTAAACAAAGAAAACTGAAGAAAAGTCTTTTCAAGATCTTCTGTAAATGTCATTCTACAAAAATGCCTATTCTAACTGAGGAAAAAGATAGGACACCCTCACATGTATTCCCTCTTAAATTGGCTCAGATCTCACACAGGTATATCACACCAGGTGCACATAATTAGTAGATCGTTACTCTGCATGTTGAATGAGGCTTGCCCTATTTAAACCTCAGACATTTAGTTAGGTGTGCTCCTGACTGTTGAAGTGAGAGTGAGCACCATGGTGAGAGCAAAAGAGCTGTCAGAGGACTTCAGAAAAAAGATTGTAGCAGCCTATGAGTCTGGGAAGGGATTTTAAAAGATCTCCAAAGATTTTGAAATCAGCCATTCCACTGTCCGGAAGATAGTCTACAAGTGGAGAGCTTTCAAAACAACTGCCAACATGCCCAGGACTGGTCGCCCCAGCAAGTTCACCCCAAGAGCAGACCGCAAGATGCTAAAAGAGGTCTCCAAAAACCCTAAAGTGTCATCTCGAGAACTACAGCAGGCTCTGGCTACTGTTGATGTAGAAGTACATGCCTCTACAATCAGAAAGAGACTGTACAAGTTTAACTTGCATGGGAGGTGTGCAAGGAGGAAACCTTTGCTTTCCAAGAGAAACATCGAGGCCAGACTGACATTTGCCAGAGATAAAGTTGACAAAGACCAGGACTTCTGGAATAATGTTCTTTGGACAGATGAGTCCAAAATTGAATTATTTGGACACAACAGCAGAGGACATGTTTGGCGTAAACCAAACACAGCATTCCAAGAAAAGAACCTCATACCAACTGTGAAGCATGGAGGTGGAAGTGTCATGGTTTGGGGCTGCTTTGCTGCAGCAGGACCTGGTCAGCTCACCATCATAGAATCCACGATGAATTCTACTGTGTATCAGAAGGTGCTTGAAGAACATGTGAGACCATCAGTTAGAAAATTAAAGCTGAAGCGGAACTGGACCATGCAACATGACAATGACCCAAAACATACTAGTAAATCAACCAAAGATTGGCTGAAAAAGAAGAAATGGAGAGTCCTGGAATGGCCAAGTCAAAGTCCAGATTTGAATCCCATTGAGATGCTGTGGGGTGACTTGAAAAGGGCTGTACGTGCAAGAAACCCCTCAAACATCTCACAGCTGAAAAAGTTCTGCATTGAGGAGTGGGGTAAAATTTCCTCAGACCGATGTCGAAGACTGGTAGATGGCTACAAGAACCGTCTCACTGCAGTTATTTCAGCCAAAGGAGGTAACACTCGCTATTAGGGGCAAGGGTGTCCTATCTTTTTCCTCAGTTAGAATAGGTATTTTTGTAGAATGACATTTACAGAAGATCTTGAAAAGACTTTTCTTCAGTTTTCTTTGTTTAGTCGGATTACTTTAATCTCTCTGTATTGTTGAAACGGAGATAAAATAACCATTTATTAAAAATGTTACAAAAAACCACATGCTTTCAAAGGGTGTCCTAATTTTTTCACATGACTGTATATATTCCAAACCGCAACCACAGGTTGCTTTATAAATGACCCCTCTGCTTTTGCAATTTATAAAATGTTTGATTTCATATTGTTTCCCTGTATTTCTGCCTGAAAACTGGCGACATTGCTGTATTACTTTGCAGGCTACACAATCGCCACACCGAAAACAACCCAAGAGTGGTCGTAACCAATTCTCTCAGATCACCTGACAAATATCCGGGTCCAATCTTAAAAGGCCCCAGAATCTGTTGGAAATACCTCTCACCTCACTTGCCGCTGTGTCAAACGTACCAATCAAACGGATTTGTTTAGTTTTGTTATTTTTGGGTTTAGGGTGTAGTAGCTCAGCTCTCTTGCTTTTTCACGCTCTTTGGTAAGCCTTTTTTAGTATATAATCCGGGTACCCCTTTTCTGTAAATCTAATTTACAGGTCATCTGCTTGTGCCTTTAAATCCGCAAAAGTGGAGCAGTTGCGCCGCATCCTCAAATACTGCCCTACCAGAATGCCTCTTTTTAGGGGCAGTGGATGATTGCTCTTCCAGTTTAAAAATGAATTTGTGGCTGTGGGTTTACGGAACGTTCTGGTCTCAACCTCTCTCCTCATCCCCCTACTGATTTCAATGTCTAGGAATAGAAGAGAGTCTGTTCTAAAATCAAACGTAAACCGCATCCCGATTCTTTTGTTATTAAGTTCTTCCACAAGTCTCACAAAGTACTTTTATCACCTCTCCAAATCAAAAACATGTTGTCAATAAAACGATTCCACACTATCATATTATTGATAAGGGTACTAGGTGTATCACTGAATACAAGGGTCCTCTCCCACCAGCCCAGGAACAGATTTGCATACGATGGGGCACATGAACTCCCCATCGCTGTCCCCCTGAGCTGGTGGTAGAGGACCCCTCCAAATACAAAATAGTTATGTGTCAGCGTGAATTCAAGTAATCGCAATACCAGTTCATTATGTTTCTTGTATTGGCACCCTCTGGTGCTCAAAAACATCTCAACTGCCTTCAGACCAAATTCATGCGGGATTGAGGAATATAACCCTTTAACGTCAATTGAAGCTAAATTCATTTCCTCCTCTAAAATCACCCCCTCTAGATGTCCTAATAGGTCACTTGTGTCCCTAATGTACGAGGGTAAGGTTTTCACAAATGGTGATAATATCTGGTCAGTATAGATACCCACCTTTTGGCTGAGGCTATTGATGCCAGACACGATGGGACAACCCCTCAGTGGGGTAACCCCCTTGTGTATTTTGGGTAAACTATAAAATGTTGCTATTATAGGTTGTTTATTATACATGAATTCATATTCTTCTTCAGATATGAGGTCGCCCGATCGTGCCTGGCGCAGAATATCGAATCGTTCCTTCAAGAACATTTTTGTCGGGTCAAAGGAAAGTTTCTCATAGGTATTCCTGTCACTTAGTAAATCCAGACACATTTTCTTGTACTGTGAGGCCTCCATGATAACTATATTGCCTCCTTTGTCAGATGGCTTTATCGTTACATTATGGTCTTTCTCCAGATTGATCAATGCCTTGTATTCTGCCTTGGTGCAATTGATATGGGGTTTGTCTATCATGAGTTCTTCCAACTCCTTTGAAACTTGTAAAACAAACGCCTCAATACACGTGGGAGCAGTAAGGGGTGGCATTTTATTACTTTTATTCCTTAAATTAGTAAATGGCCCAGTACCCCCTTGTAGTTTGCTATCACTTTAAACTGTATAATAATTGGACGTCTTGCAAGATTTCTGGCGCAATCCCGAGTTCTTTACTTTCCCGTTTAGCCCTCAAGCTAAAATATTTGTGCCAACGTAACTTCCTTGCAAATAGGTTAATATCTTTTATTCAATTAAATACATTGAAAGTAGAAGTTGGAACAAAAGGCAAGCCCTTGCTTAAAATCCCCATTTCTGTATCCTGCAGCTCTTTTTTTGAGAGGTTAACTATCTGACCGTACTGTTTGTGGGTGTGTTGCTTGACGGTGGGGGGGACCTGTAGTTGCGGTTTCTTAGTTGATACGGTTCCCCTTATTCTAAAAAAACGGTCTCTCTTCTCCCTCGAGCGCCTCTACCTCTACGGTATGGCCTTCCTCTCCCCTGATTTTTTGGACGCCCCTCTTTCTCTGTCTCAGAAGCTTCTGTGTCACGTGTTGTAATGTCAGACTCTAATGGTCTACTTTGAGTTGTTCTATGATAGTGTAAACTCGATTTTCCTTAAAATCCAAAAGGTCTCTATTAAATTGGCGATGTTTACGTTCTTTTAAATGGAATTGAAACTTGTCTAGTGAATTTTTATTGTAATTCCTTATTACTGAACTCAGATTCTTGTTTAACCCCTTAAGGACTCAGCCCTATTTCACCCTAAGGACTCGGCCATTTTTTGCAAATCTGACCAGTGTCACTTTATGTGGTGATAAATTTAAAACGCCTTTTTTTATCCAGGCCATTCTGAGATTGTTTTGTCGTCACATATTCATGACAGTGGTAAAATGAAGTCGAAATATTTCATTTTTATTTATAAAAAAATACAAAATTTACCAAAATTTTTGAAAAATTAGCAATTTTCCAAGTTTCAATTTCTCTACTTTTATAATACATAGTAATACCGCTCAAAAAAGTTATTGATTTACATTCCCCTTTCCTTACTGCATGTATCGATCATTTTGGGAATGCTATTTCATTTTTTGGGGATGTTACAAGGCTTAGAAGTTTAGAAGCAAATCTTGAAATTTTTCAGAAATTTTCAAAAACCCACTTTTTAGGGACCAGTTCAGGTCTGAAGTCACTTTGTGAGGCTTACATAATAGAAACCACCCAAAAATTACCCCATTCTAGAAACTACACCCCTCAAGGTATTCAAAACTGATTTTACAAACGTAATTAACCCTTTAGGTTTTCCACAAGAGTTAATGGCAAATGGAGATAAAATTTCAGAATTTCGATTTTTGGGAAAATTTTCCATTTTACTCCATTTTTTCCAGTAACAAAGCAAGGGTTAACAGCCAAACAAAACTTAATATTTATTCCCCCGATTCTGTAGTTTGCACGAACACCCAATATGTGGTCGTAAACTGCTGTGTAGCCAAACTGCAGGGCGCAGAAGGAAAGGAGCGCCATATGGTTTTTGGAAGGTGGATTTTGCTGGACTGGTTTTTTAACACCATGTTCCATTTGAAGCCCCCGAATGCACCCCTAGAGTAGAAACTCCATAAAAGTGACTTCATCTAAGAAACTACACCCCTCAAGGTATTCAAAACCAGTTTTACAAACTTTGTTAACCCTTTAGGTGTTCCTCAAGAGTTATTGGCAAATGGAGATGAAATTTCAGAATTTCTATTTTTTGTTACCTTGTCTCAAAAAAAGTGTAATATAGAGCAACCAAAAATCATATTTACCCTAAAATAGTACCAACAAAACTGACACCTTATCCCGTAGTTTCCAAAATGGGGTCACTTTTTTGGAGTTTCTACTGTAGGGGTGCATCAGGGGGCTTCAAATGGGACATAGTGTCAAAAAACCAGTCCAGCAAAATCTGCCTTCCAAAAACCATATGGCGTTCCCTTCCTTCTGTGCCCTGCCGTTTGGCCATACAGCAGTTTACGACCACATATGGGGTGTTTGTGCAAACAAGAGAATCAGGGCAATAAATATTGAGTTTTGTTTGGCTGTTAACCCTTGCTTTGTTACTGGAAAAATGGATTAAAATGGAAAATTTGCAAAAAAATTGCTGTTTTGGGACCGTTTTTATTTTTTGTTATTTACATTGTTGAACTGACAGGTTAGATTGTGTGCTATTTCTATAGAGCAGGTTGTTATGGACGCGACAATACCAAATATGACTACTTTGTAGGGGTTTTTGTTTCAGTTTTACATAATAAAGCATTTTTGAAAAAAAAATTTTTTTAGTGTCTCCACATTCTGAAAGCCAAAGTTTATTTTTTATTTTTTGGGCGACTGTCTTATGTAGGGGCTCATTTTTTGCGGGATGAGATGGCGGTTTGATTGGCACTATCTTGGGGTGCATATGACATTTTGGTCGCTTGCTATTACACTTTTTGTGATGTAAGGTGACAAAAATGGCTTTTGACACCGTATATTTAGTTTTTTTATGTGTTCAGCTGAGGGGTTAGGTCATGTGTTATTTTTATAGAGCAGGTTGTGACGGACGCGGCAATACCTAATATGTATACTTTTTATTTATTCATATAAGTTTTACACAATAATATATTTTTTTAAAACAAAAAAAATCATGTTTTAGTGTCTCCATAGTTTGAGAGACATATTTTTTTTTTTTGGGCGATTGTCCAATGTAGGGGCTCATTTTTTGCAGGATGAGGTGACGGTTACACTTTTTGTAATGTAAGATGACAAAAAAATGGCTTTTTGACAAAGTTTTTATTTAATTTTTTTTACAGTTTTTACTTGAGGGGTTAGGTCAGGTGATATTTTTATAGATTTTTATAGAGCAGATTCTTACGGACGTGGAGATACCCAATATGTCTACTTTTTAGGTTTTTTTTTACATTTAACTCTAAAAAGCATTTTTGAAACAAAAAAAATCATGTTTTACTCTGAGAAGCATAGTTTTTTTATTTTTCGGCCAATTGTTTTAGGTAGGGGCTCATTTTTGCGGGATGAGATGGCGGTTTGATTGGTACTCTTTTGGGAGGCATACGCTTTTTTGATCGCTTTGTATTACACTTTTAGTGATGTAAGGTGCCAAAAAATGGCTTATTTACACCATTTTGGGGGTTTTTTTTTATGGCGTTCACCTGACGAGTTCAGTCATGTGATATTTTTATAGAGCAGATTTTTACGGATGTGGCTATACCTAATATGTGTAGTGTATTTTATTTTTTTTAATTTTTATTCAGTGATTTTTTTTGACCCAGACCCACTTGGTTCTTGTAGATCCAGTGGATCTGGTGTCTGTATAATACAGTATAGTGCACTGTGCTGTATTTTTTACTTTACAAAGTCTGAATAGACCTTTAGCAGATCTATTCAGATTTTTAGCACCATGGAGAGCAGGACGCTTCTGAAAGCGTCCTGCTTCCATGGCAACCATCACCCGCTGCCATAAGTGCGCAGCAGGTGATGGATGGGGAGGGAGTGGAGCCCCCTCCCTCTGCGATCCCATCCTGTTGGGGGGCTGCAAAGGCACAGCAGCCCCCCGATGGGAGAGGGAGGGAGCTCCCTCCTTGTTAACCCTTCCATATCGCGGTCCGTACGGACCGCGGTACGGAAGGGGTTAAATGGCTGGCATCTGATCAAGCACAGATGCCAGCCGTTTCTATCAAAGTGTCAGCAATGTGATGACACTCTGGTAGGTCCACTAGACACTGATCCCGCCCGCCGCCCGCAACCACCCCCCCTGCACCCCCGCAGCCATAATATGATTGGGGGCTGCAGGGGGGGTTAAAAATGAACACTTTGGGGGCATTAACTCTCTGATCCCCGCGGTCACAGACCGCGGGGATCAGAGATCGCACAAAGCGCTGCAAACCGCAGGTCTGAATTGACCTGCGGTTTGCAGCGATCGCCGATATGGGGGGGGGGTCACAGGACCCCCCTGGGCATTGTAACAAGGTACCTGCTGAATGATTTCAGCAGGTACCTTGTTCCGATCACTGCCGGCTCAGCAGCAGTGATCGGAACTACTCATGACGTACCGGTACATCATGGGTCCTTAAGGACTCGGAAACCATGACGTACAGGTACGTCATGCGTCCTTAAGGGGTTAAGGACCGGAGTTTTTTTTTTTTTTTTTGCTTTTTCGCTTTGCGGTCCCTGCCTTCCCAGAGCCATAATTTTTTTATTTTTCGGTTCACATACCCATATGAAGGCTGTTTTTTTGCGGCACAAGTTGTACTTTCGAACGACACCAATAAATATTGCATATGATGTAGTGGGAAGGGGGAAAATAATTCAAATGGGGTGAAATTGCAAAAAAAAGCAATTCCACCACAGTTTTGCGGGTTTTAAAATTCCGACGTTCGATGTGCGATAAAACTGACTGGTGACTTTTACTCTACAGGTCAGTACGAATCCGGCGATACCCTATATGTATAGGTTTTCTTGCGTCTTGATAGTGAAAAAAAAATTCAAAAATGGGAGAAAATCAGTTTTACTTTTTTGTCACTATGTGTTGACCCCTATAACTTTTTTGTAATTATATGTACAGAGTTGTATGGGGCCTCATTTTTTGCGCCATAATCTTATCTTTTTATTGATACCATTCTGGGGTGTGTATGACTTTTTGATCACCTTCTATGTAATTTATTGTGAAAAATTAAGCGACCAAAAATGGCGAATCCGCCATTTAGACGTTTTTTTTTCCGTTTTGCTGTTTGACGTATGGGGAATATTTTTTATATTTTTATAGTATGGCCGTTTTCGCACATTGCAACACCCATGATGTGCATTTTTTTAATTTTTTTAGTTTTTTTATTTTAGCAAAAGTTTTTTTTTTTATTTTTTTTTACACTTTTATATAGTTCCCATAGGGAACTATAACTTACAATCATTTGATTGTGATTATCATACATTCCAATGCAATAGCATATTTCCTATGAAGCCTATTACAGGCAAGGCTCCATAGGAAATACTACAGAGCAGCCTGGGTTTCATTCATAGAAACCCAGGCTACTACAGGCGCGCTCCAGCTCCTCCCATCGCCAAACGGGGGAGCCGAAGCGCAAACCGAAAGTAAAAACATTCGGTTTGTGCGCACTCAGATGCCGTGGTCAGGATTGACCACGGCATCTGAGGGGTTAAATGTCCGCGATCGGCATCTCTGACGGTCGCGGACATTAGCCGCGGGTGTCTGCTACAAGAACCATGCGGACACCCGCGGCTAAGGCGCCTGCATGAAGCAGGAGCGGGCCCCATATTTAAAGACCGAACACAGGACGTACGGGTACGTCCTGTGTCCTTAATAGGTTAAACCTTTGAGTTAGTTCTATCTGCTCTTAAAGTTTGTCTTCCAGGGAGGCTAAGTTATTTTTCTCCTCTTCCAGAAGGAGATGCATGAAGCGCAAGGAGCTTTGTGTTGCCTCCTGCTCCCATTTATTCATTAAGACTGCAATACTGCATCTCCTAGCCGGAGTTAAAGTTATTCTCAACCCCCTAGGAACAATTTGGTATTTGATGTAGTTTTCCACTGATTAAACCTCTGCGGTATTCTTTCCGTCCTGGTATGCGGAGCAAAACAGATCTATCATGAGTGACCCCCAATGCAAGTCTATGGGGACAGATTTTCTCTGGCACAATCTGCCACAATAGCAAACGGATCTGTCCTTATTGACTTTCAATGGAGTTCAAAACCGATCCGTTTTGGCAATGTTAAAAATAGTTAAAGTTAATGCAAGCGGATCCATTCAAACGGATGCATGCGGTTGTATTATCTGTAACTAAAGCGTTTCTTTCCGGCATAGAGCCCCGACGACGGAACTCTATGCCGGATCTTCCAAACGCAAGTGTGAAAGGGCCCTTAGTTTCCTACTTTTCCATCCTCCTCCCCACCTTCTAAACATCCCATCCTGCCACCTCTAATACTGTGCCCACTGTGCTCCCCAATACTATACTGCAGAAATAGTCCCCCTGAAAATACTAGTGCCATAGAGATAGTTCCTCTTCAATCATTATTGGCACACAGTGCCCTAAAAAAATAACTGTGCCCAGGAAATAGTGTCACTGAAATGTATAGTGCCATAAACATAGTGTCCTCCAAAATAATTGGGCTAAGCTGATACTGTGCCAGGGCGCCTCCCAATGTAACAGTCCTCCCAAAAGTCCCACCAATAGTAATAATTCTCTGCCAGAGTGCACCATGTGGTAACAATCCACCCAATAGTAATAATGTCCCTCATTTTGCCCCCAAAGTAATAATGCCCCCATAGTGCCCCAGTAGTAATAATTTCCCCTCTAATGTGTGCCTGTACAAAAAAATCCCCTTATAAAAATAATAAACTCCAATAATTACCTCCATTCTCCTGTCAGCGATGCAGTGCAAGACACAGACCTCTTCTAGTCTGTGCCCTGAGCCCTATGTGGCCCAGCTCAGGCAGTGCGATAATGACCATGGCCTGTGATAGGCTACAGGAACTAGGACCAAGGCCTATTAGAGGAAACGGTGGGCCAGGGAGGCATCGCTCCCGTGCCCCGTGGCAGCATTCAATGGTATTGCTGTCCTGAGAACAGCGATGCAGTTGAATATGCAGAGATGAGCGTTTCCACGATGAAAACACTCATTGCCCATGCCCCCCCCCCTCCTGCCCCTAAATGCCTGAGGCGATCGCCTCACCTAACCTCCTTGGCGGTGCAGCCCTGATTGCAGATTTTATTTTATTTCCTGAACATGATTATGGGGGTGGCCATCTTGCATGAGCTGTTCTTAACAGCATTTAGAAAACATTAAGAAAATTGCTTTACGGCAGCTACATGGGCCATAGACACAATGGATAGCAGAGGACCTTGTTGACCTCTATAGGAGAGTTTTCTAGGCATGCTGTGTGACCTGTGCAGAGGTCAGGAGGGAGCTAAGAAGGTTTGACATTCACTGATTTTCAATGGTGGATCCTGTGTTATCTGTGTATATAGGTGATATTGCAATTACAGACCAAGAAGTGGCACCTTTTATTAGACTCAGTGACCTAATTATTATTACTAATATTATTAGTGTTACTAATTAGTGGGCAGATCTGACATACGCCGTCTTCACTCTATCTATTAATAAAGGCCTGTATGGTCCAGAAATGCATCAGAAGAGTGTTTGCTTTTTCCTGTTATATGGAACACGTATTTGCTGTTTTTAAAGGAATGATAAAAGCCATGTTTTATATATTCTATCACGGTGCTGCATCAATCTTTTGTTGGCTTAGTGGCCAGTGTCAAAACTGCAGTTTTTTTGTTTTTTTAAATTATAGATATTGACATGAAAAACTAAAAATAACATTACCAAAAATTCTTAAAAATATATGTTTAATATAAAAATGTGATTTAAACAATGTCATTTTCTGATGACACATTCCCTTTAAAGTGTAACTTAGGGGATACTCTCGTGCCCAATCAAACATTGGCCACAGAGAGATTCAACGGATCATGTAGTGGTACAGTTAATAAGGCAACAGTACATCGCTCAGTAACACATCCTAATAATTACAATAGGTACAATATAAAGGGCTAATATTTTCCTCAATATCATTTTTCTGAGATGGGAGCTCATAACTCTCTATACAGTCCCTAAAGTCAATAGGACGTGCATGTAGGGCAGTATTTCTCAACCAAGATCTATGAAACCTGGTCAAGGGTTTCCCTAAGGACAACAGTTGGGGAGTGGGACCCCACAGAGACACTGGGGGAGATTTATCAGAGCTGACGCAAAGTTAAAGTAGCAGCCAGGTTTCAGGTTTCTAAGACATTGAAAGCAGGGTATTTTTTTGCTTCTGTTCCATCGCTACGCTAGTTCCCACACCGCGCTGGTAAAGTAAAATTTGGAATTGTTCCCACTCCAGCTCTGAGAAGTGCAGCCATCTTCTGCAAACTGCAGGAACAAGAGTAGTGTTACTCATGTTGTCAGTACTCCATCTGCTGTGAAACTACAACTCTCAGCGTACATACTTCCTTGGCTGTCCCCGTTAAAGTGAATGGAGTGAGTTGTAGTTTCACATCATCTGGCATGCTGGAGATTGTTGACCTCTACAATAAGTAACCATCCACATACGGTATGCCATTGCTAGGCAGATGCTAAAACTAGCTGTAGCAGTAACTAGCTCGGTGATTACACAGAATTTCAACATTTTGTGAAATTTTTAGTGAAAACGTTCTGCAAGGAGTTTGAGTTGTTGCTGTGACTCTGTCCATCTGGGAAGTTTCCGGCAGTCTACCAAAATCTCTGGAAACACATACAGTATAGCACAGAAAGAGCAGCATAATGAAGTAAAGACAATTTAGCGATACAAAGTGGGCAGTCGACATGTCTATGGACAGTAGAAAGCTGCAGCCTCCATCATTCAGAGTCTTGTAATTATGTAAGGTCTCCTCTAGGGGAAAATGTATCATTCCCGTGTGCCAGAGTCATGGAGCAAAACTTTTCAAATTTGCACAAATATTTGCAACTTCTTCCTGGTTTATGCAATGCTTGTCACTTTTCAAAAAAAGTAGGTGGGAAGGAGCGGACTTATCATTTGTCATCATATGCTCTCCTTGTGGTAAGCTCAAGTGTCTGCTTCCTGGGGTCCACTAGCTGGTCCCTGCAGCTCATTTCTTCTTGCACAGAGGACTCCATGTGCCAAGCAGTCAATTATAACTTACTTATACTGAGAGATGGGCAAAAGGGATGTGTTCCACTATTTGCTTCTGGAGAAAATGTCCCACTGGGATCCAAAAGCTGTTTAGTAGTTGGCCTTCTTCTTCTGTTAGACTATGGCACCCCTTGTGTTATTGGCAAAGATATGTAAAGGGTTTGTCTCTTTTCAGCAAATAGCATTTATGATGTAGAGAAAGTTAATACAAGGCACTTACTAATGTATTGTTATTGTCCATATTGCCTCCTTTGCTGGCTTGGTTCATTTTTCCACCACATTATACACTGCTCGTTTTCCATGGTTACGACCGGCCATGAACCGAGAAAACCTTTTTAAATGAATTTTCTGGTTTCGGAATATTGATTGCCTGTTAAGAACATGTTGAAATCCTACATGCCCAACGCTTCTTTTCTTCCCAACACCAGCGGTTAAGAATGTTTACAGGTTCTGCTGACTTTAATCTAATGTGTATGGAACCTAACAAATGCCATTGTCTTTAATAGTTAAAAAGGAAATTAACAGTATTTTAATTGCATTTTATTTTGCATGTGAGGAAATAGTCACTGAAGATTTTCTTCTGTGGATGTTCAGGGACAGAGAAACAAAAATGGATTTTTTTTTACAGTACATATAAACTATTGTGATACCAGGAAAGAAGTTCACTAATGACCACAATGTTCCCTGTCCTGTCACAGGCAGGCACAGCAGAATAGAGCTCAGATCCTATATATTTCAGCCTTGTGTACCCTCTGAGGATACCCTCTGAGGATTAACGCTTGGCTTCAGGTTGTATTGTGCATGTGTCTGTTGTCAGCTATGCAGTATCTGGGTGGAGCGACAGCTCTAAGGCAACGGAGTAGCCCCAGAGACAGTCCTAACATAGCCTGCTGATAAACAGCAAGGTAATAGCTGTCACATACCTGTAGACTGTCATGTATACTGTGCTATGGAGTATAAAACCACTGTTCCCAGTGTCTGCTGTGATAACGCTGACATATATATCTGCAAGCAACAACTCCAGGATACTTCATGAGTAAAAAAGGTAACATTTTATATGTAGCTCATTTTCACACACGATGAGATGCAGCAATTTACTTCTGCAATCCATATAATCTGTTTAAAATTCTATAAGGGAGGAGAGTTTAGGTATATTTGAAATAAATAGATAGAAAATTAGATAGATAATACATAGATAATGTAGATATAGATATTAGATAGACAGATAGATAGATAGATAGATAGATAGATAGATAGATAGATAGATAGATAATGTATATATAATGTAGATATTAGATAGATATGTGTATAGATATATATGTGGATAGATAGATAGATAGATAGATAGATAGATAGATAGATATTAGATAAATAGATAATGTAGATATACAGTATCCCACAAAAGTGAGTACACCCCTCACATTTTTGTAAATATTTTATTATATCTTTTCATGGGACAACACTGAAGATATGACACTTTGATACAATGTAAAATAGTCAGTGTACAGCTTGTATAACAGTGTAAATTGGGTGTGCCCTCAAAATAACTCAACACACAGCCATTAATGTCTAAACTGCTGGCAACAAAAGTGAGTACACCCCTAAGTGAAAATGGCCAAATTGTGCCCAAAGTGTCAATATTTTGTGTGGCCACCATTATTTTCCAGCACTGCCTTAACTCTCTTGGACATGGAGTTCACTGGAGCTTCATTGGTGGCCACTGGAGTCCTCTTCCACTCCTCCAGGATGACATCACGGAGCTGGTGGATGTTAGAGGCCTTGTGCTCCTCCACCTTCTGTTTGAGGATGCCCCACAGATGCTCAATAGAGTTTAGGTCTGTAGACATGCTTGGCCAGTCCAAAACCTTTACCCTCAGTCTCTTTAGCAAGGCAGTGGTCGTCTTGGAGGTATGTTTGGCGTCATTATCATGTTGGATTACCGCCCTCTGGCCCAGTTTCCAAAGGGAGGGGATCATGCTCTGCTTCAGTATGTCACAGTACATGTTGGCATTCATGGGTTGCAGCAATGCTGGCAGCACTCATACGTCTATTTTGAAAAGACACCCTCTAGATATGACGCTGAGCACTTGCACTCAATTTCTTTGGTCGACTGTGGCAAGGCCTGTTCTGAGTGGAACCTGTCTTGTTAAACAGCTATATAGTCCAGGCCACCGTGCTGTAGCTCAGCAATTCCCACCATGCCCTGCTGTAGGCTGATAGCTGTAGGTAGTCTGGGCATGTTGGGAGTTGTAGTTTTGCAACAGCTGGAGAGCCGCAGGTTGCCCATCCCTGGCCTAGGCCATCTTTATGTAGAGTAACAATTTTTTTTTTCAGATCCTCAGAGGGTTCTTTGCCATGAGGGGCCATGTTGAACTTCCAGGGACCAGTATGAGAGAGTGTGAGAGCTAGATAGATAGAGATAATGTAGATATTAGATAAATGGCTATAGATAATATAGATAATAGGTAGATAAATAAAATTGTATATAGTCTAATTTAGCGGAGTTTTCCGGGAATAGGAAAAAATAATATAAATGGCAGCAATAAAGCCATAAATACCTGCAATTTGCAGAAAGTGCTTGTTTTGTCTAGGGAATACTCACAGTTAATAATTAATATGACCACCCACATGTGTGACAAACCAACCCTATGATGTAGGTGGGTTGCATGCCACTTAAGACCCGCTCTGAGGCACCAACGAGGCTGCAGGATCAGATAGTTATTGCCACTCATGCTGCACTGCAGTCAGTACCTCCAAATTCCTATCAGGCTCTTTGAACAGAAGGAAATGAGCGATGTGCAGTGTTAAACCCACAGAGCAGATCTCGAGCGGAATGCAACCCATCCCATTTGCATTATAGTAGGGCTTTCTGACACCAGTTGATGGCCATTTTAGTTATCAACTGTGAGGACCCCTAGACCAGTGTTTCCAAACCAGCATGCATCCAGCTGTTGCAAAACTACAACTCCCAGCATGCCCGGACAGCCTTTGGCTGTGGGGGCATGCTGGGAGTTGTAGTTTTGCAACAGCTGGAGGCACACTGGTTGGGAAACACTGCCCTAGACCAAACAAACGCTTGTTTCAAATTAAAGCTCTTTAGTCCTTTATTGCTAGCATAAATTTATTTCTGTTCCTGTAAATTGCCTGTTCCATGTGCTGTCTGCATTCGTACTTCCGTTCTGCAGCCCTGAAGAAAGGTAGAATATGTCCTACTCTTGGAGGCTTGGGCAGAGAAATTGCAGATGAAGTTTAACACTGACAAATGTAAGGTTATGCACATGGGAAGGAATAATGCAAGTCACCAGTACATACTAAATGGTAAAACACTGGGTAACACTGACATGGAAAAGGATCTAGGAATTTTAATAAACAGCAAATTAAGCTGCAAAAAACAGTGTCAGGCAGCTGCCTCCAAGGCCAATAAGATAATGTGTTGCATCAAAAGGGGCATAGACGCCCGTGATGAGAACATAGTCCTACCACTTTACAAATCACTGGTTAGACCACACATGGAGTACTGTGTACAGTTCTGGACTCCTGTGAACAAAACAGACATAGCAGAGCTGGAGAGGGTTCAGAGGAGGGCAACTAAAGTAATAACTGGAATGGGGCAACTACAGTACCCTGAACGGTTATCAAAATTAGGGTTATTCACTTTAGAAAAAAGACGACTGAGGGGAGATCTAATAAATATGTATAAATATATCAGGGGTCAGTACAGAGATCTCTCCCATCATCTATTTATCCCCAGGACTGTGACGAGGGGACATCCTCTGCGTCTGGAGGAAAGAAGGTTTGTACACAAACATAGAAGAGGATTCTTTACAGTAAGAGCAGTGAGACTATGGAACTCTCTGCCTGAGGAGTGGTGATGGTGAGTACAATAAAGGAATTCAAGAGGGGCCTGGATTTATTTCTGGACTGTAATAATATTACAGGATACAGCTACTAGAGAGGGGTCGTTGATCCAGGGAGTTATTCTGATTGCCTGATTGTAGTCGGGAAGGAATTTTTTCCCTTAAGTGGGGAAAATTGGCTTCTGCCTCACAGGGTTTTTTGCCTTCCTCTGGATCAACTTGTAGGATAACAGGCCGAACTGGATGGACAGATGTCTTTTTTCAGCCTTATGTTACTATGTTACTAATGAGCATTTCCATCATAAGGAAGGACATCCGGATCCACATAATGTGGAACGCAGTCAGCATCCGTGTTTTGCATATCCTCAATTTGCAGCCTGCAAAAACGGATACGGTTGTGGGAATGGACCCTTAATAAGAGGTGGACATCCCTTTTAACTAGAACTGGAGCAGGTGGAGACTTTAGATTTACTAGTGACAGGTATTGCTTAAGGGGCACTAAAAATAGTGATCTGTACTCCTAGTTCTAGTCATGTATGACTGCAGATAATATTCCAAGATTGTGGGGACAGATTCACTTTAAAGTGAATCTGTTACCACAATTTTGGACTATTGTCTACATGAGTGGTACTGTACATAAGTCCAGATTGCCATTTCTATTCTCCTACTACCCCCATTATCCCACTTTCAGCATAAAAAACTGTACTGAAATACACAGTGTCAATGCTGACAGAGGTGGAATGGGGCTCTGTAGGAAAATAAAAAGTAGTAAGGTAGACTCCTTATCTGCAGTAATACATGAGTAGTACTGCAGATAAGGAGTCCAGATCACTGCTTTTTAGTCCAAGATCGTGGTGACAGATTCCCTTTAAGTTTCATACTCTTGGTGGACAATCATACTTTATCTTCCATACAAAAAAAGGACCAAGTGAGCGTCTTTTTTTTCTGTCTATCAAAGTACAATCTAATATTGTAAAAGTAATATTGCCTTAGACCAGGGGTCCTCAAACTTTTTAAACAGGGGGCCAGTTCACGGTCCCTCAGACTGTTGGAGGGCCGGACTATAGTTTAACTATGAGCAATTATATATATTTACCAGTATTTCAATAGGAATCATCCCCCCCAGGGGTGGGATCCAGCCGGTTCTATCCGGTTCTGCCGAACCGTTTGTTGAAATCACAGCCGGTTCGCAGGACCGGTGAGAAGCAGGGATCCCGATCCGGTCCTGCAGCTCCCTGCACCACATCTCACACACACACACACACGCCGCTGAACTTACACTCACACACCGGGCCGTTCCGTAGTGAAGCAGTGAGACCTCACTGCTTCACAGCTCAGGAGCTCCCCCTGCTGGCCGCACTTCCTGCTGCTGGCTGTGGGAGGAGCTGTGAAAGCCCGGGAATCAGTCTTCCCTTGCACAGCCTGTAGCAGGGTCAGTGTGGGAGCCGAGCCTGTCATCAGTGGAGAAGGTAAGTATGCTTTTTTTTTGTTCTTTGTTTTGCTCCCAACACTTCACACCAAAGGGAGGGAGGGGGAATGGGTGATGGGCACAGCTACTGTGAGGGGGCACAATGTGAGGGGGAATGATGGCAAAATTACTGTGAGGGGGAATGATGGCAAAATTACTGTGAGGGGGGAATGATGGCAAAATTACTCTGAGGGGGCACAAATTATGGCAAAATTACTGTGAGGGAGGCACAAATGATGGCATAATAAATGTGAGGGGCACAAATGATGGCAAAATTACTGTGAGGTGGGCACAAATGATGGCAAAATTACTGTGAGGGCCCTTCACAGTATTTTGCCATCATTTGTGCCCCTCACATGTTATGCCATCATTTGTGCCCCCACTGAGGGGCACAAATGATGGCATAACAATTATATGCCATCATTTGTGCCCCTCACTGAGGGGGCACAAATGATGGCATAATAAATGTGAGGAGGCACAAATGATGGCAAAATTACTGTGAGGGGGCACAAATGATGGCAAAATTACTGTGGGGGGAATGATGGCAAAATTACTGTGAGGGGGCACAAATGATAGCATAATAAACGTGAGGGGGCACAAATGATGGCAAAATTACTGTGGGGGGAATGATGGCAAAATTACTGTGAGGGGGCACAAATGATGGCAAAATTACTGTGAGGGGGCGCAAATGATGGCAAAATTACTGTGAGGGGGCACAAATGATGGCATAATTACTGTGAGGGGGCACAAATGATGGCGAAATTACTGTGAGGGGGCACAAATGATGGCATAATTACTGTGAGGGGGCACATAATCTGGGCATTGCTACTGTGAGGGGGCACATAATATGGCGTTGCTACTGTGAGGGGGCACATAATATGGCATTGCTACTGTGAGGGGGCACATAATATGGCATTGCTACTGTGAGGGGGCACATAACATGGCGTTGCTACTGTCAGGGGCACATAATCTGGGCATTGCTACTGTGAGGGGGCACATAATCTGGGCATTACTGCTGTGAGGGGGCACATAATCTGGGCATTACTGCTGTGACAGGAACAAAGGTGGGCATAATTACTGTGGGGACACAAGGTGGGCATTAGTACTGTGTGGTAGCACTTAGGGAAATGTCCTAGATTACCCTGCTATACGTTGGCATGGCTCAGTCTTACAGGCCAGCACAGCGCCCCTGCTGGTGATATCACAGGGGCAGTCACCATCCCTTCCTTATGTGATTATTCTTTTTTTCTCTATCACCACAGGGACCTTGTTCTGGATCTAGTGGACATCACGCCGATGCCAGCGACACCCTGGATAAGGTAGGACCAGATTTTATTTGGACTGGGTAATTGTAGCCATGCATTGGGGTTAGGGATCTTTAACACGAGCGGATCCTGTGAGGCTAATCCGCTGCGTGATAGAGAGCCAAGCCGCATCGGACAGCAGAGACACAGAGCAGTAACACGATTGATAACGCTCTGTGCCTCTCTCAGTGATCTTTTACAACAAAATCACAATGAGATAAAGTTGTTACTGTGATTTTGTAGTAAAAAAGATCAGTCAATCATGATACTGCTCCATGTCTCTGCTGTCCGGAATGGGGCTTGGCTCGCTATCACGCAACGGGTTAGACACAAGGAAAAGAGCCCTCTGGTGAGCTGATTCGGTGGTGCAACGGGCCACTTGACTAGATTTTCCCCAGGACTAAGGCTGCCAGCCCTCCCCTGCTGGTGAGTAAGCGGCGTGGCAGCGGCAGGAAGCAGCCAGAGCAGAGGCTGCCTAGAGTTGCTGACAGTCCACAGACAGGAGTCAGGACAGGTCAGGTCGTGTTAGGGACGGGTAGTGAGTGTGATCATGTGACAACAGATGGCAAGGAGGGGCTGGGGGAGAGAAATGTGACAACATGGATGGCAAGGAGGGGGCTGGGGGAGAGAAATGTGACAACATGGAGGATGGAGGGGCCAGGGGAGAAATGTGACAACATGGAGGATGGAGGGGCCATGTAGGGAGAAATGTGACAATATGGAGGATGGAGGGGGCCATGTGGGGAGAAATGTGACAATATGGAGGATGGAGGGGGCCATGTGGGGAGAAATGTGGCAACATGGAGGATGGAGGGGCCAGGGGGGGAGAGAAATGTGACAATATGAAGGATGGAGGGGGCCATGTGGGGAGAAATGTGACAACATGGAGGATGGAGGGGGCCATGTGGGGAGAAATGTGACAATATGTGTGTAGTGTATATGGTGTATTTATGTATGTGTACCATGTATATAGTGTATTTATATGTGCTGCATATATATGGTCTATGTATATGTAAACGTGTCGTGACGCGGCGTATATGTGTCGCGACGCTGCGTATCCACCGCGGAGTAGGGAACCTGTTGTTAAAAATTTGAATCCCACCCTGATCCCCCTCCCTTGTCACTCTCTTTCTCACGCCCCCTCCCTCCCTTGTCACTCTCATTTCCCCCTCCCTCCCTCCCTTGTCACTCTCATTTCCTAGACACCCTCCCTCCCTTGTCACTCTCATTTCTCAGACCCTCCCTTGTCACTCTCATTTCTCAGACCCTCCCTTGTCACTCTCATTTCTCAGCTCCCCTCCCTTGTCACTCTCATTTTTCAGACCCTCCATTGTCACTCTCATTTATCAGACCACTCCCTTGTCACTTTCATTTCTCAGCCTCCTCCCTTGTCACTCTCATTTCTTAGAACCCCTCCCTCTCTTGTCACTCTCATTTCTTAGCCGCCCTCCCTCCCTCCCTTGTCACTCTCATTTCTCAGACCCTTCCTCCCTTGTCACTCATTTCTGAGCCCCCCTCCCTCGCTTGTCACTCTCATTTCTCAGACCCTCCCTCCCTTGTCACTCATTTCTGAGCCCCCCTCCCTCCCTTGCCACTCTCATTTCTCAGGCCCCCTCCCTCGTCACTCTCATTTCTTAGACCCTCCCCTGTCACTCATTTCTCATCCCCCCTCTCTTGTCACTCTCATTCTCAGCCCCCATCCGTTGTCACTCCCCCTTCTTGTCACTCCCCCTTCTTGTCACTCTTTTCTCAGCGCCCTCCCTCATCACCTTGTCACACTGTCATTTATTACTCACCCTCCCTAGTGCGTGGCCGAGCTCTGTGAAGTCCATGGTACAGAGTATTTGGTTTGTACCCGGCCGGGACTGATAGGAAGTGCACACTAAGTGAGCACTTCCTGTCAGTCCGGCCGGGTACAGGATACAGGAAACAAAAGTTCCTGTACCGCAGACCAGACAGAGCTCGGCCACGCTTCACTGTCAGTCCCTCTCTTCATCCGCCGCAGCCCTGCCACCTCCTCCACTGGGAAGAGGTGGCGGCGCCCTGCTGAGCCGTGAGAAACGGCAAAAACACCCGGCGGGCCGGATCAGTTTCCTCGGCGGGCCGCATATGGCCCGCGGGCTGTAGTTTGAGGACCCCTGCCTTAGACCTATGTCCAAACTACCTCCAGCTGACTAGTGAATGCTTAAGAAGATGACAAGGAACCAAACCAAGAATGAAACCCAAAAGTACAAATAAGGGGAAGTTTTAATAGATTCTTGGTAACGTTTTTTTTTAATTTAAATTCAACTACTGGAAGATAGGTTACCCAGTCAATCTGGTTGTCAGCAATATATAGGACTTTCATCATTCTGTCTGTCTATTGGTCTTAGGATGGGAGATGGAGGAAATTGACAAGTCAATATCTACTTTAGCTAAAAACACCTCCAGAACTTAGACGCAAATTGGGATCCTCGATCAGACACAGTGGGGGAGATTTATCAAAACTGGTGTAAAGGAAAACTGGCTGAGTTGCTCAGAGCATCCAATCAGATTTTATTTTTCAGAGTTCCATTGGAAAATGAAGGGTTAAATCTACAACAGGCAACAAAGCTAGCTTTCCTTTACACCAGTTTTTATAAATCTATCCGATCTATTCTCTGGTACACTATGCAATCTAACAACATGTTGAATGAAAAGCTGAGAGGCAAGATGGCACTGTTTACTGAACTGGTGCATCCATGGTCTTTTTCATATTGGGAGTGACTGAATTTTCCCAGCTGGTAAGTAACCATCTAATAAAGTATGGGTACAAATATCACAGCCTAACACATATGCTTTCACTTCATGTAAATAAGAGGTACACCACTAGTTATGGGAATGTATTTTACAAGTACTAGATATACCAAGATGACCTGCCAGAAATGAAGAAGTAGTCTAAATTGATGAGGAACAAAACGCTTATCAGCTGCCACAGGTTCAGGAGCTAGATGCTGAACATTTGCAATTTCCTTAGCCAAATGACAAGATACACAAATACTAGTCTGACAGAAAATGATTATAAGATAAAAAGTGTATTGATACAATGTTTAAAGGTGTATATCAGCAACCAGAGCAGCTGGTCTTAGGCATAGGCTATGTATTAGGGATATAGGGTAAAACAGTGTAGAAAGTGCCCCCTGTTCAGTGTTTGTTACAAACTTGATATGGGCACTATGCAC
This sequence comes from Bufotes viridis, assembly GCA_033119425.1. Lineage (NCBI taxonomy): Eukaryota > Metazoa > Chordata > Amphibia > Anura > Bufonidae > Bufotes > Bufotes viridis. The sequence goes on from CM065590.1 coordinate 232,620,902, forward strand.
AATGCCTCTCTTCTACATATAAGATGTAAAAAGATTGAGATTCCTCAGTGGTTGACACCTTTTAATGGGTAACTGAAAAGATGATGACAAAATTGCAAGCTTTCAGGGCTAAATTGGGCCTCTTCATCAGAGGCCTGATGAAGAGGCCCAAGTAGACTCGGAAGCTTGCAATTTGTTCTACATACACATCTATCCCTTAACTGAAATGTGGCAAAATTACCAACCCTACATATCAATCTACAGGTTTCTGCACACATAATAGTGAACGTGCATCCTCAGGGTTATTAGGCAAAGACAGAATGCTGTGCCATCTTATCATGTGAGGGGTGGCCATTATAACCAAATCAGAAGACCATAATGCTCTTGGAAGGATAGGTTCTGGTTTTAAATAATTTGTCCAGGTAAAACTAAAACTCCATATTCCCTTTAACATTTATTGGAGCCCAGCATTAGAGGCCAATCAAATTTAACCTAGCTTATTTAGGTGTTCATCTGCTAGGGGATTAATGATGGTACGATTTTTGTGATCACTTAATAGCTGATTTGTGTGGTCCACTTAATAGCTAACAGTTCTTAGGTACCAAGTCATATTTTTCTTTATTTAAAAAAGTATGCCCATGGGTGCAAATTAGTCACGCAAAGCAGACCTTGACCCACACCTACTTCAGAAGTGTCTACTTCCACATGGAAAGGTTGTAGTGGATTTGGCTGGTTCAACACGAGGGCTGAAATAAAACTTTTTCAGAAGTTTAACACCTTAACGACCGGTGCCATACATGTACGGCTCTAGTCGTTACTTTAAATAGGGCACCTGCTCACGAACGCCTTTGCTGCTGGGTTTCTGCTGTTCCAAACAGCAGAGGCCGAGGGCTACTGTCTGCGATCAGCCATAAGGCCGACTGTAGACATTTAACCTCTCAGATGTGACCATGGCATCTGAGTGGTGAAAATCTGGGAGCCACGTGCTCGCACTCCAGTAACAGCTTTCCCAGCTGACATCAGGAAATGGGCGGACTGGCCATAGGCCCTACATGGAACTTTCCTGGTGGGCCGATGCCTGGGGGCTGTCCACGCACTCCTCTTGGCTGCCAGCCGGATACATAACAATCTGATGCTCTCAGAATTAATTTAATTTAGGAGCATCTGGCACCTGACCGATCACACTGTGATATTTGGTTCTGCTAGGGTGGTATTTTGTGCTGCACTACAATATTATAGGCCACCCCTTTTTGTGTTGACCCTGCTTACTTGTGTTTGCCCTACCTTCTGTCAATTTGAATCTGCCTACAACATGGGGCCACTTTTAGTTTTTTTTTCCTGGGCCGCTTTAAGTTCCCAGTCTGCCCTTATCATGAAAACTGATACCTTGTAGTGATAGACTGGGCCTGCTTGGGGCTCCAATGCTTATCACTGGTTTATTCCAGGACAGGGCTGCTGGTGACAGCACTGCATTGGAATATACTGCATTTTGTATTCTGTAATGAATTCAATTCCATTACAGAATACAAAAGGCAATCTAATGATTGGTTGTTATAGTCACCTAGGTTGTCTATAAAAAAAAAGTAAATAAAAAAAGTTAAAGTATTTTAAAAATCTTTACAAAACCCTTTCCCCAAAATTAAAATAAACAATCTAAAAAAATACAACAATCTAAAAAAATATTGCAGACACTGCTGCATCTGAAAACACCTTTACTATTAAAATCTAAAAATAGTTATCCTGTACAACGAACAATGAAATGGAAAAAAATTCAAAATGGCCAATTCGCCTTTTTTGTCACTTCACACCAAAAAATTGTATCAATGAAAAGTACAGATCGCCCCACAAAAAATTAGTCCATAGACATAAATATAAAATGTTATTGGGGTCAGAATATGACAATAAAAAGAAAACATACATTTTTTAGAAAGTTAATTTTCAGTATTAATACAGAGGAAAAACAATGTACAGTATCACTGCAATCATACTCACCTGGAGAATGAAGGTAAAAGGTCAGTTTTGCGACAGAGAGGACACAGTAAAAACAAAACCCATAAAACTGTGGCAGAATTGCGTTTTTTCCCCAATATTTGGAATTGTTTTCCAGCTTCTCACTACATTGTACACAATATAAAATGGTGCAGTTAGAAAACATAAATTTTCCCGCAAAAAAAAAAAGCCTTCATACAGCCATGCGAAAGAAAATAAAAATGTATGGCAGGGAGAAAAAAACGAAAACGGGAAATCGTCCAGTCCTCTAATGGTTAAAAGTCTCTACAGCCACATGTTAGTAAGGTCAGTGAGTGGCCTTGCTATCTCACCCCTTAATACATTTTTGGTAATAGTTAGGAAATGCCGAGAAAACTCTAAAGAGGCTGAACCCAATCACTGACAATCACGTACATACATCAAAAATTTTCACTTAATGAACCCCAAAGCCTCATTTTTTAATTCAGCATACAAATAATTCTTAGATCATTTTTGAAATACAGAAACAAACATGCCTTACATGAGTATCATGGTTGGGGAGAATATCAGAATATCATCCAGTTAAACCCAATCAAATTGGAGAGATTTATAAAAGACTGGCATGCGGTACGCCATTCCTGATGTCCCCTGCGCTGCTGGAGGACTTGCCTAATTTATGACAAGGCGGAGGCCTCTGCACAAATGAGGCGCATATTCTGGCAGCCTGTGCCTGAGCTTGTAGTTGCCATAGATTTAAGCCTTTATTTATAGTCTTCATTTACGATCCTGCTGGCCCCAGTCCCTCTCTGCTCTAGCCAGCTCCCTTCTCGGAAAGTAGTGAGGGAGGCATAGAAATTCTACTTGCAACTAAATTTAGTTGCAGTTCTGTTTAAAAACATGGGAAAAATGGAGTAGAGAGATGATCATCTGATTGCTTCTCCCATAGACTCCAATGGCTCCTGTCCCCACCGATCAGCCTCATAGGTCGCAGGAAACTAGGCATGAAGCCTATGAAGCAGTAGAATGGTGCAGATGGTCGCAATGATGTCATCGCAATCTCCTGAGCCGGGTTTCAGGCTGCACGATGATGTGGTCATGAACGCCTGTGTCCTAATGCATTATAATAAACAGGACAGTAGAAGGGGGGGATTAATACAGACAAGAGCACTACAGGGGGCATTAATACAGGCCAAAACTCTACAGGGGGCACTACAAGGCGGGGTGTTAATACAGACTGGAGCACTACAGGGGGATTATAATACAGGGGGCACTACAAGGAGGGCACTAACACAGGCTGGAGCACTACAGGGAGGCATTATGATGCAGGGGACATTAACACAGACGGGGCACCACAGTGGGGCATTATAATATGTGGTGTACTACAAGGGGTTTTAAATACATACTAGAGCACTATAGGGGACATTCATTATAATACAGAGGGCACTATGAGGTGTATTATATATACTGGCACTACAGTAGGCATAATAATACAGGGGGATTTTAAGTGAAGAAGGGCATTAGAACTACAAGGAGCACTGCAAGGGGCATTAGAACTACAGAGCTGGCTTTATAAATACTGGGGCTACTACAGGGGGTATTATAACTACTGGAGCATTGAGGGTGCTTTATTACTACTTTATTACTACTACTGGTCTTGTTATTGCTGGGGGCACTATAGGGGCCATCTTTCTACTGGGGGCATTATCACTACTGGGGGTACTGAGACATTATTATTAGAGACATTATGGAGGGCATTGCTACTAATGGGGGTACTCTTGGAGAGCATTATTGTCATTGCGGGTACTGTAGGGGGCAATATTATTATTGAGAGAAGTCTGGAAGCACTATTACTATGGGGACTATCTATATGGCACTACTTTTGCAGTATAGTATTTGGGGACATTAGGGAGCACAGCGGGCACAGTATTGTGGGTAGCAGCAAGATGACAATGTTGGGGCACCTGGAGTGGGAGGATGATGCAAAAGTTCGGAACTTAAGATATCTATGTAACAAACTCTGCAGAGATAAGACACAACAGAAAGATTTCATCAAGGGCAGTCTGCTGGTCTAAATGGGAAGATAAGGAAAGAGAACATCTACATCAGAAGGAGACAGCACTGGATGTAAGAGGTATGTGGTGCTAAGTTCTATTAACAATAGAAATGTTTCCCATGTATGTTTGGCCCATATATCTGGCCAAGTTTGAGACTCCTGATCTGCAGCATTCATGAAGAGTCACAGATTTATTACAATTCCCATTCCCGTAAGGGAAGAGGACCTGTGACTGTGGTGGCCTGGGCCAGTAATGTTTCCTGGAGTTGTAAGCATCCTACAACTTTTTGGAAATCCCTAAGCTGGGTGTTCAAAGTAGCCACTGACTGGTGGAGCAAACTGGTATAAGAGAAAACAGATAAGGCAGAAGCTCATGCTATATATTCAGAGGGCAACAAGAAGCCAAAGTCAGTTCTAATGTCTGGGAAGGACTACAAGCATTAGCGTACCACCCAATTTTTGGACAGTCAAAGATGAACACTTACAGCTCGTTATGTGAAAGATCCAATCACTGGCTGAGGCAGGTCATGGCTGCATCCAGGGATTGGCTGAGCAGCATTCACAGCCAAGTTCCTACCATGTCAAGACAGTAGTGGGAAGTGGGGTGGAGCGGGACCTGGCACCATGAGAACTGCAGCGGTGGGGGATTGGTAAGGTAGCTATAAATTCTGTTTTGGTTTTTTGTTTCTTTGTGCATGTCCAGCTCCTGTGACGGCATTTTTACTTGCCCTGCAATATCCCTTTAAATCTTAGCATAAAATCATCTGATCATAGATATTGTAAAGTCAAAATTGCTCTAAATATTAAAAATATATATACAGGTAGGAATCAGACAGTATCTGGAGCAGTTTAATACATTTATTAATGCAAATTTATTCCCCAGGTCAAAAAGAGGGACATTTAAGGGAGCACTCCACAACATTTTTTATTCTCTGACCTGTTGGAAAGGTACCAGATGTAAATTGTAGTAAAGGTAATCTTCTTATGAACAATCAGGTTTCCAAATAACACAGCATCTTATGTGTGGACAGAAACCCAGTTCCTATGTATTCCTGTGGGAGCCTTAATGTCAGTCTCATCTAATATATAAAGCTGAGTGTATGTACATGTGTATGTATGTTCGCTAAAGCAATCCGCACTGTCACATTTACAATCACAAAATTTGGCACAAAGGTACATCTGGTGCCCGGGAAGTTTTTAGACAGGGCCTCAGTTCTCGAGCACATACCATTCCTGAGATATTCCCAAAAAATGCATTAGCCAATAGAAGCCTAGTCACATGACCCTTATCAGCCAATAGAAGCTCGCAGGCCCTTAGTCTCCACATACACACAGTTTTACACCAGGTTTCCATAACAACCCAGCCATTTTTCTTCAGTGCTGTAGGTCAGCTTTAAAAGGGCAGGGCGCTGTGGATGACACTGTTAAGGGAGCGGAGTGCTGTGGAGGTCACAGTTAAAGGGGCAGGTAGGGTGGCCATTCAGGCCACCCTCAAAAGACAGACTTAAAACCCCGTCCCCAGATCCTGCTAAGCCACGCCCGAGCTGGTTAGGCCATGCCCCCTCCCACTCCGCAGTCGACGGGGATTGAAAAAATGAAGGTAGAAATCAACTTCTGTCAGCTACAAGGGTGGGAGTGTGACTTACTCCCTGCAGTTCACGCACAGACAGCACGGTGCTGCTGTCTGAGAGTGAGCTGTTCAAAAGGACATCCCTGTGTCCATCCAGGCCCTGCGCCGGATGGAGGACAGGGAGTCTAAATGCCGGACTGTCCGGCCTAAAACCTGACCTCTGGCCACCCTAGGGGCAGGCTGCTGTGGAGGTCAGTGTTAAGGGGCAGATTGCTGTAGAGGTCACTGTTAAGGGGACGGGGTGTTGTGGAAATCACTGTTAAGGAGATGGGATACTGTGGAGGTCAATAATAAAGGGGCGGTCGCTGTGGAGGTCACTAATAAAGGGGTGGTCGCTGTGGAGGTCACTTTTAAAGGGGCAGGCTGCTGTGGAGGTCACTGTTAAGGGGGCAGGCTGCTGTGGAAGTCACTGCTAAAAGGGCAAGCTGCTGTGGAGGTCACTGTTAAGGGAGCAAGATGCTGTGGAGGTCACTATTAAAGGGGCAGGCACTGTGGATGTCACTGTTAAGGGGACAGGGAACAGTGGAGGTTACAGTTAAAGGGGGCCAGTTATTGTGGAAATCACTGTTAATGAGACGGGTACTGTGGAGGTCACTAATAAAGGGGCGGCCGCTGTGGAGGTTACTTTAAAGGGGGGCGCTGTGGATGTTACTGTTAAGGGGCAAGCCCCTGTGGAGGTCACTATTAAAGGGGCGGGGTACTGTAGATGTCACTGTTATAGTGGATGCCGTCGTTATCTTTTAACGACACACACAAACAGTAAATTAAATAGATTAAATATACCCGTGCGAAGCCGGGTCCTTCTGCTAGTCTAATATATAAAGCTAAGTGTATGTATGTGTGTATGTCTGCTAAAGTAATCCGTACCGTCGCATTTACAATCATGAAATTTGGCACACAGGTACATCAGGTGTCCACAAAGGTTTTAGACCGGGTCTCAGCTCTCTAGCACATATAGTTTCTGAGATATTCCCAAAAAATGCAAATATGGCACCATCACATGGTACCATATTAGCCAATAGAAGCCTGCAGGTCTTTCTCCTCATATCCTAACTGCCATAGACACGGTCACATTACCATTATAAGCCAATTGAAGCTCACAGGCCTTAGTCTCCACATACACACAGTTTTACACCAGGTTTTAGTAACAATCCAGCCATTTTTCTTCACTGCTATAGTTCAGCTTTAAAGTGGCAGGGTGCTGTGGATGACACTGTTAAGGCAGCGGAGTGCTGTGGAGGTCACAGTTAAGGGGTCAGGCTGCTGTGGAGGTCACAGTTAAGGGGATGGCCCGCTATTGAGGTCAGTGTTAAGAACAGATTGCTATAGAGGCCACTGTTAAGGGGGCGGGGTGTTGTGTAAATCACTGTTAAGGAGATGGGGTACTATGGAGGTCACTAATAAAGAGGCGGCCGCTGTGGAGGTCACTGTTATAGGGGCGCGCCACTGTGGAGGTCTCTGTTAAGGGGCAGGGAACAGTAGAGGTCACAGTTAAGGAGACAATGCGCTATGGAGGTCAGTGTTAAGGGGCGGGGTGCTGTAGAGGTCACTGTTAAGGCGGTGGGGTGTTGTGGAGGTCACATTTTAAGTGAACAGAGCTATGTGGAGGTCACTGTTAAGAGGGCGGGTTATTTTGGAAATTACTGTTAACAAGACAGGGTACTGTGGAGGTCACAAATAGAGCGGTGGCCGCTGTGGAGGTCACTGTTAAAGGGGTGGACCCTGTGAAGGTTACTGTTAAGGGGCGAGGGACTGTGGAGGTCACAATTAAAGGGGAAGCTGCTGTGGTGGAGCTCACTGTTAAGGGGGCAAGTTATTGTGGAACTCACTGTTAAGGAGACGGGGTACTGTGGAAATCACTAGTAAAGGGGTGACCGCTGTGGAGGTCACTGTTAAAGGGCAGGCATTGTGGAGCTCACTGTTAAGGGAGGAGGGGACTGTGGAGGCCACTATTAAAGGGGCAGCAGGGTACTGTGAGGTCACTGTTATGGGAGCGGGGTACAGTAGAGGTCACTGTTAAGGGAGCGGGGTACTGTGGCAGTCACTGTGGAGATCTCTGTTAAGGGCCCGGGAATTGTGGAGGTCACAGTTAAGGGGACTGTAACCTATGGTCAGTGTTAAGGGGCGGCTGCTGTAGAGGTCACTGTTAAGGGGTCGGGCCCCTGTGGAGGTAACTGTCAAGCGAGTAGGGTGCTGTGGAACTCAGTGTTAAAGAGGCACACTGCTGTGAAGGTCAAAGTTAAGGGGGCGGGCTGCTGTGAAGATCCCATTTTAAGGAGGCAGGGCACTGTGGGGGGTCAGTGTTCATGGGTGGGGGGCTGTAGAAGTCACTGTTAAGGGGGTGGGGTACTGTAGATGTCACTGTTATAGGGGATACTGTTGATATCTTTTAACGACACAGACAAACATTAAATAAAATATACCCGTGCGAAGCCGGGTCCTTCTGCTAGTCGGAATAAAGGAGTAACTGACTTCCTGTATCTGTTGGAAAGTCTGAGTGCTGGTCACATGACACAGCTGAGGATCAGAATGGAGGGGAGAACTCACAAATACAGTCACTGCTCAGATCACATTCACTACAGATTATATCATGCACCTTTCTAACAGGTCAGAGAATAATTTTTTTGGGGAGTGCTACATTAAGGAGCAAAGGGAGAGACAGAGGGACTTGGGTCCAAATAAGGGACTAGGCCTCCAAAAGAGGGACACTTAGGAGGTATGGATGGTATTAGAGCAACAGGAAGATGGGAAATCAAACAGTCCAGGGTAATATCCAGATCAGAACAGCAGTGGTGAATCCTGAGGAGTAGTGAGACAAGCAGGGTCAAAGAATCAGAAGTTAGAGCAACAACTAAGCACACCAAAATGATGACTTTATAACTGGCACTGGTTGACAGTGGGTTTAGATAGAAAACCAGACTCTCAGATTTGCTGCACTAACCTTCTCCCAGATTGACCTGTTGATCGAGCCTCCTGACTGGCCAATCGGCCAAACCTCTTGATTGGCTGGATGGCTGAGCAAAGTGGCTGGCCATACTGCCATTGTCACAGGATATCTGAAGCGCCGGTGGGTGGAAACGGACATCACATGACCACTGACAGGTTGGTTTGTAATGTTTGTTACAGCATAATGCAAATTTGGTGTGTTGCATTGCTGCACTCATTAGATTGTATACGTGCAGGACCCTGATCTGGACACCCATAGAAGGTTATATGGTATCAGAAAAACATTTTATGCTTGCTTGGCGGCACCTATCAGGCATTAGTGGCATATTCTGTGAATGTGCCATAAAAACTTCAGATAAAAATACCCCTTTTTGGCAGGAACTCTTGCCATCTTCACATTGGCCCTTAAAATTATTAGCTGACATTGTAATACCTTGCTCTGTGTCTGAAACCCTAGTGGGAGACGCAGCTCAATGGTGCAACACATTGAGTCTGGTCTACCTTAAGGTGGCCATACACATTAGTCTAAAGTTGATTAAAATGTTCAACCAAGATAAATGTTTGTCGGTTGAAATTTAACAATGAACAAACATTTTAGCTAATAGATGATATTTACAAACGTAAAAACAAAGGTGCAATGGCACACTGCAGCTAGAGCTCCGTCCTGCCACTATGCTGGATGTTAGATGAGGCATTAGTTTATATTTTGGCCAAATTATGTAAGCCACCCACCACTTCACGGTTGCCTCTATGAGTGGTTCCTAACATTAATTCTTACCTTTTATGGGCCATATCAGCCACACAAAATCCAGGGAGTGCAGGTGCAGCATGCATGCCAGATACACTCTGCTTGTAACCCCGTCTGGTGCCATACAGCGTTCATCAGATCAAGGGATGCAAATACCAACATGCATGCTGAGCCCACTAGTACTTCTCCTGGAACCAAATGGCTTCTGGTAAATTCTATAAAGCAGACTCAGTTTTATACTGACTTTAAAACCAGCCTACAGGGCGGATTCACTAGTCAGGTGTGCATGACTGCATGGAGGTCACCACGCCTCCCATTGGGTTGTGCTGACTGCAATCCCCATTTTATTCCTTTGTAATAGATGATATTATCATCTGAAGTCACCCGCATTTATTTATTTATTTTTGTCCAATAATCAGGCAAAAGATCTTTTGTTCAAAGAAAGATCATTTGGGAATCAACAATCTTTCTTTCAAATAACGTTCCCAGAAAGATCTTTCATCTATCAGACAGTTTCATTGAACAGGTATGGCCAGTCTGAACAACTGTAATGGCCAATATGGACTAAAACGTGTCTGCGAAATGAACGTTCATCAGATGTTTGTTTGTTTAAATGCTGTTAAACCATTAACCAACTTTTAACATGTAATATGATCCTCATATTGTATTGTATTGTATGTATTGTTATTTTTTTATTTATATATTTCTTTATTGAATTTTTTTTTTTTTAAGTTACATAATATTTAGAACAACGGCACTTTGCAAATTCTTAACCTACACACACATTGTGTCTTAATCACAATACTTTTAAATTGTATAACATTCCCCCCACCCCACTTCCCTTGCTTGCTGCTTACAAGAGCTCCACCCCCCCAAAAAAAAACCTCTCCCTGAACCGCTGAGGAAGGCCGGATTAAGCCGAAACGTTCGGTTCGGTTAATGCTACGTGACTAATTAAGTGGGCAAACTGTCTGGATCATGTATACACAAGTGTGTTTAATAAATTTTCCACGTTGAATTGCATACTATAAACAAGTCGTGTGCTGCAATTTCTTATAATTAGTACTACGACCAACGGTCCTTTGTCAAGCACCGACGCTGGTGGAGTGCGGTACATCAAACAAAATAGGACTTCAGTAGCATCCTGGTTGCCATGGTAACCGATCGGAGCCCCAGCATTACACTGCTGGGGCTCTGATCAGAAGAGAGGAGGTGGGGGACCCTGTGGCCACTGCCACCAATGATATTAGTACTGAAGGTATGGGGGGGGAAGGAGGGAGGAAGGGGGATGGGGAGGGCGCACTGGCCATCAATGTTTTTTATACTGTGGACAGGAGGGGCTGAGGGCGCACTAGCCACCAATGATAATAACGTTTCAGATATTACAAACACAGGCATTAGAAACACATTGCCCAGACCCTGCCTCTGACAGAGCGCTGCGATCCGCGGCAATTAACCCCTCAGGTGCCGCATCTGAGGGGTTGATTGCCGTGGATCGCAGCTCTGTCAGAGGCAGGGTCTGGGCAATGTGCTTCTAATGTCTGTGTTTGTAGCTATCGTGGCAGCGCCTCAGCCTCTACTCTCTGTCCATTGGTGGCCAGTGCGCCCTCAGCCCCTCCTCCTCTCTCTCTCTCCATTGGTGGCCAGTGCGCCCTCAGCCCTCCTCCTCCTCTTCTCTCTGTCCATTGGTGGCCAGTGCGCCCTCAGCCCCTCCTCCTCCTCTTCTCTCTGTCCATTGGTGGCCAGTGCGCCCTCAGCCCCCTCCTCCTCCTCTTCTCTGTCCATTGGTGGCCAGTGCGCCTCAGCCCCTCCTCTCCTCTTCTCCATTGGTGGCCAGTGGCCCTCAGCCCCTCCTCCTCCTCTCTTCTCTCCATTGGTGGCCAGTGCTCCCTCAGCCCCTCCTCTTCTCTCCATTGGTGGCCAGTGCACCCTCAGCCCCTCCTCCTCCTCTTCTCTCCATTGGCAGCGAGGCACAGGGGGAGGGAGAGACACTGCCTCCTTCTCCCCTGTGCTGCTGAGGGAACATGGCTGCGCTGAGACCGGCACGCTCATGTTCTGTGATAGCACAGTTATCGGTATATCGGCCTGGTTAGGTGCCGATACCGATAACTGTGCAAATCATGAATATCGGCCGATAATATCGGCCATACCGATAATCGGTCGACCCCTACACCGTAGGTACAGCACTTTCTCCCCAGAGTCTAATTACATTTTTCTAGCCTGAAATAGTAATTTAGTTGCTATTTCTCGCTGTTTAAAATTGTCTATTTTTTCCATAACTCCGAGAATACATGTTTCAAAATCCCTGGGTACCTTAAAAGAGTGGTACTCCTCTATTTGTATAATCACCTTCTCCCAATAAACCTGAATATCGCCACATGTCCAAAGAATATGGATGTCATCCACTCCCTTCTCTCCACACTTTAGACATCCAAATTCCTTAAACCTGTAGCATCTCATCAGGAGCTTGGGGGGAGTAATATAATCGATATAGTATGTTAAAAATTGTGTAATCCTATGGGAAAAACTATTTGATACCATATTTTTAGCCCGGATAGACATTTCCCATAGTTCGTGATGGTAAAACTATGCTCCATTTATTCATCAAGCATTTAACTGCTTTTTTATTTGTTTTCTGGTTTGACAAACTCTCATATATTTTAGATATCAGTTTTTTCCCTACTGTTAAACTGGTAATACTTACTAATTGGGGAGGGAGGGCGATAATCTGTGTCCCCTTTCCTATCCTTGCTTGCAAAGCGTATTTCAGTTGTAAATAATAGAACCCCAGGTTTTTATTTCCCAGTCCATATTGGTTTTTTAACTCTTGATATGGGATTATATCCCCACTTTTCCATACCTGGCCCAATTTAAAGATCCCGTACTTGCACCAAATTTCCTGTTCAATATCTTTTAATTGGGTCAGATGACAGTTGTCCCATAATAAAGTATCCGTATGGAATTCATTTTGAGTCCATAGCGCTCTAGCTTCCTGCCATACTTTAAACAGCAATTCTATAATCGGTATCTTGTTGGATCGCTGGTGCATTAGGGTTTTAGCCTCAACTATCTGAAACACGCTGCAGCGGTCCAGCTTTTTGTCAATTGCTGCAATTAGGGTCTTATATCTTTGTGAATTACTCCATACTATCATATTTTTAATATGGCCAGAGATGAAATAGAGTTCAAAATCCGGGACCGATAATCCTCCATTCTTCTCATGTATATTCAATATTTCTGCTCTAATTCTGTTTTTTTTCCTCGCCAAATCAAATCTGCCAATATGCTGGATATTAATTTGAAAGTTTTTTGGGGAATTATTGTCGCTGCATTCCATAGAATTCCACTAATGAGATACGGGCTGCCATTGAAATATGGAGTTTTTTCCAGAGATCTACTTTTTTTCAGTTTTTTTAATCAATGGTACAATATTTAATTGGGCATAATCTTTAGGATTTGAAGTTATCTGTATACCCAAATACTTAACAGGTTCTTGCTGACTTTTAATTTCTAAGGGGCCTGGTACAAAATCATTCAGAGGATCAATCGGGATACAGGCCGATTTAGACCAATTTATATTGATCCCAGCATATTTACTGTACTGATCAAAGATCTGGAGTATTCTGGTTACTGATGCATGCTTTCCCACAAACAGCAGGATGTCGTCTTCATATAATGCACTTTTTTCTTCATGAACACCGAACCTGAACCCCTCTATCCCTTTATCTTGCCTGATCATATTAGCTAAGGGTTCCAAGGCAAGGGCAAAGAGCATAGGGGAAAGGGAGCAACCCTGCCTGACCACCCCTATTCCCCATTCACCATTACCCTTGCAGAGACATCTGTATATAGTAGCTGGACCCATGATACAAAATTGTCTCCAAGTCCCATTTTTTTTAATGTCGATATCAGAAAAGGCCATTCTATAGTATTGAATGCTTTCGAAGCATCAATTGCAACAATCATACGTTCCCCACTATTAGTGGGTTGAAGTTGGGTGTTCACAAAATATCTCATAATATTATCAGTTGTAGTTTTACCTGGGATAAAGCCCTGACTGATCCTCATGTACAAGTGTCGTAATAACTTGCTTAAGTCTGTCTGACAGAATCTTAGCCAAAATTTAATTGTCGGTGTTGATTAATGAAATGTGACGATATGAATCCAATAAACATGGGTATTTGTCTGGCTTTAAGATCAATGTACCAAGGCTTCCCTTAGAGAATCTGGCAGCTTCCCTGACTCCCTCGAAGCCGACCAGACGGCAATCAGTTTAGGTATTAAAATTTCTTTATATTGCACGTATATTTCAAACGGGATGCCGTCCGTTCCTGGGGCTTTATTTTTGGTGATCTTCCCCAGTGCTTATAGGGCTGTCTAACCTTTCCCTCTGCTCTAGTGTTAGTGAATTTAAAGTAACTTTTCCCAGAAATTTTTGTATCTCTGCCATATTTTTATTGATCTTACTACCGTATATATCCTCAAAATAATCCTTGATCAGGCTTATCTTAGTAGCCTGGTCAACGATATTTTGGCCCTGTTTTGTCTATGCAGTGAATGTGGTTCTTTTTCATTTGGGCTGCTACTAGCGCTGCTAACTTTTTGCCGGGTATATGTGCATATATATAGTTATCCCTAACATAGTTTTGTTTATGTTGTTCTGCTAGCAAAAACAAGTCGTCCTTAATTTTATTTTGTTTATCTGTCCATGTTTGATAGTCTTGTTCATTGGGGTTTTCAATATACTTTTCCTCATAATTTGCAAGCTCCTGTTCTGATATGTCAATTTCCTTCCTTGTTGTCGTTTTATATATTGCTGTGTATTTCATGAAGATCCCTCTAATAAAGGCTTTTGCCGCCTCCCACACCACTTTAACCCCGGCAGAGCCGTCATTAATAGTGATTACTGAAATATTCCTTTATCTCTTGTGAAACTTTATCGTGAATCCCCATGATATGAACCCATCCAATATTTATTTTCATCCCGGTATTTTTATTATTACTTTTTTTATATTAGTGATAGTTGGGCTGTGGTCGGAAATCCCCCGGTGTCCATATTTAATCCCTTGAATATCAAGTGCCCCTTTATCATTAGTGAATACTAGATCAATACGTTTTGAAAAACAGGAGTATTATTTTAACTTTGGATGCCTTTCTCTCCAAATATCAATCCATACAAATTCTTCTGTGATCTTTAGACCGCTCTGGTCGAAACGTCGCATAAATTTGATGGAATAAAAGTTATAAAGGGTGTGGGGAGTTGCTCTGGTAGACAGCGGTGCGGGTGCAGTACAGAGGCAAAGAGAGTCCAGGTAGTGCAGCAAACAGTGTTTTATTTCACACTTGCACAAACAAAAAGTTCAAAACAGTCACTTAGTGTTACTTCACACTCACAGCAAAAACTTGAGGCAAAACAAAAGTCCAAGACTGAATCAAATTCACCTGTGTGGTTTAGGTGCGTGTTCACACCCGGCTGTCAGCCCAGCCGCAGGAAAGTCCAACCTCAGGCTTCCAGGCAGACTGCACGCCTCTTTGTAAGCTCTTGCTTCCAGGCCCTGAGAGCTCCACAGTAACGCCGGCAGCTTCCAGGTAAAACACTTGAAATCCTAGGTGTCAGTTTTTCAGCCCAGCACAAGGCTCAGATCTCCAACACAGTGAGACCCACTTGCATGAAGCTAGCTGTCTTAAGTGCAGCTAGGTAATCACCCAAAAAACCCGGACCGGCACCTAAAATCCGGTCCAGTATTTGCCCTCACCTGGCTGCAATCAACCCAGCAGCACAGGCTGAGGGGAAAATACCTGTTTTTTACCACAAAACCTCTCACTGTGTCACAAGGGACAAGAGAGTGCTGCGGTTTCTTTAACCCCCAGATGCCTATTTGGAGGGACGCTACGGACTGGTGTCCAACACCGCGTGCACCACCACATACAAGGCCAGTATATCCCTATGTACTGCTACTCCTACTCTATCGTTTCTATTACATGCAGCTTTCTCCTCCGCAGCATGGAAAGCAGCGATCACTATGCCATCACTCGTCCCCAAATAGTTGTTTGATTAGACAGCACAATCTTCTGCCGGCAAATTGTGATATTTTGCGGCAGTATTAGGCTACTTTCACACTAGCGTTTTTGCCGGATCCTGCAAGGCTCAGCAAAAATGCTTCTGTTACTGATAATGCAACCATCTGCATCCGTTATGAATGGATCCGGTTGTATTATCTTTAACATAGCCAAGACGGATCCGTCATCAACTCCATTGAAAGTCAATGGGGAATGGATTCGTTTTCTATTGTGTCAGAGAAAACGGATCCGTCCCCATTGACTTGCTCCGCATCCCATGATGGAAAGCAAACTATGGCATGCTGCAGTTTGCTCTCCGGTATGAGAATGGAATGGAAGGCATTTTAGAGCATTCCGTTCTGTTCAGTTACGTTTTTCCCCCATTGACAATAAATGGGGACAAAACGGAAACGCTTTTCTCTGGTATTGAGATCTTATGACGGATCTCAATACCGGAAAATAGAAACGCTAGTGTGAAAGTAACCTTAGACTGCAAGATCAACGCTAACAAGTATTCATAGCAACGCTCATTCGCGATAACCCGGCAGACAGTCTGCCAGTGTAATACAGCCCTTAGTGTTTCTCAGTGTAATCCACTTTAACATATTTTCCCAAGACTATAATCATACATTGTGCTTCTCCAGATAAAAGCACAACATATTGACATGTGAGTGCCCCCTAGATACATATTACATGTACCACAAGTTGAGAGGCTGGGTCTTAGGTGACTGCCCCTGTACTATCTTTGGTACAAAATGTATGCCTAGTCCTGTAGTCTTGTGTTGTAATTTTCGTGATGTATATTTACAATGCTTGGAGCTTGGTTTCACCTATATAGATCTTTGTCTTATTATAATACTAAAAGATTTTGCATCTATATACTGTATATACAGTTTGGCAGGACACGTCCTGCTGGAAGAGGGTACTGCCATTAGGGAACACCACTATCATTAAAGGGAACCTATCACCTCTACTATGCTACCCTCACTGATCATTTCTAAATGTTTATTGTGTTGCCCTAAACATATAAATGACACTTTTAATTTCATCTGCAGCCAAATTAAATAAGTATGATGCATTTTGTACTTCCTGCCTTTTATGCAAATTAACATAAAAGAGTCATATCTTACTTGTGTGACCAGAGAAGAGTCATGTTATCTCTGAGTCAAGCTCCTCAGCTCCACCTAAGAAACGCCCCTATAGATAAAATCTAGGATATTTGCTGTCAATCAAAGTCTAGGGGGAGGGAAATAGGCTCTGATGGTGTGAGGGGAAGGAATTATTTATACAAATGAGCATAACGGCGGGAAAGCTTTAGAGGGTGATATAATAGGACATGTTAGTCCTGAGAAGGTTATGGATGGATCGCTGGTAACTATCAAGGTAGACAAACTTGAAGGTACATTCAGTTTTATATGTGAAAACATGGTGACGGGTTCCCTTTAAAGGGGTTGTCCAAGTTATATTTTAGTTTTTTGTATGCTTCTAAGTTAACAAATGTAAGCGGTTTACAATTCACTTACTTCATATACAGTGGCCCTGTTCTCCTAGTTAGCTGAGGGTCATGTAACCTGTGATGTCAGCTTCCTTCCGTGCTCTGATGACATTCCATGCACAATCCTGATGGAGCAGGTGGAGCATTTCTGTCTCTGTGCATGGAACATCACTGTGAAGGCTATGATGGTTGGAGTGATAAGCCACACCTCCTGCACTGCCCCATCTACTGTCTGAGCTGTCTGCCTGTGTCTCCCCTCTCACTGGATTCTTCAGGAAAGTTTAACCCCTTCTACCATCAGCAGCACAGACTCGGTACTGAGCAGCTGCAGGGTTCCCTCTTCTCCAGGCACTGAAGAGACAAGTGCTCTGCTCAGGATCTTCCCTCCCTCCTCCCCCTGCATACACAGAGCTGACAAAGACAGGAGGAGTTCTCTTCTCTGTACTCTTCTGCTGGCTGTGAAGGACAGGTAGGGGGAAGATCCTGTGTGTATCAGCAATATTATTGTACTGTAAAGCTGGAACTTGTAGTCCCACATATACAACATGAATATCCCAACAGTCAGATCGAGACAGGGCAGCAATTTTATTCACTCCCTTTGCAGAGCAGGTGGAGGGGAAAGACAGTCTTTGTTGACATCTTCGGAGATTGCTGTTACACGCCCCCAGAACATATATAGGTAAATGAGTAAATACAATTTTTTTGCCCAAAAATTGTTTAGCTTATGTATATATTGATGACCATCACATTTACAGTGCTTTATTACACTTTATTTTTTCATAGAGCACACTTCCTCTACCCACTTTAATTTTTCCATAGTGCATCCGGATGCCATCTCTTTTCCATACAAACAACGCACACACATCCTGCCATTGATATGACGTAAAAGAAACATGATTCGTCAGACCAGGTCATATTCTTATATTGCTCCATGTTCCTGTTCTCATCCTCACTAGCCTATTGTAGGCGCCTACATATATAAGCATGGGCACTCTGACCGGTCTATGACTATACATTCTGACACTTTTTTTTACCATAGCCAGCATTCACTTTTTCAACAATTTGTGCTACAACAGCTCTTGTCTGAGATCAGCTTACCATGTGCGCTGATGAGCCGTGGATTCTTCACCAGTGATGTCCAGGGTTGTGAAGTCGGAAGATAAATGCTCCGACTCCTCAGTTTTTGGTACTTCCGACTCCTCTGTATTTAATATGCAAATGCATTTTATACATTTCCCTAGTAGAATCACATAGTCATGTTTAAAGTTTAAGCTAACAATCTGAGTTTACATGTTTTATAGCCTTAGCTTCAGTCTTGAAGTCTTGAACTATTGACTATCTATTCCCTTCACTTATTCAAGTGTCTCTAGTCCTGTAAAAAACATATTTACCTAATCAGTTATCAGCGAGAGGCTAGGTTAACTATGGGCGTTGCGTTCCCTGTAACAGCGGAACACAACACAATGGAAAGTATAAGTATTGCCGCTCCTTAACTGTGCGTTGCGTGCCATATAGTGAAGCATATGAAAAGCATGCTTCTTCACGGTTACTTAACGTGTTCGTTTTGCGGTAACGTGACGCACTGCATGCATTGGCCTTTATTCTTACAGTAGAGAAGTCATTAATTATAACTTTTTGTGAATGGGGACATTTAAACTTGCTTTTTTTTAAATTCCAATTTAAATTGAGTAGGAGTCGGTTAATTTTTTGCCGACTCAGACTCCAGGTACCCAAAATTGCCTTTTGGTAGGTAGTAACCACTATATACCAAGAAACCCGACAAAGAACTGCCATTTTGGAGATGCCCTGACCCAATCTGATGGCCTGATCACATGCTGGCTTTTTTCAGATTCACTCAGATCCTTGCTTTTCCATTTTAACTGCTTTTAACACATCAACTTAAAAAACTAACAGCTCATTAGCTGCTTAATAAATTGCATCCCTTGATAGGTGCTACTGACTACTGTCTCCATTGTCACAAGATAATCATTGTTATTCAGATTATTCACGTCACCTGTCAGTGGTTTTAATCTTACAGATGATTAACCACATCAGCCCCCCTAGCTTAAACACCCTTAAAGACCAGGCCACTTTTTTCAATTCTGCACTACACTACTTTCACCGTTTATTGCTCGGCCATACAACTTACCACCCAAATGAATTTTACCTCCTTTTCTTCTCACTAATAGAGCTTTCATTTGGTGCTATTTCTTTCTTGCTGACATTTTTACTTTTTTGATATTTTACTTTTTTGATGAAATTTTTGCAAAAAATGATATTTTTCACTTTATGTTGGAAAATTTGTCAAATAAAACTACATTTCTCTAAAAATTTTCTCTAAATTTATTGTTCTACATGTCTTTGATAAAAAAAAATGCAATAAGTGTATATTTATTGGTTTGGGTAAAAGTTATAGCGTTTACAAACTGTAGTGCAAAAAAGTGAATTTCCGCACTTTGACTTTCTGAGCACCTGTCCTGTTTCCTGACGTACTACAATGCCCAGACAGTAGAAATACCCCATAAATGACCCCATTTCCGAAAGTAGACACCCTAAGGTATTCACTGAGGGGCATAGTGAGTTCATGGAAGTTTTTATTTTTTGTCACAAGTTAGCGGAAATGGATTTTTTTTTTTTTTTACAAAGTCTCATATTCTACTAACTTGTGCCAAAAAATACAATTTTACATGAACTCACCATACCATATGTGCCACTTTTTTGCATCCAAGATGCGCAAATGGGCCCTAAATCCAATGAGTACCTTTAGGATTTTACAGGACATTTTTACGCATTTGGATTCCAAACTGCTTTTGACGTTTAGGGGCCCCTAAAATGCCAGGGCAGTAAAAATACCACACAAGTGACCCCATTTCGGAAAGTAGACACCCCAAGGTATTCGCTGATGGGCATAGTGAGTTCATGGAAGTTTTTATTTTTTGGCACAAGTTTGCGGAAATTGATTTTTTTTTTTTTTTTTTTTTTTACAAAGTCTCATATTCCACTAACTTGTGCCAAAAATACAATTTTACATGAACTCACCATACCCCTCACGGAATACCTTGGGGTGTCTTCTTTCCGAAATGGGGTCACTTGTGGGGTATTTATACTGCCCTGGCATTTGAGGGCCCCTAAGCGTCAGAAGCAGTTTGGAATCCAAATGCGTAAAAATGTCCTGTGAAATCCTAAAGGTACTCATTGGATTTAGGGCCCTTTGCGCATCTTGGCTGCAAAAAGTGGCACACATGGGGTATCGCCGTACATCGGGAGAAGTAGGGCAATGTGTTTTGGGGTGTCTTTTTACATATACCCCTACTGGGTGTGAAAAATATCTCTGTAAATGACAACTTTGTATAAAATTTTTAAAAAGTTGTCATTTACAGAGATATTCTCTCACCCAGCATGGGTATATGTAAAAATACACCACAAAACACATTGCCTACTTCTCCTGAGTACGGCGATACCCCATGTGTGCCACTTTTTGCAGCCAAGATGCGCAAAGGGCCCTAAATCCAATGAGTACCTTTAGGATTTCACAGGACATTTTACGCATTTGGATTCCAAACTGCTTCTGACGTTTAGGGCCCCTAAAATGCCAGGGCAGTAAAAATACCACACAAGTGACCCCATTTCGGAAAGTAGACACACCAAGGTATTCGCTAATGGGCATAGTGAGTTCATGGAAGTTTTTATTTTTGGCACAAGTTAGCGGAAATGGATATTTTTTTTTTTTTTTTTTTACAAAGTCTCATATTCCACTAACTTGTGCCAAAAATAAAATTTTACATGAACTCACCATACCCCTCACGGAATACCTTGGGGTGTCTTCTTTCTAATATGGGGTCACTTGTGTGGTATTTTTACTGCCCTGGCATTTTAGGGGCCCCTAAACGTCAGAAGCAGTGTGGAATCCAAATGCGTAAAAATTTCCTGTGAAATCCTATAAGGTACTCATTGGATTTAGGGCCCTTGCACATCTTGGCTGCAAAAGTGGCACACATGGGGTATTGCCGTACTCAGGAGAAGTAGGGCAATGTGTTTTGGGGCGTATTTTACCTATACCCCTACTGGGTGTGAAAAATATCTCTGTAAATGACAACTTTGTATAATTTTTTTTAAAAGTTGTCATTTACAGAGATATTTTCACACCCAGTATGGTATATGTAAAAGTACACCCCAAACACATTGCCCTACCTCTCCTGAGTACAGAGATACCACATGTGTGCCACTTTTGCAGCCAAGTTGCAATCGGCCCTAAATCCAATGAGTACCTTTAGGACGGCATTTTTACGCATTTTCTTCTCACGCTTCAGGGCCCCTAAAATGCCAGGGCAGTATAAATACCCACATGTGACCCCATTTTGGAAAGAAGACACCCCAAGGTATTCTGTGAGGGGCATGGCGAGTTCATAGAAGATTTTTTTGCACAAGTTAGCGAATTTGATTTTTTTTTGTTTTTTTCACAAAGTCTCCCTTTCCGCTAACTTGTGACAAAAAGTTCAATCTTTCATGGACTCAATATGCCCCTCAGCGAATACCTTGGGGTGTCTTCTTTCGAAATGGGGTCACATGTGAGGTTTTTGTACTGCCCTGGCATTTGAGGGTCTCCACTAATCATTACACGTATGGCCAGCATTAGGAGTTTCTGCTATTCTCCTTATATGGAGCATACGGGTAATGAGATTTTTTCCGTTCAGCCTCTGGGCTGAAAGAAAAATGAACGGCACAGATTTCCTCATTCGCATCGATCGATGTGGATGAAAAAATCTCTGCCAAAAATATGCAAGAAAAAGAGGGGCCTGGCGATTGCCAGGACATAGAGGCTCCGCCCAAACATCCATACCCACTCAGCTCCTATGTCCTGGCAAACGTGATTTCTCCATTCACATCGATCAATCCATCGGTGTGGAGGAAGACATCTTTGCCAGATTTTTGATACAAAGTGTTTGCCAAAGCATATGAACTCCAACACCTCTCCTCAGCTCACATGCCAGGGCAAACGTACCTGTCCTGCAGAGGAGAAATCTCGTCTTGCAGCGCCGCATACACTGACTTCACGTGTCTTCTGATAGCAGCAATGCTTCTCTCAGAATGCACATCAGTGCTGCTGGCGTTTTAGTCGGTTGGTCCGTTGGTCTGTTGGTATACCTGGAAAATAAAGGGTGGTTATGGGGGGAAAGAAGAAAAACAGGCAGCAGGCACATGACTTGAACGTTGCAAACTTTATAAAACCAGAACATTTTAAAACTTTTATAAAACATGAACAAAAAACCTGAACTAACTCAAGATTTTTCTTTTTCTTGCTACCTGTTTAATTTTTTTTTTTGTTTTCCATGTCACTCTTTATTTTCCTAGCAGAAACCTCTCCTTTCCCATGGGACAATGTGTAAAGTGTAAATCACACAGAGATGGTGCGAAGTACATTATACGCGTTATCCCAAGTGAAAGGAGACGTTTCTACCATTTCACACTTCTGCTGTAGCACACCAGCACCATCCCTATGTGTTAGGGTCTCTCAAAACCTAGTGTCCTGAGAGACCCTAGAGCCTGAGTGGAAAAAAACTACCTGTGTAGTGCTGTCCCTAGGTCCCTAAGTGTACCTGAGTGTGGTACTTCCGGAAACACTCTCCAAGGCATAGGGCAGGGTGGTCAGGACAGTCAGGACAGAAATAGCGGGTGTCACGCCTTATTCCACTCCTGCTACAGACACGACATCTTTTCGAGGTGGCGGTTGGGTTGAGGTACCCGGCACAACGCTAGGGAAGTGCCGCTCGTGTAGACGGCTAACTACACTGGTGGATGGGGCCACGGAACCTCCTGGGTACAGGAGGTTCTCGATGATCTCTTCCTGGAATTTGAGGAAGGATCCCGTTCTCCCAGCCTTACTGTAGAGAACGTAACTGTTATATAGAGCCAATTGAATCAAATATACAGACACCTTCTTATACCAGCGTCTGGTCTTTCGGAAACCAAATAAGGGGCCAACATCTGGTCGTTGAAGTCCACCCCTCCCATGTGGAGGTTATAGTCGTGGACCGAGAGGGGCTTTTCAACGACACTGGTTGCCCGTTCAATTTGGACTGTCGTGTCTGCGTGAATGGAGGAGAGCATGTAAACGTCACGCTTGTCTCTCCATTTCACCGCGAGCAGTTCTTCGTTACACAGTGCAGCCCTCTGCCCCCTTGTAAGTCTGGTGGTAATGAGCCGTTGGGGAAGCCCCGGCGACTAGGTCGCACGGTGCCGCAGCAGCCAATCTGTTCTAGGAACAAATGCCTGAAGAGGGCCACACTTGTGTAAAAGTTGTCCACGTAAAGATGGTACCCTTGCCGAATAAGGGTGACACCAAGTCCCAGACTATCTTCCCACTGCTCCCCAGGTAGTCAGGGCAACCGACCGGCTCCAGGGTCTGATCTTTTCCCTCATAGATCCGAAATTTGTGCGTATAGCCTGTGGCCCTTTCACAGAGCTTATACAATTTGACCCCATACCGGGCGCGCTTGCTTGGGATGTACTGCTTGAAGCCAAGGCGCCCGGTAAAATGTATTAGGGACTCGTCTACGCAGATGTTTTGTGCAGGGGTATACAAATCTGCAAATTTCAGGTTGAAATGGTCTATGAGGGGCCGAATTTTGTGGAGCCGGTCAAAAGCTGGGTGGCCTCTGGGACGGGAGGTGGTGTTGTCACTAAAGTGCAGGAAACGCAGGATGGTCTCAAACGTGTCCTGGACATGGCAGCAGAGTACATGGGCATGTGATGAATTGGGTTCGTGGACCAATATGACCGCAATTCATGTTTTTGGTTATGCCCATGCTGAGGAGAAGGCCCAGAAAAGTTCTAAGTTCGGAAACTTGGACTGGTTTCCACCGGAAAGGCTGGGCATAAGAGCTTCCCGGGTTGTCGGCGATAAATTGAGTGGCATATCTGTTTGTTTCTGCCACGACTAGGTCATAGAGCTCCGCAGTGAAAAACAGCTCAAAAACCCCAGCGCCGATCCTATCTGAGCTGTTTCCACCCGAACTCCTGACTGGGCGGTGAAAGGGGAACTAATGGTGCGGCTGAAGTTGGGGGCTGCCAATCAGGATTTGCCAGCACCTCAGGGACTCTAGGGGCTCTACGGGCCTGTCTGCGCGGTGGCTGCGACGGGGAAACTACTGCACGTGCCACCGTACCAGCTTCTACTGCCCTTCTGGTGCTCGCCACTTCACCATGTTGTACGGCAGTGCTGGTAGAAGGTCCAGGACGGGCTGCGCTGCTGGTGTATGCCTCACCACGTAATCCGGCAGCGCCAGCCCCACTCTGCTGCCCTTGAAGCGGATCCTGCGCAACCTGCGGTCTAGCAACACGGGGCCGGGTACGCCTGCTTCTATCAGGGACCTCCACCTCCTCGTCAGAACTTTGAGTCAGAGAGCCACTGCTCTCTACAGGTTCGTATTCTGACCCGCTAGATTCGTCAGATGAGGGTTCCCATTCCTCATCCGACTGGGTCAGAATCCTGTAGGCCTCTTCAGAGGAATACCCCTTGTTTGACATTTGGCCGTCTAAATTTAGGGGTATTCCCTGAGACTACCCAAGAAAAAAGCAAGCCTGTCTTACAATTGAGAGTGTAGCGAGTACAGAAGCCGCTGCGATTGATAAAAAGATCAAAACTGATTTTTTATCAGCCGCAGCGCTGTGAAGGGATTGTGCAGTGATTACAAAAAAAAAATTTTTGTCACTGCGGCGGGCGGGCGTGGGTGAACGCAGGTGTGGGCGACCGATCAGGTCTGATCGGGCAAACACTGCGTTTGGGGTGGAGGGCGAACTAAAGTGACACTAGTACTATTATATATCTGACCGTGATCAGTTCTGATCACTTACAGATACTATAAAGTACAAACGCTGATTAGCTCTACGCTAATCAGCGAATCAGTGACTGCGGTGCGGTGGGCTGGGCGCTAACGCTAACTACCTACCAAAGGGGCCTAAACTAAGCTAAGCCTAACAGTCAATCCTAGTGAAAAAAAAAGTGACAGTTTACACTGATCACTTTTTTCCCTTTCACTAGATGATTGACAGGTGCTGAAAGGGGTGATCAAGGGTTAATTTGGGTGATGGGGGCTGATCAGGGGCTAGTGTGTGGTGCTTGGGTGTACTCACAGTAAGTGTGCTCTCTCCTGGCTCCAACCGACGAAAAGGACCCAGGAGAGAGCACAGAAGTCATTTAATCCATCATATTTACAAATATGATGGGTTAAATGGCTTCTCATTCGTTTTTAAAAGTCATCAGCCCGCCAGCGCTGCCGATTGGCTGGCAGGCTGATGACTAACTCCTCCTGCGCCTCTTGCCATGCGCGATGCGCATGCATGCTGGCGCATCTATGCGAAATCTCGCGTCTCGCGAGATCACGCGTAGATGCGTCGGATCAGAAGAGCCCGGCCGCCGCGAGAACGCGATCCTGCGTGCGGCGGTCCGGGAGAGGTTAATATACATATATACATATATATATACACAGGCTTGGACTGGCCCACAGAGGTACAGGTGAACCCACGGTGGGCCCCTGAGCAAGGTGGCCTCCTTGTCTTCCACCCCTTGTCCACCCCTTGCACAAGTGGCACATAACACAATAGACTTACTGCACTACATACATATATTCAATGTACAGCACCTCAACCAGCCTATGTTCATATAAAAAAATTGGGTACAATATTTAAGAAACTCCCCAGTTATTGTTAGACACATTCATGTGGCTTAGATGATTTATAGGTACAGAGGCTGGACAGCCCAAAGTCCTCCTTTCCCAGGGACCTTCCTTCTAAAAGTTGCTGCAAGGACCCCATAATCAATCATCTTCTGGCATCTTGCTGCTGTCTGCTGCTGCGTAAGTAGGTATAATGTCTGGATGTATCCGTATGGTGGGCCCCGAAAATAAATTTTACTGGTGGGCCCTAGACAGCCCAGTTCGACACTGTATGTAAATATTAAATATAAATTGATGAAGAATTGTATTGTTGAATTGTTCAGTATTAAATGTTGTGCCTAACTAATCAATGAATAAATGATTATTTTGACATTATGATTTTGACAAACTGATATTCTTTATAACAAATGCATTTCCAGGTGTTATTTTAGCCAAGTCCAAGAAAAATTTTCCTTTGAAAAGTAAATCCATAATGGGTACAGGAGCTTCAAAACCACAGCCAAAGAAGGAAAACGTAGGAGATAATGAGGAAAGAGCAACTGTGATTCAGAATGGTTCAGCATCCACTCTGCCAGATAATACTTCCATTAGACAGCAAATGGTTCAGTCAAACCCAGCGGATGAAGAAATATCAGAAGACATCGAGCAGATGGTACAAATTACTCAGGGACATAAAAGGAGCGAACAGGTACGCTTTTGCCTTTTAGGCTTTTATTATAATTAATCATTATCTGGGCATTTTCTGCAGTAAATTTATGTGGGTTCCATTTCCTCGTCTTACAAATTAGTGAAATATGCTGAGAGTGTTGTAAAAAAATAATAATGTCATCAATATATGCAGTAAAATGTAATTCGTAGGGTTAAAACATGATAGGTTTTCTCTGGAGTATGTGTAGCTTACTTTATACCTGTAGAGGAGTCTAAAAATAATATCAGTCTCCTGGTACAGACAAATCCCCAGCTACAGACTGGAACGAGGGATGCTCTGGAAACAGAAGATGTGTCTGTGACGTTTGAAAGCTTTCAGCACCAGAATGGGAC
Organism: Bufotes viridis; assembly: GCA_033119425.1. Classification (NCBI taxonomy): domain Eukaryota; kingdom Metazoa; phylum Chordata; class Amphibia; order Anura; family Bufonidae; genus Bufotes; species Bufotes viridis. The sequence goes on from CM065590.1 coordinate 232,647,497, forward strand.
TCTTTATACATGTTTTACTCAGAATGGCATGCGAATGTATTTCGATGATGAAAAGGTGAGCATTAAAAGCTACCCAGTCACTATTCCGCTAGAGTCTCCTGGTTTTGTTGTCTGCTAATGTTTAATATTGTATTTTATTTAGGGAATTGTTCCATTTCCACAAGAACTTTACAGCCAAGGAAAGTTCCTTGATACTTATGATGAGGTATTCTTTTAATATTGTTGCATGTACATTGACTTAGTGATGTTATCGCAAAATATTTGCTTTGCATTTTTCTTTTGTTATGCTTTTTTTTGTAAAGCTGGATGCGGATTAGAGCTATAAACATTTGTCTAAAAGAGACAGAAGACATTTATGAAGTGTTAATCAGTCGAGGACAAGGAAGCTGAAATTCAGTTTATTAGACCATCTTCATCTGGCTTTTGAGGTTTCAAGCAGTTTTTGTGACTTTTTTTTACAGACACTTTTGTTGTGGTATTTTTGAAGTCCTGCAGATAAGTCTATGGTGACAAACACATACCATACCTAAAAAGCATGCTATGTAAAATGAGACTGACTTCAAACATGCCAAAAACCAAAACACTGTGGGGCACAGATTTACTAACTCTAACAGGAAGCTTTATCAAGACTATATATGATATCCACTGCACCTCCAGAGGATGCGCCTAATTCATGACGAGGTGCATATCTCATAATAAATTAAGCGCATCCTCCTGCAGTCCGTGTACCTAAAAAGAAATCTACCACAGATCAAAGCTGCCATAGAGTTCTGGCTTCATTTGCACCAGAAAACGGGTGTAAATGAAGATAAATTTGTGGGCGCTTGGTGACGCCGGCCATGCGGCATGGTTTAAACTATGTCAGCAAGAGAGCTAGTTTAAGACCATTTTCCACACCATAAATTGGCATAGAAAATGATAAGTAAGACAGGGTGCCCAGTCTGTCCTCTCCCCTGCCGACGCCATGCCGTCTTCTTCCACCACCTCGGAAAAGTGGTGTGAGGGGGGAAAAGTCTCAAATTTTGCCGCAAAAATGCTACAAAATCTCCACCTTTAATACGTGCATTTCTTGATAGTTGTTTGCAACTTTTTAATTCCACTTTTCAGGCACAAGGGAGATGATAAATCTCCCTCTCTGTGCAAATTTATACCAGTATAAAAATATCCTGGCTAATGCTGGATAATAAATCTGGGTAACCTTTAGACTGTCTAGTCTAAGCGGGAATTTATCAAAGACTGGTGTTTTATGCTGGTCTTCCCCTGCACCGCCAAAGGATGCAATTAATTTACCATGAGGTGCAGGCCTCATCATAAATTAGGCACATCCTCTAGCAGACTGTGTTCCTGAAATGAGATCTACGCCTGCTCAGAGCTGCTGTATTGTTCAGTTATCATTTACGCCAGAAAACTAACACGAATGATGATAAATGTGCCAAGGCTGATGGCCCAGCCCACTTTTTGTCAGCACCACTGTCTTGGGTGGAGTAGAAGCTCCACTTGTACCTTGATTTAAGCACAGTGTTGGTAAAAAGCCGGGGTCTGAGAACTTTAAGAGCTGGGAATTTGGCTGTTGATTTATATTTGCTACTTATTAGATTTGTCAGGGCAGTTGCTCTGAAATTACAATGCATCTGAATGTGGTTTAGGTAATGCCTAATGTTGGATGGAATTGTTGTTTAGCCTTTATATGTCCAGGCTTTTTTCTTCTCTGGGTGCAGAGGATAACGTATGCTATCCCCGCTTGTTTCTAGATATAGTACCTGGTTCTTGTCTGTTTTTTTTCAGTATATTCTGGCAACTATGGTTCTCTGGTTTTCATGGTTGTCAGTACTGAAGTTTGGGAAGGGTGACTACTACTGGTGAAGTCCAGTTCTGCCATCTTTTAAACAAATGGCATTGTTGCCCTCCACAAGGAAAAGAAAAGCCATCTGCTGGCTGCCGATTTGGGGTTTTCGCTCCTCGTCAGTACAGAGTACAGTGGTTAATCGGCTCAATGAGTGGCCTTTGTTAGAAGACAGAGAAGACGTAGGTACAATGTGTTTGCAAGCATGGCCTGGCTGGTGCAAGGCTCTTGAATCATTGCATATTTTTTCTAAAAATCTCTCTCCATGTATATATTTTTGCACCTCCCTTAGAGTATACCGGTGGAAATTATACAGCTGTAGTTCTTCTGAAGGAAGAATTAACACAATCCAGTTTACATGTTATGCATTTTTAAAGTGTTTTTCCTGTCAGTCAAGAAACTTTACAGACATTTGCTATGTTATGCAACATGTAAATGATTCATCACAAGAAACCATATAAAAGGGTTTACACAAATCTATGCTTGCTAAGATTATGACTAAACCGCGTGACAAACTTCCATGTCTCATTTATATTTTCCAGTCAGGCAGTTTACATGATGACAACAGACAGGATAGTAATGAAAATCCAAGCCATTTGGAAAATGATCGCACAAATTCTGTCCACATACCTGGAAAAGGAATGGTCATGACGTACATATTTGAGGTAATGCATTTCATTGTGATTGGATGTCATTTGGCCTTTTGTGTAATATGTCATATATTATTAGTATATTTAAAGGGTTTCTCTGGGCTACAGATATTGATGACCTATTGTCTGATTTATCACAGTGGCTCATGCTGGATGATAAATATCGTGCATGGATAAACAGTTTTATCTAATTTTAGACCAACTACTATTGGTTGGCTTAGTTTGTGATAGAACCCTTTCCCACTCAGGCAAGCATGAAGCAGAGGATTTTACTTTAACTAGATGCACCAATTCATGCCCAAAATGCATGACATTGCATCAGATGGTGGCATAGTATACAACCATGTCTAGGTGCACTCATAATATGTCTTCAGCAGTGAAGAAACTGTGTGAGTGAGTGCTTCTATCTCATTGTTCTAGCTATTGCTGGGGGTCTCAGCATACAGACCCCCACCAACGAAAACCTTTGATAGGTCGCTATGATATATCAAAAGTTTTTTTTTCTTAAATACAGTTACACTTTAAAGTTCTTATAGATATGAAGATATGAATGAGATTATTGATATAATAGTGAGGTACAAACCGGATTCCAAAAAAGTTGGGACACTAAACAAATTGTGAATAAAAACTGAATGCAATGATGTGGAGATGGCAAATGTCAATATTTTATTTGTAATAGAACGTAGATGACAGATCAAACGTTTAATCCGAGTAAATGTATCATTTTAAAGGAAAAATAGGTTGATTCAAAATTTCACGGTGTCAATAAATCCCAAAAAAGTTGGGACAAGTAGCAATAAGAGGCTGAAAAAAGTAAATTTGAGCATAACGAAGAGCTGGAAGACCAATTAACACTAATTAGGTCAATTGGCAACATGATTGGGTATAAAAAGAGCTTCTCGGAGTTGCAGTGTCTCTCAGAAGCCAAGATGGGTAGAGGATCACCAGTTCCCACAATGTTGCGCAGAAAGATAGTGGAGCAATGTCAGAAAGGTGTTACCCAGCGAAAAATTGCAAAGACTTTGCATCTATCATCATCAACTGTGCATAACATCATCCGAAGATTCAGAGAATCTGGAACAATCTCTGTGCGTAAGGGTCAAGGCTGTAAAACCATACTGGATGCCTGTGATCTCCGGGCCCTTAAACGACACTGCACCACAAACAGGAATGCTACTGTAAAGGAAATCACAGAATGGGCTCAGGAATACTTCCAGAAACCATTGTCAGTGAACACAATCCACCGTGCCATCCGCCGTTGCCAGCTGAAACTCTACAGTGCAAAGAAGAAGCCATTTCTAAGCAAGATCCACAAGCTCAGGCGTTTTCACTGGGCCAGGGATCATTTAAAATGGAGTGTGGCAAAATGGAAGACTATTCTGTGGTCAGATGAGTCACGATTCAAAGTTCTTTTTGGAAATCTGGGACACCATGTCATCCGGACCAAAGAGGACAAGGACAACCTAAGTTGTTATCAACGCTCAGTTCAGAAGCCTGCATCTCTGATGGTATGGGGTTGCATGAGTGTGTGTGACATGGGCAGCTTGCATGTCTGGAAAGGCACCATCAATGCAGAAAAATATATTCAGGTTCTAGAACAACATATGCTCCCATCCAGACGTCATCTCTTTCAGGGAAGACCCTGCATTTTTCAACAAGATAATGCCAGACCACATTCTGCATCAATCACAACATCATGGCTGCGTAGGAGAAGGATCCGGGTACTGAAATGGCCGGTCTGCAGTCCAGATCTTTCACCTATAGAGAACATTTGGCGCATCATAAAGAGGAAGGTGCAACAAAGAAGGCCCAAGACGATTGAACAGTTAGAGGCCTGTATTAGACAAGAATGGGAGAGCATTCCTATTTCTAAACTTGAGAAACTGGTCTCCTCGGTCCCCAGACGTCTGTTGAGTGTTGTATGAAGAAGGGGAGATGCCACACAGTGGTGAAAATGGCCTTGTCCCAACTTTTTGGGGATTTGTTGACACCATGAAATTCTGAATCAACATATTTTTCCCTTAAAATGGTACATTTTCTCAGTTTAAACTTTTGTTCCGTGATTTATGTTCTATTCTGAATAAAATATTAGAAGTTGGCACCTCCACATCATTGCATTCAGTTTTTATTCACGATTTGTAGTGTGCCAACTTTTTGGGAATCCGGTTTGTATATCTGACTGAGATAAATGCGACCGAGCTGCTGTACATATATCACTGTTCCTCGGTAAAAAATGAAAAAGCCATATTGCTCACTGGACCACTTCAGCCCCTTTATTTAGGTGGTCAGCTGGTGTTGTGGGTTGGACACCCACTATCAAATATCAATGGCCCATCCTGTGGTTAGACCATTAATATTACAGTCCCAAAAAACTACTTTTACAGTACTTTAATGGTTCTATAGTTCTGAGCTGTATCTATCCTATATTCTTGTACTTCTTGATGTATACTTAGCCACTAGAATTTTCAATAAAGTTTCAATAACTGGTCAAATGTTTCACATACTTTCTATGGAGAACATATACACTTTATTGATCCCGAGAACATTTCAGTATCACAGCAGCACAACATGGACATGGATCACAGTAGACAACTGGCAGTATAATCCCATACATTACTATTCATGACAGGCCAGTACAATACACCATTGGTAGAACTACTGTAAAAGTAGTTTTCTGGGACTGTAATATTAATGGTCTAATCACAGGATGGGCCATTGATATCTGATAGTGGGTGTCCAACCCCCAACACCTCAGCTGACCACCTAAATAAAGGGGCTGAGGTGGTCCAGTGAGCAGTATGGTTTTTTCATTATTTACTGAGGAACAGTAATGTACGTACAGCAGCTCGGTCCCATTTATATCAGTCAGATATACCTCACTATTATATCGGTAATCTCTCCACTTCATATCTTCATATCTATAAGAACTTTTAAGTGTAACTGTATTTAAGAAGAAAAAAAACTTTTGATAGGTCATAACGACCTATCAAAGGTTTTTATTGGTGGGGTCTGTATGCTGAGACCCTCACAATAGCTAGAACAATGAGATAGAAGCACTCACACAGTTTCTGCTGAAGACATATTGGAGATGGGCTCGTAATCAGCAGCGAGGAGAGAGAGCGCTCTGTGTGGGGACTTCTTTCTCTTGTTTTAGAGATCAGTGGGGGTCTCACTCTAGTTTTCTAAAAGTACAGTTACACTTTAAGGTTTAGTTCACACTTCTTTTTTCCATGCTGTAGTTTTTCCAACCACAAGTTGAAGAAAACAGGCACTGTAAACTACCATACAGTTTTCCTATTGAAATGAATGGAATATGTTTTTGTGGCACATGTTTTTGCGGAGATTTTAGGTGCGGCATCCACACCAAAATCCACAGTAAAAAAACGGTGTGTATTCACCTTAATATTGCAGGGTCTGAGGGTATATCATTGAACAGAATCACAGCCTCTGCAACTGGTGACAGATCCGCTTTACTCAAATACTCCTATACATAGTGTAAGAGGGCGCAAGGTTCCGTCGTCGACGGAAGGTACGTGTCACCGAGGTTCCTGGCCTCGGTGAGGTAAGAGCCGAGTTTTTGTGTGTCAGCAGCAGCTAGTGCTGCTTGACACATTGGTATTTAGTTTGGCTGCAAAGCCAATCCGGGCCGGCTCTTACTGGGAGTAGGCAAAGAGTTGGGCGGGTGCCTATTCCCCACGGTCCAGGCCGGACTTTTCCGGGCCTTTAAAAGGCAGCCACCTCAGCAGGTGGGGGAGTGATTGTCCTGCAGCTGCTAGTAACGCTGTGGAGCTCTCAGGGCTGGAAGCAAGAGCTCAGCAAAGAGGTGATTATCCTGGAAGCCTGAGGGTGGATTTTCCTGCGGCTGGGCTGACAGCCAGGTGCGAACACGCACCTAAAACCACACAGGTGATTGGATCCTGTCTTGAACTTTTTGTTTTGCCTTAAAGTTTGCTGTGTGTGAATTAACACTAAGTGACTGTTTAGAGTTTCTTTGTGCAAGTGTGAAATAAAACACTGTTTTCTGCACTTCTTGGACTCCCTTTGCCTCTGTACTGCACCCGCACCGCTGACTACCAGAGCAATTCCCCACAATAGCCAAAGACCAGTTTTCAGCAAATGTTTATATGTCAGTCTGACGCTCCTTATTTTTAGAGGAGAACCATTCCATTCCATTGAATAGATTAGAATACTTGTATTAGCTCCAGATAGGTATTCAACAAACTTTCTGTAGCAGAAAAGCATAGCCTTATTCGAATACATGAGGAAAAAAATACTAAAGCAACTAACAGTACCATGCCTTCTGTCCTTCCATAACTGAGATCTCACGTGTGAACTGTTGTCTTCTTCTCAAGGAGAGAATAAATGTCTGCAAGTATTATGACAACGACTGTGATGCGTGGCTTATTTTACCATTGCTTTGGGAAATGAATCTGGACTTTGTTCTTCATCGTGTGCAGCAAGTGAAGGTACGTCACAAATATAGTTCACAGAGGTGACCTGCTAACACAATTCACGCTGTTTCTTCTATTATTGTTTTATTATTTCAGGAAGCCATACCTGCCATCACGGACTTCAAGGAAATCCTGGCTGCTCTTCGACTATGTAATTATGATCCAGATGAAGTCATATCTCTGTTCTTTGCTATATTTGGGGATAGCCTTCAAAGTAATATAAATGGGCAGCAAAATGTTGAACCGATAGCTCTCCAACGGTAGGTGCTATTAAACTCAAGCTTTTACATCTGTCTTGTAGAGGTAGACAATGAAGACTAGCATCTGATACTATGATCACATTCATAGCGTGGTAGGATGTATGAGTATGGTTAGAATGGCAGTAATTGTGCCAAATTTATGAAAATTGTGAAAATCGCATAATATGTTTAACACAACTCACAAGGCACATTTCTCAGCAGTTTTCAAAGGACGTAAATTGTGTCAAAAATATTAATGTGGAGGGACATTTACTAATCTATTTACACCACTTTTGAGGTGTAAATAGGTTGCAAATTTTGTTACACACCATTTGTGAGGTACAATTTGTGACATTTCCCCCCTCACGCCATTTTTCAGAAGTGTCGAAAAAAGGGGAAACGACATGGGTGGGGAGCGGGAGGTGCCAGGGGGCTGTATCATTTATCTTTCTCCACACCAGTTTTTTTGCCGTGAGTAAAGACTTAAATCTACGGCAGCCGATTTAAGTGTGTCACACGGCATGGCTGGAAGATGCGGCAAATGTATGAGAGGCGTGCACCGCTGCATACATTTTGCATATCCTCTGGCAGCACAGAGGGAATTAAGACCGGCATACAATACATCGGTCTTGATAAATGTCGCCTTTGGTGTTTAGATTTGACATATAATTTCGAAGCATTATGTGGATAGTAGTTATTTAGACACCCCCTTTAAGGGCGTAAACACATAAAAATGTCTTGAATTACTCATGAAAACTGGTTTACAGATACTATGGCAGTTGAATGGAGCAGACACACATGCGTAGCTGCCATTCCATGCCAATTGGGGAACACAGGCTCCCATTCTAGTGATATTTTTCTTTGTTTACAGTGAAATTTCTAAAAAAGATAAAAAAATAGAAGTCTTAAACAAGAAAGTGCAGCAAAGGGAGAGCGAAGTAGAAGCCTTGCACTTGAAATGCAAGCATTTAGAAGAAGAGAAGCGTCATCTCCTTCTACAGGTTGAAAACTTATATGAGAAAGTGGCCGAATTACAAAGCGATCAGGAGAAATATCTACATGAAATATCTGAAATGAAATCCAAAAATACACAGATCACTGACAAGCTGCACAATTCCGCACCTCTGAAAAAAGACAAACTGATAAAAATGCTAAGAGAGGCCCATGAGCTCAGCACCAGCAGTGACAAGTTAAGAGTTCTTGCCACAAGTGGCCTGTCAGATATTGGCCTGAGCATTGAGCATCTGCGGAGCATGGTACTGAACCTACGCAGCTCCACCAAAGAAATAGAAGAGATTCGTTCACTCTACCAACGGGAGTCCATGGAGAGGAAGTTACTGTATAACCAGCTTCAAGAACTAAGAGGAAATATCCGGGTATTTTGTCGATGCAGACTAGATGACAAAAAGAGAGAGCACTTAGAATTCCTGTCTGATGAAGAACTTGTAGTGAATTGCAATGGATCCAAGAAGCGGTTCAGATATGATCAGGTGTTTCTGCCACAGTGCACTCAGGTACAGTGTATATACTCTTGCTAGCCCTGTGGGCATCCAGCTTCAGTGGAGTCATTTGAGACAGAGCAGTTATCGCAGATACAATGGTCAACACCTACTGACTGACGGGTCTTGTAGCACGCCCCCAGCAACCAATCTGTCTCAGACTGCACAGCTGTTCAGCGAAAGGAAAACCTGGTGACAATAAGATCACTGAAACCCAGTCACAATTATATTAAGCAATTATTATATTATAGCTGACTGGGAATTTAAAGTGGCCCTGGAAAAAAATTAAAAGTGTCCCTATGGTGTAGGCCGGTCCAAATTGACAGAAGGCAGAGAAACACAATAAAACAGGAAATCAGAAGTAGGGGGGCAGCAATACCATAGTGCAGAACAAAATACCGCCTAAGCAGAACCAAGTACCACACTGCAGCACAATATACTGCCTATGCAGAACCATATACAACAGTGCAGCACAATATACTGGCTAAGCAGAACCAAATACCACAGTGCAGCACAATATACTGCCTCAGCAGAACCAAATACCACAGTGCAGCACAATATACTGCCTCAGCAAAACCAAATACTACAGTGCAGCACAATATACTGCCTCAGCAGAACCAAATACTAAAGTGCAGCACAATATACTGCCTCAGCAGAACCAAATACCACAGTGCATCACAGTATACTGCCTCAACAGAACCAAATACCACAGTGCAGCACAATATACTGCCTCATCAGAACCAAATACCACAGTGCATCACAATATACTGCCTCAGCAGAACCAAATACCACAGTGCAACACAATATACTGCCTCAGCAGAACCAAATACTACAGTGCAGCACAACATACTGCCTCAGCATGAACCAAATACCACAGTGCAGCACAATATACTGCCTTATTAGAACCAAATACCACAGTGCATCACAATATACTGCCTCAACAGAACCAAATACCACAGTGCATCACAATATACTGCCTTATTAGAACCAAATACCACAGTGCATCACAATATACTGCCTCAGCAGAACCAAATACCACAGTGCAACACAATATACTGCCTTATTAGAACCAAATACCACAGTGCAGCACAATATACTGCCTCAGCAGAACCAAATACCACAGTGCAACACAATATACTGCCTCAGCAGAACCAAATACTACAGTGCAGCACAATATACTGCCACAGCAGAACCTAATACCACAGTGCAGCACAATATACTGCCTCAGCAGAACCAAATACCACAGTGCAGAACAATATACTGCCTCAGCAGAACCAAATACCACCAAATACTGCTGCCTGCATCACAGTATGAAACTGTGGGATGACAATACAGTTGAATTCAGAAGAGCACCGGCGGCCGCTGGCCTTAAGTAATGCTGAGAGCATCAGATCTTTATGTACCTGGCTGGTGGCCATGAAGAGGGCTTTGGTGGCCCCCTGGGCATTGGCCCACTGGGAAATTTCCCTTTAGGGTCTATGGCCAGTTTGCCCCTGCAGAGAGTTGAAGAAATTGAACTAACTACCAGAAATGTTTTTTTAAAAAAACAAGCATTACTCACCTGTTAAATCCATGCACCCATGCTCTGGTGATCCCACCAGCCAGTCTTAGTATTCCTGGAGCAGCAATGGGCCTTACATCCAAGTCACTACTGCAGCCAGTCACTGGTCTCAGCGGTGAAGCTTAGATGTACGTCATGTGACCTATAAAGCCAGTGAATGGCAGGGACCACTGGGGCATCGATTTTGGAACGATGGGGATTTACTATGTGAGTAATGTTAGCTTTTGATATTTTATTATGTTTCTGGAAGTTAATTTAACTTCTTAACTCTCAAACAACCCTTTTTAAGAAGACCAATGGTCACACATTAAAGAAGCCTAAACATATATGTAAATAACAGAAAATGTCAGTGCTTGAAGGGAGGCAGTGTACAACATATAGAGTGCAATATAACAGGTAGCCAAATTAATAAGAAATCAATTACTGTCATACATAAAAACAAAAAAAAGTCTAAACCACGGCTTCTCAATCGCCCCCTCCTGGAGCCTCAGCTGCCAAACTATAGTGACACCTGGCCCTTACCATTAGTTTGCATCCATATAAAAATAGACAAGTAGAGTACCAGTCACAGTGCCCCCCACCCAGTACCTGCTACAAATTTACCAGTAACAGCAACTATGCCCACAGTTAGCATAGCACTTTTCCGTGTTTTTGCCCCCTTTGTTGTAAAAAAATAAAATTAACTTTCACCATATTAAGAATTGGGTGATGCTACATCAGATAGTATCAATCAGGATGCATCCAGGGGGACTAGTGAATATTAGGAAAACTATCCATGTTTAATCACAGATATTTTCCCTCCTCACACAGAAATCTGGACCTAACTGACACCCAGGTCTATTCTCTGCAGACGGGTCCACCAGGAATTACTGTGCAACAGAGAAGCAGTCATGTATATTGCCTCCCCAATGGCGCATTCACAGGCAGTGATTCACTTCACTATATAGTGGTATACACATGAGGATCATTTTTTTACGACTGCCGTTTTACATGTCAGTCTTAATGTATCTCCCACAGGAGTCAGATGCTCCGCAAACTGCATATCTCTGCAGGACTGTGCTCCAGAACGGAAATCTACACCATCAAGGGGCTGGTGTTGTTTTCAGATATAATCTACGCTAATTTCCTGGTATAAAGTCTAATGTCCCACACTGCCCCCTTCCTGCTCTCTTTTTTCGAAAGAGGTATGCAGGACATAAAAGTCTAAAAAATTCGCAAATTTTGGCCAAGTGGGAATGTGCCAAGCTTGTGACTTTTTGGTGCCAGTTTTCCGGAGTTAAGGGGTTGATAAATATCCCTCATGGTGCATATTATTAGCAATTGTTTTCTCCTAACATACTTGTTTTATAGGAGGATGTTTTTAAAGCAACTTTACCTATTATAAAGTCCTGTGTGGATGGTTACAACGTGTGCATCCTGGCTTATGGACAGACGGGCTCAGGAAAGACCTATACCATGATGGGAACCGAGCAAAAACCAGGCGTCAATATCAGGTAACAATCATTACTAAACTATTTGTATGCATGCAAGATGTGTAAATATAACCAAGATAAAAGTCGCAGAAATCGACTGACTATAGGTCAAATCAATCAAATTCAATGTAAAGATGCAGAAAATTACAAGCCATTCCTCTGTAAGAGCTGCAGTCACATCTGTTATGTTATGAGTCATTTATCTATGTGATTTTAGAATATACAGCTCAAGTTGTGATACATTTATTGCTGTCAGGCCTAAATACTGAATGGTAACGTTCTCCTGGGAGTTCCAGTGCATCCATCTCAGCCATCTATTTTTGCAATAGACATTTTACAAATGTATCTGAAAAAAGGTATAGCGTTAGCACATTTTACATTCCTCAGCTTTGAAATAAGGTTATGCAGATCGAGGAAGTAGCAGGTGTTGCTAAGGTCTGCAGATGATCACATTTTCGACCACCTAGCTTCAATCTGTGGAATGTGTGAGGTGCATAAAAGCCAGATTGAAAGCAAAGATTTTTAGCCACATGAAATCTGAAAAATCGAATCAAGTCATGTGGCATGATTGTGCGATGCCTCCTGTTCGTGAACTTTCCGTTATCACCACTTGTCTCAAACTGAAAGGGACAAAATCCTTAAATTGAGACACCTTAGTTTATCACTCTACCAGATTGCTACTCGCCTAGGCTGAGATGTCAGCACTGTTCAACATTGCGTGTCCTGGTGGTTGGGAGAAGAACTATGAACTGGAATGACAGCAATAGGTGCCCAGAGATGAACCTCTGTATGGACGGATCATCTGGTTAGAATAGTGCGTAGTGATCTATTCTGTACTGCAAGTGAAATTGAATCGCAAGCATAGGGCAGCAAAAAGTGTCTACACAAAACCATCAGAAGGCATTTGAATGACATTGTCATTCAAGTCAGACATCCAGGTAGAAGTGTTCCATTGACCTCACCCCACCACCGTCAAAGGCTATCATGGTGCACAGCAAGACATCGATGGAGGTCTATTATCTTCAGTGATGAGTCCCACTTTTGTATTGGATTCTAAAATAGCCAGAGATTGGTCTGGAGACCATGTGGGCAATGTCATGAAAAAGCCTCCACGAAAGAACATCACATTGGTCCTACTCCTGGGATTATGGTGAGTGTCATAATGTATAGTAGCCAGATACCTCTAGTCTTCATTTCAGGTATACTTACAGCTCAGCATTACATTAATTTGGTCATGGAACCAGTGGTATGGCCATTTCTCCAAGGCATCCCAGGAGCAGTTTTTCAACAGGACAGTGCCAGGCCACATGTTGCTTGTGCTACTGTGAGCAGCCTTATTGGCCTAAACATGCTACCATGGCCAACAGCATCTCCAGACTTGTCGACCATTGAGCACATCTGGGACGTCATTGGTCGACAATTGCAAAGGGAGCTGCCAGCTGTGGATCTTGATGATTTGCTTGTCCAAGTGCATTCAGCTTGGCAGAACTTTCCTAAGACAACCATTAATAACCTCATTGATATCATGCCAAGGCATGTAAGTGCGAGTATTTCTGCGGTGGTTCTCCCAGTCAGTACTGAATAAATCAAGATGTTTTGAATATTTTGTTTTTATTTTTTATTATTTGTATATCATTCACATCTCTATTGATCCAGTAATATCTGGGACTTTTCCTCCTTGATGTTGCAATGTTGAGGAGTGTGGTTCAAAGATGAGAGGACAAGAACAATAGTAGTTGAAGATGTATACGTTTGTAATTAAAACAGGTAACAGGTATACCAAATATTTGCTGAGCTATGCCTACAGGGAACCTGTCACATTGGACATAAAGCCCTATATGTGGACATCATGGTATAGAGCAGCAGAACAGATTGATATGTATGTGAAGTATGGGTGGGGGGGGGGGGATTTAGTATAACCCATAATTTATAAATTAAAACTTTTAAACCTCTTCTCTTTCTGTGCTTAGGAGTCTAGTGGGAGGTCCTACTCAGTGATTGACACCCTTCCCTGTAAAAATGTGCATAGAGATGTCAGAAACATCTCAAGGACCACCCACTTAACTCCTAAGCATAGAAAGACTACAGATATAAATGAATAGAATACAAGTTATTCTAAAATATGGCAAGTGAATGCCCTAAAACTCAGCTCCAGAACCTGGGCCAACCAGAGAACACCCCCTAATGGGCCTATCTGATCTTGATCACATTAAACACTTTTTTACTACATATCACTATATAGAAATGTTATATATTTATATATATATATATATATATATATATATATATATACACAAGAAAAAGTACCCGGGGCTGCCCATGAAGTGCTGATCTGTCTGTTTATTGGATTTGTTCCAAGGTTACCCAGAAAGCCAATCCATGCCCTTGTGGGGAAATCGCTAGTAGCCCTATATACCCCAGCAGTTACACACCGTTTACTTTATTTTTAACCTCCTAAAAACCTTCCCAGACCCCTGATAGTTGAGACGTTTGGATTCCTATAGAGCAGGGGTGCACAACGTTTTCTGGGTGGGGGCCACATTGTCAGACTGAACCAACATCCAGGGCCGAAAATAACATTTAAAGGGGTATTTTATTGAACATGCAGTATACACCATTAACGTCTAGTTACATTTCCAGGACTCCCATCAAAAGGGATAAATACCTGAAAAATACATGTGAGCAGACATAGACATACATTGTTGTTACCAGATGGTTGGGGGCCACATAGAATGGTATCAAGGGCCGCAGGTTGTGCACCCCTTCTATAGAGAACAGAACATGGTGGCTGATAACAGAGAGCAGCGACACTCTCCCCTCATTGCACTCCAGTGATTGAGGGCACATGATCAGACCCATCCATAAGTGGCCTTCACTGAATAACACTGCACACTGTTAGGGCTCATGCCCATATTGCAGCCCGCAAACAGCGGGTACAAATATTCGGGCATTGGCCGTGTGCTTACCACATCACGGATGCGGATCCTTTCACTTGAATGGGTCCGCAATCCGGATGGTCGGTGTTATGTTCTATTTTTTTTGCGGTGGACAGATCACGGACCCATTTAAGTTGAATGGGTCTGGATCCGTTGCGACAGCTGCACAATAGTGCTTGTGTATTGGGGACTGCAAATTGCGGCCCCCAATGCACGGAACGGCCGTGTAAATGAGCCCTTAGCATACGCTAGTCTCCCATGTCGTATGGAGGCCACTTATGGAGTTGTCTGGTCACTAAAGCACAGTGAACTGTTATTTTTTCTTATTTATAAATCAGTTTACATACATTATCCCACTAAAGAGGACCTGTCACCTCTCCTGCCATGTCTTAGTAACTACTTGCATTTTCCAGTTGTGAAGCATCTTTTCTGAAAATGATATGTTGTGCTTTTAGTCCATTATAACTTCTATAACTATATGAATAAATTGCCAACTTGGTGTTACTATTCCCATTGTTAAAGGGGTGTGTCCCTGCAGAGTCTGATACTGGCACCACTGATTGGACAGTGTCAGACTGTGCGGGGACACACCCTTAACTGGTAAAACCCATGCCTTGTTTTTTTTGTGGGACAAGTTTTTGGTAATTTATTGATTAACTTTTAATAACTCTTTATGGGGTGCAATAGAAAAAAATATATCGTTTTTAATTTCTAGTTATGTACAATATTGTTTTTTTTTTGTTTATGTGTCACTTTATTTTTAGTTTTCCATCAATGTAGCTGTATGGACTGGTTTCAAGCTGTAATTTTCAGTTATGCTATTACAAGGTGATTATGCCTTTTTCATCACGTTTAATTCCACTTTTGTAAGGCAAAAAAAACGCAATTTTTTTCTTTTATTATGACATTCACCATACAGAATAATTGACATGCTATTTTTATTCCGTGGGTGGATACAATTATATTGATAACAAAGTTATGGTTTTGTTATGTTAACTGACTATTTTTGCACAATATATTTAAAAGACAACAAAAAACTTTTTTTTTTGCAGTTGTAGATTTCATTGGTACCATTTTGGGGTACATACGACTTTTTGACCACCATTTATTTCACAGCTTGTATGGTTTGCATGGTAGGACATGCAATTCAGAATTTTTATCATGGCATTGAACTTACAGTATAAATATCATTCTGTGTCATACACAATAACCACATTTTTTGCTTTATAAGACGCACTCTCCTCCCTTCCCTCCAAAAAATGCAGTGCATCTTATCAAGCAAATACAAATGAGCGCTTCCATTATCGAAGTGTTTATTAGTACAGTAGGACCAGGGAGCGGCGGCTGCAGAACTGCTAAGGCTGGTATTAATCATTGCTCCTTGGTCTTTTTGGGTGCCACCCAGTGGCGTGTCCTGAGAGCATACAGCGCTACCGCTGTACGATCACAGTGCAGCTCTGCAGGAGCTGGATATTCAGAGTCTTTATTTTTTTGTCTGATCTGAGGTCTGATGAGGATTGGGGTTCTAATCTGAGGTTGATGAAAATTGGGGGTCTGATAGAGTTTGGAGGTCTGATTTGAGGTGTAATAAAGATTGATGGTCTGATCTGAGGTCTGAAGAAGATTGTGGGTTTGATGAAGATTGATAGTCTGATTTGGGGAAATGATGAAGATTAAGGGTCTGACCTGAGGTCTGATGCAAAAAATTTTTTTTTCTTAGTTTCCTCTTCTAAAACCTACATGCGTGGTAAGGGTCAGGTGTGTCTTATAGAGAAAAAATAAGATATATGCAATACCCAATTTACGGTATATCAGTTTTAGGCTTTACTATGCATAACAAAAACACTTTAAAAGACTGTATGGCAGTATTCAAACATCCAAAACATTTTTATTTTTTCATCGACAAAAATGTGTGAGGGCTTTCTCTTTTGTGAGATGAGCTGTAGTTTTTATTAGTACTGTTTTGGGGTACACACAACTTTTTGATTACTTTTTATTCTGTATTTTGGAGGCGGGATAAACAAAATAACCAGCAATCTTAGCATTGTTATTTTATATTTGTTTTCATGTGTTCACTGTGCAGGTACAATGACCCAATAACTTTATAGTTGGATAACTTGGGTTGTTATGGAAGTGGCAATTCCAAATTAGTTTATTCTTTATATGTGTATTTTTTTATTGTAATAAAATGTGCCTAATAGACATCCGTAGTTGGCAGACCCAAAAGCCATTGTTAACCATAGTATCTATCAGCGCCCCACAATTCTGTATGGGGGGGCAATGGGCTGATGACCCCTTCTACCTTTCTAACTCATAGGTGCAGTGGTCGCTATTGATCACTGCATCTAAAGGGGTAAGGCACAGGGACTGGAGTTATCTCCGATCCCACCAGATGTGGCAGGGGCTTGGTTATCTGTATCAGTTTGGTCTCGCTGATGATCTCACTGGCAAAGTGACAGGGCCTGCAAAATGACTATTATGGATACATCCGTCATGGAGCATAAACTACACCTGACTGTTGATAGATATTTCTTCAAAAAGCAGGTTAAATAATTCATATATATTTTTATATTTTTGAATCTTGAAGAAGCTAAAAAATTTCTTTTTATATAGAGGAAAATGTACATTTTTTATTTGATAACATCCATAAGCCCAATGCCTGTACACCAGTGCATGAAGGCAGTGAGACTCCCCAATTCAGCTGTAAATCCTCTGTGTTCTACGTATAAGCTCAGACAGACACCATATGCACAGAAATATTCTCTTGATGAGGAGAATATATCCACAGATGCAGAGTTTAATGGAGCATGCCAGGTTTTTTGTGGGGTTTTAAAAGAATAGAAAATAACAAAAAAAAACTCTGTATGAAATTCAAGGCATGCATATGTACAGTAGAGGCCCTTAATATACCTACTGAAGCCCTATTTCGGCTCAGTAAAAAAAACAGCACCATAATACAGCCGTGTCGGGGAGCACAACACATAAACCTCTCATTTTTTCAGTTTGTGCCTTATTTTGGTGGATATTGCACTGGTAAAAATGTTGCATTCAAATCTGCACCAAATTTGCCCCAAAAATACGAAATTTGTCTTCTCTTATAAAAGGTACAAATTAGTGTTGCAAATGTATGCCTGCTTAAAAATAAATTTAAACAGTGAGACAATTCTAGATGCATCACATGTATTAAGAGTCATGCGCCTGTTATTAAAGGGTTTATTATCCGATGTATTATCTCTGCCTGAGGAGGTGGTGATGGTGAGTACAATAAAGGAATTCAAGAGGGGCCTGGATGTATTTCTGGAGTGTAATAATATTACAGGATATAGCTACTAGAGAGGGGTCGTTGATCCAGGGAGTTATTCTGATTGCCTGATTGGAATCGGGAAGGAATTTTTTCCCCCTTAAGTGAGGAACATTGTCTTCTGCCTCACAGGGGTTTTTTGCCTTCCTCTGGATCAACTTGTAGGAAACAGGCCGAACTGGATGGACAAATGTCTTTTTTCGGTCTTATATACTATGTTACTATGATGGGTAACGAGCGTTCCTATGAACGCTCATTAGCAATCATCTTGCAGTGTAAGGCTACGTTCACACAACGACAATGGGAGTCTATGGTGTCGCATTGCGACATGCGACATGCTGCGACTGCGACACGACAGTCGGAAAAAATCCATCCGGGGTGGATTTTTGGCGACTGTTGTGTAGCAGTCGCAACATGTAGCATGTTGCACGTGCGACGCCACGATAGACTCCCATTATAAAAATTGTCGCGCGACATTAATGTGACATCAATGTCGCGCTACAAATGTTACAGTGCAGTGGTTCCCGATTTGTTGCGTCGTGTGAACGTAGCCTAATACTGCCGCTGATTGCCCGAAGAACTGAAAGATCATGATTTGCTGGTTGCATATTGTGCTGTCTAAAGCCTCATTCACATGTCCGTGAGCAGGTGTTCAGTGATGCATCCGTGAAGCTGTCCGTGTAGGATCCGTGTTGGGTCCATGTGTCTGTTTTTGCTGTCCGTGTTTCACTGACACTGAACAGCTGAAAAATAATTTTCAAAGCATCTCTTCTTAATAATCCGTGAAACACGGATGCAACATGGATTGCATCCGTGGTTTTCACGGACCCATAGACTATAATGGAAGTGGTGGATCCGTGAACATGGACAAAATAGGGCATGCATCCGTGCTTAAAACACTGTCCCACGGACCGTGCTAAAACACTGATGTCTGAATACACACATTAAAATGAATGGAGAACACGCACAGCCAACGTCCGTGAAACACTGACGTGTGAATGAGGCTTAATTACGATATGCCGCTGCCAAAACACTATGCAGCATGGGGACAAGCGATGGCATAGTGATTGCTTGTCCCCATGTTGCGGAGGAACTTGCTGCATGTAATAGCAGCGGTCTCCTCCGCTAACAAGCAGGTGAATGCGGGGAAGTAACGCTCCACTCCTGACAATCGTCTGCCTGATGGGGTGTCTAATACACCCTTAACTCCTCACCGTAATTAATAAATGTGTTCAGAGCAGAGACTTTCACAAATTTGGGAGATATTCAGTTTTAAAGGGGATATCCAAATTGGTTGCTTTCTTTAAAAAACAGTGCCACATCTGTCCATAAGTTGTGTCTGGTAATGGAGCACAGTTCCATTCACTTCACTGGAGATGACACACAAATAGTGATGTCGCGAACATAAAATTTTCCGTTCGCGAACGGCGAACGTGAACTTCCGCAAATGTTCGCGAACATGCGAACAGTGCGAACCGCCATAGACTTTAATAGACAGGCGAATTTTAAAAACCAAAGGGACTCCTTCTGGCCACAATAGTGATGGAAAAGTTGTTTCAAGGGGACTAACACCTGGACTGGGGCATGCCGGAGGGGGATCCATGGCAAAACTCCCATGGAAAAAAACCTAGTTGACGCAGAGTGTGGTAAGTTGTAATCGCAATGCGATTAATACAGGTTATATTAATCGCATTGCAAATTCAACTTAGAGCTGTTTCTAATGGTTGTATTGCTAGAAATTCTAGCAATACAACCATTAGAACCCAACTCTAGTTGAATTCGCAATGCGACATTATAACCTGTATTAATCGCATTGGGATTACAACTTAGAGCTGAGTTCCTAATGGTTGTATTGCTAGAATATAACGAAGATTGAGAATATAGCGCTATATTCGCAATCTTTGTTATATTCTAGCAATACAACCATTAGGAACAGATCTAAGTTGTAATCCCAATGCGATTAATACAGGTTATATTAATCGCATTGCGATTACAACTACTAACACTGCAGCTTCAGAATGAATCTAAGATGGATGCCGTCCTTGCTTTTTGATAGGAGGTGGGAGGGTCTGGGAGGGAGACTAATGTACTAGCCCTAAAAAGGGCTTTTTGGGGTGCTGTCAGGACGCTGGACTGGAGTGGACACTGAATACACTAGCCTAGCTATCGATTTCCCTATTAAATCAGCAGCAACTACACTCTCCCTCCTCTCACTAAGACTGCAGCTTCCGAATGAATCTAAAATGGATGCTGTCCAGGAGATGGGAGGGTATGATAATTGGCTGGAATGCGTCTGCTGACTGTGAGGTAGAGGGTCAAAGTTTACTCAATGATAGGGGGTGGACCTAACATCGCATATGTTCGCCCGCCGCGACGAACGCGCACAAGCTATGTTCGGCGGAAACTATTCGCCGGTGAATAGTTTGGGACATCTTATTTGCGAATTCAACTTAGAGATGGGTTCCTAATGGTTGTATTGCTAGAAAATAACGAAGATTGAGAATTTAGCGCTATATTCTCAATCTTCGTTATATTCTAGCAATACAACAACCATTAGGAACTAAGATCTAAGTTGAATTCTCAATGCGATTAATATAACCTGCATTAATCGCATTGCGAATTCAACTTAGAGCTGAGTTCCTAATGGTTGTTGTATTGCTAGAATATACGTTTTATTCTAGCAATACAACCATTGGGAACTCAGCTCTAAGTTGTAATTGCGATGCAAATAATACTTACAATTATTAATCGCTTTGCGAATCCATTTGATGCCTCTATTTGATTGTATATGACGGTTGACTATGACTACCACCAATGTTCTTCTGCCTCCAAAGCAAGATATCTGAACCCCCCAGGGGCCATTTGGGCGTTTTTGATTAAAAAAAAAGCATCAAAAACGCATCTGCGTTTTTATAATTTTTTCATTTTCTAGTTTATTTTTTTGTGTATTTTGCCACATTTGGTTGCATATTTACATTTGGTATAGGCAAATATGGTAGTCTAGATCATGTGTCTATACCGAAACCTAGGATCATTGTTTGACAGCATATTTTCTAAGCCATGTAGCTGAATATAGATTTGGGCAGAGTAATGATCTAGACTACCATATTTGCCTATACCAAATGTAAATATGCAACCAAATGGGGCAAAATACACAAAAAAATAAACTAGAAAATGAAAAAATTATAAAAACGCAGATGCGTTTTTGATGCGTTTTCTATCAAAAACGCCCAAATGGCCCCTGGGGGGTTCAGATATCTTGCTTTGGAGGCAGAAGAACGTTAGTGGTAGTCATAGTCAACCGTCATATACAATCAAATAGAGGCATCAAATGGATTCGCAAAGTGATTAATAATTGTAAGTATTATTTGCATCGCGATTACAACTTAGAGCTGAGTTCCTAATGGTTGTATTGCTAGAATATAACGTATATTCTAGCAATACAACAACCATTAGGAACTCAGCTCTAAGTTGAATTCGCAATGCGATTAATGCAGGTTATATTAATCGCATTGAGAATTCAACTTAGATCTGAGTTCCTAATGGTTGTTGTATTGCTAGAATATAACGAAGATTGAGAATATAGTGCTATATTCGTTATCTTCGTTATATTCAAGCAATACAACCATTAGGAACTCAGATCTAAGTTGTAATCGCAATGCGAATAATACAGGGTATATTAATCGCATTGCGATTTACAATTACTATTACTGCAGCTTCAGAATGAATCTAAGATGGATGCTGTCCTTGCGTTTAGATAGGAGGTGGGAGGGTCTGGGAGGGAGGGTATGCTGATTGGCTGGAATGTGTCTGCTGACTGTGAGGTACAGGGTCAAAGTTTGCTCAATAATAAAGTATAGCGGCGAACGCGAACATCGAATATGTTCGCCCGCCGTGGCGGACGCGAACAAGCTATGTTCGCCGGCGAATAGTTCGGGCCATCTCTACACACAAATGAAGAACTGGACTTCACCTATATCATTCGCCTTTCCCAAAGTGCTAACAGTATCTCTTGGTACTCAGATACCCTTAGGGACTTACAGTAGGGCTGAACTGCTCAATATATCTATATATATCTATATACCCATATCAACATAGGCAGACAACGAAATACTGAAATAAAGTCAAGAACCAAATGATGATAGTCACAGATGGGAGTCCAGCAATGGAATGCATGGAAAATGTAATGACATACAGGTTCATAAGAAACGCACAGCATATGCACAGCATTACAAAATAAGGCCTGGACATATAAAGGCTACACAATCAACAGCTTCGCTCTAAATTAACCAGGCCACAGACCCAGATTCAGACGCAAGGCGATTGCAGAACAATGATCTCGACAATACTAGTAAATAGGTGAACCTAAAGCAACAGGGAAAACAATGTGATGCTGTTTTTGAAAGTTTGTAACCTGAGGAAACCATTTTAAACTAGGATAAAAACATAATTTTAATATTTCCAAGGGCTAGATTTCACAGTTAAAGGGCAGTAGACCACTATCATATTGTTATGTTGCTGAGGTATAGCATGCAAACCATACCAGCAGTCTCAGATTTATCTGCTCAGTGGACATGCACCAGATGCCACTAGACTCTTCTCATGACTCTTAACTTACATATAGCGTGCTTTATATTTTAACTTTTTTGTTTAGGCAATATGCAAAAAAGGACTGTTTTGAGAGGCAAATGTTGAACCCCAGCAGTGTAATGACATGTTGGTCATGAAGTGCCCTAAAATCTTTTGACAGGTTCCTTTTTATGGTCCTTGTATGCACATTTTTCTATTAATTCTCATATGAATGCTGGGAGCACTGAATTCATGACGGTATCCCATCACTGCCGCTAAGATGTACTTAGATACATCATTTTATACACTCAATAACAATCTAGATCCTTTACTGTAGAGAACCAAGCTTAATTATCGCTGCTGTTGCCAAGAACGCCATCTGCTTATTTATTCCCAGTAGTGTGTTTTGTGAGGTATCACAAGCTCCTTATGCTACAATTGTTATTCAGGGATACGACTACATACACAACAGAATAAAAACAAAAGCTTTAACATGCTAATGCACACTTATTTGGTTTACTGATTGACATTAATAAAGCAGTTCGAATAAAACTAAATCACATTTCATGGCAGAAGTCATTTTTATCGAAGGTCAGTATATTACATGCTGGGAAAAAATGTCACAAAGTACATTAGGGAATGTTGTGCTTGTTTAAACAGCTACAATTCATTCTTTGTAATGATGTTCAATGTAACGGTCTTCATTCAGAGCACTTCAGTACTGAAAAGGCCCAATAGTAAATTTTACCTATAGAACTTTTGTTCCTGTGAATGTTGGTTTTGGTCTCAGGAACTTTACCGGCCCAAGGGCTTGAGTGTTGTCCTGTCCATTATACAACCAACTGCTCAAACCCAAGGCTATCTAAATATACCAGGGGCAGCTGCAGCAGGGAAATGAGTATATCATATATGTTATGAGTCAGCCTGAAAGGGAAATAAATGTTCCTGTAGCTCTCCATTTTGGCTAATGGGGATCGCGAGCAGAGGACTCTCGTGATGTTCGTGATGTTCATATGCACTTATGTTAAGTATGTTATTTGGCAGAAGGTTTCCAAATAGGACCGCATAGGACGGATACACTGCAGATTTGCTTAAAACAAATCTGCAGTGTTTTACAGTGCCAGCAAAGTTGGTTGAAAAGAAAAATATTGCACAACTGCTCCATTCACACAGGAGTCTCAGACACTCGTTCGTTTGATTGTTCCAAAGGTTGGAAACTTAACAATAGCAAAGACAGGTGCACTCTGCGGTAATACTAAACCCTCACACTCATGTTAAAATTAAGGTTAGTTCGACATATCCTACTAGGAGGACATGTCTTAAGCTCGGGCACCGCGCCAAGGTCTCTCATCGCTGGAACTCCAGCGATCATACATTTATCATCTATCCTGCTTATAGATGATCATTCATTGTTAATAGGAAAATCCCTTTAAAGGGGGTTATCCTGTGAATGAAACTAAAAAATTGAGGGGCAATATTCGAATTTGCAATATTTCGCAAATACTTGGTTGAATATTCGCCATAAATTTGTGAATTTGCCATTATTTTCTTGATTGCGAAAATAGGCAATGGAATATTAACGTAATGCGTGCGCAATACAGGTGTGGGTAACTTTTGCTATATTTTTCTAGCTGCTCAAAGTTTGCTGGGACTGGAGAAAATGGTTGGCACGGCAGAACATTACAATAGCTTTTATATGCAAACAGAGTGCTCCGATATATTTGTGATTGTGCAAATCGGCACTAATGATGCAAATTTTTGGCACAATACGTGCAAATTCACATGTTAGCAGGTCTGACTACATATTAGTGATTGGTGCACTAAGTATTGTTGTGAACTTGTGACATCACAGCACTATGTATGTAGCATGTATGTATATATGGACAGCAGACCCTATCACACTACCTAACACCCTGCACTGGAACCTACGGCTACACTATATAACTATATAACCTACACTGACTATCTCCCACTAACTACCTGTATTATATATATATATATATATATATATATATATATATATATATAAGCCAACTAACTAACTAACTAACTAACTATCTAACTATCTAGTGTAATGTGACACAGGAAAGCACAGAGCACAGCAATAACACTGCTGTCTCTCTCAGAACTGTATTAAACTGAAGAAAATGGCTGCTGGAGGGGTTCTTATATAGTAAAGGGTAGGAAACTTTCCTATTAGTTGCTAGGGATGTTGCTAAGCTCAGACAAAGACATTGCAGCCTTCTAATTGGCCCACAAGCAAGAAGCAGGGAGGGATCATGGGTTCAGATGAAAAAAAAGTACAATATTCGAAAATACTAATTTCTAACATTCTAAATATTCGTGAATTCTCGAAGTTGCGATAAAAATTTGTGATTCGAATATTCGTGCCCAACACTAATCTGTAACTCTTGTGTCACTATTTCTGTGGGTAGATAACAGTTTGTCCTATGTAACAATCAACCACCTGCAACATCCAGGAGTACATTGCAGTCAGCTCTTGTTAACCCATTCCCTGCATAGTAAACAGTCCTTCACACAAATCCCCAGCGATTCCACTAATAAATAGCACTAAATGTGTAATGCTCTCATCCCATCCAATTTCCCTTTCCACTGTGTAGAGAGATAGTTATAAATTTTTCTGAATTTATAAGTAGATGAAACAATAACAGTTGTCTGGGCTACTTGTCGGGGTTATGCTATGATTGATGTAAAAAATGAAAATCAGACAACATATAGTACATGGCAATACTTTTCTAACAAATAGTCATGTACCTCACCAGCGATCTCCACATTCACTGCCCCAACTGTTCTGCTTGATTATCTTCAGCCTGGCAGCTCGGGGAGAGTCCCTTCTGCTGCAGCTCTCTCCCTGTAAGGGCTCATGCACACAACCGTATTTATTTTGCGATCCGCAAAATATGGATCCACAAAAAATACGGATGATGTTTGTGTGACATCTGTATTGCATCCATTTTTTAGGGAACCATTGTAACAATGCCTATCCTTATCCACAGGACATGTTCTATCTTTTTTGCAGAACAGCCATGTGGACATATGGAAACAGAACGCACACGGAGTCATTTTTCGTTCTTTCGCGGACCCATTGAAATGAATGGTTCCGTATACGGCCTGCAATAATGGACATGGAAAGAAATTACGTTCGTGTGCATGAGCCCTAACTGTCACAGCTTCTAACAGAATATACCGTATGTCTGGTGGCAGTTGAAGATTTAAACTGAGCACATTGGCGGCGCCATACAGATCCATTTTATTGAATAGTTCACTGGCTATACTAAATTTTCTTTCAGTTACAAAGGTATTCAGATTCAGGTGATTTGAAAAATGTAGAATATTTTTGGGACCCAACCCCTTTAACTATGAGATCACTGCATTGGCACTGGGAGGAGAAGAGGAACAGGGAAGCTACTGAGCATGTCAGTCCACAACTGGGTGCAAGAGAAGGTGGACCACAGGAGAAACTGTGGTAAAATGACTGTGCTAGCGGGAACAACATCCTGTGTGTAAGGGGGTGAATGGAGCAACAAACAAAACAACAAAGAAATATTAGCACTATAGAGTGCTCTTTTCATGAAGACAACCAAAAACAAGTGACAATATATACTGTATTTAAATATTTTAGGGATAGATTTATAAAACTGATGTATAGTAGAACTGGCTTAGTTGCCCATAGCAACCAATCAGATTTTATCCTTTATTTTCTGTGAGAAATAATCGGTGGAATCTGACCGGTTGCTATGGGCAACTAAGCCAGTTCTACTTTACACTAGTTTGATAAATCTCCCTCGCTATTTTAGAAGATTTTTAATATGAAGTAAATCAATATTTTATATAAACGATAGAAACTCTTCCTCTTGTCACCTCTATCAACATTTAAAGTTACTTTGAGACTGAAAATATCACATTTGTTCTCTTATTCTAGCATTTGCAAGAAAATATGGAAGGGTAACTTATAAGAAATAAAATTAAGACAATCACAAACACATAAAAAATGAAGTACGCAATGAAATACTTGAAATGAAATTCAATTCTCAATATAAAATATTTACCATCTAAAGCTGGAATGGTTCTTTGACAGTATCATTTTATAGAAGGATATCATTTTGGTTATGGAGGATAGTGAGAGCATTCTGTCAGTTACAGAATATAATAACTGTGGTGGCAGATGGTATTATACAGTATACTGTCAAATAAAAACTGAAGGATAATCTCATTATAATGTAACTTGCAGTCAACTGAATCTTCTTTTAAGACTTTAAATCTGGGAGTATTTTAACTTTCTCCAGCATAGACTCATCATATAACGGGTGTCTGTAGAAATTGGGGAAGATTTTTTTAGTAGTGGTACCTCAGTGGTCTAGCTTCTCCTTCAGCACAATAAACGAGTCACATGGACATGTCAGAAAAATGGTGCAAGGGCGTTGTAAGCATGAAGTTCTGCCCGTTTTTCAATGTACTGTATACACCAAAAAATTGGGTGATAAAATGATTAAATCTGATCAATTATATTCTAGATAATGTGGAACAACTTTCCTTTTGGTGCTGTCCCCAACTTACCTGCCCGGGCTCCAGCAATGCACTCTAGGGCTGCGGAGCGGCCGCGACAAGTGAAACGCGATGCCGGGCTCGCCTCCCAGGAAGCTCATGATGTGAGCGCATCCATGGTAACAGAGTGCTCTGTCTGTTTCTTCCCGAAGCGGAGGGGGAGATTAGCTATGATTTTGTTTTGGTGAGTCTGGATATAATGCAGGCTGAGTGACAGCTCAGCCTGCCTATTCTGGGAAGTTTGTGTTCTGGTCCAAGAGAGCACCAAGTCCCTGGACCTATCAGGTTCTGATCCAGGGACTCGGCGCTCTATTTAAATCCCCTGCTGGCAATACACCATTGCCAGTTATAGGTTTTTACACACTAGCTGAGCTGCTGGTTCCATTCTGTGCGTGTTTGGATTGCTTGTTATATTGACCTTGGCTTGCCTTTGGCTGTTTTCTATCCCGTGATTTGGTACTGTGATTCCCATCTGGTTCTGACTTCGGCTTGGGTATTCTATCCTCTGTCTTCTGATTTGGTACTGTATCGTCCACCCGGTTCTGACCCATTCACGTACGACCTTGTTTCTGTGTTGTTTTATCTGTGTCTGTCTGTCTCACACTTAGCAGAGTAGGGAACATCGTCCAGTTGCAGACTTGCTGCTTAGGGCTTGCACTGCAAGTAGTCAGGGAAAGCAGGCTGAGTTCCAGTTAGGGCTCACTGTCTGTGTGTTCCTGCCTACAGTGCTGACAGGTGCACCACCGCTTTGCCAATAATCCTGCTCAGTACCTGCCCCTCTTGATTGACAGTCCCTGGTATTTCACAGCTGGGAGCAATGTCACACAGAAAGCTACATGCACCAAAAACCTTATTTACAAAAAATGAAAATAATAAAAGGATTTTTTTTTCTCAGGATTATAGGACTGACTTTTTAAAAGAAATGTATGATTATGTTTCAGGGCACCTACCCTACTTAGATCATTTCTGATAACAGTTTCCCTTTAAGTATTTTTCCAATCTGGATTGCTTTCACTATAAAACAGAATCAGAAAAGGTATAATACATTATTATTTACTATATAGTGTAATGGAATGTAAATTAATAATTTTTGTCAATATCTACAGGTCAATTAAAGAACTCCTGCGCATATGTCATGAAAGAGAAAGGGTTAAATATGTAATAAGGGTATGTATTCCTATTGTACGTTATTGTTTACTTCCTAAGAAATGGAAGTACAGTGGTGCACATTTATCATCACCCAAGCTTTACAGTATAGGTTCAAGTACAGTGACTTAAACCTAAAAGTAATTTGTAGCACTGTACATGGCTATCTTCATTGCTAACATAGCCAAAATCATAAGTCAATAGCTGTAGATAATTCGGGTACACCTCCAAAATGCGAATACCTTATACAAAAATATAGAGAGTGACTCCTAAAACAATGTATTTATTATTATATATTTAAAACTTTACCCATGCTTACAACATATCCCCATGTAAGGGCTATGGGAAGGTATTTGGGGGTAGGAACGACCTCCACAATGGAGGAAAGAGGCTATGTGGATAGGATATGTGGTAACTATCCCTTAATGTATCCCTAAATATGCCTATGCCCGAGGGCAACCCCTAATGGTGGGGCCCCCCCTGTCCTCGTACCTACCCTAAATACCCCTTGACGTATCCCTACACCCTATAAACATAGTACATATCAGTCAGTGTACCATAAATACACCAAAGATTAATTATTGTCAGCCCCGACGCGTTTCCCCCAGCAGAGGCGGGTTCATCAGGGGGCAACGATCCTCAGAATGCACCGTCACACAAAAAGCCCAAATCCTAAGGTGGGGAAATGAAGGCACTGGTGGTGGTATTCGGTCATGTAGTCACCCACCCCGATGCTCAGACGGACTCCTTGACCAAATCAGGACGGAGGTGGCTGATAATGCAACCCAGGTGCATTATCAGCCACCTCCGTCCTGATTTGGTCAAGGAGTCCGTCTGAGCATCGGGGTGGGTGACTACATGACCGAATACCACCACCAGTGCCTTCATTTCCCCACCTTAGGATTTGGGCTTTTTGTGTGATGGTGCATTCTGAGGATCGTTGCCCCCTGATGAACCCGCCTCTGCTGGGGGAAACGTGTCGGGGCTGACAATAATTAATCTTTGGTGTATTTATGGTACACTGACTGATATGTACTATATTTATAGGGTGTAGGGATACGTCAAGGGGTATTTAGGGTAGGTACGAGGACAGGGGGGGCCCCACCATTAGGGGTTGCCCTCGGGCATAAGCATATTTAGGGATACATTAAGGGATAGTTACCACATATCCTATCCACATAGCCTCTTTCCTCCGTTGTGGAGGTCGTTCCTACCCCCAAATACCTTCCCATAGCCCTTACATGGGGATATTTTGTAAGCATGGGTAAAGTTTTAAATATATCTTCATTGCTGCCATAGACGGTGAATTGAGTGGAAGCACGGATGCTCAACCACTGCTCCATTTAACTCCTCCCGGCTTCAGTTTTGCAGCTGCTGAGAAGTAGGCACATGGGACCCTTGTTCTGGTGTTCAGTGGGGGTCCCAGTGGTCATATCCTATCCAGTGAATAGGGGACAACCTGTAAATAAAGTTTTTTTCTGGGATTTTGATATTGATGGCCTATCCAACACCCGGCACCCCCACTGATCAGCTGTTTGAAGAGGACATGGTTCTCCTGTGAGTGCTGCAACCTCCTCACAACATACTAATCACAGTGTCATACATAGTATAGCATCTGTACTTGGTATTGCAGCTCATGCCCATTCACTTGCATCGGACTGAGCTGCACCTAGGCCATGTCATCATGTGACCATCACTGGCCTAGGAATTGGCCACGGCTCTCACTGAAGCGCTGCAGCTTGTTCAAACAGCTGATCAGTAGGGTTGCCGAGAGTTGGACCTCCACCGATCAGATATTGATGATGACCTATCTTGAAGATGGGCCATCAATTTTAAAATCTCAGACAACCCCTTTAACAGAATACCAGATCTAATGCATTTGTTAACTTTTGTATGATGGTCTATATGACATTGTTTGACACCCAACAGCACTGATACTTGAGACTGATAATGTTATAGAGAGCTGGTAAGAAACCTCTTAGAGACAGTGGTGTGAACATACAGTATAGAATTTGGATATACCCAGACCGGTTTATTATATATTATTACAACCTAGGTTTAACCTTAATTTTATATAAAGGCTTAGTATGGTCCAGAAGGTGTGAAATTACCCACTTCCAGATTCCCATATGACTAGTTAAATGCTCATTTTGATATAGATCATTGGGTAATAGATCTGAAATATGATGACCAGTGATGACAGTCGTTACATCTATTGTAATAAATGATCTGGAATAATTAGATTTTCTTTACATTTGTGTTGACATTGATTGTGGATTGTTTCCATGTAGTTGTTCCTAGTGTTTAGGATTATTTTAACATAAGGCGCATTGAACATATTGTTCCCACTTAATGATCAAGGGTGTTTAAAGTTGCTTTTATTCCTCTGTTTTGTTTATGTGATGTTAAATCATCCGATGAATATTCTTTCATTTATCCATTTTAACTCAACACTGTTGTGTTTATGGCCAGCCTGCCTGGATGGCAGCACTCCAAAAACGGTTACACTGAAGCAAAACTCGTACTTTATTCTCTCATGTGTGTGCGACGTGCCAACGGACAGAGATTTTTCAGCTTTCCTTATGGTTATCCTTTTTTTTTTTATCTTTGATTAGATTTCAATGATAGAGATTTATAATGAAGGAGTGTGGGATCTGCTCTCTCACAGTGGGAACAAACAGCTTGAGATCAGGTCACATGGAAAAGTGGTAACACTGCCTGGATTAACAGAAATGGAAGTATTGACTGAAGAGGATATCAAAAGGATAATATCATTTGGTGAGAAGAATAGAACAGTGGAATCTACAAAAATGAACACTGAAAGGTAACATCTCTTTATTGTCTTCTATCACGATTTGTCTTTGGGAATTATGGAGTCAGTGAAATTACCTGTGATTTTCTGTGTGTGATGCTTCCTCCAAGGCCCTCTACTCCCTAAAATTAGCACAGAGGACGCTGACCTAGTAATGAGAAGGCTGCTCTTTGACTGCTTGGTTTGGATGATAAGTTTGGCTTCAATGGCTTTGAGTCAGCTTCCTGTGTAAAGGGATAAAAAAGGGATATTTATCTTCTCCCTTGTACCCGAAAAGTGCCTCTAAAAAGTTGAAAACTATGTGTTTGCGACTTTTTAAGTGCATCTTTTCAAAAAATTTGGCATCTCTCAGATATTATGTCAACCTCGCTAACTTCCTTAAAGGGGGCATGGCAATGGTGGGAAGAGGGCATGGCCAGCCTTCTAACAAATTTACCTTAATTTATGACAGTTTTCTGGCACAAATTAGGCCAGAACTCTATGGCAGCTCTGAACGCATGGACTGCAGGAGGATGCGCCTAATTTATAACGAGGCGTGCACCTTGTCAGAAATTAGGTGAATTCTCTGCCAGCGCAGAGGATATCAAGAAAGCGATAGTCTTGATAAAGCTCCCCACGGCATTCAATAAAATGGTACATGAAAAACATTACATTTTTTTAGATATATTAATGAATTTATACCATTTATAAATATTTTATATGAAATAAATGTCTACACACATTAGATGAACGTCAGACGAAACCCACTGATTTCATCAGTCACAGAAGACCATCTAATGTGTACGAGGCTGCCACTGTCCTGACTTTCTCCTGAAGGCAAATGGCTGCTGGTATCTAGCGTTGGCTTAGTCCCTTCTTCCAGTTGCCCATCTCCTCATACCTCTGGCCAAATGAGTGTTCAGACAAAGTGTATGGCCACTTTAAAGAATTATAGGTATAATACAGCCCTCCTATCCTATTTCATGGTCCTGCATTTCTGTCTACTAACTGAAACGTAGGCTTCCAGTTCGCAACGGCCCGAATGTAGCTACCTCTCAGCCAAATAGGCTTATAGGCCACACATGGCTTCCTAACCACACTAACCCTGGAATGGAGCACCTGATATGACTTATGTGCACTTTATTCTTTCCAATGTCACTCACCATCTTATTAGAAACATTTAGATACCAGCAGATATAAAGTGTATATGCTGATTGTATTTAACTGCAGCCAGAAACCTAAATGCTAGTTTCTCAGCAACTGATTCTGCATATGGAATTGCTCTTCCCTTTATTTTTCACTATGGCCTCATGGCCTATTGGAATTTGTAACATTAAAAATACCCAAATATGCCAAATGTAATCTTATAATAGGATAATTCAAAATAATGGTGCTCTGGTAGTAATTAAAATATATATCTATCATATCAGCATCCATGCAGAGAGAGATAAAGTAGAGGGGTGATGTTTGACCACTCAATTGCATTTAATTAATCCCTGAAGTGCAATCATCCCATTGGCAGCACATTGATTTCTATTAAATGTCCTACAAGGCGATTTGTAATCTCTTTGTAGGGCAATCACCTCTTTTAAAAGATCAGGGCGGCAAATGGACTAGATAGTGGGAACCAAGAGATTAATCCCTTCCATTGAGTTTAATAGAGGAACCATTAATCGTTTAGTCATTAAGAACAATGAATGAACAATTAAAGGGTGGTTTGGGGTATAGTTGGGGGAGTAAAATGTGATAGTAGAATAGTAATTGCTTTTGATTCCTACTCCAATGAATTGTCAGGTTGGTTGCAGAATTGTTTAAAATGAATTATTCTGTGTGTGTGTGTGTGTAGATATATATATATATATATATATATATAGATATATATATTAGCAGGATGACCTGGCTTTGCACGGGTAGATTTCGACTATTTAACCCTTTTAGGACCAAGCCATTTTTCACCTTAAGGACCAGGCCATTTTTAGCAAATCTGTGTCACTTTATGTGTTAATAACTTTAAAACGCTTTTACTTATCCAGGCCATTCTAAAATTGTTTTCTCGCTTCATATTGTACTTCATTACAGTGGTAAAATCGAGTAAAAAAAAAAATCATTTTTATTTATAAAAAAATACCAAATTTACCAAAAATGTAGAAACATTAGCAAATTTTAATTTTTATACTTTTATAATAGATAATAATAACTCCAAAATAGTTATTACTTAACATTCCCCATATGTCTACTTCATGTTTGGATCATTTTGTGAATGCAAATTTATTTGGGGACATTAGAAGGCTTAGAAGTTTAGGAGGAAATCTTGAAATTTATCTGAAAATTTCCAAAACCCACTTTTTAAGAACCAGTTCAGATCTGAAGTCACTTTGTGAGGCTTACATAATAGAAACCACCCACAAATGACCCCATTTTAGAAACTACACCCCTCAAATTATTCAAAAGTCATTTTACAAACTTTGTTAACCCTTTAGGTGTTTCACAAGAATGAATGGAAAATGGAGATGAAATTTCAGAATTTCACTTTTTTGGCAGATTTTCAATTTTTTTTACAATAACAAAGCAAGGGTAAACAGCCAAACAAAACCCAATATTTATTGCCCTGATTCTGTAGTTTACAGAAACACCCCATATGTGGTGGTAAACTGCTGTACGGGCAGGGCGCAGAAGGAAATGAACGCCATATGGTTTTTGGAGGGCAGATTTCACTGGGATCATTTTAAGTTGCCATGTCACATTTAAAGACCCCCTGATGCACCCCTAGAGTAGAAACTCCAAAGATCCCATTTTGGAAACTATGGGATAAGGTGGCAGTTTTGTTGGTACTATTTTAGGGTAGATATGATTTTTGGTTGCTCTATATTACACTTTTTGTGAGGCAAGGTAACAAAAAATAGCTGTTTTGGCACTGTTTTAATTTTTTATTCTTTACAATGTTCATCTGACAGATTAGATCATGTTGTATTTTTATAGAGCAGGTTGTTACGGACGCGACAATACAAAATATGTATACTTTTTGTGGTTGTTTGTTTCAGTTTTACATAACAAAGCATTTAAAAAATCATTTTTTAGTGTCTGCATATTCTGAGAGTTATTGTTTTTTTTATATTTTGGGCGATTGTCTTATGTAGGGTCTCATTTTTTGCGGTATGAGATGACAGATAGATTGGTACTGTTTTAGGGTGCATATGACTTTTTGTTCGCTTGGTATTACACTTTTTGTGATGTAAGGTGACATAAAATGCCTGTTCTGACACTTTTTATTTTATTTACAGTGTTCACATGAAGGGTTTGGTCATGCGATATTTTTATACAGCAGGTCCTTATGGACGTGGCGATACATGTGTATAGTTTTTAACAATTTAAGTTTTACACAATAACAGCATTTTTTAAACAAAAAAAAATCATTTTTTAGTGTCTCCATATTCTGAGAGCTAGAATTTTTTTTTTTGGGCGATTGTCTTAGGTAGGGGATAATTTTTTACGGGATGAGGTGACGGTTAGATTGGTACTATTTTGGGGGGAATACGCCTTTTTGATTGCTTGGTGTTGCACTTTTAGTAATGTAAGGTGACAAAATAAATGTTTTTTTAGCACAGTTTTTATTTAAAAAATTTTGACGGTTTTCACCTGAGGGGTTAGGTCATGTGGTATTTTTATAGAGCAGGTCGTTATGGACGTGGCAATACATAATATGTATACTTTTTTATTTATTTAAGTTTTACACAACAATATCATATTTGAAACAAAAAAAAAAATCATGTAGTGACTCCATAGTCTGAGAGCCATAGTTTTTTTTATTTTTTGGGTGATTGAAGTAGGGTATCATTTTTGCGGGATGAGATGATGGTTTGATTGGCACTATTTTGGGGTGCATATGACTTTTTGATCGCTTGCTAGTACACTTTTTGTGATGTAAGGTGACAAAAAAATGGCTTTTTTGACACAGTTTTTATTTAATTTTTTTGATGGTGTTTACCTGAGGGGCATGTGGTATTTTTTATAGAGCAGGTTGTTGCGGACGCGGCGATGCATAATATATGTCTATTTTTTTTTTTTTACATTTTACACAATAAAAGCATTTTTGAAACAAAAAACATCATGTTTTAGTGTCTGCATAGTCTGAGAGCCATATTTTTTTTATTTTTGTCTTAGGTAGGGGCTCATTTTTTGTGGGATGAGGTGACGGTTAGGTTGGTATGATTTTGGGGGCATACGCCTTTTTGATCGCTTGGTGTTGCACTTTTAGTGATGTTAGCACAGTTTTTATTTAATTTTTTAGTGTAATAAATTTTTATTGGCAAATTATGCACAACAGCGTGACATGAAGATGCATAAGCACATGACATAAGTACAGAAGTGTGAACTCGCAGGTCTACCATCAAAAATATCAAGAAAGCGAGATAATAGAAGTCGAGCTGAAGTACATCAAAATGAAGTATAGGTCTTCAAAAACAAAGGCCCCCAAGGAGAGGCCTGCAGAGATACAGCAAGCATATATCGTATGAGAGATGGCCTAATCAAAGGTGATAAACAATTCAACCAACCAAGTATAAAGGCCTCGAAAAGCAACAGCAAGAAAGGAAAGAAAGGAAAGAAAAACAAAAAGAGAAACAAACAAAAAGCAGGAAAGTGCCACAAAAGGTTGTAGAGAGGAGGGGGGTGGGAGCAAGGGGGGGGCAAGAGAGGGCAGAAGTCAAGGGCCATCGCACTCAGCAGCCCCACAAGAGAGGACTCAGTGAAAGCAATAACTGAATTCCACCTACGATAGAAGGCAGTCTCTGTGTTGTGAGAGATTGCGACCAACTCCTCCATTCTCAGAAGGTGTTTGAGTTCAGCAGCCCATTCGCCAAGAGAGGGTGCAGACTGCGACTTCCAGTGTCGGCGTATGACCATTCTCGCGGCTGTGACAAAAAATCGTAGGGGGTCTTTTTTCACCTTGGCATACGTTCCTTCAAAAAGTGACAGAAGGGATAGCTGAGGAGTATTGGAAACACTCAAGCCGGAATATCTGCCGTAGACAGCATAGACTGCATCCCAAAACGGTTTCAAAATTGGGCAATCCCACCAGATGTGAAGCAACGAGCCCTCTGCATTCCGGCACCGCCAGCATGTAGCAGAGACCTGTGGGTACATTCTATGCAGCCTGGACGGACAGAGATACCACCGAGCCATGATCTTGTAATTCTTTTCCTTAGTCACAGCAGCCATGGACATACCATGAGAGAATACGCACATCCGATCAATCTCCTCAGTTGAAAAAGTCACCTGTAGGTCCGCCTCCCATTTCTGGAAGAATGGGGCAAGACCAGGATTACTGGCATCCAGCAAAATCTGATAGAGCCGTGATAGTAGTCTACGCTGACCGCCAGAATGCAGATATAGGGTATCAAAAGCCGTAGGAGCGGGACACGTTTCAGCGCCCAACAAGCGTCGAAGGAAAGAACGCAGTTGGGCGTAGGCAAGCCATTGTGAGCCACCTCGTCTGTCCTCTGGTACTAAAGAGACAAAAGGTAGTAGGGCGTTTTGTTGGAAAGCCTCGCGGGCTCTAGGGACAGAGGATCTACTCCAAACCAGGAAGTCCTCCGTTCGACACCCAGGGCTAAATTCAGGGCTACCCATGATCGGGGTCATAGGGCCAGAGCGGAGGGATAGACTATGCTTCTCAACCCAATAGTCCCAAACCTGCAGGGCATGTCTGGCTAGATAGGGCCATTGCTCAGGTGGTGGACGACTATTCACCCAGGGAGCGATTTCAAGATTTACAGGTGAGAGAGTTCTTTCCATCTGGATCCAAAGCTTAGGGAGTTCCCACCAGCCCAATTCACCAATCTCATCAAAACCGCCGCATGATGATACAGCTGTAAGTCAGGAGCCCCCAACCCCCGACTCCTAGGTTTATGGATGGTAGTCTTTGAAAGCCTCGCCTTACTAGAGCCCCAAATAAATCTAGAGAACGCCTTCTGTAAGATCACAAAGAAATGCTTAGGGACACTGATCGGGACAGTCTGGAACAGGTACAAAAACGCGGGAGTATGTCCATCTTAAGAACCGCTAATCTGCCAAACCAAGAAAGCTGTTTAGCAGCATATCTTTGTAAATCACCCAGCGTCTTCTTCTGAAGAGCCAGGAAATTAAGCGGATAAAGCAGATGGAGTTGTCTAGGGATCTGCACACCCAGATAGGTTAGGCTGGTCTCTTGCCACCTAAAGGGAAAGCTACTTTGCAGTTGCTGGACAACCGCTTCTGGGATAGAAACGTTCAGCATCTCGCTTTTAGATGAGTTTACCTTAAAGTTGCTGAGATGACCAAACCTCTGGAATTCATGCAGAATAGAAGGCAGAGAGATAAGGGGATTCGACACGTACATCAACAGATCATCCGCATAAAGGGCTAGCTTGTGATGCATATCACCTACACGGGTCCCTGTAATATCCGGATTAGAACGTAGGGCGTTGGCCAGGTGTTCCATTGCTATTACGTATAATAGGGGCGAGAGCGGGCACCCCTGACGAGTCCCGTTATGGATCGGAAAAGGCACAGAGGAAACCCCATTCGCCCGGACTCTGGCCGTCGGGCACGTATACAAAGCCCCAATCCTGCCTACCGCCAAGGGTCCCAAGCCAATCTGTCGCAGTGCAGACATCATAAATTTCCAGCTGACTCTATCGAATGCTTTTTCAGCATCCACTGCAAAGAGACAGAGAGGCTCCCCTCCAGCCCTAGCCCCCGCCACAACATTGATCGTCCTGATGGTGTTGTCCCTGGCTTCCCTCCCAGGGACAAATCCTACCTGATCACCGTGGATAATGTTCGGAAGGAACCTGTTTAGTCTGTTCGCAAGCGCTTTAGCATAGATCTTGATGTCACAGTTAATGAGCGAGATGGGCCTGTAGTTGTTACACACCTCAGGATCCTTGCCAGGCTTAGGGATCACCACTATGGTCGCCTCTAAGGATTGCTTGGGGAAGGGGCAGGTCGGGGAGATACTGTTAAAAACCTTCAACAGAAAGGGAAGGAGGGACTCCCAGAAGGTCTTGAAAAAAGGAACGGTAAATCCGTCAGGACCAGGACTCTTGCCTACCTTTAACGACTTAAGAACCAGCTTCAGCTCCTCCGCCGAGAAGTCAGCCTCCAATTCCTCGCCCAACTCTCTGGAGATACCCGGGAGGGCTGTGTCCGCTATATAGGACTCAATCCTAGTAGTAAGTGCATCATCCTCCATATCCGCGTATTGGCCTCTAATGTTGTACAAGTTTTCATAATAATGACTAAAGGATTCAGCAATAAGCTTAGGATGATGAATTAAGGTACCAGATCTGTCCCTGACGGATGGAATATAACTAGCTAGCTGCCGAGGATGGATATATCGGGCCAAAGCCCTCCCAGTTTTATTCGAGGTTTCATAAAGGTAACTGCGGAAGCGTTCGTTATTTTGTGATTGGCTTTGGTAAGCATTTCCTAATCTGCGTCCTAATTGAGGTGAGTTCCAGGAGGACGGCGGGGTCTTGGGCTTTCTTATGAGTCTGATCTAAGGAGGATACCCGGTCAAAAAGCCTGGCCAACTTAACTCCCTTTTCCCGTTTCAAACGAGCCCCATGGCTGATAATAATCCCCTAATCACGCATTTAAGCGCCTCCCACTGTAGGGGAAGAGCCACCGTGTCACGCTCGTGTATCTCGATGAATTGTTTAATAGCTGACTCTACATCGCTTCTACACGCACTGTCGTTCAATAGGGATTCGTTTAATCTCCAGGAGCGTTCTACGGAGACCAAGCCAGGCAGTTCTAAGGACAAGAAAATCGGGGCGTGATCCGACCAAACCGATAGGCCAATGGTCGCAGAAGGGGACATCGTCAGGGCATGATGGGAAATCATGAACCTATCTAGTCTACTATACAGGCGGTGGGCTGGCGAGTAAAAAGTAAAATCCCTATCCTTAGGATGGAGGATTCGCCAAACATCTATTAGTCTCCTAGCATGAAACTTCTGCTTCATGGCGGTCAGCGCAGATCTAGGGACCGATGTTGTACCCGTTGAGGAGTCCAACATGGGATCCAAGACCACGTTAAAGTCCCCTCCCATCAGCAACAACCCCTCCGCGAAGGAGTCTAGTTTTGAGAGTATACCTGAAAGTGCTCTGGCTTGCTTGGTGTTAGGTAGGTAGAGATTAGCGATGGTGTATACTCTCTCATGGATCCGTAGCTTCAAAAAAAGGAAGCGGCCGTTCGGGTCAATCTGCGTATCAAGCAAGACATGTGTTAAAGACTTATGCAAGGCGATAGAGACTCCCCTAGATCTGGAACCAGGGTTGGTGCTATGAACCCAAAAAGGATAGTGCGGGGAGCGGAGTCTGGGGATGTGATCAGTTTTGAAATGTGTTTCCTGGAGTAGTAAAATCTGCACCCTCTCCATACAGCACCCCGGATCTTTTCTCAGGGGTGTTGAAACCTCTCACATTGAGGGACGCCAATTTAATCTTAGGGGGCTTCATTTAAAGAACCAGCTTAGATCGCTCAGATTGTCACAGATAAAGAGCGTATAAAAGGGACAAACCCCAGCCAGATGGGACGCAAGAAGTGCGAGACGGCTCGAGACAGGAGGGGAGGGAAAGACAGGAGAGAACACTAGGGAGGGAAAGGAAAGACTAAGGGACAGGAAAAGCAGAACAAGAGAAAAAAAACAAAAAAAAAAAAAAACAAAAACAAGAAGCTAGAGGACAAATTCGTACGGACGGCGGTCGTCTACAGGGAGACCTCCTCGCCCAAGGAAGGACGAGACGCCGGTGGAGACGGACTTCCAACAGCGGCAGTAGGAGGTCCCCGCGAGGCCGAGCGCCCAAGCGCCATGGAAACACAACTAAAGCACCCGAGTAAATTAGAACAACCCTATGCTAACAAATGCACACACATAGTAGGTAACTCACACTAGCCCCCCCCCCTCCACCTTTCCGGTAAACATAAAGCCCTGTAAGGGGCATGTACATAGAAGCAGAAAAGCCTAATTGTTACAGTAGGCCCCTAAACTAAAGCCTAGAGAACATATAGAACATAATAAAGCATTAGGCCCCCTTAATAATACAAACTGGACAGGAGCAGGGATCCCTAAAGTCACACCCCTAGGAAAGCAGTCCTAAAAGGATATATCAAGGGTCCCAACAGGAAAGAAACTCCGACTACTAGAGCTCAATAGGAGCAGCAAATCAGGAAGGAGGTCCGGGCAACTCAGGCGAGGATGAGGGTCTCCTGATGCGTCTTCCTGCGGATCTTGACGGGAGTGGAGGAATCCGTTGCCAATCCGGCAGATGGACCAACGGCAGGTTCAAGGCGGCAAGAAAAGAGTCCAGTTCGTCCGGGTCTCTAAGTTCGTGCCGACGGCCATTTCTGCGTACTACCAGGTGAAACGGGAACCCCCACGAATATGGAATATCCTTTTCCCTTAGCAGGTCTAGGAGCGGTTTGAGAGCTCGGCGTTGGGCCAGTGTGGCTCTTGAGACATCTTGCAGGAGAACCAGGGTAGCCCCGTCAAAATCAATAGAAGGCAGGTTCCTTGCTTTCTTCATGATTGCTTCTTTGACCGCGTAGTAGTGAAGCCTGCAGATGACGTCGCGAGGTCTTGACGGGTCTGAACTGACGGGCGCCAGGGCCCTATGAGCTCTATCTAACTTAAGCCTAGGGGAGACGGGTTCACCCAATAATGTGCTGAATATACCTTGGAGAGTTGGGATTAAATCCTCAGTTTTAGTAGCTTCAGGCAAGCCCCTGATTCTAATGTTGTTCCGTCTATTACGGTTCTCCAGGTCATCATGGAGGCGATATAACTGCATAATATGTTGGTCTCTGCTAATGCCCTGGGCAGCCAGGCTATCGACCCTCACCGCCGTGCGTTCCTGCACAGACGCCACTTCTTCCACCCTGTCCTCCAGAGCCTGGATGGTGGCTTTAACCGAGGAAAGTTCAGATTTATAGGAGTTTTCCAGCCTCTCCACATATCCCTCCATCTCCGTCTTAGTGGGTAAGAGCTTCAGGAATTCCTTGATGTCTCTTTCAGTCTGAAGGCTGCCCTCTCCCTCCATGGTCACAGTACCTGCTGAAGGCGCAGATGGAGCCAGCCGTTTCGCGCCAAAAGAGGGCTGCGATGAGGGTACAGATATGGCGCGGGATGACTTCGCCCCGATCTCCTCCCCGTGTCGGGCCTGGGAAGACTCACCCTTGTGCGGCGAGTCAGGTGAGGAAGGCTCCGGGCAGGATCGCGTCGCGCCGGCGTGAAGGGCAGCGCCCGCGGGTTGCGGCCTGGGGTAAAGGCAGGGGTCGCGGTCCCGGCGGGAAAGTAGCGGTGTAGGCCACCGTATTCACTCGAGGGGTTCGCCGAAGGTTTGCCGGCAGAGGACCCCTTCCTTGTGCGGACCATAAGAGCGGTGCCAGCTAAATAGATGAGGAATAGCTCAGGATTTTCGACCTCGCGGCGGGAGCTCCAGTAATGTGCGTCTTCACGCCGCCATAGTCAGGCCACGCCCCCTTTTATTTAATTTTTTGGACGGTTTTCACCTGAGGGGTTAGATCATGTGATATTTTTATAGAGCCGGTTGATACGGACGTGGCAATACCTAATATGTCTACTTTTCTTTTTTCCCTTGTTTTTTTCAATTTTTTTAAGTTTATTTTGGGAAAAGGACGCTTTATTTATTTATTTCTTTTTCTTTCTTTTTTAACTTTATTTTTTGTCCCACTCTGGGACTTCAACTTTTGGGAGTCTGATACCCTTTATAATGCTTTAGAATACTTCTGTATTGGCCTGAGCTGAAATACTATACAACCTGTGGATAGATGTTCTGTTTCCGGAAGCCAGCAGCCTTGCTGTTCTCATCCTGGGAACCTTAATCCTAAACTGGATTTACACTGCACAATTCTTGGGCAGATTATCAGGAATGAATGTTACTTACAAAAGCTCCTCCCACTACTCTGCCCATGTAAATGTGCTGCTGATCAACTGAAGAATGAATAAAATACTGGGTTTGCAGCACATTAAAATCATCTTTTCTGGGCAGCAGATCATGTTGTGTGAACTTGTAAATGCAGCTTTTTCCTCCACGAAGGTTACTTCCCAATAAATGTCTGCTTGGCTAGCGCATGTAAATGCACCTTTAGGGTATTATTGACGTAAAGGACTACTAGATAGCATATGGACATTAGATTCTGCTAGCTGAATTCCAAACTACTGCTGAAGAACCATAGGTTGGACATGATAGATTTCTCCTAGCTTATCCAATTGATTTCCCAAAAGATGTAGGTTGGGAGCATCAGATTGACAGTTATGACAGTTGATTATTTGGTGACCATGCCCAGTTAGATATGTGAACTCCAATAATGTATAAATATCTTCAGATTTGAGAAGGAAAATGATGTATTACATCTATAATGATTGAGTAAAGCACTGCTTGTAGGAAGTGGGGTTCAAGACCTGCAGATCTTGTACCAGACATCTCACCTCTGATGCGTTAGTATTGGCTGAGGCTACATAAGTGACAAGAGAGGGGGTGGTGGGGGATAGGGTCTATAAAGAGACGTAAATAATGGGATGCACAATGGTTGAGACACAAAGAGTGGAGCATTACAAGGTATGCCAGAGGTAGAGCTAGTCATGGACATGACACACAGAGCTCTATAGGCCACTATTACTGGCATGAGCTACCGAGGATAATGAAAATATGCAACAGAACCTAGGTGGTCTTGGGAGCATTGCTTAATTGAATTTTTATTTGTTTTTCCTGGAACGGGCTTCTAAGGAGTCAGAAATGTGACAAAAATGTTTATAGCTGTTTTGTTTGCCTTTGGAAAACTTGGGCCCAAAAAAAAAGCAACAACAGATGGCTCCTGGCCCAGGGTGCAAAAGTTCTATGAAAGTACATCTCTTCACACTTGTAAATATGACAATAAGGAAATGTATGAGCTGTTGAGAAAGAAAAGCTATGATTGGTGGTTGTATGCTTTTGTTGCATGCATTTAGACAATTGGTTTCCTACTGTAGACATTTTGGCATATTTATTTATTTTACTCACTTATATAGAGCTGACATATTCCGTAGCACTTTACAGACATTAGCATCATGCTGTTCCCCAAAGGGGCTCACAATCTAGGTTCCCTATCATTATGTCTTTTTAGTGTTGGAAAAAAACAGAGTACCCGGAGGAAACCCACGCAAAACATACAACCTCCATGCAGATGTTGTTCAAGATTGGATCTATCTAATATGTTATAAATGTCTGAGACCCCTGAGACCCATATATTTTGTGTCAAATTTCTTTTTATGAAATTTTTATGTAAGACAATAGATCAGGAGAAAATACAGAAAAGTACAGGGCAAATACACAAAGGCCATGAAGACATCTGAATCATACAAGCCATGCAATGACAGATACGAGCAT
Organism: Bufotes viridis; assembly: GCA_033119425.1. Lineage (NCBI taxonomy): Eukaryota > Metazoa > Chordata > Amphibia > Anura > Bufonidae > Bufotes > Bufotes viridis. The sequence goes on from CM065590.1 coordinate 232,690,952, forward strand.
AAACACCAAAAGGAGTGTACACAGTTATATGTAACCATATCTTTAATGGAACGTATGGGAATGCACGGGGATCAAACTAAGAGAAAGAGAATATTGATCCTGTCAAAACCAGTTAGGGGAGAGAAAGGCAAGCAACACATGTCAGACCCTGACCCATCATAAGGTGGGCAAAAAGGGGAGGATCTCTGATCCAACAGCAAACTGTAGCCATAAGCATCTGTATTGAGGAATAAGTACAGTGCGCCAAATGACACCTTTCATCCATTTTACAAAAACACAAATGATGAGGCTTGACCAGTCCAGCTGAAATGGTTTGGTGCAACCAGCCAGTAATCCCCCTGATTACCAAGGTACAATAATGAATGAACAATAACGGTTGGGCCCTCAGATACTGGATCACCTGACAAAGCGGAGACTTGCTAGTATACAAAAGATTTATTAACCACTTGCCGCCACGCTAACGCCGATGGGCGTCAGCGCGGCGGCTCTCTCAGGTCTCAGTCACGCCTATCGGCGTCATCTCGTGAGACCCGAGATTTCACATGAACGCGCGCGCGTCGTGCGTGCGCGTTCATGTGATCGGAGCCGGGACAACTGAAACTACAGCCTGCCAGCGCTGATCATGCGCTGGCAGGCTGTAGATGCGGAAAAAACCGCATTTAAATCGCATATCAGACGCTGTTTTTTAAACAGCGTCTGATATGCCTGCTATCTGCTCGTCTGGTGGTCCCTTTGTTTGGGACCACCAGAGGAAACTATAGGAAAAGTGCACCAATCACTACACACACACCCCCACCCCCCATCACTGATTAACCCCTGATCACCCATGTCACCCCCTGATCACCCCCTGTCACCCCCTGTCACTAATCACCCCCTACAGGCTCATTCAGACGTCCGTATGTGTTTTGCGGATCCATGGATCTGCGGATCCATGGATCTGCGGATCCATGGATCTGCGGATCCGCAAAATACGGACACCGCCAATGCGCTTTCCGCATTTTGCAGATCCGCGACAGAACTATATAGAAAATGCTTTTTCTTGTCCGCAATTGCGGACAAGAATAGGACATGTTCTATATTTTTGCGAACGGAAGTGCAGACCCGAGCGCGGATCCGTAATTCCGGATCCGAGCGGGACAAAGTCTGTCCCCATAGAAATGAATGGGTCCGCAATTCCGTTCCGCAAACAGAATTTCGGACGTGTGAATGGGGCATAAGGGTCCCTTATCACCGCCAGTTAGCTAGCTACTTGTTAGGTAGTTAGCGCCCACCGCACCGCAGTCACTGATTTTGGCAGAGATTTTTTCATCCACATTGACCGATGCGAATGAAAAATCTGTGCCGTTCATTTATTTTTTTTTCAGCACAGAGGCTGAACGGAAAAAATCTCATTACCCGTATGCTCAATATAAGGAGAATCGCAGAAACTCCTAATGCTGGCCATACGTGTAATGATTGCGGAGACCCTCAAATGCCAGGGCAGTATAAATACCCCACATGTGACCCCATTTTAGAAAGAAGACACCCCAAGGTATTCCGTGAGGGTATGGTGAGTTCATGCAAAATTTTATTTTTTGTCACAAGTTAGTGGAATATGAGACTTTGTAAAAAAAAATATATATATATATATATCAATTTCCGCTAACTTGTGTCAAAAATTTTTTTCTGTGAACTCGCCATACCCCTCACAGAATACCTTGGGGTGTCTTCTTTCCACAATGGGGTCACATGTGGGTATTTATACTCACCTGGCATTTTAGGGGTCCTAAAGCGTGAGAATCCAAATGCGTAAAAATGCCCTGTGAAATCCTAAAGGTACTCATTGGTTTTAGGGCCCCTTTGCGCATCTTGGCTGCAAAAAGTGTCACACATGTGGTATCGCCGTACTCAGGAGAAGTAGGGCGATGTGTTTTAGGGTGTATTTTACATATACCCATACTGGGTGTGAGAAACATCTCTGTAAATGACAACTTTTTAAAAAAATTTATTCAAAGTTGGCAATTTACAGAGATATTTCTCTCACCCAGCATGGGTATATGTAAAAATACACCCCAAAACACATCGCCCTACTTCTCCTGAGTACGGCGATACCACATGAGTGACACTTTTTTGCAGCCTGGGTGCACAAAGGGGCCCTAAAACCAATGAGTACCTTTAGCTTTTACATGGCGGCTCACAATTTAGCCCCGCCCAAAATGCCAGAACAGTACAAACACCCCACAAATGACCCCATTTCGGAAAGTAGACACCCCAAGGTATTCGCTGAGGGGCATAGTGAGTCCGTCTGAGATTTTTTTTTTTTTTGCCAGAAGTTAGCAGAAATGGAAACTTTATTATTATTTTTTTCCTCAGAAAGTGTCATTTTCCGCTAACTTGTGAAAAAAATGAAATGATACATGAACTCACCAAGCCCCTCCGCGAATACTTTGGGGTGTCTTCTTTCTAAAATGGTGTTATTTGGGGTATTTATATTATCCTGACATTCTAGCACCTGAAGAAACATGACCGGTGCTCAGAAAGTCAGAGCTGCTTCAAAATGCCGAAATTCACTTTTTTGCACCATAGTTTGTAAACGCTATAACTTTTACCCAAACCAATAAATATACACTTATTGGACTTTTTTTATCAAAGACATGTAGAACAATACATTTAGAGAAAAATTTATATAGAAATGTAGTTTTTTTTTAAAAAATTTACAACAGAAAGTGAAAAATGTCATTTTTTTGCAAAAATGTCGTTAAATTTTTATTAATAGCAAAAAAAGTAAAAATGTCAGCAACAATGAAATACCACCAAATGAAAGCTCTATTAGTGAGAAGAAAAGGAGGTAAAATTCATTTGGGTGGTAAGTTGCATGACGGAGCAATAAACGGTGAAAGTAGTGTAGTGCGGATTTGTAAAAAAGGGCCTGGTCACTAGGGGGGTATAAACCTGTGGTCTTCAAGTGGTTAAAACAGCATATAAAACAAATAAATAAAACACTTGGATTCCTTGATAAACAATCAATATGGGTAGCTTGATTTCGATTAACTTGTTGTCTCCATGATTGTAGGACCAGACTGCAATGTTAAAATGTTATAAAATATTCCTTGAATGTATATCTCCACTTGCCTCCCTGCAAGGGTAAGTGATAGTGCCCCCACTATCAATGGTAAGTCCAGATAATTCAACGATAGGCTTATATACCTCTGGCAATGGTACTTGGATACAATGCACAATTGGCCTAAAGTCCCAATAATATGGGCATTTCTTAAAGGTATGTACTCACTGTCCGACTGGATCAGCTGTTATCCGCGGGAGGCGTGTGGCGTCCCACACTTTCTTTGCTCTGCACCGCTGGTTTTCTCGTAGTGTCGCGAGAACACCATCGATCCCATCAGAAACAGACAAGCAATTCAATATTGGCTTCCTTAACATAGTCCATACGTTTCTGCTGGTAAACCACCTTACATCTGTTGGGTACTGTACACTCCACTGTCAAAAGCGCCAGACGTGTTTCGGGAACTCTGTATTTCTTGTCCCTTCCTCAGTGGCAATACGTGGAAGTGTTTTGTACCCTTTTTATACTCATTTGGCTCCCCCCCCCCCATAATGGGCTTCTCATAATCTTTGGGATGGATCCACTTAATTTGTTCCATTCAAGCTATTCAAACAGTCCCCTCTTGATTATAAATGGGGACTCTCGTGGATTTCATCGTTCGCCATATAAGTCACAAGTATTATCATATACATCAAGGTATCCAGCATGAAGACCCAGTCAAACCGGTTGAAAGACCTACTCAGCTTCAGTAGATAAGAGTGCTAAGGGGGATCCCGTTGACTGGGCCAACTGGATAAAATCCATCACTCATAAAAATATTATCCTTACCCTCTCTAGTTTTAATGAAACCCACATGTTTGGCATTGACCAAGGAGAGAAGGAGCTGATTCAGGTGATTTGCCCAAATTTTGAATAGATTTTAATATTCACATTAAGTAGAGATATCGGATGGTAACTCCCACAAGAAGCTGGGTCCTTCCCCTCCTTGGGCAAGGCAGTAATGTCAGCTTCCAGAGTCTGAGGAGGAAAGCTATAGTTATCAGCAACAGAATTAAAGGTAGAAAGCACGTAAGGAAGAAGAATGTCCTGAAACGTCCTATAGTACGTGACTGTTAGCCTGTCAGGGCCAGGACTTTTACCTTTTGAAGAATCTTTTAAAGCCGTCTGTAGTTCGGAAAGAGAAATAGGAGCAGAAAGTTGAGATTGTAGTTGGGCATTAAGCAATGGTAGGGATATAGAGTGAGGAAATGATTATATAGCCTCTTGTCTAGTGTGTAAGGTGTCCTCATCTTTACATGCTCTCAAGTTGTAGAGTGATTCATAAAAGGACCTAAACTGAGTGACAATAGCTGTCTTTTCAGTTATCAGCTGTCCAGAAGCAGACCAAATTGCTTTGATATAGGTCTGCTTCTGCCTGCACTTAGCCATAATTCTAGTGCCCCTATTGCCATGCAAATACATAGTGTGTTTGGCATATAGGTAGGCTTTAGAAGCCTTCATGTTTAGCAATTGTGTCAGTTTTTCCCTCTGGGCAATTCAATCGGCCATGGTGCATTCGGCTAAGGTCTTCTTATGTTGTTTTTTCGGGGTTTCAATATGTCTAAGGGTAGGTTCCAACTCTACATTTCTGTGTTTTTTAACATGAGAGCCTATGGAGAGGAGTTCCCCCACACTACAGCTTTGTGCACTTCCCACACCACAAGATGACAGAAAAGCAAGAAAGTATCGTCAGAAAAATAGTGTCTACGCAAGGTGGCAAAACAGGTCTCATTTAAGAGAGCCTCCAAGGCTCCAAGTGAAGGCATGTGAGGGAAGAGAGGAAATACGCAATACTAAAGAAACCGGGGCATGATCATAAATTACCTATAAAAGCACTAGAGAGTAGAGACAAGTGTAGAGGAGAAAGGAAGAGGTAATCCAGTCTCTGGTACGAATCAGGTGCATCAGAATAGTAGGTATAATCCCTGCCAGAGAGGGAAACAGTGCACCAGTAAGCACTGTGGAGACTTAGGCCATGTGAACAACCTTGTTGGAGCCTTGCATAGAGAATACATTCTTATGAAGAAGGAGTTTTCTTATTAGCAGAGGAACAAGCTCCCTCAGGTTTTTCAACCTTAACTATATCAATGAGGATCCCAGTAGACGAGATGCAGGGTAGAAGGAGACTGTATGCCAGCAAACTATGAGGGGAAGGAGAGCACTAATCCTCACAAAAGTCAGAGTGGTTACATGCAGGTGGGGGCCACTAATGTCACTGGGCCAGTGACCCCAAGTACAGCTCTCTGTATGCTGAAGTACAGCAAAAAATAAAGCAGATCCCAATCCTCTAATAAGAGGTGTCATGCAGCAGACTGCCAAAAAAGGTGGTCCAGAAAAAAACGAGAGCAGGGCTCTCACCAACTGCGCAGATCGCAAACGGGGTAATGTGGCACCAGTGTGGTTTAACCGCTGTATCCAGATGGACTGTAGTAGGCTCCGGTTGAAGGGTGCAGACCAGTGGACAGCTCAGATAGAATAGGCTTGTCTGCGTCAGCCAGCGCAGCAGCCAGAAGTATACTTCTGGTGGGCCAGGTATGGTAGGAAAGGCCGAGGATGTCGGCAGCGCACTGAGCAGAGGGAGCCTGGAAGTTTGCTGGAGGTGGCAATGCCCAAATCTCGGCAAGCCAGGTACCACAGGGATCCTCTTGCAGGGAGCAATGTGATTGGAGCCGGGGACTGGAATCACCACGCAAAGTGGACAAATTGTAAACCAAATGGGGAGCTCGTGCCACACGCTTCTAACTCCTTCCAGCACTAAGCCACACCTCCAACCTATACCTTTTGGGAGAACGCTTATCCCCTGATCTTGTTCTGCTGAGCAATGCGGCCAGTGGAGGGCACATTTCAAGTAGAGACTTACTGAAGGGTTGAGGCATGCATGTGTAAGCTGTTTCCGTAACTCGAATATCTTTTATGGGGCATAAGGTTAAGCTTTATGACTGTGTCCATATGTTGGTCCATAAACAATGGATTCAAAAAATATGAATACCTTCAGTGTGCACTCCGCATTTCTCTCACTCCCATCAATAGAAAGAACTATTCTTGTCCGCAATACAGAGCAGAATAAATGTTCTTAGCGTGCTATCCCTAAAAAATGCAGGTAGCACATGGATGGAAAATGTGGTCATGAGCATGAGGCCTTATTTGGTGGTGTAAAATAACACCACTTGCAAATCTACTCTAAAGCAACTTAAACGGGTTGTGCCAGAATGGGCAGTTTAGCAAATCCCTCCACTTGACTGGACCTGTAAAGGGAAACACTTCTTGGTGCTGGCTCCCTGCTCCTTTCTTTCCAGGCCTGGGCTGCTCCACTGGGCTCCCTTGTTGAAAGCACTCGGTTTGACATCCCCACAGCCAATCACTGATTACAATGAGGCTTGTTTTGTGAAAATTGTTTGCAGCTTTCCTGAGAGAAAAGACTTATTTTCTATACAAGTGAGAGATTCAGTTCATTGAGGGGCGTGGTCTGGCCTGTGCACCTCAGCTTTCCAGTACTGGTCACGCCCCTCAGTGTACCAAATCCCTCACTTGCTTAGAAAATAGAATTCTTTTTTTCTCAGGAAAGCTGCAACTGACTTTCATAGGATAAGCGTCATTTTAATCAGCAGGATCAACTCTGATAGACAGTATGCCTGGTTTATGAGGTTGATCCTGCTGACATATTCTCTTTAATTTAAAGTTTTAAAATGCTTTAGAAAGTGATAATCCACTTAAGGCCCCATTCACACGTCCGCAAGTGTTTTGTGGATCCACGGATCCGCAAAACACGGACACCGGCAATGTGCCACCGCATTTTGCGGATCCGCACAAAGCCTGCAATATATAGAAAATGCCCTTTCTTGTCCGCAATTGCGGACAAGAATAGGACTTGTTCTATATTTTTGCGGAACGGAAGTGCGGATCCGCAATTCCGGATCCGAGCGGGACAAAGTCTGTCCCTATAGGAATGAATGGGTCCGCAATTCCGTTCCGCATAATGCGGAACAGAATTGCGGACGTGTGAATGGGGCCTAATTCTGTCTAATTGACATATGGAAAAATAACAATAATTGTGCCCCCATTAACATACTGTATTAGGGTACTTTCACACTTGCGGCATTGCTATCTGGCAGGCTGATCCACCATGCCGCAAGTACCCGTGTGCTGCCACTCCGTCCTCATTGACTATATTGAGGGCGGAGCTACAGCGCAGCACGGCAGTGATTGCCGGACTAAAAAGTCGGACATGCAGTACTTTTAGGCTAGTTTCACCCTTGCGGCAGGACGGATCCGACAGGCTCTTGACCCTGTCGGATCCGTCCTGCCGCTATTTCGCCTTGCCACCTTCCTGCGCAGCACGGCAGTGCACGGAGAGAGGACGCCGCACTACGACATGTCCGGCGGCCTCTGCTGTGCTGTGCCTGAACTCCGCCCCCGCTATATTCAATGGGGACTTGCGGCATGGCGGATCCGGAACAGCCTGCCGGATAGCCATGCCGCAAGTGTGAAAGTACTCTTAAGTGGGTTGATTTGGCAATATCTTTGCCAGTAAATTATAAGCCAGTAAACTAAGCAATGGCTACAGTTGCAGATTAGCAAAAAAAAAAAAAGTATTGCATCATGGTACACAGAAATCTGTGCATACTAGTTAATACCACAGTACAATAAATGGTGTACAGTATACAAAATACATTATCTGTGACTTATCTCATAAACTGTTTCCTCAGCTCCCGCTCTCATCTCATTGTGATTTTTACACTGAATGGAATAGACACCATCTCGGGTGTTCTTTCAAGCTCTACACTAACATTGTGCGATCTGGCTGGATCCGAACGTATATCAAAGACAGAGGCTACAGGCCAGCGTTTGGTGGAGGCTGCTGCGATTAACAAGTCTCTCACCGCACTGGGACAGGTATGTTCTAAAATGAGCAGGGGGCTGGAAATGCCCTTTCTGTATTATATGTGTTATACAAAATATTAGTATAAGCAGTTATTTCAAAACAAGTAAAAATTCTGCAGCAAACATCGAGAAACGTGCTCCCTGACTTGGTCTCATCACATCAAACAGAGCAGGCCGCCTGCTTTTTCTTCTTTTAGTCTGATGAATAGCGCCACCTAGTCCCAAGCCTGGCTGCCTGCATCTCCTCCAGGCAGCAGACGTAACAAGGAAAGCAATGGGCAACCACTGATCACCCTGTAAAAAAAACAAAAAGCCAGTAGAACATTTGGAAGAAGGTTTTATGCTGTGCTCTTGTATTGTCTCAAACTCCGTATCTAATGAAGGGAGAAATCTATTGGCTAATGGACATCTGTGCACTCGCCAACCGTTCTCGGATGTGTAATATTCCATTACATTGCGTTTTACAGCAGGGTCATAGCAGATATCTCGCCAGAAAATCACATATAAAATACTAGGCTGTTTCTCGTTGCTTTTCATTATGTCTTCACAAGTCAATTCACTTGAATGAATAGTATAGGCCTTTCTGATCAGAGCTGTCCCAGTCGTAGCGTTCCTTGCCAAAAGGCATTCAACGGCTTCAGTAAAATTGGCCATGCTATGGCAGTAATCAGCAAGCAAAAACAAGGAATTAGAAACAAAAATGAGTAAAATGCGTTAAGCTGGTATTGTCCTGCAGGGTTGTCCTCTCTGCAAGACCTCATTCATACATAAAGATGGCCTGGTGTTTTTTGGACGGAAACTTTTCTTTTAATGTTACTTGTATTTTTGAGGTGCTTTTGTGGCATTTTTTTTTTTTTTTTTTACAAATCGTGGAGCAGATTTACCAATCCTATGGATGGAATAAACTTAGGCTGTGTAGATCTGCATCAGATTTATCCGAGGGGCTCAGGCTGGATGACAAATGTGGAGTGGAGACACTTTTCTGTAACTCTATACCAACTATTGCTTGGCTTACTTCAAGACACAATGGTATGCAGAATTGTGGTGCAATGCTGGCTGAATACAGAGCATTGTGAGCCATACCCCCTTTTCAGGCTAGGCAAACATACTTTCTCTTAACCCAGATGAGGCAAATTGGTCCATAATTGTGTGCAATTTACACCAAAACATAGATGCAATCACATTAGTAAATGTGGCTGTGTGTTTTAGTGCATGCTTTTTTATCGTGCTATTTTTGCAAGCCATGAACTTTTAAACAGGAAAGTACATATCAGTACTTCCCTGTGTTGTTACTTCCAATATAGATCTCGCAAAAAAAAAAAAAAACCTTTTAAAAACACCACACATTAACACACACAAAAAACCATAGATAAAAGAAAAACCACAACAGAAGTGATGAAAACACAATAAGAAAAAAAATCTTGTGTTTGATAAATCACACTCCCTGCTAATACTGCTAACACCTGGCAGCAGTATTTTTTTTAAAAAATGCAGCAAAAACCTATAGTAAAGAAAACACTCACAAAGACAAAGTGTGAAACCAGCCGTATTCCTTATTCACAAAGTCAGTGTTCAGTCAGTGATTTCCATCAGTGATTTTGAGCCCAAGCCACGTGCAGGTCTAAATACATAAAAGGTGCAGAACTTTCCCTTATACCTTGTAGCTCCAATCCTGGTTTTGGCTCACAATCACTTACATAGCACTGCTATATTGTACAGCACTTTACAGACATTATCATCAAGCTGCGTCTAATGGGGCTCACAACCTAAGTTACCCATCAGTATGTCTTTGGAGTGTGGGAGGAAACTGGAGAACCCGGAGGAAACTCACACAAACACGGGGAGAACATACAAACTCCATGCAGATGTTGTCCTCGGTTGGATCTGTTCAATATGTCATAAATGTCTGATAGGTTGGGGTTCCACCCCTGAGACCCATGCCTTCTGGTAGAACACTAATCCCCTGATCTTGTGCTGCTGAGCAATGTGGCCAGTGACACATTTGAATTAGAGACTTATTGAAGGATTGAGCCATGCATGTGTAAGCTTGCTTGGCAGTTTCCGTAGCGCTAATATCCTTTATGGGGCATTAAGGTTAACCTTTAGGCACATGACTGTGTCCATTAGAGAGGGCCCGTACTATTCGCTGGCGAACAGTTCCCAGCGAACATAGCTTGTTCGTGTCCGCGCGGCGGGCGAAGATATTAGATGTTCGCGTTCGCCCCTATACTTTATCATTGAGCAAACTTTGACCCTGTACCTCACAGTCAGCAGACACATTCCAGCCAATCAGCATACCCTCCCTCCCAGACCCTCCCACCTCCTATCTAAACGCAAGGACAGCATCCATCTTACATTTATTCTGAAGCTGCAGTGTTAGTAATTGTAAATCGCAATGCAATTAATATAACCTGTATTATTCGCATTGCGATTACAACTTAGAGCTGAGTTCCTAATGGTTGTATTGCTCGAATATAACAAAGATAACGAATATAGCACTATATTCTCAATCTTCGTTATATTCTAGCAATACAACCATTAGGAACTCAGCTCTAAGTTGAATTCGCAATGCGATTAATGCAGGTTATATTAAATCGCATTGCGAATTCAACTTACCACAGTCTGCGTCAACTACGTGATTTTCCATGGATCCCCCTCCGGCATGCCACAGTCCAGGTGTTAGTCCCCTTGAAACAACTTTTCCATCACTATTGTGGCCAGAAAGAGTCCCTGTGGATTTTAAAATTCGCCTGTCTATTAAAGTCTATGGCGGTTCGCCTTGTTCGCGAACATTTGCCGAAGTTCGCGTTCGCAAACAGAAAATTTTATGTTCGCGACATCACTAGTGTTCATATGTTGGTCCTTAAACAATGGATTCACAAAATAAGGATACCATCGGTGTACACTATGTATTTTTGTCACTATCACTGATGTGATTGAAGAAAAATTGCTGCACTCCAATGATATGATGCAATTAAAGTGTAATTTATTTACTATCAAGTCATTTCGCTTGCAGTAGTGCAGACCCTCATTTTCTTTACATGTCACTGATGTAAATCACTGGCCGAACACTGACTGTGTAAATAAGGGCTTATACCCACGTGTGTACTGGCTCAGTGCCTGTAATGAGGACCATAAATGGCCGGTCCGCAATATATGGGCACTGGCCGTGTGCACTCCATCCTGTGGATGTGGACCCATTGACTAAGGTACTTATTAAGAGATACTGGTCTTTTTTTTTTTTTTTTCATATATACTCCTGCCGAAATATCCAATCCGTGACCGCAAAACGCACACGAATAGGACGTGTTCTATGTGTATGTACTCTGCTATACTATTACTAGTAACTATTGCTATAACTTTCACCTTTTATTCATTTTTTAATGAATTTTCTTTTTTCTTTTTACTTTTTTATTCTTTTTTTTTTTTTTCATTCTTTTTAAAAAGTGAATGAACCCCTTCCTGACAGGGCAGGAAGAGGTTAATTCACAGCCTGTAAGCTCACAGTTAATTTTATAGCCAGCAGGGGGCAGTCTTACATCAAGAAGAGCGTTTCCTTGTTGACTTGTACATTGTACACTGTGAGGGATCCTTGTAGAAGGTTGCCATGCAGCCAGACCACTTCTGCTGGTCTTGGCACTCCTCACTGTGACTGCACGCCACGAGCACTGGCAGATTGTGATGTAACCCAAAGCTTTTATGCATCGGGTTACAGATAAGAGCCTACCACCACGATGTATAAAGTAATGTGGAGGTAGGCAAAAGGTTCATTTAGGTTTTATGCAATGGACCTGAGAAATAGGCCAAACTTTTAAGGTAAAATGTAACAAAAATAAGTTGTAAATACATATGTATTCACACCCTTTGCTATGAAACTCCAAAATAAGGTCTGTAACACTAATTGAGGGTACTTTCACACTAGCGTTTTTGATTCCGTTTATGAGATCCGTGTCAGGGCTCTCACAAATGGTCCAAAACGGATCAGTTAAGTCCCAATGCATTCTGAATGGATAAGGATCCGTTCAGAATGCATCAGTTCGGCTCCGTTCCGTTTCTATTCTGTTCTGGAGGCGGACACCAAAACGCAGCTTGCAGCATTTTGGTGTCCGTCTGAAGAGGCGGAGCCTAACAGATCAGTTTTTATTACAATGTAAGTCAATGGGGACGGATCCGTTTTCAATGACACAATATGGTGCATTTGAAAACGGATCCGTTCCCCATTGACTTTCAATGTAATTCAAAACGGATCCGTTTTGGACTTTGTCATTTTTCTTTTAAATAATGCAAACGGATCCGTTCTGAACGGATACAAACGTTTGCATTATAGGTGCGGATCCGTCTGTGCAAATAAACAGACAGATCCCCACCAACACAAGTGTGAAAGTACCCTAACTTCCAAAGTCACACAATTAAATGACTAAGCCAGTGTCACATGACCTGTCACATGATGTATCAATACACCTGTTCTTTAAGGCCCGTGAGTATGCAAAATTACTAAGCAAGCAACATGAAGGCCAAGGGGCTCTCCAAACAGGAGAAATGAATACATGAAGGTTGGGTTATACAAAATATTCCAAACTTTGGACATCTCACTGAGAACCACTAAATCAATTTTAACAAAATGGAAAGAATAAGGCAAACCTGACACAATAGAGGGCCACCCAGTAAAACTAACAGACCAGGCAAAGAGTTGTTCTTTCATTTTTTTCTTTAAGGATTTAGGTGGCATCACTGTGAATGCTGCACATAAAAAGAACAGACATCACATATTTTAAAGAACAATCTCCTTTTACTACCATTTATGCCACACCTTGAACAAAAATTCATTATTCTTATTGCTTATAGGTATTTACAGCATTAAAGACCAACTCACTGCATGTACCTTACAGGAACTCTAAGCTTACCCATCTCTTGCAACCCTCTCTCACCGGGCAAGCTAAGGTAAATCACCAGAAATATAGTTCCTTTGATGTTATTCATGTTGTGTTTCACTTCTGGTTCTTTTTTTTTAGACTGGATTAAAAATGAGGCTTCCTAAAGACAGCAAAAGGCTTTTACAAGCTAGGCCAGGACTATTAGACCATTGGGAGTCAGTCTCCCAGAACCCCCTCTAGCTAGATGTGTGAGGGGGCTGTAGCACTCTAAACCCCATTGTTTGCCAAGCCTTGGACATTTAGTAGCGGTGGTGCCTGGAACTACAGCGCAGCGCATTTACTTGAGTGGTATAGGGCTTTACTGAACTGTAATGCCAGGTACTGACCCTACTAAAAGAGCAGTGCTGTGCTTAACAATCAAGGCTTTTTGATCCTTAAAACAGCTGATTGGCAGAGTACCGAGAGTTGGACCCTCACCAATCTAACATTGATGACCTATTCTAAGGATAGACCATAGATCTGCTAATCTAAGATAATTCCTTTAAACAGAGGTTAGGTATTGACTTTTGATGATAATGTCGAAAGATGGTAGCTTTCTGTTCAACAGAGGCTATTCAATTCTAAAAGGGTCCCCAGCAAACGTCAGTATTAGAGCCATATCATAAGTAACATAGCAATACCAATCTATTAGATCTTTTAGGTTATGCTGAATTAAAGGTGGTTCTCCCAGATTCTACAAGTGATGGCCTATTCTCAAGTCATGTACCCTTCATGATAAGCTGTTTCGGAGTGGCCATGGCTGCAGAAATACACAGCTCTGTGAACTGTGTAGTGGATGGCGTTGGTTATTGTATTGCTCCTCACATTTACTTTAATGGAAGCAGCACACCAGTAAGCAGCTCCATCCACGACACAGTAGACGGAGCTGTGTAGTTCAGGTGCTGGAGGTACTGCAGAACAGCTGACAGGTCAGATATTGATGGCCTATGTTGAGGATAGGCCATGACTTTGAAAATCTTTGACAGCCCATTTAATATCGATACTGTAAGAACTATGAATCTGTGGAATAGACTTCCTCAGGACGTGGTCACAGCAGGAACAGTGGACTGTCTTAAAAAGGGTTTAGATGAATTCTTAAAAGTAAATGACATTAATGCTTATGAAAATGTGTAGAAATCTGAGTCTCACTTTCTTCTGGGATTTGCGTCCCCGCCTATCCCTTGGTTGAACTTGATGGACTATTGCGGTTGCTGTAGCTATATCCGTGGACATGTATTTATGTATAAAAGTAAAAGACACAATTATAACAGAGCGGTATGCATGTCCCTGGATGCAGCCATAACACATAGAATAAAACATAGTGGGCCTAGACTCCTAGGTTCTTCATACTTATGGCTTTGAGTTGGCAACAGCCAGTAACTTATGCAGATACAGGACATACAGAACCCCTTTAAGTCTCAGGATGTTTTGCTTGTTGTGTGTGCTATTAACACTTGACTGCTACATTTGCTTTTTTCTAGGCATGTGTTTTTGTGAATATTAGCCCTGATGTAAAAGACCTAGCAGAGACACTGAGTTCACTTCAGTTCGGCTCATCCATCCAGCAAATAGCCCTTGGCAAGCCCACTCCTCATTCTTCCAACATTAAGCTTGGTCATTGAAGGCATAAATGCGAAGAAACGAACATAATTACATTTTGTAGAGCTTTAGAATTACATTGGAAAATCAAACCAAAAATTTGCTTAGCATTGATTCTACTCAGACAATTTTCAGGATCAAGCGGTATTTGTAGCTGAAGCCAATTACTATCAGGAATAACGGTATCATTTGAAATTAGGAGCAGAATCCTCAACCCTTCCAGAAACAGTGATGTACTGTTATGTAACAATAATGGTTTTTAAGAGGATCTATACAGTAGGGTCCCTATTTGATGTAAAAAATAATTCACTCCTTAATAATTTTAAAATACATATGATTAAAATGAATGTAAAAAACCCTTTGTATTAGATGTGCGGTCAATATGCAAAATCCCCCTGCCTTGCTAAGCGGTTTCCCACAACCCCCCACACACCTTTTTTACATTCTTTTTGATCATAAATATTTTAAAAATATATATATTTCTTAAAAAGTTTATCCCAGGAAAAGTATCAATATGCAACGAATATGGCATTTCATATGAAGCGTTAATATATTACATTTTCCTCTCTGGTAGCGCCCCAGAGTTCCTTCTTTCTAAACGCACATATATATATATATATATAGCTATAGCTCTCTGTCTAGACAATGAAGAAGGAAACTGGGGGTGGGATTAGGAGAAGGGGGTTACATACCATAGTGCGATTTACTAGCGGAATCATTGGGGCTCTTTGTGTGGGGAAGGAGTTAACAATAGCTGATTGCAGTGCACACCTAGAGAACGCAGGTACTTGACTGTCATGTGATGAGCTTCTACCCACCCACAGAAAGTGCAGAGAAAAGAGCTGCATACAGCCGAGTAAAGAAACTAAAAAATGACACTGGAGAACAGTGCTTTTGCATTGTTATAGTTAAAATAATGCTGGAAATTACTCCAGGTATTTTTTTTAATTCGTGGGATAACCCCTTTAAGGGGCTAATGATTTTTTCAGGCACCCTATTATCAGCGATAGGTGCTCTTAAAGAATTATAATTGTGGTTGTCAGCTACACTCATAGGGATTTATGGGATGGGGCAATAGGTCATTTTCTTTCACATATCCTGCAAAAATGCCTTATGATAGCACTGCTCAGGCTAGTTTTGTGTTCTAATGAATGGGAGATGATTAATTCATAGGTGCACAGGGTACTCCCTCTTGTAGCCTACCTGACACATTAGAAAATGAGTGTCAATTCTTGCTAAGAATGCAAATCTGTCTACGGTCATGCCTGTGCGGCAATGATACAAGGGTATTGAGCCGACTGAATTCATTTGTTTAATTAGGCGACTTGTAATATGACAGCTATGTAACTGTATTCCCCAGTGATGTGCCCAAGCAGCTGACATCTACACGGCATGGAGCCTTTGTGATACAGGAGTCAGTGCAAAATGGAATAAAGAGAAATCTGTATCAAGTAGAACACTTGAAATTGCGTCGTGTTGCATTGTGTAATACTATGTTCCTCTTATATCCAGATCCTGCTGATGAGAATTCAGCATCATATTCCGTATTTAGTTCCTCAGGGTACAGTCACGTACAAGCTGGTTTAATATGCTGCCCTTCTTTAATGCCTCAAGGCTGGAGAGATCTTCCCCAATAACTGGGATGTCTTCATTCTGGTTTTGTGCCGTTATCTCCTCCTCGCTGTCAGATAAAGTGCACAGGAGAGAATCATTTTCATAGGTGGGAAAGTAGTACCTGCACGACAGAAGGACAGGTTAGCCTCTTACCATAATGGGCTGAAACTACAACTCTGCTGTTACTATGTGCCACATCCAGCAGCAGACAGGCAGGAGTACTGGCAGACTGCAGCTTTGAATTAGTGTTGAGCGAACTTCTGTTTAAGTTCGGCATTCAAGATTCGGGTTCAGGTTATTTAACAATTCCGTTATGGATTCTGCTACCACGTAGCATAAGTTATGGTCCGTGGCAGTGGAAACCAAACGGAATTCTGAGATGACCGAACCCTGTACGCCAAACCTGAAAATAGAAGTTCGCTCATCCCTACTTTTAGTACATTACCGTACATGGATGGTCATTTATATGAATGGCCACCGGGTAATACTGCATGACCGGGAGAGTTTCGGAGTATAAAAGCGTTAAACTAATGTCAAAATAAGAAAAAATGGCATTCCTAGTCTGTGTATAGATAGTGAAAAGCTATAAAACTTTCCAATGCACTTTCAAATTAGTGCTATTTCAAGCTGTAATTGAAAAATGAGTCTTAGATTGTTTTGTTATTGAAAATAATATAATTTTCTAGATATATCCATTACCTTGTTTTATTTTTCTCTTCTTAATATTGTGTTTGCTCTGTGGTTGACATGGTAGCACTAACAGGCCATGTTCACACGTTCAGATTCTGCCAGGATTTTGGAGCAGATATTTTATACCCCTTTCTCATGCTCCATATCCATTATCCACGCAGGATAATGAAAAAGCTGTTGTGCATTACTGCCACGGATTCCCTTCCCTTGCTCTCTGACCACTGGAATGGTTTAACATGTTGCACTATACAAAACCCGACTGGCCCATTGTAAGTCAAAAGGATCCATTCAAAAAGGAAATATAATAATGACATCTGTAAAAATGGAAGCCATGATTCCAGAGTACATAAAATCTTAGACTTCATTCACAAATTTTGACCCCCAAAAAATGCAGCAGCATTTTACCCAGTTATAGTCAGTCAATGGGATCCTAAGGCGCCATTGGTGTCCTGCATATGTTCGATCTGCCAATTGTATTTTTCTGTACCAGGGCAGAAAACAGAATTTTACTACAGATGTCAACCTAACCCAACTGTGCATGGACATCCTATTATTTGACCTTTATGATAATGATTATAAGAGTGGAGGTCACATGACCCTATAATAAATTGATGCTACTGTGAAAATTGCACAGCAACAGCTCAGAGATTAGGCGCTTGGAAACTTAAAGGTATGGACTAGGACAGTAATGGAGAACCTTTCAGAGACAGAGTGCCCAAATCGCAACCCAAAACCCACTTGCTTATCGCAAAGTGCCAATGGCAATTTAACCTGAAAAAGTCATACATTCACATCTTTTGCTTTAAAAGAAAAACACAATGATACAAACAACTTTTCATTGAAAAGTAAAAAGGTAAAATATTGCAATTAATGTGATTTTTGCTGTTGTATGCATGCTGACAATTTGTCAAATCTTGGCTCATACTTTGTAAGTTTGAGAGCAACACATGCAGCACTGAGGTCGTCTGTTAGTCTGTTTCTGATGTCAGATTTGATATAATTCAAAGCTGAAAACAGCTGCTCGCTAGCATAAGATGATCCAAACAAAGTAAGGAAAGCAATCGCAATTGCTTTCATAGACGTAAAGTTATTTGGCAGAGAATTCCACACTTTTTTCACACGGGCGAGTTTTCCGCTCGGGTGCAATGTGTGAGGTGAACGCATTGCATCCGCACCCATTCATTTCTATGGTGCTGTGTACATGAGCGGTGATTTTCCTGCATCACTTGTGCGTTGAGTGAAAATTGCATCTCTATATTGTGCGTGAAAATCGCAAGCAAGTGCGGATGCGGTGTGATTTTCCCGCATGGTTGCTAAGAGACGATCGGGACCCGATCTTTATTATTTCCCCTTAAAACATGGTAATAAAGGAAAATAATAGCATTCTTGGTGATGGACCATGTGATGAGCTCAGTGACATCACCACAGGTCCTTTACCCACAGCTGAAGAGAGAACAGGAGAGCGGCACCTACACCATCAATTGGAGGAGGTGAGTTAATTTATTTTTTTATTTTTAACCCTCAATTGTCCTTTTACGAAGCATACTTTATTAAAGAATGCTAATATTTTCCCTTATAACCACGTTATAAGGGAAAATAATAAAATCGACATAAGACCTAGCCCAAACCCGAACTTCGGTGATGAAGTCCGGGTTCAGGTCTGGGTACCAAACATGGCGATTTTTCATACGCGCGTTTGCACTTGCGTGGAAATATCGCGCATTTTCCTGCAATGCACCCGCATCTTATCCGTGACGCCCGTGTGAAAGAGGCCTAAGGATTTCATTTTCAGAACTAACTGTGCTGTCCTTTGTCATCCCTTCCATCTTCTCAAGTGTTTCGCGCAGGTCAGAGAATGTATTTTTCCAGATAGAACTTTCTTGAAATTCCAATAGCTCCATTTCCAGACTTCCTAAATCTAACCAGTGTAAGCAGGAAAGATCAAGTTCATCAAGTTTATCTGGAGAAGCGAGAAAATACTGGGTTGTCTCCAATTTACGGAACTGTAAAAATCTTTTACTAAGATTCACTTTCGCAGCTGTTAGGATGCTAGAAAATTCCTTGTAGATTTCCTGGTGGCTGGTAGGATTGTCTGCAAATTCTGTAGCATTTTCTACATGCCTTTTTAGATTTGGAGAATATTTTAGCTGCCCACTTTCAATGTCTCTTTCAAAAATCTGTAGTTTTCTCTCAAATGTTTTGATATCACAAAACATCCTTTCTGCAGTTTTCCCTTGCAGTTGTTTGTTCAGAACATTAAAGTGTAGCGTAAAATCTGTAAAAAACATGAGGTTGGTAAGCCAGGCCATATCAGTGAGCTGTGGATATTCCTGCTCTTTTTCATCCATAAACAGCCTAATTTCATCCAAACAGGCCACTGTACATTATTGTACATAAGTAAACAAAAGTACTTGAAACTGTCAAAAATTCAGAGCGCGAGCCATGATGTAATTCACCATTTTTGTGACATCTCGGAGGACATCGTCAATTTTTTTTCTGCTTTCCCTGGCACAAAGAGCTTCTTGGTGTATAATACAATGGAACTGAATGACTTCATGTTTTGTTTCTTTAACAAAGAACTGTATGAAACCAGATGTTTCCCCCACCACTAGTAACACTTTTTTGGTCTTATGTCTTGTGACAAAGAAACCTCCATCACAACTTTGTAGATATCTATCCCTTGTGTTCTTTAGGCAAAGACACTAGTTTTACCAGCCCTTCTCTCATGATGTCACCAACAGCATAACGCAAAATTACTGCTAGCCTTGCATGATTATTTATATCTGCGCTTTCGTCCAAGCACATGGGGTAACAGGCTGCCTTTTGTTTTTCTGCTAAGTGGCATCTCAGAGATGCGCTGAATAATTTAATCCTTGTTTACCGGGATAAAATCATGGAAAAGGGAAATACTCCCAGACAACATGGCCATTTTGATAATATCCCCATCAGAGAGGGGCTTACCATGTTTTGCTAGGCATAGTGAAATTTGAAAATTTGTCAGATAATTTGTTTTAGAAAGGTAGTTGCAAAAACTACGATCCTGGGAATGATATTTTCTTAATTTCCCCTCAAGAAACTCTTTTCTTTCAGTTTCACCAAGCGCGGCAACAGATTTGTGGTTGGTGTCAAAATGCCGTCTGACACTTGACAGTTTCATTACACAGAATACATAACGCTTTCCCACTGCGTTCAATCACTCCAAATGACTCTGTCCGGGCCTCTTGGAATGATCTTCCACTATCTGTTTTTGCTGCACTCATTTTTGGGTGTTCAAGACTTGTAGTCTACAAAAACACAAAATAAAAAAATAAAAAAAAATGAAGCACCCAATAAAATCTATCCCTATACAAAAATAGCTAATACTATTAGTTAACACTAAAGAAATGGATATTCATTTAAATCAACAATCTATGGAAGTGATTCTTAGCTGGGGTTCCATTTCAATTTTTTTTTTTTTTTTAACAGGATTCATTTTCCATTGCCCTCTTGTGACAACCAGCACAAGAGGGCAATGGAAAATGGATCCTGTAAAAACAACAAAAAACAAACAAACGTATTGTGTGCATCAGTTATGCATGTTTACTTCTGTCTCAGATCAGTTTTTCAGGTGGAAAAAAAGTCCTGCATGCAGAACAAGGCTACCTTCACATCTGTATTAGCAGATGTCCAGTAGCGTGTTCCAGCAGGCAAATGGCAGATCATCCGGACAAAAAATGGCAGCATTCTGTAGTTTTTGTCCATCCTCCTGTGGTCAGCCAGATTTCCCGTATTTTACGCCCCATTAGGGTCCATTCACAGGTCTGCAAGTTGGGTCCGCATCCGTTCCGCAATTTTGCAGACCCATTCATTTTCAATGGGGCCTGGAACAGACACTATGTGCTGTCCGCATCTGCATTTCCAGATCCGCAAATTCCGTTCCCGAAAAAAATAGAACATGTCCTATTCTTGTCTGCAATTGTGGCCAGAAAAGGCATTTTCTATTATAGTGCCCGTGATGTGCGGTCTGCTAATTGCGGAACACACTTTGCCGGTGTCCGTGTTTTTCCGATCCCCAATTTGCGGATCTGCAAAACACTTACAGACGTGTGAATAGACCCTAACAAGTGGGGAAACAATGACCCAGCGTCTTATGGGGCGAAATCTAATGAGCGCTTCCATTTTGGCGGTGGCGTCCAGAGCAGGAGAGGTAAGTGTTTTTATTTTATATGCTGTGTGGCATGGGGGCTGATGAGAGGCAATTCTTATCTGAGGTCTCATTGGGACACATTCACATTTGGGGGTCTGATTGGGGTCATGACTACAATTGGGGGTCTGAATGGTGGTCTGACCTGAGGTCTAATGAAAAATATTTTTTTCTTATTGCCCTCCTCTAAAACCTAGGTGCGTCTTATAGGGCGAAACATACTGTAAATGCAATGTCATCAGTACTGTTGAAGTGTCATCAGTACCCCCTCTCTGCTTGCTGATTGCAGGAGGTGTGCAGTCACTCAAGTCCCTTCCCCCTTGCTCTCCTTTCAGCCCGGCGGTTTTATTACAGGACTAGCGCATATACAAAACGGGACGGCGATACTCCTCTCTATTACATGTGGCCCAAGGAGCACGTGCCGACAGAGAAGGCTCTGCGTGCCTTTTCTGGCACACGTGCCATAGGTTCGCAATCTTGGGGCCAGGAAGTTTTATTATTTTCAATTCATAAAAAAATCTATTTACTGTTTTTTTTTTTTTATGACAAACCATTTAAATCTGACATCAAATATGGCTGTTATCATTGACAGGGGTTGACTTAAGATTCCCAAAAAGTGAAATGTTCTCCTGGATGTCACGTAACATTGCCAAAAGCAATTGTCACTAATACAGAGATTTAAAAAATAAGATTCACACGACCGAAAATATGACTGTGTGCATGCCGTAATTTTTTTTTTTTTACTAGAACTGGCTATTCTTGTCCAGAATTATTTTTTAATTTGCAGAACGGCCACACAAATGTGAACAGCGCAAAGATGACATCCGTGTTTTGTCAGCATGCAGATCGGTCGTGTGTAAGAGGCCTAATGAAGACTTGGATTTATCATTGTTTTTGTGGTTTTTATCTTAGGGTACTTTCACACTTGCGTTATTCTTTTCCGGCATAGAGTTCCGTCAAAAGGGCTCTATGCCGGAAAAGAACTGATCAGGCATATCCCCATGCAATCTGAATGGATAGAAATCGGTTTGGTTTGCATCAGTATACCTTCCGTTCAGTCACTATCAGGCGTTTTGGCCGGACATAATAACGCAGCATGCTGCGGTATTATGTCCGTCTAAAATGCCTGATCAGTCGCCGGAATGCCGGATCCGGCATTAATTTACATTGACTTGTATTAGTGCTGGAACCGGCATTGCGAAACAACTTAAGGACGGATCCGTCCTTCCAAATGACAAGCGGAGGGACGGATCCATTCTTGCAATGCATTTGTAGACGGATCCGTACCCGGATCCGTCTACAAATGCTGTCAGTTGTCACACTGATCGGCGGATCCAGCAGGCAGCCCCGACGACGGAACTGCCTGCCGGATCACACTAACGCTAGTGTGAAAGTACCCTTAGGGAAATGTTACTCAGGCTCTTTTCATATTTCCACCAGAGGATCAATTAGGAGCGTATTTAACAGGAAAAATAGGACAGCAGGCCGCACTGTTCTTCTCGTCAGTGTGATGGACAGCATGACGGAAACCTGACTGAACCATTAATCAGTCAATGGGGTCTGTTTGCCATTGGCATCTGTCATAGGATCCAGTACATTTTTTATTTTTCTGCTCCTATGGTGAAGCAGAAAAATGGAAAGTTTAACAGGTGAGAAGAGAGCCTTTATAGGTCGAAATTAAACTTACTTGAAAATGAATACAATTCTAACATGCACTAAAGGCACTAGTTTTCTGTATGGCGCAGTATTCCAATTATCCAGAGTAGGCAGTGCCTCTCCCGGTCTTATCCCCAGCCAGTTTATCACAGGATAGCTGTCTTCAGGCTACTGACAATAGTTTACATTCCTTTACTATATGGTAAAGTACACACTATACAGAGAGCTGCACATGCATGGCCCTAGGGGCCCCATTCAACTACTAGAGAGGAATTTATCAGCTATACTTGGTTCATTCTCAGGCAGGCTCTGGGGATACGGGTAAGCATCTGCCTAGAATTCAGTGCTTATTACACATATGCTCAGTCCAGCCCCACATTTCCTGAGTTCCGCAGTTAGTAGCGGACTTCTGCCTGGGATTAAAGGGATCCTGCCACTGGAAGATTCAGTGTTAAACCAGGAACAGTGCGTTGCTGGGCTAGCTCAGCTGAATGTAATGATACCTTTCACTTAGAGAGCCATTGCTTCATTCTGGAGAAAAATTACTTTTACTCCATAGGCAAATAAGCAATTAAGTGCACCCAGGGCAGACCTAAACCACTTTGTGCACCCTTGCTCCTCCTTCTTCCTCTGCAATCCCTTACATCTCCTTCTTGGTTGACAGGGACAGGAGAGATCACTATGTTGGAAACCGGCTCTGACAAGAAAGAGAGGGAGGGCTTGGGAGAGGAATCAGGAGGAGCAGGGTGCACGGTGTGGCTAGAGCTTGCCCTGGGTGCACTTAACTTCCCATTTGCATATTAATTAAAAGTATTTTTCTCTAGAAGGAAGCAATGTGAGAAAGGTATGAATACAGTCAGCTGGGCTAACCCTACAAGCATTGAGTCTTGTTTAACAGTGAATTTCCTGGTGACAGACTGCCTTTAAGCCAAATTTTCCAATAAAATTGTAATTTCTGGTTGAACAATGAGCCATTGAAACCATTATCCCCCCCTCTTTGTTGGATACATTTACACGTGCAGAGTAAAAAAAACAAACACCCAACAACAAAAATCCATTGAATAAGTTTCCATCAATCTGAATCATGGAAAAATCATAAAAATCTGATCATGATCGATCCTGTAAAAAAAAAAATATTATCATGGTGGTTCGTGGCTTTGTTCACATTGGCGCTAATATTTCAGTTGTTCTGCTAAGCTATAAGAGCAGAACAGCAAAAATAATGGAAGCAACAGATCAGCAGCATGCGTAATTGACCATAATGGAGTCCATCAGGTGGCAACAATACAAAATACATGCTGCGCTATATTGATTATAATTTTTTTACATAATCTGCAATGGAGGTTTGAGACCAATAGGATCCCTCAATGTGAGCCCAGCCCAAAGCAAGTAAAGTACAGTTATGATGAGATGACAGCTTGGCTTTAAAGAGGCTCTGTCACCAGGATCAGCGCTATTAAACCAGACAGCATGCTGATTAAAACTATACCTTTCTTTTGTCTGTATGATAAAAGGCTGCAAAGATATCAGCATTTTTATTCATATGCAAATGAGAATTTAGAGCACTCGGAGGTGGGGCGGAATCATTTGAGCACTGCTATATAACTCCCCCTGTGCTCTGCACACTCCCCCTCCCCTTGATTGACAGGGCTAGACATGCTGAGGGCAGAGCTGTGTATCATATATTCCATACACTATAGCTTTAGCACACTGAGGTTTGCTCAGAAAGCTAATCTACATCTTACTGCTCTATTCACAAGCACAATATATGATTATACAGACACCAGTAATGTGTGTTAGCTTATAAGCAAGGGAAAGACCTACATCTCTATGTGGTAATGTGTATAGCTTGGTGGTTAGTTGGCTTTCAATGTAGAGATGCCAGGTTTAAATCTTGGGAGAGACATCAACATTTTTTTCTTCAGAATTTTTTAAGAAACACTTTTTAAGAAAGGCCTATGTCCTTATTATATTGAGAATAATGTTTTTTTTTTTAAAGAAAGCTAATAAATATTACTGATTTCTTTATAATCAAATATGGGCTCTTTCACACTGGCGTTTTTTCTTTCCGTCCTAGAGTTCCGTCCTCGGGGTTCTAGGACGGAAAGATACTGATCAGGATTATCCTAATGCATCCTGAATGGAGAGAAATCCGTTCAGGAGGCATCAGGATGTCTTCAGTTCAGTACTAGCATGCTGCGGATTTGTCTCCGTCCAAAAATCCGGAAGACATGCTGTAACGCCGGATCCGGAATTAATGCTCATTGAAAAGCATTAATCCGGATCCGGCATTAAGCTAAACGTCGTTGAAGCGCATTGCCGGACCCGACGTTTAGCTTTTGTGAATGGTTACCATAGCAGCCAGGACGCTAAAGTCCCGGCTGCCATGGTAAAGTGTAGTGGGGAGGCAGGGGAGAAGTATACTTACTGTCCGTGCGGCTCCCGAGTCCCGGGGCGCTCCACAATGACGTCAGAGCGCCCCATGAGCATGGATCACATGATCGCATGGATCACGTGATCCATGCGCGTGGGGTGCTCTGACGTCATTGTGGAGCGCCCGGGAGCCGCACGGACTGTAAGTATTTGCTCCCCTGGCTCCCCACTACTTACTATGGCAACCAGGACTTTAGTAGCGTTCTGGCTGCCATAGTAACACTGAAAGCATTTTGAAGACTGATCAGTCTTCAAACACTTTCAGTTGTTTTGCGCTGTGACGGATCCGGCGGGCATTTCTGGCGACGGAAGCGCACGCCGGATCCACACAACGCAAGTGTGAAAGAGGCCTATATTGTGTGTGTGAATAAAACAGGTAATAGGTTTTAGCAAAAAAAACTTTTTTACAATATATACTGTATTATTGTATAGCCTTTGAATATGGTTTTGAATAAGAGGAGAAAAAATTACATAAGTAAATGTACACCTCTTCTGGAATTTGAACCTAGGATATCTACATACAGGGCAAACCACTACACCACTAAGCTATAGCATCACCACATAGAGATCTAGGTTTTTTCATATCACTGGTGTCCTCATGATCATACGTTCTGCATGTGAATAAAGCAGTAATATGTAGATTAGCTTTCTTAGCGTATCTCAATGTGGTGAGGCTAAAGTTGTGTATATAATATGTATATGTTAGGACACAGCTCTGCCCTCAGCCTGATGCCTAGCCCTGTCAATCAAGGGGAGGGGGAGTGTGCAGAGCACAGGGGGTGTTACATAACAGTGCTCGAAGGATTCAGCCCGCCTCCCGGTGCTCCAATTGCTTATTTGCATATGAACAGGTATTGCTGCAGCTATTTATTGTACAGACAAAATAAAGGTAACGTTTTAATCAGCATGATGAGCCCTAATAGGGTTGATCCTGGTGACAGAGCCTCTTTAATACTTACTGAGGTTGATCCCACAATGAGCTCTCTGGAGGAATGCCTATATGGTTGTCTTTTTCCATGTGAGCTATTAATTCCGTTTTTGACTGAAACTTCTCTTGACAGCCATGACATCGACACTGATGGATTTGCCTTCTAATAAAATTCACTAATTTGACTTGCTGATAAAACTTCAGTCCTGTCAAGCACAAAACAATACAAGTCAGTGAAAACAGCGCTTGTATTGCTAGAAGTCAGTTAAGCATATCAAGAGCAGTCACAAGCGATATCAATGTAAATTGAATGCATTCATCACATTGCATTTAGTACAAGTTGTCAGGTTTTTCAGTTCTCCTTGAATTCTCCTGTACATGTCCGTTATACTTGAACTATAGCAATTTTCTTTCTTTCCTTTAGACTCTGCTTCAAATATGTATTGATTTTCTGTGGGCTTGTGCTCGCTATAGCTATGAAATATGTTCTAGTACTAGGATCTAGAGAATATCTAGATCTGAGACTGGGACCAATGTGAAGACCATTTCCATCGTCTCCTCTGTAACTGCACAGAAATTCGCACTTGGCTGGCCATCCAAAATCAACAGTTGGGAGCCCAGAAGTGCTGGGGTATAAATATGCAGCTCTAGCGTTTCTCACCCTGTGCGTTTCACAATCCGCCATTGTCACTCATGGGCCTTGTGTCCCATTACTAAGCACCAGATGAACATATCTAAAGGGGTTGTCTGGGTTTAACCCCCTTTTTCTTTTGCATGTTTTGTTTTGTGCTCCCTGTCTTCCCAGAGCCATAACTTTTTTAGTTATCGGTTCACATAGCCATATGAGGGCTTGTTTTTTGCGGGAAAAGTTATACTTTCCAATACCACCATTTAATATTGCATATGATGTAGTGGCAAATGGGAAAAAAATTCCAAATGGGGTGAAATTTCAAAAAAAAAAAAAGCAATTCCACTACAGTTTTACATGTTTTTAAATTACAACGTTCGATGTGCGATAAAACTGACCAGTTAGTTTTATTCTACAGGTCAGTATGAATCCGGCGATACCCTATATGTATAGCTTTTCTTGCGTTTTGATAGTGAAAAAAAAATTCAAAAAGTGGAAAAAAAAATCAGTTTTACTTTTTTGTCACCATATTTTGACCCCTATAATTGTTTTGTAATTATGTGTACGGAGCTGTATGGGGCCTCAATTTTTGCGGCGCAATCTGATCTTTTCATTGATACCATTCTGGGGTGTGTATGACTTTTTGGATCACCTTTTATTTAATTTTTTTGAGGAAATGAAGAGTCCAAAAATGGCGAAGCGGCCATTTAGACGCTTTTTTCTGTTTACCGTATGGGGAATATTTTTTTTATTTTTATAGTATGTGCATTTTCACACATTGCGACATCCATGATGTGTATTTATTTATTTTTTTTCATTTTGGCAAAAGGGAGGTGATTTGAATTTTTGGGTTATTTTTCTTAACCATTTTTTTTTTTTTTTTTTTACACTTTCCTATAGCTCCCATAGGAAACTATAACTTACAATCATTTGATTGCGATTATCATACATTCCAATGCAATAGCATTGGAATATATGAGAAAATCGCATATTACCTATGAAGCCTATTACAGGCTACGGCTCCATAGGAAATACTATGCAGCAGCCTGGGTTTCATTCATAGAGACCCAGGATACTACAGGCATGCTCCGGCTCATCCGATCGCCACACGGGGGAGCCGGAGCACAAACCGAAAGTGAAACAACAGGAGAGGGTGTCCCTGCAGAGTATGACACAATCCAGTCAGTGCTGAGGCGTTAGACTGTTCAGGGACACCCCCCAACTGGTAACTCCCATGTGCACCTTCAATGCAGACTTTTAGCAAAAAAACATGTGTCAAAAAGGGCCTTGTGCAGCTCAGGAGGCGTGTCCATGCTCTCCTTGTCACAACTCAGGAGGCAGTTAAAAGATGAAACTGAGCATGTGCGGCCATCTCAGTGAGCAGGACAAATAAATGAGAAAAAAACTAACACCAGGTGGCGCTATACAGATACATTTTACTGAAAAACTCAGTGACGATACTAAAATTTTAAATTCATGCAATTACAAATGTATTCAGAGCCAGGTGCTGGTGTGAAAACTGTAGAATATTTTTCATAGGACAACCCCTTTTACCCTACGTTTACTAGTACTACCTATATATCTACAAAACCATGCAAAATACATTGAAAATACATTCATTTAACCCAGGGAATATTTTACTTTACTTACCCAAGTCTGTTTTTATTTTGTGAAGATCAAAGTAGTGACAATCCTAAACAGAGAAAAAAAAACTAACATTCTTAAGCCATGATTCTCTGTAGCAGCTCCAATTACTATCTTCTGCCAATCTGACAGTGGGCACTGAGACTCAAATCCATGTCCAATGTCAGGTCAGGTTGGAAGCAGATGTTAGTGCAATTAAATAAACTGTATTTAATAAGACCCACGGGCACCAAAAGTATACTGGTCTAATTGTTAGTCATCATTGGAAACCGTATTTAATAAGACCCAAAAGTATACTGGTCTATTTGTTAGTCATCATTGGGCCATGTCTGGTCTGCTGCTCATCCCCATTCAGAATGGTATGCTTTCTGGCATACAAACAGACCCTGGTGCTAAAGCTGGACAACCCCTTGGAACAAAGTTACCAGTAGGAGCAGACCTAACCTAGTATGGTCTCATGAAACTGTCCTGTGGACAACTCCAGAGATGTTGCCACACATGGGTTCATCACACTGATTATGTTATTATGTGCTGCTATCTCGTATAAGACACATTCGGTCTGTAAGAATATAGGGAATTAATCATAGGCCAATGTTTTAGGACGGTCTAGGATATCCAGCTGGAGGATGACCCTTACATATGTAAAGGGCATCCTCCGGCAGCTTGTGCGCCTAAACGGAACTCACAGTTGTCGTAAATTTGTCTTCATTTACCATTTGACATAAATGAAGATAAATGTGCCTGCCTCCTCCCTGACATCTATATTTAGGTGCAATGGCATTTAAAAAGTCAATCACATATAGAAGGGCCTCATATAGGAATATGTATAACTGGCACCAGCGCGTGATACGTAATCAGGGTTCTCAACATGTGCGATGACAGTTACTTCATTGGCAGTGTTTATGTCACTAGCCCGGTCCTAAGTGATGGAGGTGCGATGACAGTCACTTCATTGGCAGTGTTTATGTCACTAGCCCGGTCCTAAGTGATGGAGGTGCGATGACAGTCACTTCATTGGCAGTGTTTATGTCACTAGCCCGGTCCTAAGTGATGGAGGTGTGATGACAGTCACTTCATTGGCAGGGTTTATGTCACTAGCCCGGTCCTAAGTGATGGAGGTGCGATGACAGTCACTTCATTGGCAGTGTTTATGTCACTAGCCCGGTCCTAAGTGATGGAGGTGCGATAACAGTCACTTCATTGGCAGTGTTTATGTCACTAGCCCGGTCCTAAGTGATGGAGGTGCGATGACAGTCACTTCATTGGCAGTGTTTATGTCACTAGCCCGGTCCTAAGTGATGGAGGTGCGATGACAGTCACTTCATTGGCAGTGTTTATGTCACTAGCCCGGTCCTAAGTGATGGAGGTGTGATGACAGTCACTTCATTGGCAGTGTTTATGTCACTAGCCTGGTCCTAAGTGATGGAGGTGCGATGACAGTCACTTCATTGGCAGTGTTTATGTCACTAGCCCGGTCCTAAGTGATGGAGGTGTGATGACAGTCACTTCATTGGCAGTGTTTATGTCACTAGCCCGGTCCTAAGTGATGGAGGTGTGATGAGACATAGACACCATACCTTCATATGCAAGAGAAGTTTCTCAGTGGTGTCCGCTTGTGTATCACAAAACAGACAAAACGCAGACATAGGGTGCTCTTCCCAGTCAGACCAATCCCTAAGAACAGAATATATACTAGGTTTCAGAATACACTGGAAATACATGTAGAATTTTATAATTAACAAATATATATCTACACACGGGTTATTAACATGTTTTAACCATTTCAAAGACATAAATAATAAATGCAATCATACTCGTCATTGCCGTCTCCTAATTCCCGATCATCTTCAGACTGTACTTCCTCCCAAGTCTTGCCTAACTCCTATAAGAGAGGAAAACCTGTTACTATATACATGTAAAATACCATATATTTCCATCAAATATCACATACAGCTAACATAATTGTATTAACCCCTTAAGGGCCCTGCCACTTTTCACCTTAAGGACCCGGCCATTTTTTGAAAATCTGACCAGTGTCAGTTTATGTAGTGATAACTTTGGAATGCTTTTACTTATCTTAAGCCATTCTGAGACTGTTTTCTCGTCACATATTGTACTTCATGACAGTGGTAAATTTAAGTCAAAATATTTCATTTTTATTTATAAAAAAATACCAAATTTACCCAAAATTTGGAAAAATTCGTAATTTTCAAAATTTCTATTTCTCTGCTTTTAAAACAGATAGTAATACCTCCTAAAATAGTTTACTTTACATTTCCCATATATCTACTTCATGCTTGCATTATTTTGTAAATGACATTCACTGGTCACACAGCTCCCCAAACATAGCACTAAGGAAGGGCTATGGATGTGTGGGGACTACTGAAGGGGTTAACTGTGCAGCTGAGGAGGAAGGGCAGGCTAGTCCACATCTTTGATCTCCTCAGCACTAGAGAAGGAGATTTACAAGTAGCTCAGTTCTTATCAGCTGTGTCTTTACTCACAGTGATAGCTTAACTCGAGGACAAGATATCTCATCCTAGTGCCTGAAGTAACTGCAAGTGAGGACCAGATATCTCCTCCAAGGTCCTGAAGCTGTTAAAGAGATTGTGCATTGTAAGGATATTGATGACCTATTCTCAGGTAGGTGTCAGTATCAGATTGCGCGGTAGTCTGACTCCTGGCACTCATGCAGATCAGCTGTTTGAAGCTGTTTTTAATCATCAGCAAATGAGAAGTTTGAGCACCAGGAGGCAGGGCTGAATCCTTCGAGCACTGTTATGTAACACTCCTTGTGCTCTGCACACTCCCTCCCCTTGATTAACAGGGCTAGACAGCAGGCTGAGGGCCTATGTCCTATCATCTACATATCATATACTCTATGTACTATTGCTTCACCACATTGAGATGTGCTCAGAAAGCTAATCTACATATTACTACTTTATTCACAAGCACAATATATAATTATAGAGACACCAGTAATATGTGTTAGCTTATAAGAATAGAAAGAACATGCATCTCTGTCAGATAATGCTATAGCTTGGAGTTAAATGTATGGTTTTACATGTAGAGATCTCAGGTTTGAATGTTACAAAGCAGTGCTCAAATGATTCAGCCCTGCCTTCTGGTGCTCAAACTTCTTATATGCATGTGAATAAAAAAGCAGATATCTCTGCAGCTGTTTAACATACAGACAAAAGAATGGTATTGTTTTAAACAGCACAATGAGCCCTATCAGCCAGTATATCTTGTTTAATAGGGTTGATTCTGGTGACAGAGCTGCCTTAATCCCTTCATGAAGCAGCAATTTCCAGTTTTTTACTCTCTGCTTTCCAGGAGCAATAACTTTTTTATTTTTCTGTTCACATAGCCTTATGAGGGCTTTTTCTTTGCGGGGCAAGTTTTACTTTCCAGTGGCACCATAATATCGCACATAATGTAGTGGGGAGCTGGAAAAAAATTCTAATTGGTTTGGAATTGGAAAAGACCACTATTCCATTATAGTTATATGTGTTTTGCTTTCTGTGGGTCAGTGCAATTACAGGAATACCCCATTTTATATTTACATCTATGGAGCTGTTTGACTTTTTGATCACTTTATATTAAATTTTTTGGGGAAGTTGAAAAAGAAAAAAAAAACAGCGACTAGGTTATTTTGATTTCTTCTCCAATATGCCATTCACCATGCATGGTAAATATTTTTATATTCAGGCATTTTCTTTAGGCATGATCTTTATTTTATTTTTCGTTGTAAAATGGGAAAAGGAGGTAATTTATGTTTTTATATCAGTTTTTTTCTCATACTTTTTGGCTTTTTTTTTTTACATTTGTTTTTAGTCTCCTTAGGGGATTTTAACATGTAATCGGCTGATCACTTCTACCATAGACTGCAATGATTTACCACTGCAGTCCATGGGAGTATCACAACTTTCCTATGAGGGCCTGCCACAGGCAGGGCTTTTAGGAGCTTTGGTAAGGCCAGCCTTAGAGCCTTCATAAAGCCCCAGGCTGCCGCAGCAACCAAACGGTTCCTTTGATCTTTTTGTGGGGGAGCCATTTGATCACTGGGAGCACGGCACTCCCCTTACAAATAACCACACAGATAACCGAGCAGGCAGACTGTCTTCACTAACAATGTGAGACAACCCCCTTGAATATTAAAGAGAATGTGTCATATAATGTGTGGATAGCTGAACAGATACAGATTGGAATCTATGCATCTTCAGCTATCCACACATAGACTGATGTCAGATTCACATATGTTAGCTCTAAACTGGGAAATGAGATAAAGGAAAACTGAAAAAAAAAACACCTGATCCAGATAAGACACATGTAACTGAGGATTGCTTCACTAAATACATTCAATATGGTTTTGTCCCATCTTAGCTCTTTGGTACAAAATGCAGTGCTGCTGAATTACTCTTCAGCACGGAACAATGGGCGTAACTAGCTGCTACCCATCCTCTATGGAAGGCAGAAATCAGTGAGACATGTTGAGAATATTTCTTGTTCGGCTTTTCTCAAAGAATGGTTATTTTGAGATGCAGTCCCAGCAGACTAACATTAGCGGTGGAGGACATAGTTGACATAATTGGCTAGCGGTTTGAACCCTCTGTCTTTTCACTGTGACCACAATTGGAATGCACGTAAAGTCACTAATGATCAGCAGTCTCAGCACAATTCCTTTGAACAGAATTTGCAAACCATGTAAGAAGATGGGAGCAGGATCTCAAAATATTTAATGAGGAGACGGGCACAATGCACTGCACGTTCTGTCTGCTGTTCTTCCTACAGGTGCTCCTCATATGCTGTCCCTAGTGTACAGATGGAACTAAGGCAGATAGAGAGAGGATATATACACTGTAGATACATATGAGATAGATAGTGGAGATAGATATGAGACCGAGAGATGACATATACACTGTAGATAGATATCTACTGTAGATACATAGATAGATGCTGTAGATAGATACTGTAGATACACAGATAGATGCTGTAGAAAGATAGATACTGTAGATACATAGATAGATGCTGTAGATAGATACTGTAGATACATAGATAGATGCTGTAGAAAGATAGATACTGTAGATACATAGATAGATGCTGTAGATAGAGATAGATACTATAGAATAGATACTGTAGAGACAGATACTATAGAGAAATAGTGTAGATAGATACTGTAGATAGATACAATAGATACATACCGTAGAGATAGATACTGTAGATAGGTACATACAATAGATAGATACTGTAGATATAGATACTGTAGATAGGTACATACAATAGATAGATACTGTAGAGACAGATACTATAGAGAAATCGTGTAGATAGATACTGCAGATACAGAGATAAATACTGTAGATAGATACAATAGATAGATAGTGTAGATATAGATACCATAGATATAGATAGTGTAGATAGATACTGCAGATACAGATAGATACTGTAGATATATACAATAGATAGTGTAGATAGATACCATAGATATAGATAGGGTAGATAGATACTGCAGATACAGATAGATACTGTAGATAGATACCGTAGATATAGATACTGTAGATAGACACATACAATAGATAGATACTGTAGATAGATACAATAGATAGATACTGCAAATACAGATAGATAAATACTGTAGATAGATACAGATAGATAAATACTGTAGATAGATACAATAGATAGATATTGAGGCCTGATTTTACTGGTCGAGCATTACTTGACATGTACATTCTAAGGCAGTGCAATTACACAACATATTAGGAAAGATAAACATAAAAGTTACAGCAAAAGAAAATTAAAAGTAAGAATATGTGTAAAGTGTGGCGCAGCCAGAAGCCGCAGGACTCACTTAGTGCAGAGGTAGAACCTTACCAAATAGTTTATTATGTAGAAGCGGTCATATTCATGGTTCCTGGGATTGACCTTGCGGTGTTGCTTTTTCCTCATGTGATCCTTTAGAGTATTTTTGTCTCTGAAGGTCTTTTCACAATACAAGCACTGCAGGCTTAGGGAATACAACACGCACAAAGCATTAATCCAGAAATAAAGAAAATGTATTCTTTTTTCAACCCTGCTCATTATTGTATTACGAATGTAAATGTTATTGAAATCATGTCATTAAAGACACATGCCTTTTAATACGGAGTTCCTACAGGTCAGTATTACAGCCCCCCGGCACTCTGCCCTAGAGGCAAGGCTTTAATGGGATAATACAGCATGATGTGCTTGCAAAAAATTGGAGGTCAACAGAGGTGCAGTGTGGTGCATAGCTTACTGCCGGGTCCATCATATAGCTGTGTACATGAGCCCGTACATCCATATATGAAATAAAATGTAAAGAAAAAACACTCTGCAAACCAAATAAAGTACAATAATTCCTTAGTTATAGAAAACATTCTGGTGCTAATGCTACGCTTATGTTGTAAATTTGAGATTCTTGGCAAATACATTTTGTACAAAATTATTTGGGCCCGTCTGCCAAATTTTAAGGCGATCTCTATAAGACGGAACCTAACACTAAATACTACCTGTTATGTGCCATAATGGCCACCCAAAAATTCAGGGAGTGCATTTTGTACAAAATGTATCTGCCAAGAATCTCAAATTTACTAACTAAGCGTAGCGTTAGCACCAGAATGTTTTCTACAACTATAACATTATTGTACGTTATTTGTGTCTGCAGAGTGCTGCTGCATTGTCTTTTTTTCTTCGTGTTACTAGCCATGGCAGCGAGCACCTGTCACATTGACTGACCCCCTTTTTTGCAGTTGAAATAAAATGTAGTGATGAATAACCAAACCCTAAACAAATCAACATTGCATTGTTAAAATGTCAAACCTAAAATGACCATAGTTCATGAACGCAGCAGAATCAGCACACAAATTGTGGTTGGAGAGTGATTCGTGGTACAAATAATAAGAATTATAGTACCTGTCCAACTTCTTCTGTAGCGTGTCCAGAAACTCATTACAATGCACAATATTATCTGGCAGGCCAACATTGAAGGAGTGCTCCTCGTTCATGTGATTGAACAACACCGATCTGCAAGGAAACATCTCTGCAGTTATTAAAGAAGAACTAAAGTCTCACATCCTATTTGACCACAAATCTGCTGTCCCCAGAAGTGAGGGGACGCTAACCAGCCACAACGTGGGCACCACGAATACTGTAACATGGAATTTCCCTACACTGCTGCAGCTGAGAGCCACTCAAAAAAGTGGGGTCCTACGTGGCTCATTAAAAAACAAAAAACAAAAACATACAGTAAGTAATAGTCACATTTAGCAAATAATCTTGATTAAAAATAAGTAGAGATGAGCGAACTTTAAAAAAAAGGACGGTGTTCGCGTTCGGGTTGTGGTAACTCACGCATCTTGTTATGGATTGCACTATAGCGGCATATGGAATCCATAAGGGGCGGCTTCCACCAGCCCGAACTGTTGAACAGCCGAAGGACCTGGGGTGAAGTCACCGTCATGTGATCAGTGCAGGGGGCGTGGCTCAGCACGGGATCAAATCCAGTGCTGAGCCACGCCCCCTGCACTGATCACATGACAGTGAAGTCACCCCAGGTCCTTCGGCTGTTCAACAGTTCAGGTTGGTGGCAGCCGCCCCTTATAGATTCCATATGCCGCTATAGTGGAATCCATAACGGGATGCGCGACTTACCACAACCTGAACACCGGACTTTTTTTTAAAGTTCGCTTATCTCTAAAAATAAGCCATGTTTATGTATGGAAGTCCTAGTCAGTGGTTACAGTCAGTAAGAAGTAGCAGAGTGGAATAACACATGACGCAGGAGTTTGTCTGTATCCTCTAACTATAGAGACATATAGGTCTACATATGAGCTGCATACACAAAACGGTGAGAGCTTTTCTAAATTAGGAATATTCACAAAGTTCCTTTTATTTTAGATGTGCTGGAGCCATAAACCAATTGAGGGAACTTCCAGTACTTCACACCAGAAATGACATTACCCTACGTTTAGGGATATGTTACCAATGTAGATATCACTACTAGTAAATTGTAATCAGTGTCGGACTGGGGTGCCTTAGGGCTGTATTACATACAGAGATGGCGCAGACGATTGTCAGGAGGGAAGCGTTCACTTCCCGGGAATTGCCTGCTCTCTAGCGGAGTAGACTGCATGTAGCGATCTCCTCCACAGTACGGAGACGAGTTATCACTAATGCCATCGCTTGTCCCCATACTGACAAGTTGTTTGCCGGCAGCAGATTGTGATTAAACAGCACGATCTGCCGCTAGCAAATGATGATTTTTCAGCCTGCTTAAAAACCTGGAATACCTGATGAAAGAGTTTGCTCGATCATCGGGTAATCAGCGGCAGTATTAGTCTGTCAGATCATCACTAACAAGCGTTACTATGAACACTCATTACCGATGATCTGGCCGACAATCGGCCAGTGTACTGGCTTAAGGCTAACCAATAAAATTTATTCTGGGGCCCACTGTAAGGATGCTTGCGAATACTACCCACTCACACAGCGGCAGGCAGCAGCAAGACGCTCAGATGATTAGTTATGGAGTCACAAATTATGGGGCACCCAATACTTACTCCATAATTTGTGACTTTTAAGCTACTCAACACTTTTCCAAAAGGGGTAAACAGAAGACAGAGGAGCGCTGCTAAGGCTCAAAATGGGCCACTTTACAGCTATTTTTCTAATAGAAATGTATGATTTCAGTAATTAAAGTATATTACAAAAATGGTCAGTATCACTGCCCCTACACATTACACAAATAGGTCCAGGTCTAAACTTATGGAGTGGCGTGGGTGGACAAGGGCCGGTAGGCCCATCTCATTTATCATTTTCTATTCCCGTTTCCCAGTAGACGCATGCTCCTGGTTAAATATTCAATGTGATTCCCTGACAATATTATTTGGAGACATGCTATCAAGTGTATACCCCCACCTACTGGGGTTATTTGTAGTTTTCTCTATACAGACCAGCAAACAGATATGTGAATCGCACCATTTACTTTTATTGGTCTGTGTGCTATGCGGGTGCAGTCTAGATAGTGCACAGACAGAAATCTGAATCGGACCTAAGGCTAGTTTCACACTAGCGGCAAGGAACTCTGGCAGCCTGTCGGATCTGTGCTGCCTGTCGGATGGCGTACTTTTATTCCGGCGCCTCTCGGCATGTTTGCCGTGCTGCCGCTGGAGCAAGTGTGAAAGTACCCCAAGAAAGTGAAAAGTTTTAGTTTCATCCTTGCTTTCAGTTCAGACAGTCAGGACTCTAAAAGCACATAACTGGTGCCATGTAACAAGGTCGAAGAGACGTAATAAGATAAAAATCAAACCTGTTTCCTTTCAATTCCTCACTGCAAAACATGCACAGTCTCTGAAAACTTGCGTCTGATCTCTCACGCTGCTGCTGCTCCAAAATATTTTTCTGTAAAAGTAAATGATGACATAAATAAAAGTTAAAGCTATAATTTAAGCACAATGTAAAATACTAGTATATATGCAGGTGGCCATTTTTTCAGCCGTATTATTACAACACCGTGTGCCTCCTATCCAGATGAGGATATATGTCTTATTTACTGTGTATATTGACCATTATGTTTGTATATGTGAGTCATTGTAGGTAATACAGGAGGAGAGGCGGTCTTTGGCATGATAGTCTGCTTCTGTGCAACCGCAGGAGATGCTAGGACAATGAATAAACCGGACTACCCTAACGGTAGATCTCTGGAACAAAACCACCTCAAGGTATTATTTCAGTGCAGTCTGAACCATACGATGTTCAGTACAGTCGGTTACTAAAGAATCGTTAATCATGCTTTCGCAGTTTTGTAGCAATTACATGAATATGTAATGGTAAACGAATTTTCTCTGGAGGAACAAGCATATTGCATGTGGCAGCTTCACCCTCTCTGCTAAACATCTGCTGCATTTTACAAACACATGGTAAAGGGATTTAAGGTATTAATATTTACTTGGAAGCTGCAACTGAAATATTTCAAACTGAAGCACTAAATATTATGTTCTTTATGGAAAAGTGTGACAAGATATCAAAACCAGAGAGCACTCATTTAAAAAGAGCAAGCCACTGCGTACTGGATTCATAAAAGAGGCAATATTACAGGTGGACAGCAGATGGAGTTATCAGGACTCATAAACTACAGTATACGCCAACCATTAATCTGCATTCTGACACAGGCAGACAAATATGTCAGGGGTTTTGGAGGAACATATGTCTAACATTCTGGGTAGACAACTAGGTACAGATGTAAATCTACATACAGATGAAATGAGGTTTCAGCATCAAATCTATGAGACTTTGTAATACATCTTATTAGGGTTAAGTGTCACGTCCCTCAGCTTCTAGCCCAAAATCTCCACAAACAAGTTTTCACTAAATATTTAATACTAGACAAGAAGTAAGAGGGAGGAGGGGGATGCTGCAGCAACTCTGCGCCTATGTCTATGCAGTCTCTGTGTGTGAGGGGGAGAGGAACTAAAGGAGAGACATCTCATTGGCCTCCAGTACATATGTACATTTACAGAAAGGGGGGAGAAAAAATACCCCATACAACATTCCTGGCTCGGCTACACCATATATATATATCTACAGCTAAAAGGGATTGTGATTTTTTTTTTATAACAATAATTCCATGTGGCTTTTAATTAATATATTTACCTAAAACATACTTTTAATACCAATCGAATGTAAAGGGGATAAACTATACATTGCTTTTTATTAAAGCCCCCAGATTGGTGTTGGTTTATTGAACACAGCTGATGGTACTGTGCATCACTTACTAGACTGATATGCACTGGTTTTTCTACATGACATAGTGTCTGTCAGCAGTGCTAACCTGGCAGAACTGCTGTCATTGCTAGGTAGAAGACCAGGGCAGCTGGTAAAACTAACTTCTGTACAAAGTTGTTTTTTTTATCAGCATCACCGTGAAAACAAAGTTTTAATCTGGCACGCACTGCTCCAGCAAGGCAGTCCTTGATGCTCAAGTGCTTTCGGCTTTGTGTAGTGAACTATCCACAACCCCTCCCCTGTGCTGCGAGGGATGGCTGTAGCATCAAAGCAGGAGACCACTACAGATGTCACTTAAGAGCAGAGAGAAAGGACTGTGAAGCAGTTCACAAAACAGAGCAGAGAGCAGCAGAGACCTTCGTCAGGGCACTTGCTGTGGCACGTGGCAGAGAAAAGCTCTCACCGTGATGATAATAATAAAACCATACCCAAAAGGTATCTCCAAACAATTTTCCATGTCTCTTGCCTATTATTGTCACAGTTTTGCACACCTTTATACCAATAGTTTTTATCGGTGCATGTGTAAATTACTTTTCATACCTGTGGTCCCAATATTCAAGCCAAATCATCAGACGCTCTTGTGAAGTATTAGACTTGTAATAGAAAAGGCTATCTTTTACTACCAATTATAGGGACACAGATTAGGGAATTAGTGGTTGTCCAGGATTAGAGAACACATGACCGCTTACTTCCAAAAACAGCGCCACACCTGTCCACAGGCTGTGTTTAATATTGCAGCTCAGCCCCATTCCGTTTAGTAGAGATGGGCAGTATTACCACATACAGGCATGGAGAGGTGTGTTGCTAATTTTGAAAAAAAGCAGCCATGCTTTTCTAATCCTGAATAAAGCTTATAATGCAGGGTAAAGGGGAGCGTCTCATAATTTGATGACCAACTGTCATTTTTTAATCAGCCCTTTTCTGATTTACGGTATGTCATCAGTGAGAAACAATAAGGCTGCACTCCCTTTAGTCAGTTTTGGAGAAAATGGCTAAAAAAATAAAATAAAAAATGGCCATATCTCTATAAGTAAAGCGTGTCCAAATTGGGAATCACTTCAACTTTAGATTTATTAAAATAAATATATTAAAATTTTGTGCTAAAATGTTATATTTATTCATTTTTTCCTCTCCGAGATTGAAAATGAATTGCAGGACCACAGACTCTATTTGCCCACTTCCAAGCTGATTGTCAGTTGATCAATGACAATGGGGAGGGAGAAATGTACTAGGAATTTCCTACAAACACACAGCAGCGATGTACCCAATTGTCATCACTATTTTGCTGCTTGTCATTAATATTAGGGGAAAAAAAGCAGGAATTACAGTATATTCAACAGAACTACGTCATATGTAGTCAAACCTTTAAAAGGGTGTCAGCTCCACATGATATATTAGGTGCTGATAGAAGGACAGAACATACGAGCACACCGACACGCTGATTGTTTTCAGAGATGTGCAGTACCTTCCATGCTAGAGAACTAATCCATCTAATAAATCTCTCCCGTGTGTACTTACATAGCAAGATTTATTGTATTTACTGTATCATTTACCCAGCAAATATACTCTTGGGTGCGCGCGTTGTGCTGGAATATGCCCATACACACTTTACATATTTAGCTCTACTAACTGAATAGATGCTCATCTAATATCCATGTGAAGCCTATTCAAGGCAAATCTTAGTACATTGATATTCAGGGCCTATCCTGAGGATTTCCCAGTCTATGTTACTACTGTAGCTGGTGCGAATTTCCCCATGTCCGCATCTACTGCTTCAGAGGAGGACTCTGGCTGGTAGTAACCATCTGCTGGAATGATGCAGGCAGAGCGTGGAATGTCTTGGAGTTGGGATACAGTCTCTGATCTGGGGTTGTTCTTGTTAACAATGGGATGAAGGCGTTACCATTCACAGGTGGTGGTCTGCAAAAATGTTGCTGCACCTCCCATGTAGGGCACAAGGTAGAGTCTGGTATTATCTCCCTCTCTTCTATGGTACGAATATTCCCTGGTGAAAATTAGGCCCACACTTGTAACCCACAATTTGTAGCTATTTACTGCATTTCGGTAAAAACACATTTCAGAAAAATATAGATTTTTCTTTAGCATATCATTTTTCCTCCCAGCAGTTAAATGTTCTTGCTGACTGCACAAAAAGTGAGCTGTCTGTTGCTAATGGAAACCATAATAGACGAGACCATATCCACTGGAAACAGCGGCATTTTAATGAAGAGCTAACATAGATCTGAGAAAAAAGACCAATCATCGGGATCTGAAGCCAAGGTATGAGATTCAAATACAGTGAGGACTGAAGGTTTTACTGCTGACGACACTGCGCAGGCTACTATAGTTAAAAATATCAGCAGGATGTGGACTCAGAAACATATGAAGCATTTCCTGGAATTATATAGCAGCGACGCCCCCACTTATTTAAGAGAAACTCACGTATATTTAAGCTACACGTACTTCAGAAGTAATGAGGTACCTCTGTCTGACTATCTATTAAAAACAGCCTAAAGTGAGTGCTAGAACCAACTAAATATAAGGAGTAAGTAATATTCCCACTGTAAAACGTAATTCTACAAGGTACAGAGGCGGAAAGGCCATAGACCTTACAGGGAAATTTCCCAGTGGAACGATGCCCAGAGGGGCGCCGAGCCCTCCTCACAGCCGGCCAGTGGAAGTTTTTGGGGATGTATTTTGTGCTGCTGGCAGTATTTTGTGATGGACTGTGGTATTTGGCTGTGTTGGGGTGGTATAATGTGCCACAATATGGTATTGTTGGCCCTGCCTTCAATCAGTTTGGACCCGACTCCAAAACGGGGCCACTTTTGGTATTGTTTCCAGGGCCACTTTAAGTTCCCAGTCTGCCCCTGACAAGGTATATCCAAATTATGCTTTTAAGTTCATGTAGTATTCTTTATCATTTCATCAGAAGATTAGTGAGGACACCTTCTAGATAGAACTTTTGAAGTCACCCCATTTATTCTACTTTCTATCCTGGCTCTTAAAGGGCCTGTCATACTGTCATCCTAAATTCTACTAATGTAATATTATACTAGCAGATAACATCTTTGCCTTACAGCAGGAAATTGACAATGGATATAGGAGTTTTATCTCTCTGTCCTGAATGCGATAGATATTTTTTAATTTTTATTTTTCTACATTCATTTTCATCTGTTAAGTACTGCTGAAATAAAATAGACAAACAATCTTAAACTGTTTTCTATGAATACTGAAAAATGCACCATACACCATAAAAACACACATGTAGGGATGAGCGAACTTGTGTTTTCAAGTTTGGC
This sequence comes from Bufotes viridis, assembly GCA_033119425.1. Lineage (NCBI taxonomy): Eukaryota > Metazoa > Chordata > Amphibia > Anura > Bufonidae > Bufotes > Bufotes viridis. The sequence continues at coordinate 232,733,302 of CM065590.1, forward strand.
GTACAAGGTTCGCGTTATCTAAGAATTCCGTTTTTATGGTCCGTGGTAGTGGAATCCATAACGGAATTCTTAGATAACCCGAATCTTGTACGCCGAACTTGAAAATACAAGTTCGCTCAACATTACACACAAGCTAAAACACACTATTTGTTAGTAGGTAAAGGATGCATTTTTATTTGTCTACCGCGCATGCGGGGTTGCCCTCCATTTATTCCTATGGGAGCGCTGAAAATACACGAGTGCTGGCTATATCCGTCAGCCCCATATAAGTGAATTGAGCAATGGCTGCGCTTGCGCGGTGCGCCTCTCATTCATTTCAATGGGACTTCTGAAAACGTATGCTCGGCTATTTTCAGCTCTCCCATGGAAATGAATGGAGGGTGGCTGCACATGCGCGGTGCGCCCTCCGGGGCTCCGTGCTAAGTATAGTTGACATGCCCTCAATGTCTGAGATAGTACAACCACTTTAAGGAGGCGCCAGAAACCTCCAAGTTGTCACTTAATGTTGCGATGGCATATGCCAAATTTTGCAACTTTTAAGATGGATATATTATGAAAGTATGACCAGTAACCGCAATCAATTTAGTGGAAAACAGCTACAGTGCACTCGGAAAGTCTTCAGACCCCTTTACTTTTTGTTATGTCATAGACCCCATTATTCTGTACTCACTACCCGACAGGGAGAAAGTGTCTGAGAAAGTGAAAATAGAATTTTATTTTAGAAGTTTTCAAATTTATTAAAAAGGAAAAGCTAAAATTTTGCATGGACATAAGTATTCAGACCCTTTGCTATAACCACTTGAAACTTAGCTTGAAGGCCTCTCATTTCTCTTGATCATCTCAGAGATGTTTGTACACCTTGATGAGAGACCGCCTGTGGTAAATCCAGTTCACTGGACATGATTTGGAAAGACACACATCTGTGTGTATATAAGGTCTCAGAGCTGACAATGTATATTTCAGCAAAAACCAAGTCGAGAGGAGGAAAGAACTGCCTGTAGAGCTCAAAGACAGGATTGTGATGAGGTACAGATCTGGAGAAGGGTATGAAAAATTTATGCTGCAGTGAAAGTTCCCATGAGCACAAAGGCCACCCTAATTCTTAAATGGAAGAAGTTTGAAACAACCAGGTCACTTCCTAGAGCTAGCAGCTCCACCAAGTTAAGTAATTAGAGGAAAGGGGCCTTGGTGGGAGAGGTGACCATGAACCCAATGGTCACTCTGGCTGAGCTCCAAAGATGCTGTGTATAGATAGGAGAAGGTTCCAGAATGTCAACATCACGGCAGCAACTCCAGCAATCTGGGCTTTATGGCACAGTGGCCAAAAAGAAGCCTCTTCTTAGTAAAGTCTGCAAAAAAGCACCCAAAGGACTCTCAGACTATGAGAAACAAGGTTCTGGTCTGATGAAACCAAGACTGAATATTTTTGAGGAAACTAGGCACTGCTCAATACCAAGCCTGCAGAAGCATGCTATGTTTTTTTTTCAGTGGCTGTGATAGGGAGACTGGTCAAAGTTGAAGGAAAGCTGAATGGAGCAAAGTAAAAAAGATACTCTTAATGAAAACCTGATCCAGTGTGATCTGGACCTCAGACTGGGCTGAAGGTTTACATTCAAACAAAATAATGACCCTAAACACACAGCTAAGACAACACGAGTGGCTTTGGGAGAACTCTCTGAATGTCCTAGAGTGGGCCAGCCAGAGCCCTGACTTAAACCCAACAGATCGCTGGAGAGACTGAAAATGACCGACCACCGATGGTCCCCATACAACCTGACAGAATTTGTGGGGATTTGCAGAAAAGAATGGCAGACAATCCCCAGATCCACGTGAGCAAACCTTGTGGCATCATACCCAAGAAGACTGGAGGCTAGAATCACTGCCAACGATGCTTCAACTAAGGGTCTGAATACTTATGTCAATACACGATTTTATTTTTTTTCCTTTTCAATAAATTAGCAAAGATTTCATCCATTCTGTTTTCACTTTGTCATTATGGGGTAGTGGGTGCAGAATGATATGAGAAAATGTGACCTTTTTTATTTCAGTCCAACATACAAAATGTAAAAAAAAGCTAAAGGGTCAGAAGGCTTTCCGAATGTGCTCTATATACATACAACTAAAAACAGGCTGCTTGTACCATCATTCCCTGTCCAGTACTAAAAGCTCTCCTACTAGATTATTTACCAGTCTTTCTTGCTGGAGTTCTTCCCTTAGAATTCGGTCTTCTGGTAAAACATCACACAACAGGAAGTAGTCTTCTTGCTGGTCTACAAATGAAGAAATATAATCATTGTCTAACAGCCAAACTAATGTAGCTCGACAATGATGGCTGAACGGACAATGTTCTCCATGGCCTTTTGGTTTGCAGATCTTTACATTTCTGAGAATCTCTGGAGTAATGATGAGGGTGCCCTCATCGGCTTTAATAGTGTGTATGAACATCATAGTTAAAATAGATGAGTTGATAGATAAAGGGCTAGATCCGTCACAGCGCAAGACAACTGAAAGTCCTGGCTGCCATGGAAAAGAAGCGGGAGCTGGGGGAGAAGCTACTTACCTTCCGTACGATCCATACGGCGCATTGATCACATAGCATAGCTATGTGAACCATGCGACGCAGGGACCCGGTGACATCATCGAGGAGCGCCCCAGCCGCTGCACGGAAGGTAAATAGCTCCTCCCCCGGCTCCCCGCAGTTTTTCCATGGCAGCCGGGTCTTTAGTAGCGTCCTGGCTGCCATGGTTACCATTCTTAAAAGCTAAAAGGTCGGATCCGGCGATGCGCCGAACGATGTTTAGCTTAAATCCCCGGAATAATGCTTTTTAATGGGCATTAATTCCGGATCCATCCTTGCGGCATGCCTTCAGGATTTTTGGCCGGAGGAAAATCTGCAGCATGCTGCGGATTTTGCTACGGCCAAAAAACGTGTTACTAATGAACTGAAGACATCCTGATGCATCCTGAACAGATTTCTCTCCATTCAGGATGCATTGGGATAATCCTGATCAGTATCTTTCCGTCCTAGAGCCCCCGGGATGGAACTCTAGGACGGAAAGGAAAAACGCAGATGTGAAAGGGGCCTAACCAATGTTAAATGTAAATAAGTAAAATTCTGTAATGCATCTTATAAGAGATAGTGGCATCTTCGCCACCTTCCAGCAGCCTGATGTTCCCCACTTACCTGCAAGTTTCCCTGTAGATGCTTAGCCATGAAAAGGATTGTCTTCCGTAACACAGAGGAGAGAGAGGGAGGAGGGGGATTCTACTGCAGACTGACTCACCGTGTGTGAAATGCAAGCTAGGTGAGGAGAACGGGCTGCGACTCATTCACATAAGTGATGCCTGCTCACAGTCTGAGGAACACTACCTCAGACGATTGCTTGAAAAAACTATTCAAACCAACACAAGTGGCGCACCAGTCTCCCCTTAGGCACCGTATTTTTCAGTATGCTTATGGCAGACATCTCCCATAAAAGCAAAAAGAAATCTACAGTACCTCACACATCTCTAGATCCCCTGCTTCACTTTACACACAGCAAACTAAACCTCAGCCGCAGCTTCCTTTCCCTCCATCACAGGCCCCATTGTAATTGCAAGGTCTGGCTCTATAGCAGCTAGGTCATCTCTCAAAACGAAGAAGAGCGAAGTGCAACTCTTCTAGGCTCTGTGGAGCCCGTAGTATGGCGTGTATGCCATAAAAAGCCCCCGCCTATACATCATCCATAAAGCTGTAATCACCTCATGAAGGCAAAAACAGTGTCATGTAAAAAGGACTTTCCTAACAGGGAGTTACCAAGAGCGACGCAGAAATCCCCTGCTCTGCCGGAGATGGGCCCAAATTAGGTGCATCCTCTGGCACTCTGTGCACCTACACAGAAATGGATTTCTGGCTTCATTTGCGCCAGAAAACTGGCGGAAATGAAGATAAATTTGTCCCCGTGACTGGCCACGCCCCTTCCCACAAAAGTGACGAAGGCATTGTAAAAAAGCCACTTGCGACTATTTTAAAAAAAGTAGCAAACACACTTTGCGCCTTTTTAACGCTACTTTTCTGGTGCAGGGAGATGATAAATCTCCCCATAATGTTCATAAATTACAAATCACTTACATGCAATCTAATATAATATTAACCCTCTAAAAATCCCTTATAAGACAGCCTTTTTACTATGGGTACTTTCACACTAGCGTTTTGGATTCCGTCTGTGAGATCCGTTTCACGGCTCTCACAAACGGTCCAAAGCGGATCAGTTCAGCCCCAATGCATTCTGAATGGATAAGGATCCGTTCAGACTGCATCAGTTAGGCTCCGTTCCGCTTCTATTCCGTTTTGGAGGCGGACACCAAAACGCAGCATGCAGCATTTTGGAGTCCGTCTGAAGAGGCGGAGCCTAACGGATCAGTTTTTAATTACAATGTAAGTCAATGAGGACGGATCCGTTTTCAATGACACATTATGGTGCATTTGAAAACGGATCCGTTCCCCATTGACTTTCAATGTAATTCAAAACGGATCCGTTTTGGACTTTGCATTAGTTTTAAAGAAAAATGACAAACGGATCCGTTCTGGACGGATACAAATCTTTGCATTATAGGTGCGGATCCGTCTGTGCAAATAAACAACGCAAGTGTGAAAGTACCCTATGGGATTCAGTTTCGGGTTTCACATTGCAACAAGTATATAGGTGAGCTGGAGAGGGTTCCGGAGTGGAGATAGTGGTGAATGGAAGAGAGTCTCTTATACTACCTCTTGGTAGTAATGGCAGATACGATGTCATCATTTAACCTCTTCTCCCTGTATGTATTTAGAGCCTTATTGGAAAAGCGTTTTTTTTTCATTTTTATATCATAGCATTCCAAGAGCTATATATTTTTTTTTCGTCGATAAAACGTTTTTTGAGACAAGTTATAGTTTTTAATGGCACCATTTAAAGGTACATATAACTTATTGGTTAACTTTTATTAACTCTTTCTGGGGGGTAGGATGGGAAAAAAGAACAATATTGCCACTGAGTTCTTTTATTGTAAATTTTGCGACATTTACTTTGCGGCATAAATAACATAACGTTACTCTCTGAGTCAGTATGATTACAGCAATACCAAATACATATATATATATACATACATACTGTAAGAATATATAATTTATTTTTAAGTTTCACTACTTTTGCTCAATAAAACCCCCTTTTTTAAAAGAAAATGTTGTTGCATCACCAGACCCGTATCTTTTTTATTTTTCTTGCTACGGAGCTGTGCGAGGGCTTGACTTTTGTGGGACGACTATCATTTTTTGACTGCTTTTCAATTTTTTGGTGGTGAGTAGGGTTGCACTGGGTATCGAATTATCGATATCCAATCGATACTTTTGTACCAGTATCGATTTAATACCGGGATTCGCCTTTTACCGATACTAGGCTGCGCTACGATCTGCCTCGCACCTGATGGGGTAATCGCCTTGTTATAGAGGTCGTGTGCTGGCTATGTGATTCTGCCATCGGCACCTGCCTCCTGTATTTGTATTTAACATTAGTTATCTTCATTGGTGGGGCAGTGCACCCCCCCCCCCAACCCAGTATTAAAAACATTGGTCGCACAGTGCGCACTCCACCCCCCCAACCCCAATATTAAAAACATTGGTGGCGCGGTGCTCCCCCAAACCCCCCCAGTATTAAATTCATTGGTGGCAGTGGCAAAGGGTCCCCTCTTCATTGGTGGTACAGTGGCAGCTTCTGATCGGAGCCCCAGCAGTGTAATCCCGGGGCTCCAATCGGTTAACATGGCAGCCAGGACACTACTAAGGCCCTGGCTGCCTTCATAAGCTCTCTGCTGCTGTGTGTACTATGCACAGGGCAGCAGGGAGAGTGCAAGATCCTATTCACCCCAATAGAGCTAGGACAAGGGATTAAAAGATCCCAGGTTTTAGCCCATAAAGGGGGGAAATAGTTATTAGATAAAAAGTAAAAAAAAAAAAGTTTGGAAAAAAAACAAACACCAAAATATTAAGTTTAAATCACCCCCTTTTCCAATTTTAATAAAAAATATATAAACAATAAATAAAAATATTACATTTGGCCACGTCCGAAAAGTCCAACCTATTAAAATATAAAAAAAATATCTCCTATGCGATGAGCGTTGTAACAGAAAAAAATAAATAAAAACCGCGTGATTCGCAATTTTTAAATCCACCTTGTCCCCCCAAAAAATAGGATAGGACTGTTCAACTATGGGCTGAACATTCCATAAAATGTGGAAACGACATGGCTTTTTTGGCATTTTATTTTTTCCGTGTGGTATCGAATGGTATCGAGTATCGCAATACTTTTTTATGGTATCAAATCAAATCAAAATTTTGGTAAAAGCAAGAAAAACTAACAAAAAAAAAAAAAAAAACACCCAACTTTTCTGCCTTTTTTTGATAATTATATAGTGCAGGTTATTATGGACACGGTGATACCAAATATGTGGATAGGGTTTTGTTATTTGCATTTTTTCCATTAAAATACATTTTTTCAATGGAAAAAGGTGTATTTTCTTTTTCTTTGCGTGGAGACTTTGTTTAAAAAAAAACCTTAATTCTTTATTTTATACTTAGCCCAATAAGGGAACTTTGACAGGCGTTCTTCTAATAATTTCTATAATACACTGTGCTGCTTATGCAGTACAGTGTATTATACTGTCAGTGCTTTACAAAAAGGCACTATCAGGCTGCACTAGAGAGACAAAGCCTAATAAGGTTTACATTGAGGGCAGGCCTGGGGACCTGGTGCCAAAGCCTGACAGAGGGAGCCTCCTCCCTCTAAACCGCTTAGATGCCACGGTGCTATTGACTGCGGCATCTAGGGGATTTAACGCCCCAGACCGTTACTTCTGCCGCTCCAGGCCATTAGAACAGAAGCCCGGCTGTCATGCAACCAAACCACCAGAGGAAAAGCCAAAACCAGAACCTACAGAGAAAAGTTATACGAGAAAGATCTGTACCTCTTCCATGTTTTGGACCCACTCCCGGTTTTGGCTTACAAATACTGACTGATTTCAAATAATGACTAAATTCAGAACATGTGGAAGTGGCCTTAGAGAGGAAAATGGAGCATTTTAAACTAGGTGAACATCTGAATACTTTTGTCCATTACAACTGTACCAACCTTCTGGTGCGTTTGAATTGGTTCTTATTACTGAACAAAAATCTGTAATTGCTTGCTCTGTAAATCTTTTCTTCCAATATATAATATACCTAAAAAATAAGCAAATGTAATTATTAGGCACACATTTAAGGGGTTGCCCAGAGTGAAAAGCATGGCTGTCGACGTGCTGTGTCTGGTACTGCAACTCAGCTTCATTTAAGTGAACGGGCCAAAGCTGTAAGACCACGCACAACCTGTGTAAAAGTGTGGCACTGTTCTTGGAAGAAAGTAGCCATTTTAATTTCTAGGCAGAAACATCTTAATTTCACACACGGGGTGCCATACCGTATCTAAAACTACACTGCCCTATTGAATAGAAGCTTACAAGACTGCAGAAATGTTGACTTGTAAAGACAAAGCTGAGAATGAGGAGATAAAACCTGTGCTTCAGAACTTTAAAATCAGCAGTGTGAATCCAACCAACATGTCAACTGGCGTTACCCTGGCCGAAACCAAACTGCAACACAATTGGAAGCATTTAGTACACAAGGAACACGTATCAGTAATAAATTGTACATTATTAGCAGTATTGACTCCTAAAAACTGCTGGCAGAGCTAGTTGAGGAGTAAAGTAGTTTATACATATCTAAGTTGAGGAAAAGAAGTTTGATTCCTCCTCTCCTCGTGCTGGATCGCCTTCACCTACTCCTGTTGAAGCAAATGTTCATGTTTTCCATTATTTTTTATTGTTGCCACCTTCCAAGAGCCATAACCTTTTTATTTTTCCATGAAGCTGTATGAGGACTTGATTTTCTGTGGGACAAGCTGTATTTTTAATGGCACCATTTAAAGGGGTAACCATTCAGGTTACAAGTTATCCCCTTTACATTGGACCTCTGGGACCCCACCAATCACGAGAATGGGGGTCCCATGTGCTCCACTTGAATGCAGCACCAGTTGAGAATGTGCACAGCTCTATGGCACTGCTGAGAAACAGCCGCGCACTGCACTTGGCTATCTGCAGTCACATAGAGATGAATGGCGAAGCATATGCTCGACCACTACTCCACTCATATTGGGGTCACAAGACCCCTGTTCCCATGACCTGATCTAAGAGTTATCCATAATCCAGTGTCGCCATATTCTGGGATCCATCGCTTTTTTTTATTTTACTGTCAATAGAGATGTGGGTTTTATTTTTTTGTGCGGTGAGGTGTAATTTGTATTAGTACCATTTTGGGGTACACATTTTTGGGAGGTGAGGTGACAAAAAAACTCAGAGTAATTCTGGCATTGTGTTTTTTATGGTATTCATGGTACAGTGCGCATAAATAACATTTCATTAATTCCGACTGTGAAAGTCGGGGGGCATGCAGCGGTAATCTATGGGAAAACAAAGCAGTAATTCTAACTGCAGCACCACCACAGGAGAAATGCTGTCGGCAGTGCAGTGTAAGTGCTCATTCACACGACCGTCGGCCGTCCACGCCCGTATTGCGGACCCGCTGAGTTGAATGGGTCAGCAATCCCGCAAGATACACCATGGTGCAGAGGAGAGGCATGGATCAGAAGCTCACGGATGCACTACAAAGCACTTCCATGGGCTTTTGGGTCCGTACCTCAGCACTGCAAAAGATAGGACATGTCCTATCTTTTGCCGTATATTGCGGATTGTGGACCCATTCAAGTCAATGGGTCCGTGCTGCAATACAGGATTCACACAGTCGGACCATAGCATAGGCACGGATGGCCAACGGTCGTGTGAATGAGCCCTTAGAGTTCTTTGCAGCTTCTATTTTATCTGGTTCATAGATGTGGTTCACAAATTGTGGACCTTCCCTATTAAGTCAGTATTCCCTTATAGGATATATGATAATGTTGTTTAATCCAATCAAGGCCCGTTAATCGGTAGAGATTATTTTAGGACATTCCTGTACCAAGGACAAGAATTACACCACTCAGCCTGGCCTCACAGGTCACTCAAGGTTTTCTTCCCCCCATCCTAAATATTAGAATAGAGCTTCTCTAGTCTGTCATCACTTCTACAGACAGAGATGGATGATAGCAACCAGCCCCATGCATTGGGGTGATAGGCAGAAAGCAAAATCAGGACGCCAAGGAAAATGTTCTAGCTGTCCGCCCGGAAGCCATGCCCTGGTTTATAAAATTGAAGAAAGGTCGATATACAGTTTAAAGGGAGTCTTTCACCTAATCTAAGACTTTTTAGACCGCTCCGATCAGGTTATAGACTCCTGTGCCCTAATTCCAATGGTACCTTTATTTGTGCAGTCCCTCGGCGAGATCTTCCAAAAAAGACCCTTAAAATGTATGCTAATTAGTTTCGGAAGGTGCTCAGGGGCGGCGTTACTGGCCCACCCTCCATTCCTATTATTACCTCCTCTTCTCCCTCACAAATCTCGCGCCTGCTGGAGGTAAGACGATGCTGCGCTGAACCGCCCCTTCTTTGGCTTCACTGCAGTCCTCTGCGCATGGGCAGGTCCGTAGTTTGAAATCCAGTGGCGCAGTGAAGCCAAAGAAGGGGCGGGTCAGCGCAGCATCGCCTTTCCTCCAGCAGGCGCGATATTTGTGAGGGAGAGGAGGTGGTAATAATAGGAATGGAGGGCGGGCCAGAGGGGTGAAAGAGGTGTGGATTTCTGCTGCCCCTGGGCACCTTCCGAAACTAATTAGCATACATTTTAAGGGTCTTTTTTGGAAGATCTCGCCGAGGGACTGCACAAATAAAGGTACCATTGGAATTAGGGCACAGGAGTCTATAACCTGATCGGAGCGGTCTGAAAGGCTTAGATTAGGTGAAAGACTTAAAAGATCCATCTGTCAGATTTTATGATCACACTGACCTGCAGAAACAATGAAGCAGAAGTGGCAGCAGGTCCGTACCATAACTCCAACCTGCTGTGGTGTACGACATGTCCAGATCTCCTGGAGAGACTAGAACACCTACCTGCTGAAATTTGCTATCAATTTGACATCAGCAATGACCAGCTTGTGCTCAATAACCATGTGTTTCAGAAGTCCATCCTTCTCTTCCCTTCGGTAAGACTGTTCACAAAAGATGCACGGCACGGAAACATCCTCCCCTCGGTCAGAGTCCACACAGAGACTTTCTGGTAATGAAAGAGATTCCAAGATGCAGTCCTTGGTATCTAAAACAAGAGTCCAGACAACATTAATGCTAACATATCTATATCCACATATACTGTATATCTAATGTCTGAATGTAGTAATAAAAGTAATAAATACAGCCGAGTAGGATAAAATATACAACACTGGTGGGACAGAATCTGGTCTATGTATTACCGTAGATAACATTCCTCCTCCACGGCTAGTAACATGCTTGGAAATGCGTTGTAAGTAAATACTCTGGAGAAATGGTAGCGCGGGTCCCGGGATGGTTCTTCATTACACCGCTGATTATTAGTGCCACATTTTTTGTATGCAGTTTTATGGCAAGATTAAATAAAACAGTAGCCGATATAACTACGTTTTATTACACTTTACAATGAGAACAATCAGGGGCTAAATGGATAAAATGTGCTGTATCTGAAACTTTGGTGTGCAATTAAAAACAAAACAAAAAAAGTCACAAAGAATTAAAACCATAACATTTTATGTGAAGGAGGGGTATATACAACACATGTTATCTCATCACAAAGCTTTTACCACTTCGGCAGAGCTACTACACAGAGAATGGAGCGGTGCTTCTGGCTGTGACCACATGATTGGTGGGGGTCCGACACCCTGCACCTCAGACTATCTGATACTGATGACCTACCCCTTTTATAACAATATTTTAATAGCTGACTGGATACAAGAGGATCATACTACAAAAAACTCAAACAATTAGTACCACCTATATGCTAATTTTGTGCTCCATCACATTATACACTGTTTATTTCCATGGTTATGACCACCCTGCAATCCAGCAGCAGTGGTCGTGCTTGCACAATATGGGAAAAAGACCAGCCTCTCTGGTGGTCGGGACAGTGGGACCATTTACAGGTTAGTGCTTTTTCCTATATTGTGCAAGCACGACCACCACTGATGGATTGCTGGGTAGTTGTAACCATGGAAACAAGCAGTGTATAATATGATGGAAAAATGAATCCAGACAGCAAAGGAGGCAATATGTACAATAACAATACATTAGTAAGTGGCTTGTATTTCTCTACATGATAAATGCTATTTTTCTGAAGTGAGACAACCCCTGCCAAAGCAACTGATCAGAGCTCAGCAAACTAAGCACATGGGCTCCGATAGGAGGACAGATAGAACCCCATTCTCTTTGTTTAACTGCCCAGATGCAATGGTGACTATTGACTTATCTCTAATCCTGGTCATAGCACTTGAATGAAGTGAGACAACCCCTTTAATCTCTAATCCTGGTCATGGCACTTGAATGAAGTGAGACAACCCCTTTAATCTCTAATCCTGGTCATAGCACTTGAATGAAGTGAGACAACCCCTTTAATAAGTAGCCAGTAAAAATGCAATAGACTGCAATAGAGTAGTATTGCAGTATAAAGCTACATGCACACAACAGGTTTTTTGCTGTCTGCAAATCAGGATCCGACAAAAAAATGATGGTCCATCAGTTTTTTTGGGTGGATTCCTTTGTTTTCACAGATCCCTTGTAATAAATGCCTATCCTTGTCCGCAAATGAGAAAAAAGTAGGACATGCACTACTTCTTTAGCTGACGGGAAACACAGACAACGGATGCGGAACACAAATGGATTAACTGTCAGCATTTTTTTGCTGACCCATTGAAATGAATAGGTTTCTATCCTTTACGCAAAAAAACTGAAACGGAAGCCGAGAAAAACAACTGTCATGTGCATATAGCCTAAGGAATAAGCAACAAAAGGATTGCGTGTTAAAGTCCCATAAGGGGACTAAAAAGTACAGTAGAAAAATATTTTTTAAAATATATATAAAAAAAAATATGAAGAATTCTAATCACTACCAATCTTATATATAGAATATAAACATAATTGGCTTTGCTGCATCAAAAAATTTCTGATATATTAAAACAAAGATATTTATTTGGAGCAGTGAATGCCATAAAGGAAAAAAATGAAACAGCCAAATTACTATTTTTTATCACCTCTCCCCCCTCAAAATAAAATCTATAAAAAGTGATCAAAAAGTCGTGTGCATTCCAAAGCTACATTTTGCCTTTCAAACCCCCATGCAGTTATTTACATGGAAATATAAAAAAATTCTCAGTGTCAGAATACGGTGATGCTAAGAAATAATTTTTTTTTGTTAAAGGTTAACTTTTTTGAAGTAGTAAAACTTAATGAAAACTATATAAATTTGGTACTGCTCTAATTGTACTAACCCACAGAATAAGGCCAACATGGTATTTTTAGCGCATGGTGAAAGCTGTAAAAACCCCAGAACGATTTTTTTCCCCAATTTTTCAATACCTGATAGGGCAAATTAAATGGTGGTATTTAAAAATGCAACTCCCCCCTCGCAAAAAAAAAGCCTTATTTGGGCAATGTGAACAGAAAAATAAAAAAGTTATGGCTCTTGGAAGGCGGGAAGGAGAAAATGAAATAACTAAAATTGGCTGGGTCCTGATTATACATGAGCTGTTTATATCGGAGTCAGAAAGATGGTGAAGTCAGAAGGGTTTGCTGTCTATATTGCCCTGATTTTCAGCCACAATGTAAATAGCAATATCTTTATGTCCATTTAAGCGTGCTCTGTTGTATCACTATGTGCACAGGGCAACCCCAATAACTACAGTAATGGTTAAAGTATCTACAGTGTGCATGGTAACAGGTGATGTAAAGCTGCCTTCCTAGCTATCTTTAAATGTGATCCAGTGCGTGGGAGTTCTGGTTAATATGGGTTTGTTAGTATTAAGTGTTGCCATGGCAAGCCAGCAATTTGAAACATGAAGAGTACAGAAATAAAATATATCTACAACTACATACATTTTAGCCTTCATTTTCTAAATGACCCATTATCAAGAATATAAAATGGACTGCATAATGGAGAAGATGAAAACCAGTAACTAATGTATGGCTTAATTAAAACGTACCTGACGTTTCAGAATAAACTGCCGTGTGTACATGAGAAATATCACCATATCTGAGAAGCAGCGGCAGTCATTAGGAGGACATAACACAACAGTAATGAGCAGCGTAGCTGTGACTCCACCACTGGAGCGAGACAGAACACTTACAAGAGCTAGAAGCAGCATCTCTGTGCTTCTATGTCTGTCTCCCTCCTCTCCACTCCATAGACTTCTATCAGCAGCATGTAACCTGATCCCTCAGTAAGCTATCAAAATGGATTTCAATAATCAGTTCAAGAGGCAGGGAAGGAGAACAGGTGGTTCATAAGAGGAGAGAGGCATTTTTATTGTAATAATATATATTTCAACATTATTCACTTGTAAAATAGATTTATGAAAAGCATGTTGATCTGTATAGCGCCACCTGCTCTTTGAATTTTTTTCTAATTTCTTTGTCCTGCTCACTGAGATGGCCGCACAAGCTCAGTTTCATCCTTCAACTGCCTCCTGAGCTGTGATAGGGAGAGCATGGACACGCCTCCTGAGCTGTGATAGGGAGAGCATGGACACGCCCCCTGAGCTGTGATAGGGAGATCATGGACACGCCTCCTGAGCTGTGATAGGGACAGCATGGACGCGCCTCCTGAGCTGTGATAGGGAGAGCATGGAGGCGCCTCCTGAGCTGTGATAGGGAGAGCATGGAGGCGCCTCCTGAGCTGTGATAGGGAGAGCATGGAGGCGCCTCCTGAGCTGTGATAGGGAGAGCATGGACACGCCTCCTGAGCTGTGATAGGGAGAGCATGGACACGCCTCCTGAGCTGTGATAGGGAGATGCATGGAGGCACGCCTCCTGAGCTGTGATAGGAGAGGACAGCATGGAGCTGCGCCTCCTGAGCTGTGATAGGGAGAGCATGGAGGCGCCTCCTGAGCTGTGATAGGGAGAGCATGGAGGCGCCTCCTGAGCTGTGATAGGGAGAGCATGGACGCGCCTCCTGAGCTGTGATAGGAAGAGCATGGACACGCCTCCTGAGCTGTGATAGGGAGAGCATGGACACGCCTCCTGAGCTGTGATAGGGAGAGCATGGACACGCCTCCTGAGCTGTGATAGGGAGAGCATGGACACGCCTCCTGAGCTGTGATAGGGAGAGCATGGACACGCCTCCTGAGCTGTGATAGGGAGAGCATGGACACGCCTCCTGAGCTGTGATAGGGAGAGCATGGACACGCCTCCTGAGCTGTGATAGGGAGAGCATGGACACGCCTCCTGAGATGTGATAGGGAGAGCATGGACACGCCTCCTGAGATGTGATAGGGAGAGCATGGACACGCCTCTTGAGATGTGATAGGGAGAGCATGGACACGCCCCCTGAGCTGCAGCAGAAAAGACACTCCCCTTGAGCTGCCAGCTTGACATAAATCTAGCAGAGCAATGACTGGGGAGATCTCTGGTTCCATGTGAGTTACAGGACTGGTTCTAGCTTTCTTAGAAAGATATTATCATGTTCTATATGATGTCTGACTTTCATTTATTACATTAGTCATGGGATAACCTCTTTAAGGCACCAACAAAGTGAATGAGCTTTCAGCAATTCTCATTTGCACATCGCTGACACTGGCCTGTTTCAAATTTGCAACATATCAATTTGTACTGTGGATTTCCCCTTTCCCAATGCAAAGAATGACAGTGCATCTAATCTGCAGCTTTTCTGAAACAAAAGAATGTCTTTTTCTTCTTCTGCAGATAAGAAGCAGAAAAGCCGCAGCTAATCAGTCGTGTGAACCCAGCCTAACAGAGCTGAGCTGCCACACCAGGCATGGGTTCTAGGCGGTAAAACTGACTCATGCCATTGATTCTCTGTGTCAGTATGATTACGTGATACCACACATGTATAGGTTTTCTTAAAGTACATGCGCTGGAGCACATTAGCGATATCACTACTAGTCGCCAGTGCAGTATGTCTGGAGTAACCAGACACTTTCATGAATGCCATGCAGGCGAAGTAGCGGCGTTCTGGATAAGTGGCACTGAAAAGGTAAAATTATCTACCAGAGGAGGTGATCTAAAGCGACACCTATTGGAGTGTGAGGCCTTTTGGATGTTATTTCCCTGCAGGTTTGAATTACCGCAGAGACATTTTATTTACTTTAAGGACATGGTACATGGTGGGATAGGCTTACTATTGTCCTGCTTCTGGTCATTTTTAATATGTTTATATTGTTTTTTATTAAACTGTGATGCCGTGTATGGGGCTGCCCAGCCTTCTTCATTACTTAGTCGATTGTGTGCACACTATGGCGGGCCGGCTTACCCCATATGTAAGCAGGGTATGTGTATGTATATTTGGTCTATGATTAAAAGGGTTTTCCAGCCGTTAATACGGAAGACCTATTGTCAGGATAGATCATCAATATCTGATCTGCAGGGTGCAAAACCTGGCACGCCCATCCATGAGCTGTTTAAAGAGAAGGCGGCGCTCCATGCCAGCACTACACTTTGTCTCAGAAGTGCAGTTTAGTACAAGTGCCCGCTCCACTGACTTGAATGGACTGAGTACTTGTCATTACGTCACTGCTCCACAGGAGACGAGGCCTAGTGTAAAAACCAGGACAGCCGCCTCCTCATCAAACAGCTCATTGGGGGGGGGGGGGGGGCGTCGGACCCCGCAGATCCACAGGAGTGCCGCCTCTTCATTAAACGGCTAATCTGCGAGGGTGCTGGGTATCGAACCCCCATAGATCAGATATTTATGACCTATTCTGATGATAGGTCATCCATATTATCCCCTTTAAGACAACTTGTCGGTCGAAACGCATCAAATGACAGCAGAGGTGTGTGGTTTTTTATGCAATTTATAACAATAAAGGATTGATTTATATTTACAACACGCTGGATCCCTTTTCAAGTCGCCTATTGCTAAGAGCATGAACAAGCCTTGAATCCGCGCAGTGACCTGTTTGATGACACCATTTTCTCTATACAAGCTTCTATTTTTATGTCTACAGACCTCTGTAAGGGTACTTTTACACTTGCGGCAGGACGGATCCGGCAGGCGATCCGCCCTGCCGCAAGTGCCTGTGCACTGCTGTGCTGCCGCTCCGTCCCCAATGACTATAAAGGGGCGGGGGGCGGAGCTACGGCGCAGCACGGTCCTGAATGTCCGACTTTTTAGTCCGGCGATCTTTGCCGTGCACTGCCGTAGTCAATGGGGACGGAGCGGCAGCACAGCAGTGCACGGGCACTAGCGGCAGGACGGATCCCGATCCGTCCTGCTGCAAGTGTGAAAGTACCCTTACAGAGCAATGTACTTTTCATTGATACCATTTTGGGATGTGGAATACTTTTTTTATTTAAATCACTTTTAATTTAATTTTTTGGGGGAGCTGAAGCAACAAAAAAACAACAACAAATCAGCCCATTTTTTGTCCCCCTTCCCCCCCCCCCCATTATGTAATTTGCTGTATAGGATAAATCATTTTATATTTTAATAGTATGGACATTTTCAGACACAATGATGCCTATGATTTTTTTCATTTTTATTTTGGGTAAAGGGGGATGACTTGACCTTGTATATATTTAAAAAAATGTACATTTTCAAAAGCATCAGAGTCTCCAGCATGCTCCGGCCTATCACTGCAAGGTAACATCTTCCCCGATCTCAGCAAGGGGAAGCTGTTACAAATGCGGGAGCGTGCGGCTCCAGCATTTTCACCATTCATATGCCATGGCATCTGAGGCATTAAATGTCTGCGATCGTCATTATCGCCGATTGCAGCAATTAGCCCCGGGTCTGTGCTGTGAAAAACAGCAGAAACCCGGTGGCTGTAGCACCCGCATGCATCATACTTAGGCCTCATGCACACGACCGTTGCCTGCCTCCGCGTCCGCTCCTCCTTGAAATTTCGCGTCCGTCAAAAAAAACGGATGACGGACCGTTTTTTTTGACGGATCCGATTTTTATGGCAGATCATTGTAAAAATGCCTATCCTTGTCCGCGACCGTGAAAAAAATAGGACATGCACTATTTTTTTGACGGAATGAAAACACGGATCACGGAAGCGGAAGGAAAACGGTTGACCATCCGCATTTTTTGACGGACCCATTGAAATGAATGGGGAAGCATCCTATCCGTGAAAAAAAACGGAACGGACGCGGAAACAAACAACGGTCGTGTGCATGAGGCCTTAGAGTGACGACTTCTGCTGTACATGTATGGTGGATATTGTGAGCCGGTTAAACTCTGGCAGCCCCCTTACAAGCGACTGGCATGTGGCCGCTGCCACCAATCTGTGGCCTCAGGGGTCACATGATGTAGTACTGGCATCATGGCTACTACTGTTGAGTGGTGATGCCACAAGTATAGTACATGATCACAGTCACCGCAGCAGTCATGGCGGCTGCTTGTAACCAAAGACCAGGGGGACTGCCAGAGCTCCTGCGCTGGATCAGCAAGGAATTGAAAAAGGCGAGTATTGGTTGTGTCGTCTCAGATAATGCTACGTTCACGTATGCGTTTACAAATCCAGCAGGCTGTTCTGCCACAGTTCATCGGATCCGTCTTAGCCGGCAGTGCATCCCATTGACTATAACGGGATCGGGCTATGATCCAGACGCTTTCAGCTTAATAAGCTTTTTCTCCAGCGAAAGACGGCACTTTGCCAGAAAGCGTCCAGATCCCACTGTAGTCAATGGGGATTCGGCTGTGCTAGGCCGGATACAGTGAACTCCTATGCCGGAACAGCCTGCTGAAATTTGTAAATGCACATGTGAACAGACCCTAACCCCTTTAACAAGTTACAGACGTGCACTGTATGACCTCTGATGCTTCTGGGGAGCGGGTCTACCGAGCTGCAGCACTTCTTACACAGCATTGTTAGTAATATCTAGGGTTTCCTGGATTTCACTAGCTGAACACAGAATGTTTTAAGTATGTCAGCCACGTACATGAGGAGATAGGAATGTCAGCACCCCAATATAAATAGCTGCAGGAGACCGTAATATCAGCCCAGCCTGACTTGGCCATCTAAACTATCTACAGCTGAACCAGTCACAATGTATGAGGATGACGCTGCCATCATTTGTGACCAATGCACGTAACACCAGAGGCAACCGCTGAACGGCTCTCTAAAGATGACCAGAGAATACCGACGACAGAGAGTGACGAGAAATGTCACACAAGGCCATCCGGGGGTCTATTCACTCCTTCCCCGCACAGGACCCCCCTCAATGTCCCCGACCGGCCTGTATATGTGCACTGCGTTCTGCAGTCGTCCAAGCCTATGTGGCCACCTACCTCCTGTGTGCTATCCTAAGTTAGTACATAAAGCTACTTACCGGCAGTGACGAGGTAGGAAGGAAAACCACTACTGCATTGTGGAAAATGTGGGAAAAGTATAAAGTCATCTTTGACTAGAATTTTAGTTTTTGGTCTAAACCTCTGTGCTGGTTAATTCCATAGTCTTTATAGGAGTTTCTGGTCGGAGAGCCCCAAAATCTACCGCTTCCTTTATACAGTTAAAAGGGTTTTCTAGGATTTTTTATACTGACGATTTATCCTCTGGATAGGTCATCAGTATCTGATCGGTGGGGGTCCGACACCCGGGACCGCCGATGGTCAGCTGTTTGAGAAGGTCCGGAGCCCCTGTGAGCGCGGTGGCCTTCTCCATGCTCACCAAGCACAGCGTCGTACATTGTATAGCGTTCACTTCAATGGGGCTGAGCTGCGCCTAGGCCACGTGACACATGAACGCGTCGTCACTTGGCCTAGGAAAAGCATAGAGAGGGCCACGGCATTGTTCAAATAGCTGATCGGCAGGGGTTCCAAGTGTTGGACCCCCGCCAATCAGATACTGATGGCCTATCCCGAGGATAGATCATCGGTATAAAAATCTAAGAAAACCCCTTCAAGGTGGTATTCTCATCTAATACATTCACAGTATACACGATAGACCATACATGTCTGATAGGAGTTGGTCCCGGAGATGACACCTGGAACTAGTCCCCAGCCACTCTAAAGGGACAGGCGGCCAAGCATGCGCACCTTTCTTTATTGATTTCTATGAGAATTATTACACATGTTTATGACTGTATTGTTTATAGGTCGATTCATAAATAAGACTATTAAAAATACGTACTTTTTGTAGTATATCATTTTTCCTAATGTATTTGCTTTAGGTAGGTATAAAAAAAAAAAAAAGACACTATAAAACAACAAAAATAGCCTTGCTAACATGGAAACAGACCTGCACGGACATCTGATGTAAAACCGCTCTGTTTTCTGAAAGATCAAACTAGACGCCCATGTACCCCAGTGGTGGTACAATTGACATGGCACACGCACTGTTAATAGTGGCAGCACATTAGTGTGAACAGAGCCTTCGATGCTCAATGCTACTTGTAAGATTAGTGCCAGATTTTTAATGAGTGAGGAATATAGAGAATAACAATGCGGCGGTAATAGACGGGAAGCTAACCATATTCTCATTTAATAGCTGTTGCCTTGGAGCTTTCTGCCTTGTTACACATAACAGAAGGATTAAGGGGGAAATGACAAAAACAGATAACTTCTAATATCATAGCCTGTGCAGTAGATCAGCTCCCACTCGCTAAATAATTCCCAGACTGTTGGTAAGTATGGGCACAGGAGTGTGACGCTACTGGAGAATGGTTGGTCCATTAGTGAGCAGAGAGGTAAAGGGGGCAGTAGTGGGGGCGGTGTGCACGCCATACAGGGGTCATGCTTGCACAGAAAGCGGGGCCTTTGTCAGGTACAGGGTGCCCCGTCTATATTTATACTTATTATGTAAAAACTAAAACAGAAAACGGTTATTAATAATGATAAATAAAACCAAATAAAGCACACAGCATGGCGGTATACACTAACTAAAAAGGTGACCTAAAATCTACATATACAGCCAGCAATCCAGTCTCAGTGTAATGGTATATGGTAAGAGGGAACAGTCCTAATAAACATACAGGCTGTGTATATAGTGCACAACATACAGGGACTTCTGAACACCAGGAGAGCCTGTCCCCCTACTAGTCCCTATCAGCTCGCTCCTCAGCACAAAAACTCTGCAATGGGGCCTGTACCCTACCAGATCCTAAAAATCCCTAATATACAGAGGGAAGAAACAGGAACATGGGCTATGAGTAATAATCAGATAACAGCAACTGAAAAAATATGTCCTATATGCCAGACCTGAGCAAAAAAATATGCACCTTTGGGGCCATTTATTAAACTGGTGCAGGGATGGGCAAACTGCGGCTCTCCAGCTGTTGTAAAACTACAACTCCCACCCTGCCCTGCTGTAGGCTAGACTGGGCATGCTGGGAGTTGTAGTTTTGCAACAGCTGGAGAGCTGCTGTTTGCCCACCCCTGAACTGGTGTAAAGTACAACGGGCTTAATTTCCCATAGGAACCAATCAGAATACACCAATTTTCCAAAGGAGCTGTCAAAAATGAAAGGTGGAATCTGATTGGTTGCTATGGGCACCTAAGCCAGTTCTAATATACACCAGTTTGATAAATGATCCCACTTGTCCGTATGTATTTCCTGGTAACAGCGGGTACCGGGTCATCAGTATCAGCGGTTATAGGCCATCAGTATCTGATGGTTGCCTAGGCACAGCTTACACAGCCTTTTTGATGCAGATTTTGGCGCACTTCCCACACCAAAATTTTCATCAAAAAATACCTCTAATAGACTTCCAATTATATTTAACAGGGAAATGTGCTGTTAGTGAACCCGGTGCCATCTTAGTTTACACGTGCGGGACTGACATGTCAATTGTCGAAGCAGTTTTTGCACAGAAACCACACCAGGTAGCCAGACTCGGCAGCGCCACACAGAGAGAGTAGCGCAGCTTTTAGCGGAGACACAAGTCATGGCATCTGAGAGGCTATGTACTACAAACCCCACTGTACCGTGGATGTGCCTCTCCTTCATTCGCTCCACCCCAGCTGGCACGTTGTAGTTGATTACAGGAGGTCGATTGTAAGCTCTTGCAGGCAGCGTCCTCTCCCCTCTCTACCAGTCTGTTAAAGGGGTTATCTGAGGCTGGGAATGCCCCCCATACGCCCGGGCCCCTCACACTGACTCTACTTCCCTGGCTGCCCGTGCCATTCCTGGTCCCTGCACTGCCGCAGATGCTTCTCCCCATGCGCGGATGAAAACATCTGGTGTCGGGGGAGCAGCCAATGGCAGGCGGTGACGGGGACAAGCCTCCCTGGCATTGCTTGGTTATTTACGGTTTTCACACAGGCTACAAATGTCAGCATTTAAAGGTAAAGAGCGGTAATATAAAACAGTGGGGGGATTTACTAAGCAAATTTGCCAGTGGAGCTCATGAAGTATGGGGGACATTTACCAAAACTGGTGTAAAGGAAAACTGTGTTGGCTGCCCATAGCACCCAGTCCGATTCCACCTTTCATTTTTCAGAGCTCCCTTGGAAAATGAAAGGAGGAAACTGATTGGCTGCTATGGGCAACTAAGCCAGTTCTACATTACACCAGTTTTGTGTTTGAGACATTTTTTCACCTCACTGGACGGACAGACTGCTGAAGCCAGGGCTGCAGTGGTCACATGCCCATGCTCATCACTGGAGGCTTGGATACCAGCGGGGTGGATGGGTATGGTCAGTATTAAAGGGGTCATCCAACTTCTTTTCAGACCTTACAGAGTGGCTGGACCCTCAGTGGTGATCATACGTATCTGGTCTATCTCGCCACCGCTAGCACTACAACACCTGTCTCTCTCAGCATCAACATCCTTTTCATGGGGTCACGTGACCACTGCAGCCAGTCACTGGCTACTGCAGTGACCCGTCATGCATGCAGCACGTCACTGTGTCATGTGCCACACGGGTGACAGGTAACCGCTGCTGCCAGTCATTGGCTGCAGCAGTCACGGGCCTTCCCCCCGTAAACAGAATGCTGATGCCAAAAGAGACGGAAGCTGCAGAGCTGGGGGTGGGAACAGGTAGGTATCACCACCACCACAGGTCTGGCCACTATCCAAGAAGTTGGCTAACCACTTTAAGGTATGTTCACACAGGGTTTTCTTGACTTGGATGATTGGTTGCACTGGTCACATGCCATACACCAGCATGTCACCACTGCAGTTCACAATCAAGCATTGGCAGGAGGACCGGACGGGCAACACAGAATATGGCGATGGAGAACGGGGCGAGTACAACATATTTTTTTATTATAGCCAATTGGGGGCTTGTCAGAGATTTTTGATTCTCTCAGACAACTGCTTTAAATGCAGGACAAACAGACCCTCGGGTGCAATTTTTGGGTCAATGGCGCTTTTAGAAAATTGCAGCATGCCCCGGGTCAAGTCAGTTTCTGAATAAAAAAAAAACTAAAACCAAAATAAAAAAACAGCATCCTAAGGGCTTGTTTACACTGCGAATTCTGTTGGCAGAATCCACATTAGTTAGAATGCGACAGACCCGCTTGTGGCTTTAGCCCCATTCAATGATGCTAATCCGCCTAAAAAGGCACCTGCGTGGTCTGACTAAACCCTGAAGAAATAATCTGCCAAGCGGGCACTTGCGTGGTCTGTATAAACCATGAAGAAATAATCTGCCTAAGCGGGCACCTGCATGGTCTGAGTAAACCATTAAAAAATAATACACCAATTGGGCACCTGCGTGGTCTGAATAAACCAAGGAGAAATAATTCACTAAGCGGGCACCTGCGTGGTCTAAATAAACCAAAAAGCAATAATCCGCCTAGACGGGCACCTGCGTGGTCTGAAGAAACCATAAAGAAATAATCCACCTAAGCGGGCACCTGCGTGGTCTGAATAAACCAAGGAGAAATAATCCGCCTAGGCGGGCACCTGCGTAGTCTGAATAAACCAAGAAGCAATAATCCGCCTAAGTGGGCACCTGCGTGGTCTGTATAAACCATGAAGAAATAATCCGCCTAAACTGGCACCTGCGTGGTCTGAATAAACCATGGAGAAATAATCCACTAGGTGGGCACTTGCGTGGTTTGAATGAACCATGAAGAAATAATCCGCCTAGGCGGGCACCTGCGTGGTCTAAATGAACCATAGAGAAATAATCCGCTAGGTGGGCACCTGCGTGGTCTGTATAAACCATGGAGAAATAATCCGCCTAAGCGGGCACCTGCGTGGTCTGAATAAACCATGGAGTAATAATCCGCCTAAGCGGACACCTACGTGGTATGAATAAACCCTGAAGAAATAATCCGCCTAAGCGGGCACCTGTGTGGTCTGTATAAACCATGGAGAAATAATACACCAAGCGGGCACCTGCGTGGTCTGAATAAACCATGGAGAAATAATCCGCCTAGGCGGGCACCTGGCGTGGTCTGAATAAACCGTGAAGAAATAATCAGCTTGGCGGGCACCTGCGTGGTCTGTATAAACCATGGAGAAATAATCCGCCTAGGCGGGCACCTGCGTGGTCTGAATGAACCGTGAAGAAATAATCCGCTAGGTGGGCACCTGCGTGGTCTGAATGAACCGTGAAGAAATAATCCGCCAGGTGGGCACCTGCGTGGTCTGAATGAACCGTGAAGAAATAATCCGCTAGGTGGGCACCTGCGTGGTCTGAATGAACCGTGAAGAAATAATCCGCCTAGGCGGGCACCTGCATGGTCTGAATAAACCATGAAGAAATAATCCGCCTAGGCGGGAACTGGCGTGGTCTGAATAAACCATGGAGAAATAATCCGCCTAGGCGGGCACCTGCGTGGTCTGAAAAAACCATGGAGAAATAATGCGCCTAGGCAGGCACCTGCGTGGTCTGAATGAACCGTGAAGAAATAATCCGCCTAGGCGGGCGGGCATCAGCGTGGTCAGAATAAACCATGAAGAAATAATCCGCCTAGGCGGGCACCTGCGTGGTCTGAATGAACCGTGAAGAAATAATCCGCCTAGGCGGGCGGGCGGGCATCAGCGTGGTCAGAATAAACCATGAAGAAATAATCCGCTAGGTGGGCACCTGCGTGGTCTGTATAAACCATGGAGAAATAATGCGCCTAGGCGGGCACCTGCGTGGTCTGAATAAACCATGAAGCAATAATCCGCTAGGTGGGCACCTGCGTGGTCTGTATAAACCATGGAGAAATAATCCGCTAGGTGGGCACCTGCGTGGTCTGAATAAACCATGGAGAAATAATCCGCTAGGTGGGCACCTGCGTGGTCTCAATAAATCATAAAGCAATAATCTTCTAGGCGGGCACCTGCGTGGTCTCAATAAACCATGAAGTAATAATCCGCTAGGCGGGCACCTGCGTGATCTGTATAAACCATGAAGCAATAAATCCACTAGGCGAGCACCTGCGTGGTCTGTATAAACCATGAAGCAATAATCCGCTAGGCGAGCACCTGCGTGGTCTGAATAAACCAAGGAGAAATAATCCGCTAGGTGGGCACCTGCGTGGTCTGAATAAACCATGGAGAAATAATCCACCTAGGCGGGCACCTGCGTGGTCTGAATGAACCGTGAAGAAATAATCCGCCTAGGCGGGCGGGCGGGCATCAGCGTGGTCTGAATAAACCATGGAGAAATAATCTGCTAGGTGGGCACCTGCGTGGTCTGTATAAACCATGGAGAAATAATCCGCCTAAGCGGGCACCTGCGTGGTCTGAATAAACCATGGAGAAATAATCCGCCTAGGCGGGCACCTGCGTGGTCTGAATGAACCGTGAAGAAATAATCCGCTAGGTGGGCACCTGCGTTGTCTGAATGAACCGTGAAGAAATAATCCGCCTAGGCGGGCACCTGCGTGGTCTGAATGAACCGTGAAGAAATAATCCGCTAGGTGGGCACCTGCGTTGTCTGAATGAACCGTGAAGAAATAATCCGCTAGGTGGGCACCTGCGTGGTCTGAATGAACCGTGAAGAAATAATCCGCCTAGGCGGGCGGGCGGGCATCAGCGTGGTCAGAATA
This sequence comes from Bufotes viridis, assembly GCA_033119425.1. Classification (NCBI taxonomy): domain Eukaryota; kingdom Metazoa; phylum Chordata; class Amphibia; order Anura; family Bufonidae; genus Bufotes; species Bufotes viridis. Next base: position 232,758,405 of record CM065590.1, read on the forward strand.
AACCATGAAGAAATAATCCGCCTAGGTGGGCATCTGCGTGGTCTGAATAAACCATAAAGCAATAATCCGCTAGGTGGGCACCTGCGTGGTCTGTATAAACCATGGAGAAATAATGCGCCTAGGCGGGCACCTGCGTGGTCTGAATAAACCATGAAGCAATAATCCGCTAGGTGGGCACCTGCGTGGTCTGTATAAACCATGGAGAAATAATCCGCTAGGTGGGCACCTGCGTGGTCTGAATAAACCATGGAGAAATAATCCGCTAGGTGGGCACCTGCGTGGTCTCAATAAATCATAAAGCAATAATCTTCTAGGCGGGCACCTGCGTGGTCTCAATAAACCATGAAGTAATAATCCGCTAGGCGGGCACCTGCGTGATCTGTATAAACCATGAAGCAATAAATCCACTAGGCGAGCACCTGCGTGGTCTGTATAAACCATGAAGCAATAATCCGCTAGGCGAGCACCTGCGTGGTCTGAATAAACCAGGAGAAATAATCCGCTAGGTGGGCACCTGCGTGGTCTGAATAAACCATGGAGAAATAATCCGCCTAGGCGGGCACCTGCGTGGTCTGAATAAACCATGAAGCAATAATCCGCTAGGTGGGCACCTGCGTGGTCTGTATAAACCATGGAGAAATAATCCGCTAGGTGGGCACCTGCGTGGTCTGAATAAACCATGGAGAAATAATCCGCTAGGTGGGCACCTGCGTGGTCTCAATAAATCATAAAGCAATAATCTTCTAGGCGGGCACCTGCGTGGTCTCAATAAACCATGAAGTAATAATCCGCTAGGCGGGCACCTGCGTGATCTGTATAAACCATGAAGCAATAAATCCACTAGGCGAGCACCTGCGTGGTCTGTATAAACCATGAAGCAATAATCCGCTAGGCGAGCACCTGCGTGGTCTGAATAAACCAAGGAGAAATAATCCGCTAGGTGGGCACCTGCGTGGTCTGAATAAACCATGGAGAAATAATCCACCTAGGCGGGCACCTGCGTGGTCTGAATGAACCGTGAAGAAATAATCCGCCTAGGCGGGCGGGCGGGCATCAGCGTGGTCTGAATAAACCATGGAGAAATAATCTGCTAGGTGGGCACCTGCGTGGTCTGTAAAAACCATGGAGAAATAATCCGCCTAAGCGGGCACCTGCGTGGTCTGAATAAACCATGGAGAAATAATCCGCCTAGGTGGGCACCTGCGTGGTCTGAATGAACCGTGAAGAAATAATCCGCTAGGTGGGCACCTGCGTTGTCTGAATGAACCGTGAAGAAATAATCCGCTAGGTGGGCACCTGCGTGGTCTGAATGAACCGTGAGGAAATAATCCGCCTAGGAAGGCACCTGCGTGGTCTGAATAAACCATGAAGAAATAATCCGCCTAGGCGGGAACTGGCGTGGTCTGAATAAACCATTGAGAAATAATCCGCCTAAGCGGGCACCTGCGTGGTCTGAATAAACCATGGAGAAATAATACGCCTAGGCGGGCACCTGCGTGGTCTGAAAAAACCATGGAGAAATAATGCGCCTAGGCGGGCACCTGCGTGGTCTGAATAAACTGTGAATAAATAATCCGCCTAGGCGGGCACCTGCGTGGTCTGAATAAACCATGGAGAAATAATCCACCTAGGCGGGCACCTGCGTGGTCTGAATGAACCGTGAAGAAATAATCCGCCTAGGCGGGCATCTGCGTGGTCTGAATAAACCATGAAGAAATAATCCGCCTAGGTGGGCACCTGCGTGGTCTGAATAAACCATGAAGCAATATTCCGCTAGGTGGGCACCTGCGTGGTCTGTATAAACCATGGAGAAATAATCCGCTAGGTGGGCACCTGCGTGGTCTGAATAAACCATGTAGAAATAATCCGCTAGGTGGGCACCTGCGTGGTCTCAATAAACCATGAAGCAATAATCAGCTAGGCGGGCACCTGCGTGGTCTCAATAAACCATGAAGCAATAATCAGCTAGGCGGGCACCTGCGTGGTCTGAATAAACCATGAAGCAATAATCCGCTAGGCGAGCACCTGCGTGGTCTGTATAAACCATGGAGAAATAATCCGCTAGGTGGGCACCTGCGTGGTCTGAATAAACCATGGAGAAATAATCCACCTAGGCGGGCACCTGCGTGGTCTGAATAAACCAAGGAGAAATAATCCGCTAGGTGGGCACCTGCGTGGTCTGAATAAACCATGGAGAAATAATCCGCTAGGCGGGCATCTGCGTGGTCTGAATAAACCATGGAGAAATAATCCGCTAGGTGGGCACCTGCGTGGTCTGAATAAACCGTGAAGAAATAATCCGCTAGGTGGGCACCTGCGTGGTCTGAATAAACCATGGAGAAATAATCCGCTAGGTGGGCACCTGCGTGGTCTGAATAAACCAAGGAGAAATAATCCGCTAGGTGGGCACCTGCGTGGTCTGAATAAACCATGGAGAAATAATCCGCTAGGCGGGCATCTGCGTGGTCTGAATAAACCATGGAGAAATAATCCGCTAGGTGGGCACCTGCGTGGTCTGAATAAACCATGGAGAAATAATCCGCTAGGCGGGCATCTGCGTGGTCTGAATAAACCATGGAGAAATAATCCGCTAGGTGGGCACCTGCGTGGTCTGAATAAACCATGGAGAAATAATCCGCTAGGCGGGCATCTGCGTGGTCTGAATAAACCATGGAGAAATAATCCGCTAGGTGGGCACCTGCGTGGTCTGAATAAACCATGGAGAAATAATCCGCTAGGCGGGCATCTGCGTGGTCTGAATAAACCATGGAGAAATAATCCGCTAGGTGGGCACCTGCGTGGTCTGAATAAACCATGGAGAAATAATCCGCTAGGTGGGCACCTGCGTGGTCTGAATAAACCATGGAGAAATAATCCGCTAGGCGGGCATCTGCGTGGTCTGAATAAACCATGAAGAAATAATCAGCCTAGGTGGGCACCTGCGTGGTCTGTATAAAATAATGTGCGGTAACAGAAAATAATGTGCGGTAACATAAATGACAGGGCAGACGCACTCAAAACAAGGCAAGGTGGTTTATGTGAGAAATCTACATAAACACATTGGGGGAGATTTACCAAAACTGGTGTAAAGTAGAACTGGCTTAGTTACCCACAGCAACCAATCAGATTGCACCTTTCATTTTTCACAGCTGGTGTGATAATCTGAACTAAACCAGTTCTCCTTTACACCAGTTTTTATAAATCTCAACCATTGTGTTAAACGTACAGGTATCAAAAACCGCACTCAACCGTGATGTGTGAACTTGTCCTAGGAAAGTTGAGGCCTCCCTTTCACCTTTTGTAACATTGCATCCAGAAGTTTACAGCCTGCAGCGCTACATAAACTGGGACCCCCGGGCATATCCCAGAAGAGCATGCACGACCGACCAGTACCTTCTCTGTCACTGCTTGCCTCTGCCATGCTGTCCCGACTTCCGCGACTGGGAGGGCACTGACAGGAGCGTCTCACAGGCAGTGGGCGGACCCCTGGAGCTGTCAATCAGCGGGTCCGTGTCGGGCCCTGCACGATGTACTCCCCGCTCTTACTACGAGTAGTTTCACCTCGGCACCGAAGCCATACAAGCCGCAGCCTGTGGAAGGGTGGGCGGTGCTACGTCTGACGGCCCCGCCCCCCGTCGCTTCCCGTGCCTCGGGGCCGGTTTGTACTACATTTCCCGGCGTGCACTGCTCCGTCTCCCTCCAGCGTTGCTTTGCTCCTGGTAACCAGAACAATAAGCCCGCCGCTGCCTGGGATCTAGGCTGGCAGATAACGGTGTGCATGGCGCATGCTCCTGGCCGGAGCTAAACAGGGCACTCTCTGTGTAAGACTGGCACAGGAATGAAGAGCGCAGGAGACAGAGCCATTCCAAAAGCCAGTGCCCTGGCTAGATAGCTGCACAGGTAGCCGCACGTTGTGGAGCTATGCCAGGCATGTGAGTCAGCTGGCACGCACTGGAGCGATAGAAAGCACGAGTCTCCGCCAGCCGGGGCACCCAGGCGCCTCTGACAGGAGAGGGGCTCGTACACAAAGGCAGGAGAGAGCCCGACCGGCGATGTCCCGCTGATCCACCGGCCGCAGACATGTGGAGACCCACGGAGCACGAGAAATACGGCGTGGGTGAGTGCTGCCTCCGGGGACAGTAACCTCCGAGTATTGCCCCTGTGACATGGCTGCCAGCCTGTCACCCCATTCATCTGTGCTCCTATCCCCCACCTCATGATGGTCCCTCCAGCAGTTTCTTTCTATTGTGCCTTTTGTCATTGCTTTTGTTTGTTTTTGTGCTGAGTGTTGTGATTGTTGACATGATGTGAGGTCCGCTCCATGGGATGGCATGTAGCAAGTCCCGCCTATCGCTTTCCCAACAAATGGACCCATCACAGACCTCCTTTGTACTTTGGGGCACCTATTATCCCAATACATGACTGCTTGCTTTGGCGGAGGAAACAATAGCCGTAGATCAGTTTGCCAGGCCATGGCCCATTAACTTATATGGCACCCAAAGCGGCGGCGGGTAATAATATGCTGTGGACCTGCTGCCATCTGCCCCGCTTTCTCTCTGGGCTTGCAGTCAGCAGCACACCCTTCACTGAAAGGCTGCTCTTTGACGGTTTTCCTGTTTTTGTACTATTTTTTATCCTTATTAGGATAGTGTGTGATTTGGTGTCACTTCACCTTGTCCCCTGGAAATGACTACTTCTGTCTGTGTGGTCCTTGCGTTTTCCATTCATGGTCCTGGAAAGACCCACGGGCTCCAGTAGATAATGGCAGGCCTTGTGACCTGGGTCTCCTGTTTGAGGATGAATATTTCTGGCGTCCAGTCTCGTTCCCGGTTGTAGACCGGTATACTGTCAGCGTTTTCCAATACGGTTGCATAGTGTGACATTGGGGAGGGGGGCTAGGAGCGCTCTGGGAAAGCCGTGCTGTTTATTTCCGGCAGCAGATCTTATCCAGGGAGCTGTCTTTGTCTTTGGTGCTGTTCACTATGTAGTATTCAGTCATGTATCTCTGTGGTGTTACGCATGGAGGGGCTGGATGCTAGTGACGGAGGACTGCAGCATAAGCAGTTTCTAGATATGCGTTATTTCAGCGCGTTTTAGGCTTATAAACCAGTGGCTGTGAACTGCAAACCATGTGCGGACCGTACCGTGTCACATAGCCTTCTGCTTCTCCTGATTCTGCTTCCCTCTGCCGCGATTTATTCTATATTTCTTGTATCTTTGGTATCTGAATACTTATTACGGTGTATTTTGGACACATATTACTTCTAATACACAGATTCCAATGTACTTAGGGGCTGTGTTCACACAGTAAGGATTTTTTTTTACTTTAGATTGACCTGAAGCCTTTTACTAGTGATTGGCATCATTTCCAGATCAGGATCGGAACATTTTCTGGGCATTATTTCTATTATATTGACTGTTTTGTGTCTAATAAGAAACAGACTACAATGCTGAATCCTACACACGGCTAGCACGCCCCGGTCATGACTCTCTATAGCAGGGGAGCACAATCTTTTCTGGTTGGGGGCCACATTGTCAGCCTGAACCAATACAAAGGGCCATAAATAAAACTTAGAGGTATTACTGAATGAAATACTATATTTATGGCATATTGAACATACAGTATATATCATAAATGTCTAGTTACAGTTCTAGGACTCCCATCTAATAGGAAAATACATGATGATACATGTGAGCAGTCGTAAGACATAGACCTGCGTGTCTGTTACCAGATGTTTGGAGGCCGCACAGAATGGTATCAGGGGCCGCATGTTGTGCACCCCTGCTCTATAGGATGCCACTATGCAGCAGCCACAGTACTGTCTTCAAGTTATATTCCCCATATATAAACTAGCTAAGCTACCGTAACTACGGGATGCTAGATGAAATGGCCACTTACAGTACTCGGGCAGCACGTCGTGCATTACAGAGATCAGTGTTTGCCGGAGCTTCAAGCTAATAAAGATGAAGTTCAAGGAAAAGTTACTGCCGGTTAAAGAATACTAGATATTATACTCAGGGCTCGACAAATCCCAGGTCGCCATGGCGACCAGGAATTTGGTCCTGGCGCCTGGGTATTTGTCAGCCCGTTCTGTCAGGTGGCCGGGCGCAGGGCCGACGCGGACTAGGAGCGCCGGCCCCCTCGTGCTGCAGCCGCCCGAGCGCTCTATAGAGAGCCTCAGGCGGCTGCAGCACTGCCCGGGCTGGCGCGTCCATGAGGGCGCACCGCCTGGGCGCAGCATGAAGAGAGGGACTGACAGGAGGGAAGCGCTCAGCGCTCCCTCCTGTCAGTCCCTCATTGTAGCGTGGCCGAGCCCTGTATGGTCCGCGGTACAGGAGCATCTGTCTCCTGTACCCGGCCGGACTGACATGAAGTGCGCACAGAGTGTGCACTTCCTGTCAGTCCGCCCGGGTACAGGAAACTAAAGCTCCTGTACCCGTGGCACCATACAGGCTCGCCACGCTACACTACAGGCGGGGAGGGAGGGGAGATGAATGACAAGGGGGGAAAGATGAATGACAAGGGGGTAGGAGAAGGTGAATGACAAGGTGGGGAGAAAGTGAATGACAAGGGGGGGAGAGAGAAAGTGAATGACAAGGGGGAGAGAGAAAGTGAATGACAAGGGGGAGAGAAAGTGAATGACAAGGGGGAGAGAAAGTGAATGACAAGGGGGGAGAGAAAGTGAATGACAAGGGGGGAGAGAAAGTGAATGACAAGGGGGAGAGAAAGTGAATGACAAGGGGGAGAGAAAGTGAATGACAAGGGGGAGAGAAAGTGAATGACAAGGGGGAGAGAAAGTGAATGACAAGGGGGAGAGAAAGTGAATGACAAGGGGGAGAGAAAGTGAATGACAAGGGGGGAGAAAGTGAATGACAAGGGGGAGAGAAAGTGAATGACAAGGGGGGAGAGAAAGTGAATGACAAGGGGGAGAAGTGAATGACAAGGGGAGAGAGTGAATGACAAGGGGGAGGGAGAAAGTGAATGACAAGGGGAGAGAAAGTGAATGACAAGGGGGAGAGAAAGTGAATGACAAGGGGAGAGAAAGTGAATGACAAGGGGGGAGAAAGTGAATGACAAGGGGGTGAGAGAAAGTGAATGACAAGGGGTGAGAGAAAGTGAATGACAAGGGGGAGAGAAAGTGAATGACAAGGGGGTGAGAGAAAGTGAATGACAAGGGGGAAAGATGAATGACAAGGGGGAAAGTGAATGACAAGAGGGGGAGAGAAAGTGAATGACAAGGGGGGAAAGTGAATGACAAGGGGGGAAAGAGATTGACAAGACGGACCCGGATACCTCTGCCCTCCCCTCCGGACCCCTCTGCCCTCCCCTCCGGACCCTGTAATCCTTGTAAGGGTTTCCACATGTCATGGCGGCCGCAAGTGACGATCACTTAGACGCTGGCAGCATCTGACGTGTCATATAACCTATTGAAAAGGGGAAGCATTATGGGGGGCCCTATATACTCGCACATTATGGGGGGCACTATGGAAAACAGGGGTAGGAACACTATGGGGGCATCTACTGGGGGCCCTATGTACTGGCATGCATTATTGGGGGGCTCTATAGAGAAGTGGGGGGGGGAGCACTATGGGGACATCTATTGTGGGCTTTATGATGCAGCTCCGCCTGGCTCCTAACTTTTTTAGCTGGCTCCTAGATTCCAAGGAAATTTGTCAAGCCCTGTTATACTACTGGTGTAATTGGGGGACACTTATGGGTGAGATCTGTGGTTGACACATATAGCATAAGATGCTATTTAGTGCCATCCACTGATCCCACTCCCCATAACAGTGCCATCCACTGATCCCACTCCCCATAACAGTGCCATCCACAGATCCCCCCCCCATAACAGTGCCATCCACAGATCCCTCCATAAGAGTGCCATCCACAGATCCCCCCATAACAGTGCCATCCACAGATCCCCCCCATAACAGTGCCATCCACAGACCCCCCCATAACAGTGCCATCCACAGATCCCCCCATAACAGTGCCATCCACAGATCCCCCCATAACAGTGCCATCCACAGATCCCCCCATAACAGTGCCATCCACAGATCCCCCCGTAACAGTGCCATCCACAGATCCCCTCCATAACAGTGCCATCCACAGATCCCTCATAACAGTGCTATCCACAGATCCCTCCATAACAGTGCTATCCACAGATCCTCCCATAACAGTGCCATCCACAGATCCTCCATAACAGTGCTATCCACAGATCCCCCATAACAGTGCCATCCACAGATCCCTCATAACAGTGCCATCCACAGATCCTCCATAACAGTGCCATCCACAGATCTCTCCATAACAGTGCCATCCACAGATCCTCCATAACAGTGCTATCCACAGATCTCTCCATAACAGTGCCATCCACAGATCCTCCATAACAGTGCCATCCACAGATCTCTCCATAACAGTGCCATCCACAGATCCTCTCCATAACAGTGCCATCCACAGATCCTCCATAACAGTGCCATCCACAGATCCCTCCATAACAGTGCCATCCACAGATCCTCCATAACAGTGCCATCCACAGATCCCTCCATAACAGTGCCATCCACAGATCTCTCCATAACAGTGCCATCCACAGATCCCTCCATAACAGTGCCATCCACAGATCTCTCCTATAACAGTGCCATCCACAGATCTCTCCATAACAGTGCCATCCACAGATCCTCCATAACAGTGCTATCCACAGATCCCTCCATAACAGTGCCATCCACAGATCTCTCCATAACAGTGCTATCCACAGATCCTCCATAACAGTGCTATCCACAGATCCTCCCATAACAGTGCCATCCACAGATCCCCTCATAACAGTGCCATCCACAGATCCTCTCATAACAGTGCCATCCACAGATCCTCCTATAACAGTGCCATCCACAGATCCCCTCATAACAGTGCCATCCACAGATCTCTCCATAACAGTGCCATCCACAGATCCTCCTATAACAGTGCCATCCACAGATCCTCTCATAACAGTGCCATCCACAGATCCCCTATAACAGTGCTATCCACAGATCTCTCCATAACAGTGCTATCCACAGATCTCTCTATAACAGTGCCATCCACAGATCTCTCCATAACAGTGCCATCCACAGATCTCTCCATAACAGTGCTATCCACAGATCTCCCCATAACAGTGCTATCCACAGATCCCCTCATAACAGTGCCATCCACAGATCCCTCATAACAGTGCTATCCACAGATCCCCATAACAGTGCCATCCACAGATCCCTATAATAGTGCCATCCACAGATCCCTCATAACAGTGCCATCCACAGATCCTCTCATAACAGTGCTATCCACAGATCCCCTATAACAGTGCCATCCACAGATCCTCCATAACAGTGCTATCCACAGATCTCCCTATAACAGTGCCATCCACAGATCTCTCCATAACAGTGCCATCCACAGATCTCCCATAACAGTGCTATCCACAGATCCTCCATAACAGTGCCATCCACAGATCTCCCATAACAGTGCCATCCACAGATCCCCCATAACAGTGCTATCCACAGATCCCCTATAACAGTGCCATCCACAGATCCCCCTATAACAGTGCCATCCACAGATCTCCCATAACAGTGCCATCCACAGATCTCCCATAACAGTGCCATCCACAGATCCCTCCATAACAGTGCCATCCACAGATCCCCCCATAACAGTGCCATCCACAGATCCCCCCATAACAGTGCCATCCACAGATCCCCCCATAACAGTGCCATCCACAGATCCCCCATAATAGTGCCATCCACAGATCCCCCCATAACAGTGCCATCCACAGATCCCCCATAACAGTGCCATCCACAGATCCCCCATAACAGTGCCATCCACAGATCCCCCATAATAGTGCCATCCACAGATCCCTCCATAATAGTGCTATCCACAGATCCCCATAATAGTGCCATCCACAGATCCCCCATAATAGTGCCATCCACAGATCCCCCATAATAGTGCCATCCACAGATCCCCCCATAATAGTGCCATCCACAGATCCCCCATAATAGTGCCTATCCACAGATCCCCCATAATAGTGCCATCCACAGATCCCTCATAACAGTGCCATCCACAGATCCCCCATAACAGTGCCATCCACAGATCCCCCCATAACAGTGCCATCCACAGATCCCCTCCCCATAACAGTGCCATCCACAGATCCCCTCCCCATAACAGTGCCATCCACAGATCCCCTCCCATAACAGTGCCATCCACAGATCCCCCTCCCCATAACAGTGCCATCCACAGATCCCCCTCCCCATAACAGTGCCATCCACAGATCCCCTCCCCATAACAGTGCCATCCACAGATCCCCTCCCCATAACAGTGCCATCCACAGATCCCCTCCCCATAACAGTGCCATCCACAGATCCCCCTCCCCATAACAGTGCCATCCACAGATCCCCCTCCCCATAACAGTGCCATCCACAGATCCCCCTCCCCATAACATAGTGTGTAAGAAGAGATCTAGCCGCAGCCCTGACCGTGTGGACATGTTGTCTTTTTTACATTGTTTTGCAAAATTTGTATAATTATGTAACAACTAAAATTGTTTTAATATGGCCTTTGAACATTTACTTTTTCAAGTAAAATCATATAAACCCCTTTTTTTGTCATTTGGGTGTTTTTTCCCAATCAATTGTTCGACAACTAATCGATTATTCAAATAATCGTTACCTGCAGCGCTACTATATTGTGCAAGCACGGCCACCACTGATGGATTGCAGCGTGGTCGTAACCATGGAAACGAGCAGTGTATAATGTGATGGAAAAATGAATCCAGCCAGCAAAGGAAGCAATATTGGCAATCACAATACATTAGTAAGTGGCTTGTATTAACTTCCTTCACATAATAAATGCCATTTGCTTAAGTGAGAACAACCCCTTTAACTGATGGTGAACTTCAGATTTACTTCACCTGTATTGCAGGGGTTTCCTTCCACACATCAAAAACATACAGATAGGTTGATCTGGAATTTATATTATGAGCCTCAGCGTGGACAGAGACTGGTGTGGGTGATGCATCTGTTGGCTCTATAAATGAGTAAAACGCGTTAGTCCTACCAACGTATGATTAAATGACATAGAATATTGCAGGACCCGTGTGTTATTCCAACATAGTTTCTAATGAACAAGGCGTTTGCGCTTTTTACTGCACAGTGTGACTGTAGTTCTATAGTATGTGATGGAAGTGTTTGTTGTACGTAAATCACGTGTTCGTCCTGCTTTGTACTCTCTGGATGCAGCGTAGTGTGCAGGTATGCTTGTACGGGGTTCTGTAGGTGATCTAGCGGGAAGTATTCTCTAATGTACTCCTTTACCACTATGACGTATGTATAGACAGAAGGGGTTGTGTCTAGGAAGAACATGCTTTGCACACCAGTAAGCGTGCCTGCTCCGACATGCTCGGTATTCCTCACATTCCTTTATTGCCGCGCTTTACAGACATTAGCATCAAGCTATCCCCATACCCCTATCAGTATGTCTGTGGGAGGGTGCTCACTAGAACACTGGGAGAACATACAAACTCCACGCAGATGTTGTCCTTGGTCGGACTCGAACATGTTCTATTTTTTATGCAAGCACGGACTGAAATCCGCCTCTGCTCCGCACCGCTCTGTATCTTGCGGATTGTGGACCCATTTCAGTGAGTGGGTCCGCATCCATGATACAGAGCGCACACGGTCAGTCCCCGTACATCGCAGACCCACTGTTTGCGAGCTTTTCGCACGCGTATGTCCGTTCTGCAAAAGGTCTGAAAAAAGAACACATGCGACATGGACATTATATGAATACTGCTATGTGCAAGGGTGTTTTCACACGTTTTTTTCTGGTGTTTTTCTGCACGTTTTTAGGTAAGTATGCCAGCTCGAAACGTCAGGTGAAGGTCTATGGGAAATATGAAACCCAGGGCATGCAAGTGATTTTTTTGCTACTGGCGTCTTTGTTAATTACCGTATTTTTACGCCATATAAGACGCACCGGCTGATAAGACGCACCCAGGTTTTGGGGAGGAAAATAAGAAAAAAATATTTTGGTGGGTCTGGAACTACGGTGGCTTGTAGGATGGCACTGTTATGATAGGGGATCTGTGGATGGCACTGTTAATGGGGAGTGATCTGTGGATGGCACTGTTAATGGGGAGGATCTGTGGATGGCACTGTTAATGGGGGAGGGATCTTTAGATGGCACTGTTATGCGAGGGCCCATCTGTGGATGGTACTGTTAATGGGGGCCCATCTGTGGATGGCACTGTTAATGGGGGCCCATCTGTGGATGCGCGACTGTTAATGGGGCCCCATCTGTGGATGGCACTGTTAATGGGGGCCCATCTGTGGATGGCACCCGGCATGGGGGATCTGTGGATGGCACTGTTACAAATGTGTCATCCACAGACCCCCCATCCCCATAACAGTGCCATCCACAGACCCCCTGCAGCTCTCAATAGTTGTACTATAAAATCAGGCAAAATATCTCTAGTCAACAATGTAGCTGAAAGATCACCCTTGTAATTAACACAGTACTCAACAGCCTCCTTATTGTACGGGCAGGCCGGGCGGGAGAGCGTGACTCTCCGATGGCACATGCCTGCGCCTGCTTCATTCATAAGTAGGCGCAGGCATGTGACGTCAGAGAGTCACGCTCGCTCGGCCGGCCGGCCTGCCCGCATTGTGGAGGTATTGGGGTCTGTGATACATTAATATGGGTGATCTTAATACATTTATTTGTACTCCTGGAGATATTTTATGATTTTATAGTGATACAACACTGTGAGCAGCGGGGCCGGACCGTCCCGCTGCAATTGCCGGCCCCCAGCTCCTCCTCCCTGTCACTGCCACATGCACGCAGCCTCGCGATGCTGAAGCATCGCAGCCTGCGATGTAAAAACAGCATTCGCCGCATAAGATTCAGGGACACTTTTCCCCCATTTTGGGGGGGAAAAAGGGCCTTATAACGGCTAAAAATACGGTAGGTGGCATTTTTTGTCATTTTAAAAATGCTGCATGCTGTAGCTTTTTCACATCACCTTCTCTATAGTAGGAAAACAATAGAAGAAAAGTGCCCAAAAAACTCATACATTTGTATTAGTAAAGTGCCAATAACTATCTTAGGCCTCTTTCACACTGTGTTTTTCCTTTCCGTCCTAGAGTTCCGTCCTCGGGGCTCTAGGACAGAAAGATACTGATCAGGATTCTCCTAATGGATTCTGAATGGAGAGAAATCCGTCCAGGATGCATCAGGATGTCTTCCGTTCAGTACTGACATGTTTTTTGGCCGTAGCAAAATCCGCAGCCAAAAATCCTGAAGACATGCCTGAAGGACGGATCCGGAATTAATGCCTATTGAAAATCATTAATCGGGATCCGGCTTTAAGCTAAACGTCGTTTCGGCGCATCGCCGGATCCGACGTTTAGCTTTTGTGAATGGTTACCATGGCAGCCAGGACACTACAGTCCCGGCTCCCATGGTAAAATGTAGTTGGGAGCGGGGGAGCAGATACTTACCTTCCGTGTGGCTCCCGAGTCCCGGGGCGCTCCACAATGACGTCAGAGCGCCCCATGAGCATGGATCACATGATCGCGTGGATCACGTGATCCATGCACGTGGAGCGCCCCGAGAGCCGCACGGAATGTAAGTATGCCTCTCCCCACTACTTACTATGGCAACCAGGACTTTAGTAGCGTCCTGGTTGCCATAGTAACACTGAAAGCATTTTGAAGACTGATCAGTCTTCAAATGCTTTCAGTTGTCTTGCGTTGTGACGGATCCGGCAGGCATTTCCGGCGACGGAAGCGCACGCCGGATCTTCACAACGCAAGTGTGAAAGAGGCCTTGGCCTTGAACGCATGCTGGTCATGTGTAATCTGCTTTCTCTTCGTGGGGTGTCCATGGAGGTGACAGTTAGGTACCATACAAATGATTACCAGTAATTCACCTCTGGAGAATTCAGATTGGAATCGGTTAATGGTGAAATCAGAAATATCCAGTGTGGGAATGACGCATGAATGCATCCCACTCTTGGAGCAATGTTTTCTTTCATATCAAAAATAATCATCCTCATGAGAAATTGTACTTCAGATGACGCTCTCATAACTATATTGTATGCATAGCAGGACAGTACAATACATGTACAGGCAATCTAAGGACCCCCTGCTTTAGACCCTTTTCGCTGCCCTATTAGAGTATATTGAGCTGGTGCAGAAGCCATGGTGGTCACCTGCATGGCTCTTGGCTCAAGTAGACCTCAGACCTTCATTCATTCCATTTATATTGATGTTCCCCCGCCAACAAAATGGAATCTCAGCAGGAAGAACAGAATGCCCCCTACCCCAAAACTGACTGCATCAAATGGGATTCACTATATGAGCTAGGATTTTAGAAATTAAATAATTCCTTGGATGTGGCATCAATGAAACCTGGACAGATACATGTAACAAGGTGCTTTCATAGGGTGCAGATCTGTGTGCAAGAAATCTGCAACGAAACCGCATAGAAAAAAGTAGTTATTGCGTTTTTTTTTAATGCAATTATTAATTTTTTTATTTTTATTTTTTGCGGAATTTATTAAGTCTATGGGGAAAACCACCCAGAAGATGCACACAAACAATTCACATGCTGCGTATTTTAAGATCTGCACAGCAGTCGATTTCCGCACCTAACCAAAAAGTAGCAAAGTAGACATGAGATTTGTCCAATCTCATACATTTTGCTGGCACTGTATTACGCCGTGTTTTTTTTTTCTTCTGCACGAAATCCACACGGAAAAACCATGCATAATGCACGCCATGTGCAGGCTTCCTTAATGGGTATTCCCATCTTGTGATGACATGTGGTTGCATTCTCATCAGTGGGTGGTCCAAGCTCTGGAACCTCCAGCTATCCTGAGAATGAAGGGGCCACCACATTGATTTAGGGTTGTCTCCCCTTCCCATCCACCTGGCTGTGCAGGGTACAGCAGTCAGTCCCATTCAAGTGCTGCAATACCCTGCACAGAAGGTGGCTGGGTGCCGCTCTGCAGGGAAAAAATTAAGGGGACGCAGCGCTAAATCGGAACTGCAGCAGCTTAAGGCCCCATTCACACGTCCGCCAATCTGTTTTGCATTTGCTGAACGGATTTGCGGACCCATTAGTTTCAATGGGGACAGTCGATGTCCCCGCTGGTTCCGCGTGTGAATGGACCCTAATTCTCAGGATCATGGGGATGCCAGCGGTAAGACCCACACAATCATATCTTAAACCTGTCACTTGCCCAGGCAGTAGTACCAGTGTGCGTCAAGACCACCTCCATTGTGCCAGTCCTGTAACACTCATCACCAACGCGCCTGAACGACTACCGCCCTGTAGCACTCTTGGAATCAGCAACCCTCTCTGTAACTGGATCATGGACTCTCTCTCACCAACAGACCCCAGCATGTTAGACCAGGAAATAACTGCTCCACCACCATCACACTCAACACGGCCACTCCACCGTTCCTCTACTCCCTTTTCACCTATGATTGCAGGCCTAGGTATGGCTCCAACTCCATCATTGAGTTTGCGGATGACACCACGGTGATCGGTCTCATCAGTGACGACGATGAGTCTGACTATAGGGAAGTGGTAAAGCACCTAGCTGTGTGGTGCGCTGACAATAGCCTGCTCCTGAATACCAGCAAGACAAAAGAGCTCATTGTGGACTTCAGGAAGGAGAAGGGAGAGACACCCATGACCCCATTCACATAAATGGCACGGCTGTCAAACGGGTTTCCAGCTTCAAGTTCCTGGGGACCCACATCTCTGAGAATCTGTCCTGGTCAGGAGGGCACATCAGCGCCTCTTTTTCTTGAGGACACTGAAGAGAACCCACCTGTCTGCTGACATACTGGGTAACTTCTACCGCTGTGCGATAGAGAGCATCCTGACCAACTGTGTCACAGTCTGGTATGGGAATTGCTCTGTTGCTGACCACAAGGCACTGCAGCGGGTGGTGAAAACCGCCCAACGCATCACAGGGACTCCACTCACTGCCACTGAGGATGTTCACAGGAAGAGATGTCTAGGCCGGGCCCGCATCATTCTTAGGGACTCCTCTCATCCTGCCAATAAACTTTCAGCTCCTCCCCTCCAGAAGGCGCTACTGGGCCCTTCAGACTAAAACCAGCAGGTTTAGGAACAGCTTCTTCCCATAGGTGTCATCCTACTGAACTCGGTCCCCCTATGAACCTTCCCATCCACACTCACTTAACCCTCTACAGTCCTCCTCCCCTCCATCCTCCCAATGACCATGATCATGACTGTCATTCTCAACATTCACTGTAAGTTCACATTCGTTACTGCTATAGTTTGGGACACTTGTTCATAGTACAGCTGTATATTTGCCCGTTTGTATAGCAATATAGAACAGTCCATCTGTATATATGTATATGTCTGTCTATATGTACGCATCAGCACATCTGTACATATGTATATATCAGCACATCTGTACATATGTATATATCAGCACATCTGTACATATGTATATATCTGCACATCTGTACATATGTATACATCAGCACATCTGTATATTTGTCCATAGTACATCTGTATATATACATCAGCACATCTGTATGTATACATCAGCACATCTGTATATTTGTCCATAGTACATCTGTATATATGTGTATATCTGCACATCTGTATATTTGTCCATAGTACATCTGTATATATGTGTATATCTGCACATCTGTATATTTGTCCATAGTACATCTGTATATATGTGTATATCTGCACATCTGTATATTTGCTCTCTATAGCAATATAAACACCTGTATATTTAACTTATTTGTACATAATCTGTAGATAACTATTCCTACCTTCTACACTACCCTTCTCTGTATATAACATGTTTATATTGCACTTCTGATTAGATGCAAACTGCATTTCCTTACCCTGTAGTTATACATGTGTAATGACTATAAAGTTGAATCAAATCAAATCAAAATATCCCAACAATATGCCATCACTTTATAAGACGAGAATAACCCTTTGAAGAAAAACACAATGGGGGAGATTTATCAAACTGTTGTTATGTAGAGCGGTCTTAGTTGACTATAGTAACCAATCAGATTCCACCTTTCGTTTTTCACAGTTCCTTTGGAAAATGAAAGGTGGAATCTGATTGGTTGCTATGGGTAACTAAGGCTACTTTGACATCTGCGTTGTGCTGTCTGGTTTTGAGATCCAGCACAGCGTCTCCAAACCACAGCCGAACACTTCAGTTGTGTCTCCATTCATTGTCAATAGGAGCAAACTGCAATGCATTCTGTTCCGGTTTGTTGTATTCCATGCCAGACACAAAATCGCTGCAAGAGAAGAAGCCCGAGCCTGCACCAAAAACCATGTAAGTCAATGGTGCTGGTTTTGTGTTTTCTTTTTTTTGTTTTGGACACGAAAAAACTGGATCTGACGCCCCTTGACTTACAATGGTTTTAGTGCCGGATCCGGTTTCTTCATTTTCAATATAATCTAATCGGATCCATGTTGAACGGATGCAGCTGGTTGTATTATTCAAACAGGTGCGTTTTGCCATGGTTTTGAGATCCCATGCCGATGTGAAAGTAGCCTAAGCCAGTTCTACTTTACACAAGTTTGATCAATCTCCCCCAGTGTCTCAATACCTAGGGACCCCCTTTACATGTGGAAATGAAAAGGGTTTTTTACAATAAGTGATGAGACGATGACATGGGCTTTGTCAGAGCCCCACTCCCAGATTGTTCTGCATCAGACAACCCCATGAATGGAAGATGTGAGGGACAATGAAGAATAAATCAGTACTTTGGGTCTATATTTAGGCTTCTAGCTAATCATTTCTTTCCCCGTACTTTGCACTTTGTGTGAAAAACAGGAAATGTGTGGAGTGTCGTCCTGGTATGTCTTCTGCTGTGCTAATTCCAGAAGTGGCTATAGGTTTGTCATTTTCCACTTATCATAATATATTTCAATATCTGGGTGCTTTTTGTTCAAATAGTATTCTTGCAAACATATTTTTAAGAAGGAGATATATTTTCTATAAAAATGAAAATTCATTCACAATTGCAGGAATGATTGCTTCTACCGGTGGTATAAATGTAGAAGACTGCGCCTATGTGCTGAACAGGAGGAGTCAGAGATGCTCAGCATTCATCTTGTCAGGAGAAGACCTTCTATGCCTTTTTATTTCTCCAATGCGTCTAAAATAATAAAAAATAGAAACTTTGATTAAAATGTTCTTGATTTAAACCATAGCCTCCGATTTTATGCCTCCAGCTCCCATGCAGACTTATGTTTCTCCATGGTTACTGACTACAACAGAACTGTGGTCCTATTGGAATCGATGGGACTGTAATCCCCCATCATCTCTAATCACAGAAGTCTTCGACTGGCTTCACATTGCGTTTTAACCCATCCGCTTAACATGTAAAAAAAAAAAAAACACCTATATGTTAAACGGGTGCCTCAGACTGATGCCATACAGTGGCATCCGTTCACCATACAGTTCCATTATATAAAAATAAAGTATATGTTTGGTCGTTTTTTTCCGAATATAAAAACGTGTTGTGCTGTATTTTTGCTTTTGTTTTTTTGTTTTTTTCCTAATGATTTTGAACCCACCCAAAATCTGTTCCATTCATCTAAATGGGGCTTGCAGAAATCCCTTATGCTTACTTCCTGCACGGAACTGATTTTCAGTCGGAGAAAATTCTGCAGCGTGTGAAGGCGCCCTTAGTAGACAATGCACAGGGATTAAAGGCGTATTCCCATCACAGACATTGGGGGCATATCGCTAGGATATGCCCCCATTGTCTGATAGGTGCGGGTCCCATCTCTGGGACCTGCACCTACAATGAGAACGGAGTAAGGAAATGAACATAGGGCGCACTGCGCATGCGCAGCCGCCCTCCATTCATTTCTATGGGGCAGCTTAAAATAGCCTCGCGTCTGCCCCATAGAAATGAATGGGAGCAGGGGCCGCGCGTGTGCGGTGCGCTCCCATTCACTTCTCAGGGAGCATCGGGTAGCAGAGCTTGGTGGACGGACCCTGGGAAATCCGGGCTCCTCCAGCCACAGCTCTCCCCGCTCTGTTCTCGTTATAGGTGCGGGTCCCAGAGGAAGCCATATGCCCCCATTGTCTGTGACGGGAATACCCCTTTCATTTCTCCCTCCTGCCAGTAAGGACTTCTATGGAAACGTCTCGGTGACTTCTCATATTTTTGCCCTTTCGAGTTAAAGTGGGTGAAGTGGAAAAGGAACCCACAGTAAATACCTAGTAACTTCCCTTTTCAGCGGTGCGCCTTCCTATGACGAATCTTGGGTCACCAAAGAGATAGGTGCTCCTGTCTTATCCCTAACCACCTCCTGTGCCACCAATCCAAATATATAATGGGCTGTGTTCTTCATTAGGGTGTCTGATACAGTGGTAACTTCTTCTGTCTGCATTTACCTTTAAGAATAAGAAGGACCTGGTTGACCTCATGAATTCTGTATATTCTGAATGACTTTTATGACTCGTAAAGCTTCACTGTCTGAGGTGGAAAATGTCACCAGGAACATCTAATAGATAGTTCATAGGTCATATGGTTTTTAGATTGTTGACAATGTTAGTTACTTCTCTGACTTGAAACCCGGTTACATCAAGATGCGGTTTTAAGATAAAATGTCTCCTGACAGGTGGTTTTGTAGCCGTTTGGAGATACATACAGCTGTATGGTCTACAACAGGGATGCCCAACCTGCGGCCCTCCAGCTTTTGCAAAACTAGAACTCCCAGCATGCCTGAAAAGCCTACCCCTATCCGCCTACAGCTGAGCATGATGGAAGTTGTAGTTTTGCAACAACTGTAGGGCTGCAGGTTGAGCATCCCTGTTCTAAAATATCAGAGAAATGACTTTTCCACATTACTGGTGAAGAGGAGCTTACAAGTCCTGAAACAGTTACTTCCATGTGACTGGAATGAATCTGAAGTCAATGACTTGCTAACCAGAGTTACTTTGTAATATACGTATCTAGTGTATTTAAGAGGAAGGTTATCATCCCGAGTCTCTGTAATTACTGTCGCTAATCGAAATTGTGTTGTTAAAGTGCTGATAATATCTCATTTATATTGCGTTCTATATGAGTCTCCATCTCCCCTGACTCCACTGCTCTCAATACACGGCGCATACTGTAAAGAAGCTTTCCGTTTTCAGGACTGCCTGGCCGCCTCAATATTGCCTTGTAATGATCATAATAAGCGTTACCACCATTGTATTTTTTTTATTTTATTTTGGTGGATAAATTTTGGTAGATTATTTCACCCCAATCTGATAAATGTGTCGTTCAGGACTCCAGTGATAACTGTGTAATTCCCTCACTGAACACATCCACATCATAACTCTATTATTATCTGTGAGTGTATGACAGAACGGAGATTCACTACACACAGAGGGCCTCATTTATCAAAACTGCCTAACGGTAAGGCCTCATGCACGCAAACGTATTTTCTTTCCGTGTCCGTTCCGTTGTTTTTTGCGGACCACATACGGAGCCATTCATTTCAATGGGTCTGCAAAAAAAGGACGTTATTTTGTGTGCATTCCATTTCCGTATGTCCATATTTCCATTCCGCAAAAAAATAGAAAATAGAACATGTCCTATAATTGTCCGCATTACGGACAAGGATAGTGATGTTCTATTAGGGGCCAGCTGTTCAGTTCCGCAAAATATGGAATGCACACGGATGTCATCCGTATTTTTTGCGGACTACAAATTACATATGGTCGTGTACATGAGTCCTAAAGCTGTTTTAAGGGCTGATTCTCGACCGAACCAATTATCTGGCGGTGTAAAAGTGCCACAGATTACCCGATGAGCAAGCGAAAAATCATCGTTCACCAGCAGCAGATCATGCTGTCGACAACCACGTAGTCAGAATGGGGACGAGCGATGGCATTTAGCGATCATTTCTCCCCATACTGTGGAGGAGATCACTGCATGTAAATGCAGCGTTCTCCTTCACTGACGAGCAGGCACTTCCTTCCCAACAATCGCCTGCAGAATTGGCCAGGGTAGGGGCAAGGTGCCTTAAGATGCCCATAGTCACCAATCAGAGCTCAGCTTTCATTTGTCTCCCCCAGAAAAGTCCCATACATTCAGTAGCAAAAGAAAGAAAAGTATCCAAAACTATACCTGTCAAACATTTTTATTCAGAGCACTTTAGGAAATGAAAACTGAGCTCTGATTGGTTGCTATAGACATCTAAGACAAATTTACTGTTAAACAGTTTTGATAAATGAGGCCCTTTACATTGTTTTGTTTTATCAGTATTTAAAGTATTATAGTCATATAGTTTCTGTTGCACAAACATACTGTATGTTTGAGTGGTATATGTATGGATACTTTTCTTTCTTTTACTATTGAATGCATGGGATTTTATTATTTATCATAATGGGAGTCATTCATGACCAAAGCCTAGAAGAACATCTGAAGAAAACAAAAGACAAAAAGGAAAAAAAAAAAGGAAATCCTCCTTCCCATTTAGCAGGCTTTGTTAAAAGCTGAGTACAGTACTCTGTTCAGTACTACTAGTAGTAATGACACTGTGCGTATGTTAGCTCTGGTAAAATTCTGTAATAAGATCAAACCCACTGGGTGATTATTGAAGTTCTTCACCCTTTCCCACAGGAAATCCCCAGGTCACCTAAAAGGAGGCAGGCAGGAATGGTCAGACATTGCATGGTTTAAGGAATACACATTTAGTGATAAGCAGTAAACAGGCCAAGGTCAGGACAGGCAGCAGATGTAGTCATTTAGGAAAGGAGTGCTAAGGGAAACTTTCTTAAAAAGCCATCAGCACTTGGGCATTAGCTGAAGGCAGGTGTGATTAGTGTCCTTTAAAGTTTTGACCATGCTAGGCTCCTGACAGCACTATGTAGGGGCTGGGAGAGCAGTACAAACATACCTTTTGTGGAGCTTTTATCATTAAGAGTAGTGAGAAATTGAGAATGTCGACTTTTATTTAGCCAAATTCTTCTCCTTAAGTGCACTGGAGGCGGAGCATCCCTGTGAGGCCCTCTCTGCCTTAACTCCCCTCTGCTTAGAGTGACAGCTGTTAAATCCAAGCAAGAGACCGCTATAGCTGAAGCAGCTCAATGAAGAGGGCAGAGAGTCTTTTACAGTAAAGCTCCACCTCCTCTATTGCACCTAAGGAGCAGAATAGAAGTTCATTTTCATACCACTCCTGATGCTAAAAGCTCCACAAAAGGCATGTTTTTACTGCTCCCCCCACCCCCTACATATAGCAGAACTGTCATCAGTTTGTCAAGACTGCTGGCAGATTCCTTTTAAGAGCCCGGCACATGCATGTCATCCATGGCCAAAGCAGCGGCTGGGATCAGGATGCCGGGGACCATTGCAGGAGAGCCAGAAATTGTTTAATAACATAATGTCACTTTTCCCAGACTCTTTTACTCCATATCAGTGTACCTTAGTATTGGCCTTTCTCCTGAACCAGGTAGAGCAGTCTTTTTAGACACCTTGGAGACGTTCCGTGAAACAATGCTTGTCCCCTTTCCATTCAGAAAACACTCGAGCAGCTTGTTGGTAATCTTTTCACATATCTCCGTTGTTTTGCACTCAGGGCTCTACTTGGGAAGCCAGTTACATTAGAAAGCAGTGGCACTTCAATTACTCTATCAGGCATTTGAGAAGCATGTTGACGTGATGTGTATTTTAATTTGACGTGTCACAATCAACAGTTTTTACATTACCTGTTTAAACCCTGGCACGGTGTGTTTCATTAGTTTGCTCAGCATGGAAAATCTGCATTGCTAAGTACTTGCCTTGAATTTTTATGAGATGGTAAAAAGCATGATCATCATAATGTTTATTATGTGTGGTGAGACATGGTAGTATTTGTACCTGTCATCACAAGTCATATCTGTTTTATTAAGACCAGGGTTCCAAGGGAGCTTTGTTCACTTGGATGGGGCAGTTCCTTAGCAGCATATTCTTTAAGACCAAAGCAGTTGAACCAATCTATGAACATTCAGTGTCCTCTCAAGATGAGGACTTCTTGCCTTCTACAGAACATAATGTTAAAGTGTAACTGTCAGATTTTTTTTTTACTTGCTACTTTATTAGAGCTAGTCATGTTAATGATTGTCAAAAGATCTGTAATCACCTTATAATAACAGCTTTCATTAATGTCCTCTGTCCCTTTCCACTGCTCCCTTAAAAGACCTTTCCTAGGGCTTGTCTGTCTTCCCTTTAGTGTAAACAGAAGACAGAGGGGCGGTTCTTCACACTGCATGGCTGCATTAGGCTTCACAGCGAGGAGGCGTGTCTCTCAGTAATCCAATCTGATTGGCTGGCAGGGAGCTGCTGGCTACATCAAATGTGTATGGGAAGTGAGGGAAAGCAGTTTTGGCCTCAGAGAACCGGCAGAGGAGCCACCTTGAGAAGGTTCTCATATTGAAGTGGTTAAAACAGCTGTAACTGAGGGAAAAACTCAAGGAAAACAGTGGTATGTGAAGAAACTAATGATTACTTTATGCATAATGCTGCAGCAGCAGTAATGTGCTCAAATTATTTTTTTTGATGAAAACATGACAGTTACACTTTGTCGGCCTAATCCCGGACAGCTTCTACTATGTGCAGTGGCTGCTTTTGATTCAGGTGAATAGAGTTTACTTAGAAGTTAGGGCTCCCATACACATTAGCGTATTGTCAGCTGAACCCTCGGAAAACAGGGGATTTGGCCAACAGTCTAATGTGTGTGGGAAGTTCCAGACTCTCCCCCCAACAGATATCAGGGAAGAGAGAGGATAGGGCAAATTGAATATGTTCTCCTGGGAGATAAGCGGCCTTCAGAGGTGTCTGGCTGGGGCTCTCTCTCCTCTCCCCATTCAATACACATAGACTTTTGGCCAAGCCCATCGTATGTGTTCATGGTGGACTCGGGAGAGAGAGCTGTCAGTCGACGGCTATTGACGATGTATGGTCGCCCTTAGAACTCATGTTCTCAGCTCTCTAGGCAATGGTAGTATGCTATGCACTGTATAACAGAAGTGGGTGAATCCAAGGAGCTATATAGGCAGCTGCCTAGAACGTTGCTTCTGGCACCCAACGTATTTCTTGTCTGGTCTAACTGGCTCCGAAGGTCTGCAGGATTTTATCTTTAACTGTTAGGGGAAAAGTAACACAAGGAACTGATGACTCTCATTTATTTCACACAAAGTTTTTCCTATTGTTAGTAAATAAATCTTCAAGGATTTTTTAGTGTTTGAAATACGTAATTAGATGTACAGCAGACTATTTGTGTGGTGATGGAAGGTGTTGACATTTCAATTTGTATTTTGTGTTGTTTTATCTAATGTTATTTCCACTTAGAACAAATTTCTGTGGGGGGGGGGGGGCATTATTAAACTTTATATGCCATTTTTGTGTATGCTTTTACATTTAAAGCTATATACACCTTTGGGGTCAATTATTTTGAGCTAAAAAATCATTTTTTCAGTTGATCTTTATTAAAAATAGGGAATCCTTTTATGTATACATAGCTGAGATGCTCTAGAAGCAGCCTTTGGATTTTCTGTCTTTTCCGTCAGACCAGGAGCTAACAGGATCCTTATCTCTGCTCTCTGACATTATAAACACTCATCAAAACTCAATCCTTATCTTACTGATAAGACTGTGGTTAAGGCCCCTTTCCGACAAGCGAGTTCCACATGTGAGTATAAGACAGCTCCTATCCTGACCTCCCAGCATTGCTGGGGTCGCATACCTTATATTGATTAATGATGCTATGTAACTCTTAGAGTTCTGGAATGTATTAGATGACACTGACAGCATTATGTCAGTATTATCCAATACATTCCAGAACTGTAAGAGTTATATAGCATCATAAATCAATATAATGTTATGCGACTCCGGCAGGACAGGAGCTTCAAATCTGGAGTGTGGAACGTGCTTGTCTCAGAGGGGCCTTAAATAAGTGTTTTAGTTTTACCTCTTAGTAGTTTAGTATTAGATGATGGGCACAAAGTGAAAGTACCAGTCACACAGCTAGGAAAACTAGCTAACCCTTTGTGACAGAACAGCTCAATATTTTTAATAAAGAAAAAGATTTTTAGCCAAAAATGAGTATAATGCCATCATAAACAAAAAAATACCTCCAAAGGTGTACATAGCCTTAACCGTTTGAAATCTATACTGTCTATACTAGCTGTGGTGGCTTTTTTTTTCACCACAGAGTAGATCAATATCATTATGGAATGCCAGTCCTTAAATGACTCCGCAGTGTGTTTGAGCTACACCATAAGAACATAAGTACAGCACTCTGCTATCCGGAGGTCTAATAGAAATCAATGGAGTGGCCACAGGCTTGCCCAGTCACCCACTCCATTAATTTAAGGAGGCACAGGGCCCCATTGTCGTGATCGATGGAGGTCCCAGCAGTAGGACCCTCACCGATCTAATAGTTATCCCCGATCCTGTGGATAGAGGATAACTTAATATAACCAGAATACCCCTTTAAGCAATCTCTCAGTAATGATGATACGGGAACAGCACAGTCAGGGGCCTACTCAGATATCACAGGACACAACTTATCATGGCCCTAGTGAGATTTCTGACAAAATTATTCTTTTTTTTATTTTTTTTTTTTTTAAGTTTTTTTTATTTGTGCAGTAATGTTTTAATGAAAAAAAGTCATGCTTTTGACCAATTTCCTTGCCTTGTGTGTTGGAAAAAGTAAAACATTCTGAACATATGGTTCATTTCTCACTGTATTTTTACTATAGACAACTAGCATGAATACAATGAGAAATCTCCCACATACAGTACTAAATCTTTGCTTCCTTTCACATAGTACATGATAAGCTGTATGCCTTCAGCCACCAATAGGGGATTCTCGGTGCGTAGCAATTTATACCGTTACCATTGAACTCAATAGAAGCTGTACAAGATCTTTGCACTGAGCTCCTGTAGTGGTGGTTGTGGGAAAATGCGGTGGATTTATGTCAGGAGCCAAGGAGTCCAGCGTCGAGCTCGTTCTCACCATGGACACCTTAACAGTGGTGCCTGCCTCCATGGTAAGGTATACTACTGACCACAGCCCTGGTTCCTAGAGGTGTATTATCTTTTCCTGCCTCCTGACATTTACTTTTATTAAGGACAGTTCACTGTTGGTGGTGGTATAGTCCTAAACATCTCTGTTGTTCAGTTATGTAATAGTGATGCAGATTTCCTCCAGTGTGAGAAGGGCACACTGGTCCATAATACACGGGCACTGGTCGTGGGCACTCCGTGCTACGGCGTCC
This sequence comes from Bufotes viridis, assembly GCA_033119425.1. Classification (NCBI taxonomy): domain Eukaryota; kingdom Metazoa; phylum Chordata; class Amphibia; order Anura; family Bufonidae; genus Bufotes; species Bufotes viridis. Next base: position 232,784,696 of record CM065590.1, read on the forward strand.
GGCCCGTTCAAGTCAATCCACAAGATACGACGGAAGATAGGACTTCACTTCTCTTTGGCGGTACGGAGCACAGATCGAAATCCCACAGAAGTGACATGAGTGCCACCGCGCTGTAAAAAGATAGAGCGTGTCAATGGGTCTGCATCCGCAAACGGATAATTGATATTTATTCAATCTTTAATAATGTAATCATGGCATTACATGGGTTAAAGGGCTGACCGCTGTATGCTGACTTGAGGAAATGTGCTAATAGGCTGGAAACAGAGCAGCTCCGTTAAGATGGATTTGCACTACCCGATTAGCGGGTACGAAAACTCGTTACTGTTCAGTGAGTATATATAGAAACATGGACAATACATACCCAAGAACAGACCTCATTACATAAATACCGTACCAGAGCCACGCATAGTACATGCCTGCCCGTCTAAAGGTGCCACAAAACACTCGAATCGTGATGTCTAAACAGAGACAATGAACCTGGGAATGAGCAGTAGCCATCACTCATCCCCATACAGTGGAGGTGATAGCTACATGTAAATGCAGCTCATCGCCTCCACTAACGAGCAGGCAATTATCGGAAATAAATGCTTCCTTCCTGACAATCGCCTGCTCCGTCAGGCAATGTAAACTCGTCTTTACTCCCCTTCTGTGCAGCATCGGGTCCTTTTCAATTATGGAGGGATCCGTGACTATACCCCATCCATCAGCAGCCTCCATCCAGTGTGGCACTTTGCATGCACTAGTTACCCATACCGGGCCCTGTTTTGCTCTACACGTTATTTTTAAATAGTCAGGGAGTATGACATTTGTATGAGATGTAAAGGGCATCTATCAGCAGATTTGTATCTATGACACTGTCTGACCTGTTACATGTGCACTTGGTAGCTGAAGGCATCTGTGTTGGTCCCATGTTCATATGTGTCCACATTGCTGAGAAAAATGATGTTTTAATAAATGCAAATGAGCCTCTAGGAGCAACGGGGGCGTTAATGTTACACCTAGAGGCTCCGCTCCCTCTGCAGCTGCCGCACCCTTTGTACTTTGACCCTGTCTATCAAAGTGGAGAGGGAACGGAGCCTCTAGGTGTAACATTAACGCCCCCATTGCTCCTAGAGGCTCATTTGCATATATTAAAACATTATTATAAAAACATCATTTTTCTCAGTAATGCGGGCACATATGAACATGGGACCAACACAGATGCCTTTAGCTGCCAAGTGCACATGTAACAGGTCAGCCAGTGTCATATGGGATGTTTTGAGTGAGTTGTGCTGTGTCACCAGATCATAGTGACCACTTAACTGTATGACATCTGAATTACTTCTCCCTGGTCCCTACAGCAGAATACTCCATGTATACAAAGCCAGAGGGTGATGATGTCACTTCATTAGATCATGTGACTGCTGAAGCTGACATCACAGATGGCTTTACTCATTGCCACATTATTTGTGAAGAATGTGAAAGTTAATTGTAACAATATAACAGTACTTTCACACTAGCGTTAAACTTTTCCGGTTTTGAGTTCCGTCCTAGGGGCTCAATACCGGAAAAAAACTGATCAGTGTTATCCTAATGCATTCTGAAGGGAGAGAAATCCTTCCATGATGTCTTCAGGTTCAGTCACTGTACTGTTTTTGGATGGAGAAAATAGCGCAGCATGCTGCAGTCTTGTCTCTGTCCAAAATTCCGGAACACTTGCCGGAGTGCCGGCATTAATTTCCATTGGAATGTATTAGTGTCTGCGCATGCGCAGACCTTTAAAAATGTGAAAAGAATAAATACCGGATCCGTTTTTCCAGGTGACAACCGGAGAGACTGATCCGGTATTGCAATGCATTGTGAGACGGATCCTGATCCGTCTACAAATGCTGTCCGTTTTAATACAGATTGCAGTTCCGGCGACCAAACTGCCTGCCGGAATCCAGCAACGCAAGTGTGAAAGTACCCTGAGTTCATACAGCATTTATAGCTACTTCTGAAGGATACATTTATTAAGCGACATATCATGTGACCTACCCAAGGTTTCTATAGGGGAAGATGTATAGGAAGAGTGTGTCCTTTTCGCATGTTTGGATACTGAGGGTTATTCCCATCTCAGAACGTAAATACCGTATATAGTGTATGTGTAAAAATATATATATATATATCTCAATTTGTAGTACTTTGTAGAACCTGTCAGATGCTGGTATGGCACAGTGCCATGTTGTGTTTTAGATGCCAGCGCTTATCTTGCAGGGAGTTGTGTATTGGAGCCGTACACAGGTCAGGCTGCATGCATTGCTTTCATTATAGTCCAATGTTTTGCCGTAAGACTAAGCACTCCATTGTTTGCCTGTTTCCGTCGTCGCTCACTCACTTCCTTTTGGCGTGAGATCCATTAATTAGTCTTCTCAATCTTTCTTCTGAAGACAAACACAAGACCTGTATTCATAGCGGGGCTGAGATCTCTCAGGGTGTGTACGTATGACGGTGGCGTATTCTGCTGCTCCAGTGTGCCAGTCTACAACGAGTTATTTCTATTATTGTCAAGTATTTCCCCAGACTGGCACCTATGATCACCCTGAATACAACTACTGGACGCTCGAACCTTGAGTCTAGATGAAACTAGATGTCAATGACCTTAATAAATAAGCCTAGGTAGGATCAAATCTGCTAGAAATCCGCAAGTAAATGTGCAACACACTTGTCGTTTGCGGACTTAATTGCGGATTTAAACGCCATTGAAGAAAAATGGGCATACTGCAGATGTAAACATTTGATCTGCATGTTAAAATGTAGATGGGGATTGGAAAATCGCATAGACTTGCATTGTTCTCTACTTTTAAGGCAGATTTACGAAGCGGTAATCCGCAATGTGTGAACCCTTAGCCTCGAGCAGGGATGGGCAAACTGCGGCTCTCCAGCTGTTGCAAGACTACAACTCCCAGCATGCAAAGACTGCTTACAGCTATCGGCCTACAGCAGGGCATGGTGGGAGTTGTAGTTTTACAACGGCTGGAGAGCCGCAGTTTGCCCACCCCTGGCCTAGAGAAATAATTACTCGTGACACAATGAATCTCCTAGTTAGGCCATATTCATAGTTTTATAACCGCATCCATCATGGGGCAGTGCTGAATGTAACCTCAGCTGGATGTTACCATGATAACTGAGTTTTCTTCAAACGTTTGATTTGTCATAGAGTTTTGATCGGTGAGGGTCTGAGACCGAACAAATCTCTAGAACGAGGAGAAAAAAGCGCTCTCCTTGATGCAGGAGAGGAAGCTAGACAGACTCAGGAGACAGTCTATGGGCCCGTCTTGATTGCATCTCAAAAGATTTAGGAAAATACCCCTTCCTACATCTATGAGTCTATCATTAGATGTGCTGATATATTGTCATGTGTGTTTTGCATTGTTACTATAAAACTGCAATGAAACCATTTTCCCAAATGGGTTAGGCTACTTTCACACTAGCGCCAGGACAGATCCGACAGACTGTTCACCCGATGGAAAAGCCTGTCTGATCCGTCCTTCCGCTAGTGAACGTGTGCCCCCGGACTACCGCTCTGGCCCCACAGCGAGAGGCTGCCGGAATAACACTACGACATGTCCGACATTTATTCCGGCAGCCTCTCGCCGTGCCTCCGCCGGAACTCCACCCGGTAGTCCGGGGGCACACGTTCACTAGCAGCAGGACGGATCCGACAGACTGTTCCCTCGGGTGAACAGCCTGTCGGATCCGTCCTGCCGCTAGTGTGAACGTAGCCTTAGCCCACAAGAAACATGTCACCCATTCAGAGAATGAGTGATAAAGATTTTATACAGTCAGTTCCTATCAGATGCTGGGTCTAATGTACTGTGCTCACATAGTGATGTCAGTACAGTACAACAGATCTGCAATCAGATAGGAAACTGTCAGTCCAGGAGATGCAGCCGACATGGCCCATGTTTTCTGGAGCGTGTGAATCAGTCCTTAGACACATTTGTATTAATAGTACACTCACCTGAAGTCCCCCGACTGTTCACAGGTCATCTACCATCTACATTTCTGTAATTGTGTGAACTTTCAATCTAGCTCCAGTCATCATCAAGATCATAGTCATAGGTGCCATTATCGTTACCTTTTTGCTGATTTCTGATGTGTGAATCCGGATGTTTTAGTGACTGTATTAGAAGATCTACAACAGGATTTTCCTCTGTTCTAGTGAACTTAGATCATCATAGATGTCTGTGATATCATTACAGCAGTCTGAATCAGGCCTTAGATGCGTGTTCTGTGTTTTGTTAAAGGGAACCTGTCACCATGAAAATGCAGTAATCTACATGCAGCAGACTGATATATGGTTTTACGGGGAAAGATTCAGTGAAACATTTAAATTCCTGTTTATTCCGGGCTCTGAAGACAAGGAGACGGTCCTATCAGTGATTGACAGCTATCTCTGTATACACCAGGCATTTTCAAACTGCGGCCCTCCAGCTGTTGCAAAACTACAACTCCCAGCATGCCCGAACAGCCTATAGGTATCAGCCTACAGCAGGGCATTGTGGGAGTAGTAGTTTTAGAACAGCTGGAGGGCCGCAGTTTGAAGATGCCTGGTGTATACAGAGATAGCTTTCAATCACTGATAGGACCGTCTCCTTGTCTTCAGAGCCCGGAATAAACAGGAATTTAAATGTATAAGGCCTCTTTCACGGTTGATGCCCGGATAGGATGCGGGTGCATTGCGGGAAACTGCGTGTAATCCGTTTTGCACGCGCGTGGGAAAAATCGGCATGTTTGGTACCCAGACTCAAACCCGGACTTTATCACATTGGGACCATGTGACTGTGATGACGTCACATCACATGGTCCAATCACATGGTCCACGGACCATGTGATTGGACCATGTGATGTGACGTCATCACAGGTCCTTTAGAATACAGCTAATGCTTGAAGAGAGAAGAGAGATCGCCAACTACGCGATCAAGTAGCTAAGGTGAGTTAAGTTTTTTATTTTTAACCACTTAATCCACATTCTACAAAGCATTCTTTATTGAGAATGCTATAATTTTCCCTTATAACCATGTTATAAGGGAAAATAATGATCGGGTCCCGTCGCTTAGCAACCATGTGGGAAAATCGCACCGCATCCACACTTGATTGCGGATGCTTGCGATTTTCCCGCAGCCCCATTCACTTCCATGGGGCTTACGTTGCGTGAAAAACGCAGAAACTGGAGCATGCTGCGATTTTCACGCAGCACAGAAGTGATGCGTGAAAATCACCGCTCATGTGCACAGCCCCATAGAAATGAATGGGTCCGGATTCAGTGCGGGTGCAATGCGCCCACCTCACACATTGCACCCCCGCGGAAAACTCGCCCGTGTGAAAGGGGCCTAAGGGTGCTTTCACACTTGTGTTCTGAGGATCCGGCAGGCACTTCCGTCCCGCTGGATCCGTCAGAATGCAAGTCGTCTGAAAGCATTTGAACCTTTCAGGTTATCATGGCAGCCAGGACGCGACTGAAGTCATATGCGCCGCCCGGACCTGTAATGTCATGAAGGAGCGCCTGGAGGCTGCAGCGCAGGTAAGTACACTGCTGTGGAGTACTTACCATGGCAGCCAGGACTTGAGTAGTGTCCTGGCTGCCATGGTAACGGATCAGAGCCCCAGTGTAAGGGGGCCCCGATCGGAACTGCTGCTGCGCATGCACAGAGCTAAACGTCTGATCCGGCGATGCGCCGAAGCGACGTTTAGCCTAATTCCAGATTAATGCACTTCAGTGGGCATTAATTCCGGATCCGGCGTTATGGCAAGTCTTCCGGATTTTTGGACGGAGACGAATCCGCAGCATGCTGCGGTTTTGTCAACGTCCAAAAAACATTCACATACTGAACGGAAGACATCCTGATGCATCCTGAACGGAATGCTCTCTATTCAGAATGCATTAGGATAAAACTGATCAGTTTCTTTCCGGCATAAAGCCCTCTACGCCGGAAAGTAAAAACGCCAGTGTGAAAGCACCCTTAAATACTAGTTATACTGAATCTTATCCCAAGGACTATCTATCAATCTGCTCAGCTCCTCCTGCTTTATAACCTGCCGCCTGCAGCTTAACCACGTGACCGATTCCCTTTAAACAGATCGATCTAATATAGTGGACGCCATTAAAGTTTGTTTGCATCTTGACATTAGATTGTTTTTGCTATCTGTATTAGGTTTCATTTTTGGTACTAATACTTTCATATGTTGGCTCAGTTCCTATCACATCAGAGATATACTTCTGGAAATGCACTTTGATGTATACCATGATGTATCGCCGCCATAGGTTTCATATTCTGTCTTTTTATGACCCTTAAAGTATAGGAATCCCCTCGGTGTGCGTACTGTAACACAAAATAATGTAATAAAATGTGCAGTAATAATACTTTGGCAGACGGAGATGGATCATTTAAAATAAGCATGGCTGATGCAGCAGGTTGTCATATTTCACAATTCATCATGTAGGCGAGGTATGAATTCCACGTGTAGCCTGCAGCGCAGCCCAGGTTCCCCACGAGGGGTGTAGAAGTGACAAACGCAGCATTGGGCATGAGATGAGAACATGGCTGCTTCCCTCTCTTCACACCTGGGTTTGTATGTATTTTATGCATTTCCATTAGGGCTGCACGATGTGGGAATTTTGTGCGATTGCGATTAGGGCCCTAAAAATTGCGATAACGATATGCGATGCGATATTTTAAGGGAATTGTGCTAGAGGTCTATCTGCTTGGATTTTCAATGTAAAAGCACACACAGATGACTGATAATGTGAAATGTAGTTATGCTGAACTCAAGAACTGAAATGCACAGTGTTTTTCAAAATAAAATACATATTTGCATTACTGCAAAAGTACAAGATACAAAACTTGCCATTTTCTTAATAGCGCTGCACAGAACTGATAAAAAAAATAGATATAAGAACAAGTGTTCAATAAACGACTTTCCACCAGCCCCTCCCCCCTCCCCGCACTGTAACTGATGTATCGCCGGCCGCGCTGTGCAGCATAGCGGCCGGAGATACAGTGTCAGTGTCACGTAGAAAGTCAACCATCGCTTTATAAGACGCACTACCATCCCCCCCCCCCCACACACTTTTGGGAGGAAAAAAGTGTGTCTTATAAAGCGAAAAATACAGTAATATAATTGCAGCATTTTTGGGTCAGCAAATTGCGATTGCGATATGGCGATTAATTGCGATAACGATTGCTTTCGCGATATATTGTGCAGGCCTAATTTCCATTTTCCTCTTTTAGTCAGTTTTCAGTTATTCGGCTATTATCACGTGTCTCTGCGTTCTTTTACGTAATTCGGAAGCTGCAGGGGGATAATTTGTGTAAGTCAGAGATGCCTGAACCCATGCTGATGCACCAGTAGCTCCTGTCGAGGATCGCTGCCTGTATCTGAGGGAATTGCTTTGCTACTTGTTTGCTCGTCTACCTTTTGTCCACTTGTGAAAGGCTGCCCTGGAAACTGTGTGGCTTGCTAAGAAAGGACATTGAAATCCTGATTTGTTCAGTACAGCTGGAGTGACGGAGCCCAAGTATCCGCATTTATTCAAGTTACCCAGACCTAGCCAAAATCCTGGCGGTGCGCCGTCCTGTCACCTACTTCACATCTACGGCCTGTCGGATTATTAACTACCACCTCCAATAGTGCTTATGTTACTTACAGGTCGTCAGGGGCTCTAAAATGGGCGTTTTTCCAAGTGAGTGGTAGGCCTCGTGTACACGGTTCTGTAAAAGCGAAAAGTGTTATCATGTAATGAATAAGACATGTAAAATGAAATACAGTGCGGCCGAGCTAAACTTAATGGTTAACGGGTCAAGTGAAGAATGGCAAGAAAATGTTTTCTGACTTTTTAATGGATTTCGATGGCTTTTGACATGAGATAACAGAGGGACGTGTGTTATCAGAGTCAATTTTAGCTCGGCTCTATCTGTATTATCGCATGCAGTGTAGCAAAAAGTATTACTGCATACTGTGCAATGCAAATATACTTTAAGGGCAGCCGTCAGCAGATTTGTGCCTATGACACTGGCTGACCTGTTACATGTGCACTTGGCGGCTGAAGGCGTCTGTGTTGGTCCCATGTTCATATGTGCCCGCACTGCGTTGCCATTACACATAGAGGCTCCGCTCTCTCTGCAACTACCGCACCCTTTGCATTTTGATAGGGCCAGGCAGTAAAAACATCATCATACTTGGTTCTGTGCAATTCAGAGAGCAGAGCCTCTAGATGCAACTGCAACGCCCCCATTGCTCCTAGAGGCTCATTTTCATATATCAAAACCTCATTTTTCTCAGCAATGCGAGGCATTGCGAGCACATATGAACATGGGGCCATCAAAAATGTCTTCAGCTGCCAAGCACTGATGCAGCAGGTCGGCCAGTTTTATGGGTACAAATCTGCTGACACATGCATCTTAATTGTTATTGTATACATCACATTTTCCTCTTTGGTAGCGCCCCCTGCTGTTTATCCCTGCAGTCCATGTACTCCAGCATTCACTGGTGGACTGACATGCTCAGTGGCTTCCCTTTCCCTCCCCTCAGTGCTGATGTAGTCATCTCATAGTGAAGAGGCCCAGACACCTTTATATATGACTGTGCAAAGTCATCTCTCTAGACAGTGGGGTCATGTCATACTATAGTGCTATTTATTAGATAAAAAGAGAAGCGTCTTTTTGCATTAATCTACTTCAAAAAGATCAGATTTTGGTCCGTGTCTGATCTGCATTTTTTGCGGATCGCACATGGACCCATTCATTTTTATGGGTCCAACATGTCATCCGTGTGGCGGGGCTGCAAATGATAGAACCTGTCCTATTCTTGTCTGTTTTTGACAGTGGGTCCCGCGGACTTTATAAAAGTAGCAAATTGTGACACAGATATTGCGTGCGCCACAATTTGTGGCTTTTTAATGCGTTAAAGCATTGATAATCACCTATGTGTCTTCAACATTATAAACATTTTTTATAAGAGGGATAAGTCTCATAGTCATTTCTTTTATGGTGCTGTGTGCCGTCAAATAAACTCAGTGACTGTGAAATCTTATGTTTGATTGTAGAGGGCTGGAGTGAAGGGCTTTACTCATATTGAACCTGACTGAGCACGAACACTGTCATTTTGTTAGGGAGAAACATCTATTAAGTGGAACACTCATGGCATAGAATTATACATATTTTTATCATCTTTATTCATTTTGTCCTAAAAAGAAAAGTCAAACAAACATCAACTAAAAGGGTCCTGATAAACATACAGAGATATGTTCAGCATGAAAAGATAGCAAAATGCACTTCCCTCTAAGCAAAAATACTTACCATACCACCCCTGAGTGGGGAAACAGAGTGCACCCTGGAACGAGCCCACCTGCAAGTTATCATCTGTCCGCTACAGAGCTAGGCTGGAGTGAGCCCAACGTTCCCTTCAGTTGCTCCATCAAATACCACTCTGTCAGAGTCAACGGTTTTAGCACCTCCGTTATTTCTGTGTCGGTCAGAAATGTAATAATGATGAACTTACTACAGAATCTAGGAGCCCGCTTCTCCTTGTGCTGCTCCACTTCCCTTTGCTCCTAGAATAACTATGTGTTGTGTATTATATAGTGTTCCTAATTGGTCTCTGTGGTCTCAGCGGTTCATGAGAAGCTAAAAAGTTAGCACATTTCTCCTGATAGGGCCTATAGACAGGTGTTTTCCTGATGGGACAAGAACTTTAAGTTAGATGTCAGGATAGCCTTTGATATGGTCCTTGTTCAATATCCTAAATTAAAAGGGTTCTCCGGGATTTTCATATTGAAGTCATCAATAGGAGATCGGCGGAGGTGCCAGGAGTCGGACTCCCGTCAAACTCATATTGCTGACTTATCCTGCGGATAGGACATCAGTATGAAAATCCTGGAGAATCCCTTTAACTTAGACTCTGCAGCACTCACTTTTCCAAAGTCGGCGAGCACAAAGTAAAAAGGCATAAAGAAAACTGGCATCTAACGTTTAAAGGGGTCCTCTGTGATTTACATATTGATGACCTTTCCTCAGAATAGGTCTTCAGTATTTTAAAATCGGCAGAGGTCCAACTCTCAGGATCCCCTCTGATCAGCTGTTTAAGAAAGGTGGTCACCCGACCTGCTCTATCCATTTAATAGCGGCTGTGCTTGGTATTGCAGCTCAGCCACATTCACTCGAATGGGACTGAGCGGCGACCAGACCATGTTACCAATGCATGTGATGTCACTGGTCTAGGAGGAGGCCTAAGCGCGCAGTGGAGCACCAATGACTCCTCAAACAGCTAATTGGTGGGGGTCCTGGGAGAAGGACCCTTGACGATCTTACGTTGATTACCTATCCTCAGGCTAGCCCCTTAATATCAAAATCCTGGGAAACCCCTTTAACACAGATGTTCCACAAAGACAGCCCCTTTATATATGACTATTTTGAGTCAAACCATACAGATGCTAGCAATAGACAGCTTATGCTCTGACAGGCTCAAGCCAGCTTCTACGATTGACAGTTCAGTTGATGACTGCCATGTAATATTGTAAACTGAAGCGGGAATCGGTATCCAATGGGAGCTTTCCCTGGTAAAATCAGGTGGTGGTGGGAGAAGCTGGACATGTCCGCTTCCATTTAGTATGCAGATTAGCTCTCTTTGCAAAAAGGGCCACCAGTCAAAGGTAAACAGGCCTTGAGACATAATTTAGGATTATAGTCTAGCCAGAACCACATCTGAAAACAGCTGTTTTGTGTTGACTACCCTTCGAGGGCAGTAACCCGAACAAAGGTGTATTCAGATGACTTGGCTGTCAAACATTGGCTTGTAGAATAGCTTGGCTCTTCAGGTCAATTTATGCACAAAATAAAAAGAAAAAATGAATGTGTAATGTTCACTGTATGCAGTAAGTCTAAAGGGGCTTTCATAACATAGGTGATACATTTTATGATTGTTGGAGGTCAGACCACTGGGCCGTCCATTATCACTAGAATAGTTGCGAATGGAACAATAGTGGGCATGTGAGACCATTACTCCATTCACTCCTTATGGGACTGACAGAGACAACTAAGCACTGTACTCATAGACAGTGAATGGAGAGATGGTCACACATGGAACTAGTGGACCTCCATTCTTGTGATTGGTGGAGGTCCTAGTGGTTGGGACCTCAGTGATCATACATTTATTACCTATCCTGTGTATAGGCGATTAAATATTGCTTAATCCCCATTAATGAAATACATTTTAGTAGTGGTTGCAAAATGTTTTTTTTTTTCTTTAGGCGGTAATAGTGGGTGTGGTAGATACTTCTGTGGTGGTGACATGATTATCTAAGGCGCTGAATATCAACGGAAACTTTTTAGCAACACGTTTTGTGTTTTGGGAGTAATTATAGGTCTGTAACACAGTTCACTATTGTATTGGTGCTAGTAGAAAAAAAGGAGCACAAACAACAAACTAACCATGAATAGATTGTGATAACGGATTTAACTGCTGATGTGAAATATTATTTGTCACCAATGAGAATATTGTAATATGCACCAACTCTCTATATTGGCCTGCCTGTGGTCTTCTTGTAAATGGAGCTTCCAGCCCAGAACTACCTAACCTACTGTATATGCTCACTTATGAGTTGGCCACCGACATCGATGGTCAAGTTGGCCTTTGTATCATGGGGCTCCCAAACACATTCTTGTTTCATTCTTGTAGCTTCCTGGTCTTGTGGCTTACATCATGTGGAGTATCTGTTCTTATTAGTGGTATGACCGGGTGACTCAGATGGAGCACACACAGAGGTTAACTCTGAGGTGTATGCTGGCGGCTGAAAGATTTCCACCCGTAGGTGACCTCAGGTTTGAGTCATGGGCCAGGATGTTTGAAAGTCTGAGGTGCAGAAGTGCCCGAGGAGTGTTGCCCCTGGGGTGCCTGAACTCACTGGGGGTAGGAGTCCACTGAGTGATGGCACATCTGCATGTACTTCACCTTCTCACGGTTTGAGCTACAGTTGTTTCGATACCAAAATTTTTATTCCGTTTCGATACGATATTGCGATACTCAATACCATTCGATACCACGCCAAAAAAAGTCAAGTGCATTCCACATTTTATGGAACGGCCGGGCCATAATACAACAGTTCTATCCTATTTTTGGGGGAGACAAGGCGACTAAAAGAAAATGGCGAATCGTGTAGTTTTTTTTTTTTTGTCAACTTTTTTTTTTTTAAACGGTGCGGGCGTTCACCACATAAAATAGGATTTTTTAAAATAGTTTGGACTTTTCGGACGCAGCGATATGTAATATTTTATTTATTTATTGTTTTTTATATATTTTATATGTAAAATTGGGAAAGGGGGTGATTTATACTTAATATTTTGGTGTACTTTTTTTAAACTTTTTTTTTAAACATTTAAACATTTTATTTATTAACTTTTGCCCCCTTAGGGGCTAGAACCTGGGATCATTTTCATCCTATTCACCCTAATAGAGCTCTATTAGGGTGAATAGGACTTTACACAGTTCCTGCTGCTCTGTGCACAGTACACACAGCAGCAGGGAGCTGTCGATGTCAGCCAGGGCTTCAGTAGCGTCCTGGTTGCCATGGTAAGGTGGCAGGAGAGGAGGTGAGGGGACCCTGTGGGCACTGCCACCGTTGATATTAATACTGGGGGGGGGGGGGTTCTAAAGGGGGGATGGGTCACTGGCCACTAATATCTTTAATACTGGATGCAGGGGGGCGCACTGGCCACCTGAGGAGGGGTTAACTGCCGCGGATTAGTCAGTGCTTAGTGACAGGCAGGTGTCGGCAATGTATTCCCGCTGCCTGCGTTTGTATATGAATGGTTACTTGTCATTGGAGATCAGTGCTCCCGCCCCTCCTCCGCCCCTCTCGCTCTATTGGTGGCAGCAGCAGCACAGGGGGGGGTGAGACACTGCCTCCTTCTCCCCATGCTGCTGTGGAGAACATGTCCGCGCTGAGAGCGGCGCAGCCAAGTTCTCTGATACTAGGCTGTGCGATAAAACACCAATCCTGGTATCGAGCTCGATACCAGAGAAAAGTATTGAATGGGTATCGAAAGTTCGATACCCACAACAACCCTAGTTGGAGCACACCTACCTCTCTTTGCCTTTGAATTTTTATAATTCCGACGAATATCCGGGCCGCAATGGCACACATTCACTTTATTTTTTTTTTTTAATGTTTCACTGTGTGCTCACTATACATGTTTGTAAAGGACAATCCATCTTGGGGGGTGGAAGGGGGTGGCCATCTGGTCCCTCATCTCCCTGCAAACCCCTTGGCATCTCCCTTTGAGGACCTCGACTTTGGCTCTTGGCTAAGACCTGGGGTGGCAGCTCAGGTGAAAGCATTGGCTTCGGCTGAGGATGGCCACTGGTCCTAGACCCTTGCGGGAGCCTTCTGTCCCAGAGGTTAGGGGGGCCTTCTCTTAAGGAAAGGACCTGTGACAGACCACATCCTAGTGCACTTTTTTTTAGTTGCACGGGGTGAAGAAAGTCACGAAACGTCCAGGACTTGTTCTATTGATAATCCAGATAAGTGGGCATCAGCGAGTTATGGTTGTTGCAGAATGTCATTATTGGAACGTCTGCGTCAGTAAGAAAAACTCTATTTGTAATGTTGTGTTTTTCTGAAAGTGTAGTAGTAATAATTGCACGTTATATTCCTAAACAGGAGGTCTTCTAGTGCTAGATGGGAGCATTACAACACCTTGCAGACTGTCATTGTGATTTGTAGAAGGGATACTTATCATAATCTCATGTTTTTTTTCTTTAGTCAGACTTGGACTTCATAATAGACAAAAGACAGATATATGAAACTATACCAAAGAGCATGAAGAGTAGGGAGGACTTTGAGCTGGCATTTCTGCAGTCTGCAGTACAAATAAGCTCTTCTTTTATTTAATGATTTTAATGGTTTGCTTGGTGTGTTGCCTGCATCAGTTTCAAACTTGTCACACTGTGAAAGGTCCATTTCGGCACACAACCAAATTGCCATACTACATTAGAAGAACTATTGGGATCCAACACCAGCCATGCCATGGAGTGATCATCTCCAGTGTTACATCTAGAGGTGTGCCCTGTATAACAGAGTGTTCTTTAAGACATCTGATATAATGTGCCCGGTTAGTCGTATCGTACCCTCTGTGTTAAATTGTAATCAAAAAGCAAAAAAAATAAAAAATGCACCCATTCATTATGAATTCGCTTAAGTATGCACAGCCTAGTTAGGCCTCCTCTTGTTTCTGTAGGTTTTATAGGGTTCTGATCCACATTTTTTTGTGGGTCGGATGCCTATTCCGTTGCACCCACCAAAAGATAGAACTTATCCCATTCTCATCCTTTTTACGGACAAAGATAGAACTGTTCTTTAGATCACAAATGTGGAACTCGCTCGTCCGGAATCTGTGTTTTTTGGACCGCAAAACAGACTATGGTCATGTGCATGAGCTCGAACATGGACTTTTCAGTGGTCTACTCCTCAGAAATGTTCATGCATGGTCCTAGTGGTAGTTTTAGCACTGCCAGACCTTTCCTAAAAATACACACAAGGCCTTGATCATGGTAGTTAAACTATGGCATGAAGAAGTACTCGGTCATGTTTCCTGTCTTTAGCCTGCTCATCATGTGACATTTGTAAGCTTTAGTCTATGGCAGGGATGCTCAACCTGCGGCCCTCCTGCTGTTGTAAAATGACAACTCCCATCATGCCCTGCTGTAGGCTGTTCAGGCATGATGGGAGTTGTAGTTTTGCAGCAGCTGAAGGGCCGCAGTTTGGGCATCCCTGGTCTACAGGAATCGCATCCAAATGTATTTTTAAGCCAGGAGCTTGAGGCAGTGATACTTTGCCTCTGGCAGTCTATATTGCAGGCACTTGTTCTATTATACTTTTTAATCTATTGTCATGGTTACAGAGCAAGTTACTGCAAAAGTGAAAACTAGTAAAAAAACTCTTTGTATTCTTCTAATAGACTGGTAATGCATGGCATATATTAATTCTTTTAACCATTTCGGCCCTTGAGAAATTCTTGTTTTTGTTTTTTTTCCCATTTTACTCCCTTCCTTCCCGGATCCATAACTTTTTTATCTTTCCATTCACACAACCGTATGACGGCTTGTTTTTTTTTGCAGGACGAGTTGTACTTTCTAATAGCACCATTTATTGTTGCATACAATGTTGTGGAAAGTTGGAAAAAAATGTGGTGGAAAAAAACGAATGCATTTCTCAATTTCTGCCATAGTTTTGGTGTTTTGTTTTTACAGTTTTCGGCTAGTTTCACACTAGTGGCAGCCTTCTCCGGCGGGTGAACAGCCTGCTGGATCCGTGCTGCACGCATGCCACTGGAGGTCTGCTCCGGCCCCATTGACTATAATGGGGGCGGCCGGAGTTCTGGCGGCAGCACGGCAAACATGCCGAGAGGCGGCCGGAATAAAACTGACCTATGCCCTTCTTTCTCTGAGTCAGTGCAATTACAACAATACTACAATTATATAACTTCTTTGTGTTGGGGAGTGAAGGCTAGCCCATTTGGTCCAGTCCCAGAGAAGAGCCATGGGAAGAAGGCAATCCACCAAAGGAATTTACACGCTCTGGGCCCTGTCCTGCTAGAAAACCGTAGCATCCGCACTCCCTAAATCTCAATCAGATTGAGCTAGGATGTGCTGGGTAAACTAGTCTGATCCATGGAGGCCCTGCCTTGTAACGGGTAACATCTTGGCACCAAATGCCCCAGGAAACAGAGGGATTGTTGGGTCCATGTCCTAATCAGTCACAGCAGTCATGGTGGCATGAAAGATACTATCGCAATATTAGGCAGGTAGTTTTAGGGTACGTCCACACGGCATGTATGATGGGGGGGGGGGGGTGGGAAGGTATGTATGATTTACATGCAAATTTGTTGCAGATTTTTCTGCAGATCTGTTGAAGATTTCACCCTGTAAATTGCAAAGATAAATTAACACTGCAGATTTTTCTCATAGCACATGGATGAGAGTACTTAAAGGGCACCTGTCAGCAGATTTGTGCCTATGACACTGGCTGACCTGTTACATGTGCACTTGGTAGCTGAAGGCATCTGTGTGGGTCCCACATTCATATGGTTCACATTGCTGAGAAAAATGATGTTTTAATATATGCAAATTAACCTCTAGGAGCAATGGGGGCGTTGCCGTTACACCTAGATACCCTGCTCTCTCTGCAGCTTCACAGGGCCCGGCGTTATATTTTCACTGCCTGCTTTGTTTTTGGTAGGTGAGATGAATAGTAAACAGCAGCTCTGGATATATATATAATTTTTTTGTCTTTGTGACTAATTTTGTGAGTTTCTTAATACGTTTGGCCTTCCTTGAAAATAACTCAAAGAAGTGATGATCCTTGCCACCAGGATTTAGCCCTATAAACCCCTGCCACAACCTTGTCTGACCTGAGATCTTTCCAAAGGTATAGAGATGAGTCAATTGCAGAGCGGCATTTGATAAGCTCCGATAATGCATGCAAAGGACCAAAAATGTTTACTCTGCCCATGCATGTGCTGCTTTTACCCCCCAAGCCCAAGCTGTTTTTGCAGCCCATGGGTGACTTTGAAGCATCGTCATGTCAATTCAAAGCACTAGGGGGGGCTGAGCATAGGTTCATTCAGTAGGACACTTCTGTTGTACAGATATGCCCACGTGGACACTTCAGCAGTCATTTTCATACCAAATGAGAATCTTTCAAAGCTCAATTTAGAAGGTATGCAACGCTGTAATTGACTAGTCACTCTCACTTTAGAAATGTCTGTAGAGGTCATGCAAGGTAGTGTCAAGCATTATAGGGGTAAATTGTGGTAGTAGGTTTTCTTTAAAAATGTAAAAATATTTATATGCAGTATTTTTTGCCCTATAAGACGCACCTAGGTTTAAGAGGAGGACAATGAGAAAAAAATATTTTTCATTAGACCTCAGATCAGCAATCAGACCTCGGCTCACAGCCCCAATCAGACCCCCAGAGTTAATAAGGCCCTCAATCAGACCTCAGATCAGACCCCAATGTGAATGACCCCCTAATCAGACCTCAGATAAGAGCCTCAATATAAATAAGGCCCACCATTCAGACCTCAGATGAGACCTCCATGCTTCAGATCAGACTCCCATGCCACAGAGCAAATAAAATAACAACAAATAAAAATCAACTTGCCTCTCCTTCTCGAATGCACTCTCCTTCACTTGGGGGACCCGTTCTGGAAACTGGTGAGGGTCCTATAGCATCTATCTGACTTTGATGGCATATCACTAGGATGTGACAAAGTCTGAGATGACACAACCCATTTAGGATAAACTAAGTGTGACATGTCCTCTCCTAGGAGTCGAGCATAATCACTAGCGACAACACTGCACACAACGGCAGCATGATTTTATTTCACTTACATGTTGTTGATATCGATTTCTATGTTCCTGAAAATCTGCTGTGTGTGTCATGGGAATGAATAACTTACGTCCAGCGATAACCGAGCTGACGTTCTCCTGCTGCTATGCCCAAGATGTGTAAATGTCAGAAGTGAGCTATTGATATAGTTTAAATAGTCTGCAGAATGAGGTCTGCGCTCTCAAGCTGTTATTCCCTGGGGGGCTGTCCCTGCTCACCTCCTCTCACTATGAATAAAGCATTAGTATACCCGATCAATCTTTATTCTTTCAGTGGGTATTAATTCCATTGTCTGTGCCTGATTACTTGTGGCAATGAGACTGCGAATGGTGGTGATCTGGCGACGCTACAACATTGTTAAATTTGCACTTTGTGTACCATTTTTTTTCCCCCAGTTTAGTCTGTTTTTACCATGGGTTATTCTATTCCACTTGACATTCTACTGTACTACATTTTGTGTGTGGTGTAAATAGTGCTACTGTATACAGCATCTATAATATGTATATGTCCGTAAAGTTTCACACATCTTTTGTACAATAAGTGATTTCCAGCATATATTTTCCTAAATGCATTCTAGACTACAGGCGTGGTTTTACGTTAAGGCTACTGTATACGCGAAATGTATTTGCCTGAATCCACGTCTAACCTTTGGATTTCTGACCTGTATTTTTATTATTAAATACCCGATGTCCGCAGGCAATTCAATGGAGCTAATCTACGTACTTGTGGCTACCTAGGCTTGTTTTCTGCATTTGCATGTTGGATCTCTTTGTCCAGAATACTTCTTTCTTTCCCTACAAAATTCACTTGTGTGTGTGTTCCTCCCAATCTACTCCCACGTGAGCTGCCTTACTTAGGTTCTCGCTCATCTCTACACTCTTTTGTCATATGTAAAACTGAGAGAAGGGAAGGGAAGAGCAGAGAGAGGAGCTGTGCTCTGATGGATTAGGTAGGATACAGAAGCACCAACAGCAAGGTGGAGGACTTAAACATACTCTGCATAAGCAAAATGGTAGGAAGTTTGTAAAGAGGTTGTACCAGCTCAGACATTGGGGGCATATCGCTAGGATATACCCCCAATGTTTGATAGATGTGGGTCCCATCTCTGGGATCCACACTTATACTTAGAACGGATCTGGCGCGGCCGCCCTCTATTCATTCCTATGGGAGCGGCCAAAATTGGTTAGCGCTAGAAGTGAATGGAGCGGTGGCTGCTCTTGCACGGCGCGCTTCCCATTAATTTCAATAGCCAAGCATGCCGCTCAGTTATTTTCGGCGCTCCGAATTGAATGAATAGAGGGCGGCCGCAAGAGCGCAGTGCGCCGTCCGGGACTTTGCCAGCTCTGTTCTATGTATAGGTGTGGGTCCCAAAAGAGGGACCCGCACCTATCAGACATTTGGGGCATATCCTACTGACATGCCTCCAATGTCTGAGAGAGTGCAATCCCTTTAATGAAGACTATTTAGAAAATCGCTTAAATTTATTAAAAAAGTAAATGAGCAATAAAAAACCAGGGCAAAGGTATCTGTATCTGTTAAATCAAGTTTGTATATTAAAGATATTTTAAAAGGATCTTGGTTCTGTTTTTTATATTTTCTATGTCACCCTCTGTATTAAATGAAATTCCTGAAACCTTGAAAGTCTTCACATTATAAAGCTGGGTGCAGATAATACAAGACCATGCCACTGACCATATATCATGGACACAGCTCACCTGCTGCAAAATGTCCTCTGCACGGGTCACAGAGCAGTCCTCCATAGAGGTTAATGGGTCGCCTTTAGGCTGAAGGTTCATATGGTCCATGTGGCTGCTGTAATTATGTGCAGAAAACTGATTGAAAAATCTGTGGTACAATAAAAACAGATTACAAAAAGAGTGTGTATAGGTAAGGCCTTTTTCACACTTGCGTTTTTGCTTTCCGTCCTAGAGTTCCGTCCTCGGGTCTTTAGGACAGAAAGAAACTGATCAGGATTATCCCCATGCATCCTGAATGGAGAGAAATCCGTTCAGGATGCATCAGGATGTCTTCAGTTCAGTATGTAAACGCTTTTTGGACATTGACAAAACCGCAGCATGCTGCGGATTTGTCTCCGCCCAAAAATCCGAAGGACATGCCGTAACGCCGGATCCGGAATTAATGGCCATTGAAGTGCATTAATCCGGACCCGGAATTAAGCTAATCCTCGTTTCGGCGCATCGCCGGATCCGACGTTTAGCTCTGCACATGCGCAGCAGCAGTTCCGATCGGGGCCCCAGTGTAAGCTGAGGCTCCGATCAGTTACCATGGCAGCCACAGGTCCGAGCAGCCGCAGCGCAGGTAAGTACACTGCTGCGGAGTACCATGGCAGCCAGGACTTCAGTAGCGTCCTGTCTGCCATGGTAACCTGAAAGAATTTTGAAGACTGATCAGGATCCTGATCAGTCTTCAAATGCTTTCAGGCGACTTGCGTTCTGACGGATCCGGCGGGATGGAAGTGCCTGCCGGATCCTCAGATCGCAAGTGTGAAAGAGCCCTAACTGGTTTTATTTAGTTTCCTATTGCAGTTATGTAAAATTCCCCAGGGTAGATCCTGGACTTTCGCAGAGTTAGGCCTCTTTCACACGAGCGTGGATTGGCTCCGGATGCGTTCAGGGTGCGTTCAGTGAAATTCAAGCAACTTCAGTCAATTTTGTCTGAGATTGTGTTCAGTTTTTTCCACGCGGGTGCATGCAATGCATTTTGATGCATTTTTCACACACGTGATAAAAACTGAAGGTTTACAAACAACATCTCTTAGCAACTATCGGTAAAAAACGCATTGCCTTCGCACCTGTTTGCGGGTGCAATGTGTTTTTCACGCAGCCCCATTCACTTCTATGGGGCCAGAGCAGCGTGAAAAAAGCTGAATATAGAACATGCTGCGTTTTTCATGCAACACAGAAGTGATGCTTGAAAAACAACACTCATGTACACTAGGCATGCTCAACCTGCGGCCCTCCAGCTGTTGTAAAACTACAACTCCCACAATGCCCTGCTGTAGGCCGATACCTGTAGGCTGTTCGGGCATGCTGGGAGTTGTAGTTTTGCAACAGCTGGAAGGCCGCAGGTTGAGTATGCCTGATGTACACAGACCCATTGAAATGAATGAGTCAGAATTCAGTGCAGGTGCTGCGCGTTTACGTCACGCATTGCCCCGCGCGGAAAACTCGATTGTGTGAAAGAGGCCTTAAAGTCTTTTTAGACGGATCGATTATCAGGCAGATTATAATGTTTGTATAAATGCTCGTTCCCGATAATCTACCCATTTTAAAGGCACAGAAAAAAATCATTGTTCCTGTGCCACAGAATGTTTTGTCGAAACAACGTGCTGCTGCGCAGGAATAATGAATCTCTGAGGACAGGAGTTTGGATGCTATGCGTTTGCCTCATGCAATACACCCAGATGGAAAACATACTAAGTAGTGCAGAAAAAAAATCTAACTGTTTCTTTGGTGTTTCTGGTCCAATGTTTTTTGCTTTTAAAGTTGGTCCAGAAAAAAAACAGAGTCTAAATTGACTTGCCTGGTTCCGAGCAGACCTGAGCAGAAACAGCTTTTTTTTCCAGTTTATCCAAAGACAGATTCCTTCTGAGGTGTGATAACTGACACTTGGTAAAATTGTGCCCATCCTGAGCATCAGGTGACATTGCCCCCTCCCCCCTTCTTCCCTCTTCTTTGTTTTAGTTTCTTCTCAGATTTATATAAGTTTAATTGAATTTTAATATATATTATATTTTCTACTAGTAAATATGTGTTAATGTAATCAAAAACTGTATGCAATTCACATCCTATGCATGTGCGTAGGGTTTCTACAAGCCTATTCACATGCCCAGGAAAATTTCCACAGCAGAAATCAGTGGCATGTCCTCAACGTATTCTCTTTCTGTATCCGTTCTATTTGTTGGTTTTTTTTTTTAGTTTTTTTTTGTGTAGACTTATGAGGAACCATTTATTTCAATGGGTCCGCCAAAAAAAGGAAGTGCATTCCGTTTCCGTATGTCCATTCCGCAAAATAATATAACATGTCCTATTATTGTCCGCATTACGGACAAGGATAGGACTGTTCGATTACAGGTCAGCTGTTCCGCAAAATACGGAATGCACATGACTGTCGTCCGTATTTTTTTGCGGATCCATGTTTTGCGGACCGCTAAATACATACGTTCATATGCATGAGGCCGTATTTTGGGCAAAAAAACAAACAAGGATCAGCCCTGTTTAATGGCTGTGAGGCGAATACTTATGTGGATCCACTGCAGCGCAGAGTGCAAACCGAGGAAGAAATATGAGGTTAGCGATGGAAAATACAGTGATCCCTCAAGATAATATGGCCTCAGGATTAGGGTTGTTTCGGGTATCGAACTTTCGATACCCGATCGATACTTTTCTCTGGTATCGCACTCGATACCAGGAAAAGTATTTTATCGATACTGGGCTGCGCTACTGCACAGCCCAGTATAGGAGAGCATGGCTGCGCCGCTCTCAGCGCGGCCATGTTCTCCTCGGCAGCACAGGGAGAAGGAGGCAGTCTCTCCCTCCCCCTGTGCTGCCGCTTCAACCAATAGAGGGAGAGGGGGCGGAGCGGGGCGGGAGGAGGGGCGGAGCTGGGGACGGGAGCACTGGCCAGCAATGCCGAGTAGTTTCATATATAAATGCAGGTAGAAGACACAGGCTGCCGGCACCTGAGGGGTTAATAGCCTCTGATCGCAGCGCTCGGTCACAGGCAGGTGCTGGCAGGCTGTGTCTTCTGCCTGCATTTATATATGAAACTACTCGGCATTGCTGGCCAGCTCCGCCCCCTCCCTAGTATTAAAACATTGATGGGCAGTGTGCCTCCCAGTATTAAAACATTGGTGGGCAGTGGGCAGTGTGCCCCCTCCCCCCAGTAATAAAATCATTGGTGGCAGTGGCCACAGGGTCCCCTCACCTCCTCCTCATTGGTGGCAGTGGCAGTGATCGGAGCCCCAGCAGTGTAATGCTGGGGCTCCGATCGGTTACCATGGTAACCAGGACGCTTCTTAAGTCCTGGCTGCCTTGGTCTGCTCCCTGCTGCTGTGTGCACAGAGCACAGGGCAGCAGGGAGAGGGTGAGATCCTATTCACCCTGATAGAGCTCTATTAGGGTGAATAGGATGAGAAGATCCCAGGTTCTAGCCCCTAAGGGGAAAATAGTTAATAAATAAACTGTAAAGAAAAAAAAAAAGTTAAAGTACACCAAAATATTAATTATAAATCACCCCCTTTCCCAATTTAATACAATATATAAACAATACATAAATAAAATATTACATATCGCCGCGTCTCAAAAGTCCAAACTATTAAAAATCCACTTTTATGCGGTGAACGCCGTAAAAGAAAAAAAAAGAAAAAGAAAAAATGCACGATTCGCCATTTTCTTTTAGTCGCCTTGTCCCCACAAAAAAGTAGGATAGGACTGTTGTATTATGAGCCGGCGGTTTCATAAAATGTGGAATGCACGCGGATTTTTTTGGCGTTTTTATTTTTTTCGCGTGGTATCGAATGGTATCGAGTATCGCAATACTTTTTTATGGTATCGATACCGAATCAAAATTTTGGTACCGAAACAACTCTACTCAGGATACAATATTTTGAACATACAATGGGTCAGAAAAGAGCATCGTAAGTTGAAACTAGACTCGGCATACAATGCCTCAGACGCAGATACAACCAATGAAGGCCACTTCTCTGGTATAATGGCTGGATTAGTTGCTAGTTAGCAGCCATTGACTGTTATATGTAAGGACTTGTTTTATCTGTCTTAGTTATCTGCTTATTTTTCTTAAATCTTCATTTTCTCTCATCTTGGATGACATTTTGGGGCTTTGGAACCGATTACTCAACTTACAATGGTTTGAACATACAATGGTCATCCTGGAACCAATATATATTGTAACTCGAGGGACCACTTCACAGTTTAGTCTGTCATATGAACATAGTCTTACTAAAAATCAGTGGCCTATGTTGTTTTGCATTTGGATCTGCAAAACCTTTTTCTGTTGACCTTGAGATATGATGAACTGAACAATGGGCAATGATTTCAGCTGTTCAAGAAATTGTGGTTTCTTTCTGTCTATAGTTTTGGGACATTAAGACTGAAAAACGGATCATGCTTTTAACAATTTGAACTTTAAACTTTGTTTAGTTTAGACAAAAAAGCATAAGGAACAAAGCTTACTATGTGTTTTTGTTGGTTTCCCAATGTGTGATTTGCCAGACTTGCAAGTGTTTTTTGAGTTTCCGTGAGGTCCTTAATGATGTAATTTCTTTTTGCATGAATGTCAGATTTCCTGGGGTGCAATATTGTATTTTGGTTGCCTAATATAACGTAGTTCCTCAATTTGTTTGATAGAATCAGTGTGCTCCGAAATAAAGTGCTGATCTTTACAATTTTCCCCAGAGAACTGATGTGTTGTAAGCCCCACCTAAATTTACTGTGAATAGCAAAATACAGGGTGGCCCACGAAAAAGTAGCCCTCCTCCAGTGATAGTAGTATTACAAGATGAATGAGCAATTGGATAGTATTTTTAGTCAGAAAAGATGGTGAAAGTGGTCCCCATTCACGTCTCTGCAGTCTTTGGACATGTTGGATTATGTTGGCTGATACTGCTTGCAGCTTTTCAACAGTGATCTGCGGATAGTGTTTGTGATGTTCTCCCTGAGTTCATCCAGGGGATGTGGATTGTTAGCGGACCCTTTCTGGTTAAAATTTCCCCACAGATAAAAATGGCATGTAGACAAGTCTGGGGAACATGGTGGCCATAACCCCTTGCTCACAGTTGGCTCCTTTGTAAACAGTTTATGAACCAGTGCCGGTGAGTTCGGTGAGGTGCAGCATGTCGTCCCATCTTGGTGGAAAAAGCAGGACATGTTTTCTTCTGCAGCATCACTGTTGAAGACTAGTGTTGAGCGAACTCGTGTTTTAAGTTCTGCGTCCAAAGTTTGGGTTCGGGTTATCAAAGAATCCAGTTATGGATTCCGCTACCACGGACCATAACGGAATTTGGAATTCATAGCGGGATTCTTCGATAACCCAACCTTTGGACATAGAACTTAAAACACAAGTTCACCCAACACTATTGAAGAGCTGTAAGCAGTATCAGCCAATATAATCCGACGTACACAAAGACGTGAACGGGGACCACTTTCAGCATCTTTTGTGACATGCGGGTAATCCGCTTGCTCGTTCATCCTGCCATACTATCGCTGGAGGCGGGCTACTTTTTTGTGGGCCACCCTGTATACTGTATTTTCTGAATGATGAATTCTAACTGAAAAATGTATTCTATTTCATAGATTGCTACTGATCACATCACCGCATCGATTTCTCAGCAGTCATAATTACTTGTCTTTAGATAAATCTGAACAGATGGCTATTTATTAAAAAGGAAGGCGTATCATTTAGCGTTTTAGAGGACTAGACTTATTGGATTGAAGGTATAAACACGGCACTTTTCTGACACTGCATTTCAGTTCTCAAGCATGGGCTATCCACTACTTGGAAGGCTGTCGTATTTTGGCTGTGAAGTTGTTTGTCATGTAACAGTAGCTATGTTATTTGTTAGATCTTTTCTCTAGACTTCACATCAACATATATTGTCTGCCTTATTAGCCATTTCTCTTCTGAGCGTCCCATGGTAGCAGTAGTGCTGGGAATGCTGATGAGTGCACCCCTCCTCCAGCTACTGCCATAGACATAAAGGAAGCATTCACATAAGGCAGAATGTTTTCTAATCCCTTATATGCACCATACCTTATGTTTGATTTCTGACATTTATGTTCAGTATATAGCAGTATATTTCGGTGCTGTATGTGTTTGTGGTGTGTGCACATCTATATACTTATTTCCATCAATGAAATGCTGCATTTCTAAGATTTACTTTAAGTTTGAATTGCATTTAATTTAGTATTTACTAGGATCCTGCTAATTAAGTAAAAGCCATAATTTCACCGTTGTCCTACATTCTTCCCACAATCCACATAGGTACTGTCTGGATAATTGGCCTCTCTGTAGGTCCAAAGATGAAAGGTTTTGTGCAGTGATTTAACATTGATGGCCGGTCCTCAGGGTAGGTCATCAGTTTGATATTGGTGGAGGTGTCTGCTTCCTCTTTGAAATGACCTGTGTGTCCATCTTCTTTGCTGCAGCGGTGAAGTGTAATTCAACTGCCCAATTCCATTCAAGTGAATGGTATCACATTAGGCCTGCACAATATATCGCAAAAGCAAT
This sequence comes from Bufotes viridis, assembly GCA_033119425.1. Classification (NCBI taxonomy): domain Eukaryota; kingdom Metazoa; phylum Chordata; class Amphibia; order Anura; family Bufonidae; genus Bufotes; species Bufotes viridis. Next base: position 232,810,371 of record CM065590.1, read on the forward strand.
CGCAATTAATCGCCATATCGCAATCGCAATTTGCCGACCCAAAAATGCTGCAATTATATTACCGTATTTTTCGGTTTATAAGACACACTTTTCCCCCCAAAAGTGTGTGTGTGGGGGGGGGGGCCTGATGGCAGTGCGTCTTATACAGCGATGGTTGACTTTCTACGTGACACTGACATTGTATCTCCGGCCGCTATGCTGCACAGCGCGGCCAGCGATATATCGGTTACAGTGCAGGGAGGAGGGTCTGGAGGCAAGTCATTATTTTAATGAACACATGTTCTTCTATCTATTTTATTTATCTGTTCTGTGCAGCGCTATTAAGAAAATGGCAAGTTTTGTATTTTGTACTTTTGCAGTAATGCAAATATGTATTTTATTTTGAAAAACACTGCGCATTTCAGTTCTTGAGTTCAGCATAACTACATTTCACATTATCAGTCATCTGAAAATCCAAGCAGATAGACCTCTAGCACAATTCCCTTAAAATATCACATCGCATCTCGTTATCGCAATTTTTAGGGCCCTTATCGCAATCGCACAAAATTCCCATATCGTGCAGCCCTAGATCAGATGTTGTAATTGCACTACTCCGCCGCTACAAGGAGACGGCGCGCAGGAAATTTTGAAGAGGGAGCAGGGCTCACATGTATGCTGCCAACTCTTCAAGCAGCTGATTGGTAGAGGTACCGGGAGTCGGACCCCTGTCAATCTGATATTAACGACCTATCCTGAGGAAAGCTCATCAGTATTGTAGCACCCCACAATCCCTTTTACTGTACTGTATGGGAAGCAATCTGTGGCCAATATCGGGGTATAAATTGCTCGATACACATTGTAAAGGGCAGAGTAATAATAGAATGCAATTATCTACGAGAATGAGTATGATATTTAATAACAATGTACACGTTTTTGGGGTTTCAACCAAATCTATCTATACAGTGAGAAAAGGATGTTGTCGTGAGTGACTACTGTAACCCCATTGCTGCTCTTTCCAGTTACTGATTGGGGACAAGAGGTACCTTTAAACATATAATCACAATGGTACATGATCCAGACTCCATGGGAAGACTAAAATCTGCTTTTAATAGCATAAGCCCTGTACAAAACACATCACATGGCTGTTTCCCTGGTATTAAAGGGGTTTCCTGGCTGGGAAGGGTAGAATGGCCTAATACCTTGAAAATATATATATAATACCTTACCAATTCCACGCCATTCTCCTAGGCTCCCATATCTAGTACTGGAGCTGGCACTATTGAAAGGAATGTGATTACTATAACCTAATTTCTGCTGGAGGTACTGGCCATCATTACTTCAGGTATGGATGCTGGTGATATGGTTTTGACCCTTCCAGGCTTCAGTAATGACGTCCTTCATGTCACTAGGACATAACAGTATTTAGAGCTGCCCCAGCTGGAGAACCACATGCTGCTCACTGCTTGGGGGACACGTTGTACATGGTCCTTGTTGGTTCCAGTTTGCATGCAAATGTTTTACTAGTCCTTGGCACATTTTTTATTGTGCTTGACAGCATATACAATATATACATGTCGCCTACACTAAACTAAAAGCCATAATGTAGCTTTAGCTGCTTGGACTACAAGCAATTTTGTGTGTGCCTCTTCAACTCTTCACAGACTTTAGTGACTTCTCCTTCAGCATCAGGCTTCCTAGGATTACTGGACGTGCATAGAGTCATAGCCCATTTTGCCAATTTCTCTTTCTCCTTCTCATTGTTGAAGGGCAAAAGAAACAGCTGGACGTTCTCTGTTACTTAGGCCATGTTCACCTCGGACAATTGGGAAATGGTTCTGGTTCCCATTGGACAAAAAAAAAGAAAATCTGTGTGTGTTTTCTGCAAACTGCGTCTGAGCCCAACATCATAATGTCAAGAAGGCGCCACGAACTCCACTTTCCTACAGACTGGAGAACCGCAAAAAAAATGTTCATCAAGCTCTAAATGTTTTTTGACAATATAGCAAATGGGTGACGGACTGCATATGCCTAAGCTTTCTGTCGAAAGTATACATTGGGTGTTATTTTTGACACATGGTATACATTCTATAGAAGGTTCAAATGCAGTGTGGGCAGAGTCCTACTTGCAGGTTCTCTCTCTTTTTTTTTTTTTTTTTTTTTTTCTCATGTAATTGCATTAAGTGCACAGAAAGTTGACTTCACTTTAAGTATTGCTCTTCAATCATGAACCCCTGTTCTCAGCATCAAGACTTGATTTAGATTAATGAGGGCCCCCATCCCCTCTTTAGGACACAGACCCTACATGACTATTTCTTATAGTGATCTAAAGGAGAGGGCCCCATACATGCACACGGCCTTTTCTCTTAAAGTCTGTGGGTCTTAGGCCTGTTTAACAAGAGCGTATTCAGTCCAGGAAACACAGTCTGTGTGATGGATGTTTCCCAGACTGATCTTCTGCCCTGACCAAACTCAAAGCATCATAATGACCTCTGATGATGTGAATTCCTGCCTGACCCCTGGTCTGCTGTACTGTACTCTCACAGTGCCATTAGTACAGTTCAGTAGGCCCACGGTCAGACAGCAACACTCTGCATCAATATGTTCCTGTGAGCTCATTAGAGGAGTAGTAAGTATATTTTCCAGACTGAATACGCTCTTGTGAAACAGGAGCCATGAACAGCTTCAATTAGACCTCAGAAGCATGAGGGAGATGTGTGCCTAGGCACCTTCACACCACGCCCTGGCTGTAGGGGATGACAGAATAGACATCAGGAGATGCCAATTTTCTTGACAGGATGATGTTCCTAAAAATGATAGTGCCAATAAAATAGAGTCACTCAAAATATCGAATGCATAGTGCCACACTGTATGGGCGGTAGATGCTCCCAGGTCTCTAATGTGGTCCCTGCACATCACTATAAATGCAATTCAAATGGCCTTTTAACTCGTAAATAGTAAAAATCTAAAGTTATATGTTGACTGTAAAAATAGTTTTTGTGGTCAGAACATACACGATATAGCCATATTCTTTAGACAGGACAGATCTCTGATATCAGGTGCTCTGGAAAATACCGGAATACATGAAAGGAATTTCCATTTTTCAAGCTCAAGATCGATTCCACAAGCTATTCCTAAGGCCCCATGCACACGACCATATCCATTTTGCGGTCCACAAAACCCCAATCTTCAAAATACAGAACGATCCCTGTGCCTTTTATGTTTTTTTTGCTGGCCCATTGACTTCAATGGGTCCATGGTGCTCATTTTGCAAAACGGACATAAGAATGCAGAAGCCACATGGATGAGCTGTGAGCTTTCTGCATCTGTATGCCCTTTCTGCAAAAAGATAGAATGTGTCCCACACTTGGCTGCGAAATGCACACCACTGACCCATTGAAGTCAACGGGTCCACAAAAAATGCGGCTGCAACTCTGACGGAATCCGAATTTTGCAGATCCGCAATTTTCAGATTGCAAAATACATATGGTTGTGTGCATGAGGACTAACAGCTCTGATAGTAAGTCTGCATTCACACAGTGTTTGATCGGTGACTTCAAGCCAAAACCAGGAGTGGAGCCTAGACGGAGATAAGGAATGATGGAGAGATTAGTCCCTGTTCTGTGTTCTTGACCAGCATCTGGTTTTGATGGACAATCACAGATGGAAATCACTGATCAGACACTGAAAGTGGCCTTATAGTAGTTATTCACATGCAAATAAAGATGTGATTGTCCTGCAGACTAGACCATCAAGGTGGACAGTGTTTCGATTCTTGATACATTGTGTGGTTTACCAATTCCTTACAGATTTACAACCAGTCAGCTGTTTCCCTTCCCTTTTTTATCACTGTGACTCCTTTCCTTCCTCTCCATATCCTCATGTCTTTCTCTGTAACTCTATTACAAGCAGCTGGTTTTACTTCCTTAATTTAATGTCTGGTGCTGCACCCAGCTGGCTATGGATGGCCTATATAATATTTCCGCAACTCAAAACGACATTTTTACATCAAACCTTCGTAATGGAATGGACCAAATGTCACTAGTCTTGGTAAGAAATAGATCTGTGTCACAGTCGCTTACATCCAGTCCCCCTGCATTGTGAATAAGGAATGTGTCTCAATGAAGCGTCCAAGCTTGTATATACTCGGTGCATTTCTACTTATTGCCAATTTCTCGTAATTTTCACTCCTTCAATGTATAGGAGTAAAAGCTGCAGTTAGTCTGCTGCAAACTCTGCATGTAACACCTGAAATTCCCTATGGGTTTTCCATTGATTTGTGGCAGGTTCTAAGGCAGAAAAATTCTGCCTTAAAGGGGTTATGCCATGATCTACGTAAAAAATGAAAATCGGACATCATATAGAACACGATAAACTCTTTCTAACAAACCTAGAACCAGCCCTGTACCTCACATGGGTCCAGAGATCTCCTCAGTCATTGCTCTGCTAGATTTCTATCAAGCTGACAGCTCTGGGGAGTGTCTTTACTGCTGCAGCTCAGGGGGCGTGTCCATGCTCTCCCTATCACATCTCAGGAGGCGTGTCCATGCTCTACCTATCACAGCTCAGGAGGCGTGTCCATGCTCTCCCTATCACAGCTCAGGGGGCGTGTCTCAGCTCTCCCTATCACAGCTCAGGAGGCAGTTGAAGAATGAAACTGAGCATGTGCGGCCTTCTCAGTGAGCAGGACAAAGAAATAAGAAAAAAACAAACAGCAGGTGGCGCTATACAGATACATTTTATTGCATAACTCAGTGGCTTTGCCAAATTTTTAATTACATGCAATTAAAAAGTATTCAGATCCAGGTTCTGGTTTGAAAACTGTAGAATATTTTTAAAGCGGGTCTTCCACCATTACTGATGTGCCTGTTTTACTAAATACATTGGCCATGAAATAACAATTCTGGAGCATCATTTCTCAAAACTATGGGGGAGATTTATCAATAGTGGAGCTTTCTGCGTTACTGGAGGATGTACCTAATTTATGGCTAGGCTCATGTCTCATGATAGATTAAGCGCATCCTCCAGCAGTCCGTGCACCTAAACAGAAATCTACGACGGCTCAGTTCTGCCACAGTTTTCTAGCTTCATTTTACCCCAGAAAACTGTTGTAAACTAAGATAGACTTGTCTCTGCCGTTGGCTACGCCCCTCTCCTGCCCTTGCCACAACCCCTTTTGGAAAAGTGGCAAGGTTGGCACAGAAATAGGCACTTGAGGCTTTTTTCTTTCAAAAACACATGGCTCGAGACTTCTTAAATCCACTTTTCTGGAGCGAGGGAGATGATAAATCCCCCCCTATGTTCTGTGGCAGTCCTCCTGAATATTTGTGAATAAATTGATTGCCCCTCCACTGTCAGCTCTGATACGACAGGGTCAGAGTGTGAACTGGTAAAATCTGGTTGTCGGTCTATTCATAAATTTCTAGAAGGAATAACAGAGAGTTGATAGCATTCAAGAAAAGATGCTCTAGAATTATTATTTCATGAGGCGTACAAGCGTTTACAAAGATAGACCTGTCAGGATATATGACAGGTTCTCATTAAATTTGTAAAATTTGAGAGAAATAACCATCCAAATAGGAGTGAATTAATGAATCGTAATTTTTCTAAGGATAAATGTAGCTTTCAGTTCACCTTTAGATACTGTTTGATGCAGAAAATAGCTGACATCTTTTTGACTGTCTTTAATTTCTAGCTTTAGAAAAGCTGTGTATGTAAGAGGCACGTCTTGTGTTGTAACACTTATCTGTTCTGTGAAGTGTAGCGGCTTTCAGGTTGCCATGGCAATAGCATATTGGTATTCAGTTTTCTGTACTGATTTGACCTCTCGTGTGTGTGTGTGTGTGCGCCATCCTTTTATAACTGGGTTGTGTCGCAGGCTGTAGTAAAAATAACAGCAAACTAAAATTTTAGATCTGCATGGCATCTCATCATTCTTTTAGAGGAATGTGCCTCTATTAGTCTACATGTAATTTATAGCTCAGTGCGATATGGAACGATGGAGGAATATAAAGATGTAGAGATGTGATTGATATGAGATGATGGATAGGTAAATCATTAGACTGATCTACCTAGACAGAATTTTTTAAGTAGGTATGTACAGATAAAAGGTTGAGTGTAGATGGATAGATAAATATAGACCGATGGATGTAGATTGGTAATGCCCAACTGGCGCTAGAGACAAGGCCAACAATCAGACGTTTATAATCTATGGCCCTTAGAGAGCACTGCAAGCATGATTCTGTACTGGAAATCACTGCACGGGCTTAGAAACACTTCCAGAAATCAGTGTCTGTCAACACAGTTCACCTTGCAATCAACAAATGCAGGTTAAAGCTGTATCCTGTAATAAAGAAGCCATATGTCAACATGATCCAGAAACACCGCCATCATCCATGGGCCAAAGCTCATTTAAAATGAACTGAGACAAGATGGAAAGCTCTTCCCTGGTCAGATGAGTTCAAATTTGAAATGCTTTTTGGAAATCTTGGACCAATGTCCTACGGACTCAAGAGGAGAGGAACCATCCAGCTTGTTATCAGCGCACAGTTCAAAAGCCTGCATCTCTGTTTGTATGGAGTTGCATTAGTGCATATTAGTGCTGAAGTACAACATATTCCCCAAAACGTCTCTTTCAGGGAAGGCCTCGCATATTGCACCAAGACTATGCTAAACCACATACTGCATCCATCACAACAGCATGAATCCGGGTGCTGAACTGAACAGGCCTGTCTGCAGTCAAGGCAATTCACCAATAGAAAAGATTTGACACATTGTGAAATAAAAAATCTGCAGAAGAAAACCCAGGACTGTCGAGCAACTACAATCAGACAAGAATGGGACAACATTCCTCTCCCAAAACTCCAGAAATTGGTCTCTTCACTTCCCAGATGTTTCTAGAATGTTGTTAAAAGAAGAAGAGATGCTACACAATGGTAGACATGGCCCTGTCCCAACTTTTATGAGACACGTTGCTGCTATCAAGATCTAAATGATTTTCAAATTTTTTAAATTTAAAATTGTTTTCATGAAATAGTAAAATGTCTGATCTTCAACATCTGATATTTGTCCTATGATCGCTTGTGAATAAAATTTGGATCTATGAGATTTGCAGATAATTGAATCCTGTTTTTATTTATGCTTTACAAAACGTCCGACTTTTTGGGAATTGGAGGTTATGTAAAAGTTTTTGTGGAGAATGCAACATATGCTGAAACAACTTAATTGATCTACTTTAGACATTGGATCCCCCAGGAGGATTGACTGATCAGTCTTCAAAATGCTTTCTCACGTGACCTATGCACTGGGGCGCCCTGACGTCATCCTGGAGTGTCCCAGGAGCCGCACGGAATGTAAGTATGCCGCTCCCCCGCTCCCCCTACTCTTTACTATGGCAACCAGGACTTTAGCGTCCTGGCTGCCGTAGTAACCATTGACAAAAAGCTAAACGTCGGATCCGGCGATGCGCGGAAACGACGTTTAGCTAAAGGCCGGATCCGGATTAATGCACTTCAATGGGCATTAATTCCGGATCCAGCGTTACGGCATGTCTTCCGGATTTTTCGACGGAGACAAATCCGCAGCATGCTGCGCTTTTGTCAACGTCCAAAAAACGTTCACATACTGAACGGAAGACATCCTGATGCATCCTGAACGGATTTCTCTCCATTCAGGATGCATGAGGATAAATCCTGATCAGTAGCTTTCCGTCCTAGAGACCCGAGGACGGAACTCTAGGACGGAAAGCTAAAACGCTGATGTGAAAGAGGCCTAAGTGTCTTCTACAAGACCTCCGTTTCCTCTTGGCTAACCTGTAAGTAATATTGACTGAAATGGCTTTTAGTAATGTGTGCCTCATGGGTTGTTCAGTATACAACGAGTATAAAGGTTTGATGTGGGTGCAGATGTATTGTTCAGCATATGTGTTTCTGTCACCCTAGGTACAATGTGCACTTATCTCTTTGAAAGGATAGGTTATAGCTTGCAGATTTAATGCTCATCAGAGTTGTGAGAATCTGGGGACCTGGTCCTGCAGCTATTACTAGGCACAGAGGGAAAAATAATCTTTTAAGCCTTTATTTTAAATATTGGGTTCAGCCATAAATGTGGCACCGTAGCCTTGTGCGCATATGCTCCTGGGCACCTAATGATCAAAGTGAATTAAGGTGATTATGACTGTGGTTATTCTACGGCTCAGCTTGGACGGGATTCTCCAGCAAAGCAATCTCCCTGCTGTACAATAGGAATAGCTGTTGCATTCTAGCTAGATAGCAGATGTCCTTATTTTGCCTTTTTCCTCCTCCAGGCCACACTACGTATAAGCATGCTTGTGAGCCCTGGATGGGATCGCTTTTATCTAATGTGTTTTTGTGTCCGTATTAAGAGCAAGCGGATTCCTCATACAGGCAAAACTTCTAAGTGTGAATGGTTCTCACATCTCGTTTTGGCTTTCCGTTTGTGAGATCTGTTCAGGGCTCTCACAAGCGGTCCAAAACGGATCAGTTGTGCCCTAATGCATTCTGAATGGAAAAGGATCCGCTCAGAATGCATCAGTTTGCCTCCGTTCAGTCACCATTCCGCTCAGGAGGTGGACACCAAAACTCTACCTGCCTGAAGGAGTGGAGCCAAACTCTCTGACACAATCTGGCACAATAGAAAACGGATCCTTTCCTCATTGTCTTTCAATGGAGGTAAAGACGGATCTGTCATGGCTATAGAAGGCATAATACAACTGGATCCGTTCATGATGTATGCATGCAGTTGTATTATTGTAATGGAAGCGTTTTTGCAGATCCATGACGGATCCACAAAAAACGCTAGTGTGAAAGTAGCCTTAACCAGTCTTTGAGTCTTTGGCAAATTCATCCAGGGCAAAGCAACTGTTCACTTGTAGGGTCATCCACTTTTTCTACCCTGTTCACTAGTAATCTGACCTTTAAATTGTTAATAGATTTTTTGCTTTGTGCTCATTATGACCTCAGAGCATGGCAGTAAAGGTAAGTAATGAAGATTTCCATACCTCCATTTGCCACCCGATCTTTGTGCAGAGTTCTAAAAAAAGGCACGTGCCTTCAGATGCCCTCGTGGGTAGTGATCTTTCCAATAGAAGTCAATAGGAAACTTGCTGGAGGAAGATTTGAGCAATTTACTTACAGGCACAAATTTCATTATAAATTTGTCAAATGTTTTGCCATTTGTGTGCCAGAACTCCAGGCAGGAACTGGAGCAGATTTGTAATGTAGTTTACACAGTAAGGCTACTTTCACACTCGCATTTTGGCTTTCCGTTTGTGAGATCCGTTCAGGGCTCTCACAAGCGGTCCTAAACGGATCAGTTTTGCCCTAATGCATTGTAAATGGATAAGGATCTGCTCAGAATGCATCAGTTTGGCTCCATTCAGTCTCCATTCCGCTCTGGAGGCGGACACCAAAATGCTGCCTGCAGCGTTTTTCTGTCCGTCCTGGGATGCAGAGTGAAACGGATCCGTCCTGACACACAATGTAATATGAGAAATGAAGACCGGCACTCACTGTAGATTTGCAAATCTACAGCGAGTGCCGGTCTTCATTTCTCATATTGTTCGTTGGGAAGCCCGCCCGCTGACACGTGCACCGCTAACATTCAAACGCAGTGCCGACCATCATCTACAAATATGACACACAATGTAAGTCAATGGGGACAGATCCGTTTTCTCTGGCACAATAGAAAACTGATCCGTCCCCCCATTGACTTTCAATGGTGTTAATGACGGATCCATCATGGCTATAGAAGACATAATACAACCGGATCCATTCATGACGGATGCATGTGGTTGTATTATTGTAATGGAAGCGTTTTTGCAGATCCATAATGGATCCGAAAAAAAAAGCTAGTGTGAAGGTAGCCTAAGTTGGGCTGTGAAGGGCCACCTACAACCTGCACCCTCCCAACCACTCCAAGGACACATTTTGGAGAAGTGGCCAGGGTGCCGTAGAAAAGCAAAAAAGTGGCAAATTTTGTTGTAAATGTGCAACTGTTATACGCCAGAAAACTGTCATAGAGTTATAATAAATGACCCCCACTAAGCGCTGAAAAACAGCATTTCTGCATGTGGATCCATGTAAACACCCCTTTTCTAAACTGCTGGCATGGGTGAGTGATTTTGAAGTAGAAAAACAATAACTCAGAACCCATATGGTGCTTGTATGGAACACCTTTTGGTACTCGTATGTAAACCATATGTAACATCATACAGGGAAACATTTCCGTAATCTTTCATGGTCCTTACTTATTCAGTATACCTTCTTAATGTATAAAGAAATGCATATGTCAGGGCCTTGTTTCTAGCCTACATGCTGTGAGAGTACCCTGGACTATGCTGAATATAGTGTGAGGAGACATTCACATGACTGTATGTATTTAGTGTGATGCAAAATACGGATACTGTCCATGTATATCCGTTCCTCAGATCAGAGAGCATGTCCTATTCTTGGCCGCAATATGCAGACCACAGAGACATTGAAGTCAATGGGTCCTCAATAACAAAGGCTGCAAGATGGACATCACACTGAAGTCCTCTGTATTTTGCAGATCTGCGTTGTGTGGACCACAAAATACATGTGTATGTGTGCATGAAGCGTAAAACTGAGGTCCTCTGGATAGGTCATCAGTATTTGATCGGGACCCCCCGCCGATAAGCTGTTTGAGAAGCCATCGGTGCTCGCCGTGGCCTTCTCGCAGCCTACCAAGCACAGCGCCGTACATTGTATTGCGCTCAGCCCCATTCACTTCAATGGGGCTGAGCTGCTCCTAGGTCACGTGAGAGATGAACGTCTCGTCATTGGCCTTGGAGAAGCTGGGAGAAGGTTGCAGCACCCACAGGAGTGCCAGTGCCTTCTCAAAGAGGTGATCAGCGGGGGACCCCACCAATCAGATACTGATGACCTATCCTGAGGATAGGTCATTAGTATCAAAATCTCAGAAAACCCCCTTAATTTTTTCAATGTTATAAAACGTTACTGCGGGTTGCGCGGTTTCTTTTGCCTAACATAAGACTTTGTACAATATGTTACTATGGTTCTTATTTTGTTCATGTTTAACTAAAAAGGCTTCCACTATTTTCTGGTTAATGAGAGCTTTTTAGTGTTAATCTCAATGAAACCTTTCAGTAATTTAGTCTATGCAAATGCAGTACAAAGTCAAAAGATCATTTTGTGCTGAAAGCAAGAGTTTATTTCAGTAATTGTGGTTTATCACATCACACTGCTGATTGTGGTTCCTATCACTGTAGTACAATATTGTGTAACAAGCCACGTGACTTAATCAACTATCACAGAGCCATAGTCACATAAAATGGAACTAAATGCTCAATAAAATCTGTATCAGAAGTACACAAACAGAATAATGTTTAAAAAATAAAAATAAAAAACTACACTGCTGGATTCAATATGCCAAACTAGTATGATCTAGCAGGTACCAATGCAGCTGGGGTCCAACCACAAGAACAGGACATGACACGAGCGAGTTTTCCGCAAGGGTGCAATGAGTGACGTGAACGCATTGCGCCCGCACTGAATCCGGACCCATTCATTTCAATGGGGCTGTGTACATGAGCATTGTTTTTCACACATTACTTGTGCGTTGCATGAAATTCACAGCATGGTCTATATTCTGCGTTTTTCACGCTACGCTGGCCTCATAGAAGTTAATGGGGCTTCGTGAAAGTCGCATCCGCAAGCAAGTGCGGATGCGATGCGTTTTTCACTGATGGTTGCTAAGAGATGTTGTTTGTAAACCTAAAGTTTAAAAAACGAATGCAACGAATTGCAGACAAAACTGACTTCGCATGCAGCATATTTAATGAAACGCATCCGGACCGAATCCGTCACGCTCGTGTGCAAGGGGCTGTAGATGGGGGAGGGGGAACTAGCTCTTTACTTTACTCCTATTCCCTAAAATTGTACAGAGCACCCACCCTGAAATGTGTGACCCTATCCAAAAATATCTCCCTAATACACTCTCAAATATTCCCTAAGATGGTGCCCGACACAATCACTGAAACTGAAAAAAATAGTGGTTCAAACAGTACAATCTATGGAAAATACAAACACTCATAGTAGAGCCACTCTGACCATGTGCTGATGTTGATGGAGTCTGGTTTTAAGAGCATATCCGCTAAGTACATATATTGCATAATTAGGATATAGCAGGATATAGCTTTTCCCCGAAGATTGTGTACTGTAAGGCGATGATGGCATAGTAAGATTGTCTTATTTGGTCACATGTCCACGTCAAGAGGAAGTACAGAACCCAGAAACCATCGGAATGGGAGGGGGATCGGTAAGGTGAGTATTACTACGTTTATTATGTTACACTATTCTGAGTAGTTTTTTTTTTAATTTTTATTTCAAGTGACCTGACAACCCCTTTAAAGGAATACTGCAGCTGACACTGTTAAGGGGCTAATGGGCATCTGAAACACTGGCCACGTCAGATTTCTAATTACTTGCAGCCAAGGAACCCTTATTATTTAGTTTTAATTTTTTATTTTTTTTCCTCATCCTTTGAGACTGGGATATCCCTTCAGTCTAGGTAGAAGGGACACTCCACATGAATTATAAGGTCCCATGTATTTTTGCTCTGCATCCGATCAGCATTTTTTGGGGACTCATTCATTTCAACGTGTCCGCAAAAAATGCGGACAGCCCACCGTGTGCTGTTTGCATCCGTATGTTCGTTCTGCAGTCCCGCAAAAATGATATAAAGTGACCTATTCTTTTCCGTTTTACGGGAAAGAATAGGCATTGTTACAATGGGTCCACGAAAAAACAGATGCAACACGGATGTCATCCATATTTTTGCAGATGTCTCCTGATGCTTTTGTAAGTTTATGATACATTTATTAGAACTGTGGCTGAACCAATACATGGCCATAATCCAATGTACAGGGTGACCACTGCTTAACCTTCCCTAGCCCTGTTTATTCTGCTGTTGTCACCAAACTTCTTCCAGGCGGCTTTGTATTTCCGTACACGATGTAAGGCTGCCCGCCAAATCTCTGCTGCTTTATACAGTGGGTTGTAGGTTGTACGTGGCTGGTGACATGAATGCCACGACATATACACAGAGGGCTACCTCTTCCGTGGTTTTTTCCTGTAGTTTGCAGAGGTACTTGATGCAGATAGTGCAACTAAGATGTCAGAAATAAATTGGATCATTTTCTTCTAACATGCAAGTCAGAAGTGGCAATCAGGGGTTGCTATATTGAGGACTAGTTTACATACATGATGGTTGGAATGATTTTGTTTGTCTTCTGCAGTTTCTCTGTAAAAGGGTGTTGCCATCTCAGCTGAACATGGCCGAGATTGGAATACCGGTTGTATGTGGCGATCCTAGCTCTCGAGTTAAAGGGGTTGTCAGGGTTCAGAGCTGAACCCGGACATACCTCCATTTTCATCCAGGCAGCCCCCCTGATGTTGGTATCGGAGCAGTTCATGCTCCAATGCTCTCCTTTGCCCTACTCTAAATCGCGCAGGAAAAAGGCATTTTCCGGAGTTCCAGTGACGAATCCAGCTCTCCATGGGGCTGCCAGGAAGCCCGGTGACGTCACCAGCACTGATGGGCAGGCTTTAGCGCTACCCTAGCCTGTAAAACGGCTAGGGCAGCGCTAAAGTATGCCCATCAGAGCCGAACACTCCACTGGACCACCGTACAAGTAAAGGGATTTGACAATATCACGCCAGGGCTACCAGGAGTCCTGGTGATCCAACTAGATATTTCCTCAAATTGACATATTTGATTAAGCTTGGAGATCCATTCCTGCAAAAAGGGAGGCTGTGTGCCAAGCCAATGCAAAGGGATGAATTCTTTCACGGCTACAATAAGATGCGTAGCAAGGCTCTTTTTAGAGGACTTGTATAACTTGCTCGGTTGGGCCAAGACTATCATATCAAGAGATCTAAAAATCAGTCATGGATATCTGTCTGATCAAATCCCACATCTCAAAAGGGCCAGATCACAGGGCAAGTCCATCAAATGTGGGACAATGAGCCCACCTCTCCAAGAGTGTTCTGAGCCAGAGAGACACCTATCATATGAAAACTCATACCCAGTTAGATTCATTTTTAAACAGGTTTTCCGAGATTTTTTTAAAGTGATGACCTATCCTCAGTTACTCACATGACCTAGGCCCAACTGATCCTCATAACTGAGTTGTGATACCAAGCCCAGCCACTGTGCATGGCGAGCTGAGAGAAAGCCACGGCGTTACTACGACCGCCGGGGCCTTCTGAAACAGCTGATTGGCGGGGGTCCCTGTTGTCGGACCCCCTCAGATCAGTAAAAAAAAAAATTATTCTGTAAACCCCTTTGAATGATTATCCTGTATGTAGATGTACCTGTTAGATACTTGTTATAGCCCCTCCTGCTTTTCTGTTAATTCCCAGTAAGTTTTCTCTTCTAAGCAACTTGCTCTTCCCCTCTACTTTTTCTAAAACTGTTTCTGCAGACTTGCTAATTAAAGTGTCATGGTTCTAATCATTCCTTCAAGGACTATTAGAGAATGTGAGGCTGCCTATACACGTTCAGGTTTTATTCAGGTTTTCTGATGCAGGTTTCAAAGCCAGGTCCTGGTGTGGATCATAAAAGGATCATCAAGAGAGAAAAATATATCGGGCACTTTCTACTTCTTTTTTTGTGATTCCACACTTGGTTTTTGCTTCCTAAAACCTGATCAAAAACTGATCATGTACAGGCAGCCTTAGGCTGGGTTCACACGAGCGTGTCCGGATTAGGTCCGGATGCGTTGCGGATGCGTTCAGTGAAAACTGTGCGATTTCACAGACAAAGCCATTCAGTTTTGCCTGCGATTGCGTTCAGTTGTTCAGTTTTTTCCGCGCGGGTGCAATGCGTTTTGATGCGTTTTTCACACGCGTGATAAAAAACGGAAAGTTAACAAACAACATCTCCTAGCAAACATCAGTGAAAAACTCAACGCACCCGCACTTGCTTTCGGATGCAATGTGTTTTTAACGCAGCCCCATTCATTTCTATGGGGCTGCGGATGCGTTTATAACGCATAAGATAGAGCATGCTGCGATTTACACGCGTTGCAGAAGTGATGCGTGAAAAAAAACGCTCATGTACACAGCCCCATAGAAATGAATGGGTCAGGATTCAGTGCGGGTGCAATGCGTTCACATCACGCATTGCACCTGCGCGGAAATTACGCTCATGTGAATGCAGCCTTAGGGTGCCGCACGCTTAGGTTTTGTGATGAAATTTTGAAGCCAAAATCAGGAGTGGATTTAAAAAAACAGGTACGAGTATCTGTCCTTTTAGACCTCCTGCATTCGTTGCGGAATATGCATGGTTTTTCCGTACATATTTCCATGCAGAAAAATCAGGGCGTAGAAGTGTATGAGATTACACAAACCTTATGTATGCCGCGGATTGTTTCCATGCGGAAATTGACCTGCATTGCGAATTTCCAAATCCTCCGTGTGTTAGTTATGTTTGCAGTTTTAACTGCTGCAGAACCGCATCATATCCGCGCCAAAATCCGCAATTGGAAATGCTGCACAAACGCACATACTGTAAATCCACATGGAAACTTGTGCGGATCTTGTACGCAGAAACCTGACCGGGTGGCCGTACCCTTAGCGCAGCATGCTGTCAATGCCTAATTAGCAAATTAGATTTGTAACAAATGAAAAGTTACTGCAATTGCCACCTGACCTATTTTCTATATATGTCTACTCCTCTTACAAACCATCTATAAGCAGGGCTTATACGATCTATTTGTGTGCCTAAGCAGCCAAATGTCTATTGTTTAAAATGAATGAGTATCTTTAGGTCCTATTGTCCCCAGAGTATTGTTACATTACACTAACTGTGAAACACTTAGCATTTTACATGGTTGCACTGAAAAACGTTACCATGTTTTAGAAGAAAAATCCCAGCAGAATGTATACTCTCCCCCTGGGCTAGTAGGACTAAGTGGCTTGTGAATAAGTGGAGTTAAAAACGCGTTGTTGGTGCTGAGTGTGAATCGGTGGATTGTTTGAGTGGTTGTATGTATATAGTTCTTTTATTTTCTAACCCCATTTAAAATCCTTTTTTTAAAGGTGGTGCTTTAACCCATTACGTCCATTAATAACCGCCGTAAAAAGGCGTATTGGCGGTCACTAATGGGTCATATTACCCCTACTCACCCTTCTATTCTTACGCAGTGGAGAGCAGGAGTCCGGCACTTTGGCCATTTAACCCTTTCTATGCCAGGGTCAATAGCAACCACAGCATCTAAGCAGTTTAGAGGAACAGACTCCTCCTGTCTGCAAACTAGATCACAGGGTGCCAATGTCTGAGAATGGTAGCTGGGGACTGCTGAAGGCCTCCAGGCATGTGATTACCTATCAGGGCTGTGCCTCTGGGCGGTAAGAATAATACTGGCAGTATAACACACTGCACTGCACAAGCAGTCCAGTGTATTATAGAAGCGATCAGAAGATTGCATGTCAAAGTCCCCTTTTGGGGCTAATAAACTGTAAAAATTAAAACTTTTAAAGTTTATTAATTAAAAGAAATCTCCAAATTAAAAAAATAAGATATATTGAAGTAGCAAAAACCAGCTCTCTCAATATAAACTTCATGTTGCAGTTCCTACATATGCTCAAACGCGGAAATTGTTGAATAAAATTCAGTGTGCGATCCAGTGTGTGATTAAAATCCAATATTTTATATAAAATCCAAATATCCCATATTAAAATCCAAAAGCTCCTGCGACACTCCAGAGCCTACATGTTAACCCCCCCCCCCCCACTGCAGTCTTACTCATGGCATGGAGTGAATGCCATAAATTATAGTAAACCTGTTGGGCTGCAGGAATCTACCCCTGCCACTAAATCCTGCCCATTTTTAAAAGCTATCGGTGTAAAAGTCATAAAATCTTTGTGCAAAGGGTGCTTGTGTCAAACTTGTCACCGTTTTGTTGCCAGAAAACTGACTCGGGCTGTGACAGTTTCTCACCCACTTTTCAGTTCTTTTTTTTTTCTTTGTAGAGATTTTTTCCCCCTTTTTTTTTCATATTCTATATGCAAAAATAAATTAGGGTACCTTCACATTGGCGTTTTTGTTTTCTTGTGTACATGTCGGGGCTCTATGCCGGAAAAAAAACGCTTCAGTTAAGATAATTCAACCGCATACATCCGTTTGAACGGATCCACTTGTATTAACTTTTACTATTTTTTAACATTGCCAAAACGGATCCTTTTTGAACTCCATTGAAAGTCAACGGAGGACGGATCCGTTTTCTATTGTGGCAGATTGTGCTCCGCATCCCAGGACTTGCATGCTGCGGTATTTTCTCCGTCCAAAAAACTTTCACATGCTGAACGGAAGACATCCTGATGCATCCTGAACAGATTTCTCTCCATTCAGAATCCATTAGGATAATCCTGATCAGTTTTTTTCCGGCATAGAGCCCCGGGGACGGAACTGAATGCCGGAAAATGAAAACGCCAGTGTGAAGGTACCCTTAGATAAAATATCCAAGGCACCTGTTTGTTTCATGTTTGTTTCATGCAACTGAAGTAAACAGTAAAAAAATATATATAAAGTAAATCGCTGCTAAAAATCCATTTTCAACTACAACTTATGTTATGGATTTATCTGACCCTAGACTTGTATTGTAGCGTTTTTTGTTGTTTTTTTAAATTTTGTTACAGTACATTTCAGTTCGAGACCTAGTGAGTAACATTTTAGCTAAATAGCTTTTTGGTATCATTTAAAACATTATCTATTGCCTGTGTAATAGATTTTAAATGGAGTAATAATGCTTTGTCACAAACTATAGAAAGCTGAGACATGTGGATGAATAATTCTAAATCGGGATTATTTTTTCTTCTCCGAATTCATTTAGCTCCAGGCATGTACACAACAGTGCGTTTATTCTATATATGTAATGTCTTCAGTTCATACTCCTCCTTTTGGTACTGAAATTGCAACTGTATACAAAGCACAAACGATACTTTTGTGTAAAATTGGCTCATGTCTGCTGTGAATGAATTAGCAGTTGATACAATTTGCATAACATTAGCCATCATTCCGTCGTGCCATCATGCTCTAAGCTCACCATGACCTATTTTACTGTATATGTATGCACGGTATTCTGAAAGTGTTGGTAGATATTTTACTGCAGTTTAATGCTCGTTATTGTTCTGCAGTTTATTTAGAGATGTGCTGATTTGCTTGTTAAACTTACAAATGAGGTGCCTTTGACCTTTATAATAGCTATAGAAATCGTTCCTAACAAATCTGGTACAATTTGACATAATGGCAGTTTTTATGTAATCTTGGTGGCATAGTAGTGTGGAGGGAAAATGTAACATTCTCAGTTTGAATGTTTTAGCTGTTATACTGTGTGGTATACTACTGTTATGTCCGCTTTAAAATGAGTATCTTCTGTACTTAATACTTTGATCACCTTTTTGATGATAGGCGGTTTCCGGTTTGCATCAACATTCTTTAAAATAATGATTTATGAAGGTGGCTATAATTTTGCAATTAATTTCTTTTACCTTTATTTGTCCTTTCTTCCGTTCTGGGCTGTGGTCACATGATCATGTCCATGCAGCTCTGTCTTAGTTCCTGTGATGTTCTTTCCATTGGCGTGTCGAAGCAGCAACAGGGGCAGTGATAGAGGAGTGTCGGTGTAAGTAGCTATAAACTAGCCGGGCATTGTTAGGGGCAGAGAAATGAGAAATTCCTTATGGGATTGGCTGGACACAGCAATAAGAAGTGCTACATACAGGACACAAACCAGAGTGATTTGTTCACATGGTGAAAAGGGATTAAGAGGGTCCAAATTGGGGGAAAAAGCATGGCGAAGATGTACATGAGCATATCGGTTAAAAACCAGAGTGATCCCGGAAAATCCCTTTAACCATTGTTAGTTTCTCACCAAGAGTAGTTTTTTCTGCCAGATTCCGCCCACAGGAGAGAGTCAGTGTAAAGTGTCCTCTGTCTGGATCTGCTTCAGAGCACCTCCTTTCTGGTCTGAGTGACGGCTCTAGTGGCCTCCTGGTTGGATGCTATAGTTTCCAACCACAGCAGAGGGAAGGCGTTGTGAATCGGCTCAATGCGGACAGCACTTCACAGTGAAGCCCCTCTCCCGTGCACTTGAGAATGCAGAATCTTGCAGAATAAAATTTCATGTTCACACTGCTCTTGATGAGAAAAGCTCCACAAAAGGTATATTAGTTCTGCTCCCCCTAGTCCCTACCTAGTGCTATCTGCACTGCAGCATGGTCAGGACTCCTTTTAAAGGGTTATTTCCATCTTGGCCTTTCATGGCCTTGATGGGAATAACCGCAGTAAGCACTGGCCGGGGTAGGTGGAGTTTGTCCATTTAAAGCAGAGATGGGGATACCCCCTTTAATATGTCTAACAAACCTGCACTCAGCTTCAGCACCCACAGTTTGTGCAGTCACTTAAACTGGCCGTACAAATAGGTTAAAAGTTGTTCGAAATGTCCGATTTTTATTTTTTTTTAACCTTTTTCGGCCTACCATTGTTTAAAATTATGTGTGATTTTTATTTTTATTTTTTCTGGTAAGCAGTGGCAGACTATTTGTCTGTCACTTTTAGGAAACCATGATGTGTCCTATTACATCATTACAGCCGTTCGCAACTAAAACTAGATGTGTGTGGCATGGTAGCCGGAGTGGTTCTGGTTGTCTGCCACTTTGCACAAGCCAGCTCTGTTGGTCTACATGTTTCTTTATGTCCTTGATCTGCCAGTTTAGCAGTTTTTCCGTTCATTCTTTTTTGTATGCTTAGAGACCAGTCCTGTATGTATTATATGTGACACTAAGCATTTTGAAGTCGGGATAGGTTTGTCTTTGAGTTTTGCCTATTTCTGGATGCAAATAAATGGATCTAGAATGACCATTGAGATTTTTGATGGCTCAGTTCCTCTTGCCATTTTAGAGAGAGAAAACCGTGTAGTGGCGTTACTCAGGCGTTAGGACGTTTGTATTGCCTTGTTCACTGCAAGCTTTCAGTCTACATTTACTGCGAGCACATGTTCTACCCACCTTCCACACACCCTGTCTAGTGTGGCTTTTTGAAAATCAGAATTTGTTCATATTCTGCTTGGGACGGGGGCGTTTAACTTCAAAGGTCACCGCCTTCTCTTTGCTAGAGGGAGTTGTACATATTTTTGTCAGGTTAAATATCTGTTTTATTTGTTCCCAAGAATTAATTATATATAACAGATCTGTGGGAAACCTAGGGCCATGATAGACCTTTGGAGATTAGTGCTTCTTTGAGATTCTCTATTACTTATGATGTAGTAAGCACTAATGCACCCACTAAAATTGTTTTCTAGAAGTTTCCTTTAGAAGCTATGGACATCTTCGCACTGATTTTATTTATTTTCTTTACTGTTTATATTATATGCTTCTTATTAGAAAACGTAGGCAACTTTTTGAATAGTCTAATAGTCCGCCATTTTGTTTCAGTAGCATGTGTGCAAGGGCCCGTTTTCACGTTTGCATTTGGAATCCAGTAGCCTGATCCAGCTGAGAATCAGGCTATCGGAGCTCACCGTATCCTGCATTGCCGGACCACCAGTTTCCGATTGACTATAATGGGATTCAGCCACTTTCTGACATGTGCTCTGGGAATTGCCTGTATAAAAACTGTTGCAAGGACTGTATTTGAAATGCAACTGTGAACGGGGCCTTAAACTACTACTATAGGTGACTATCTTGCTGAATCTGATACAAATCTACTAATATTTTTTTATAAATTTCTATGGCAATGGTATCCGTAGCTTTTAAAGGGGTATTTTTGTTGGAACAAGTTATCCCTTATCCTCTGGAAAACCAGCAAAATTCTGATGGGGCCTGCAAAGGGAGATAACTGGTGATAAATGCTGGTTACACATCACATAATGTCCAAAAATACTGTGGTTCCTCATGTACACATTTATACAATAAGCCACTTATTGTATAAATTAACCACAAACAACAATCATACTTTAAAACATATCTATATGAGGGTACATGGGGGATAACACTGTATCTGTTAATTATATGACCTGTATTCTTCATTTTAGCAGTTATCCCCATTGCAGCCTCTGTTTCTGAGTTTCTTAGCTAGTGAGTGGAGACCAGCTGCTAGAGTTTCTCACATACAATGCACACACAGATAAAAAAGAGATCCCTGAGGGTACCTGCACATGAGTGCAGATTTCTGTGCGTATCCTCACAAAAACCACCTGTTACTTGTGTGTTTTTTTCAGTTTCAGACTTTATGCAGTTTTACTGCAGATTTCAAAGTTTGCACAGAAGAAAAAAAAGTGTACTCGCACCATGTGTAGGTGCCCTATCGCTCAGAAACAGCAGCATGTAGAAATTGTAGAAATGTACTGAACAGCATTGATGTGATTAAAGCACTTAGGGTCAGATAGAAAACTGATTAAGTGTAGCACCCCCCTCTGATTTTCTCTCGCTTGTCTCACCCCTCCATAGATTTCATAGACTTCTCTGGGCAGCATTTTTATATCGGTTTTCGCTCTGTAGTTCCTCCCTCCTTCTTCTTCTATCGATAGACTTCTATGGCAGCGTTTGATCTGATTCCTCAGTGAGCTGACAGTCTGTCTTAGGAGACTAAAATGGATTTATCTGAGTAAACACTTTAGTAAGGAGCCTGATAAGTGTAGAAAAATCAATTTTCTCTGTTGAGATATATTACAAAGTTTCTTATATTCACCTGTGCTATTGATTTATGCAAAGTTTGTTGAAAGTACAGTGACCATGTAAGTGCACAGTAATAGGGATTGTTTTATGTCATTATCACCCGATTTATAACAGATTTCCTATTGAATTCTTGCAATTATGATATAATGATTCTGGTTTTTTTTTGGTGTTTTTTTTCAACTAAAGAGTTTCAGAAATTGATACAGAAAAATGATTTATGGAGCGGTATTTATCATGTTGCCAGGCAACAAGAATTACCTTGGTAATCTTTGCCAGAGTCATGTGATTGTGCTGATAATTGACACTAGACTGAAGCAATGATGGATTTAATGACCAGAGCAGCAGGGGACAGATCGAGGGCCAATGTCGTGTTTACCACCATTGATTTTTTTTCTCTTGTATAATTAGGTCAACAGTTTACTGTATATAGTATACCCCGTGTGACTGTGGTTTCTCTAAAGATATCCTGCATATTACATTACGTTGGACACTGACTGCAATGGAATTTAGGATGAAATGAATATTGATCTTCAGCACATTCAGAACATTGTGTTGCATATGCAGTACTGTACGTGTATGTAGGTGTCCTAAGGCATGGACTGGCTTCTGCCAGCAGGGATTACATTGTATGGTGTACAGTGGGCCCGCCTTATATTTGCAATTGGTAAAGTTCTTAGGTTTAATTTAGCTAATGAGCCATCTTTCAATACATCGTGTTACTGTATATCACAGCCATTGCAGTGGAGCCAGCAGATACAGGGACTCCGGTTACTTGAATTCTAGAATTTTTCTTATGGCTTTAATATGATTTAAATAATATTGATGGATTAAATAAAGGGCTTTTCTGAAACTTAAAGGGGTTGTCTCACTTCGGCAAATAGGATTTATTATGTAGAGGAAGTTAATACAAGGCACTTACTAGGGCTGCACGATATGGGAATTTTGTGCGATTGCGATTAGGGCCCTAAAAATTGCGATAACGATATGCGATGCGATATTTTAAGGGAATTGTGCTAGAGGTCTATCTGCTTGGATTTTCAAGGTAAAAGCGCACACAGATGACTGATAATGTGAAATGTAGTTATGCTGAACTCAAGAACTGAAAAATAAAATACATATTTGCATTACTACAAAAGTACAAAATACAAAACTTGCCAGACAGATAAATAAAATAGATAAAAGAACATGTGTTCATTAACCGCTTGCCGACCGCCGAACGCACGGATGCGTCCAGGCGGCGGCAAGTTTGTTCCTCCTGGACGCATCCGTGCGTCATCTCGCGAGAGCCGAGATGTGCTGTGAACGCGCGCACACAGCAGAGCGCGGCTCTGCAGTTGTACTACAGCCTGCCAGCGATGATCAATCGCTGGCAGGCTGTAAATGTAAAATAAATGAGATCAAAGTGGTATATCAGACGCTGTGTTGCTAACAGCGTCTGATATACCTAATACCTGGTCCTCTGGTGGTCCCATTTACTGGGATCGACCACCAGGTAACAATGTAAAGTTGCACCAAACACTACACTAACCCCACCCCCCACCCCCCCCTCACTTTATAACCACTATTAACCCTTTGTTAACCCCTGATCACCCCATATAGACTCCCTGATCACCCCCCTGTCACTGATCACCCCCCCTGTAAGGCTCTATTCACATGTCCATATGTGTTTTGCGGTTCCGCGGATCCACAGATCCGTGCCACGGATCCGCGGCGCGGATCCGCAAAACACGGACACCGTCAATGTGCTTTCCGCATTTTGCAGATCCGCACATTGCCAGAACTATATAGAAAATGCTTTTTCTTGTCCGCAATTGCGGACAAGAAAAGGGCATGTTCTATATTTTTGCGGAACGGAAATGCAGACCCGTAAGTGCGGATCCGTAATTCCGGATCCTTGCGGGACAAAGTCTGTCCCCATAGAAATGAATGGGTCCGCAATTCCATTCCGCAAACAGAATTTCGGACGTGTGAATGGGGCATAAGGGTCCCCTATCACCGCCAGTTAGTTAGCTACTTGTTAGGTAGCTAGCGCCCAGCCCACCGCACCGCAGTCACTGATTTTGGCAGAGATTTTTTCATCCACATTGATCGATGCGAATGAAAAAATCTGTGCCGTTTATTTTTATTTATTTTTTTCAGCCCAGAGGCTGAACGGAAAAAAAAAATCTCATTACCCGTATGCTCAATATACGGAGAATCGCAGAAACTCCTAATGCTGGCCATACGTGTAATGATTGCGGAGACCCTCAAATGCCAGGGCAGTACAAAAAAAAAATATTTTTACTCATTTTGGATTCTCACGCTTTAGGGCCCCTAAAATGCCAGGGCAGTATAAATACCCCACAAGTGACCCCATTGTGGAAAGAAGACACCCCAAGGTATTCTGTGAGGGGCATGGCAAGTTCACAGAAATTTTTTTTTTTTTGGCACAAGTTAGCGGAAATTGATATATTTTTTTTTTTTTTTACAAAGTCTCATATTTCACTAACTTGTGACAAAAATAAAATTTTACATAAACTCACCATACCCCTCACAGAATACCTTGGGGTGTCTTCTTTCTAAAATGGGGTCACATGTGGGGTATTTATACTGCCCTGGCATTTTAGGGGCCCCTAAAGCGTGAGAAGAAGTCTGGAATCCAAATGCGTAAAAATGCCCTGTGAAATCCTAAAGGTACTCATTGGAATTTGGGCCTTTGCACCCAGGCTGCAAAAAGTGTCACTCATGTGGTATCGCCGTACTCAGGAGAGTAGGGCAATGTGTTTTAGGGTGTATTTTTATATATACCCATACTTTGTGTGAGAAATATCGCTGTAATCGACAACTTTTTAAATTTTTTTAAACAAAGTTGTCAGTTTACAGAGATATTTCTCTCACCCAACATGGGTATATGTAAAAATACACCCCAAAACACATTGCCCTACTTCTCCTGAGTACGGCAATACCACATGAGTGACACTTTTGCAGCCTGAGTGCAAAGGCCCAAATCTAACGAGTACCTTTAGCTTTACATGGCGGCTCACAATTAGCCCCGCCCAAAATGCCAGAACAGTAAACACACCCACAAATGACCCCATTTCGGAAAGTAGACACCCCAAGGTATTCACTGAGGGGCATAGTGAGTCCGTGGGAGATTTCATTTTTTTGCCAGAAGTTAGCAGAAATGGAAACTTTATTATTTTTATTTTTTCCTCAGAAAGTGTCATTTTCCGCTAACTTGTGAAAAAAATGAAATGATACATGAACTCACCATGCCCCTCCGCGAATACTTTGGGGTGTCTTCTTTCTAAAATGGTGTCATTTGGGGGGTATTTATACTATCCTGACATTCTAGCACCTGAAGAAACATGACAGGTGCTCAGAAAGTCAGAGCTGCTTCAAAATGCAGAAATTCACTTTTTTGCACCATAGTTTGTAAACGCTATAACTTTTACCCAAACCAATAAATATACACTTATTGTATTTTTTTTTATCAAAGACATGTAGAACAATAAATTTTGCGAAAAATTTATATAGAAATGTAGTTTTTAAAAAAAAAATTTCAACAGAAAGTGAAAAATGTCGTTTTTTTGCAAAAATTTCGGTAATTTTTGATTAATAGCAAAAAAAGTTAAAACGTCAGCAACAATGAAATACCACCAAATGAAAGCTCTATTAGTGAGAAGAAAAGGAGGTAAAATTCATTTGGGTGGTAAGTTGCATGACGGAGCAATAAACGGGTAAAGTAGTGTAGTGCAGAATTGTAAAAAGTGGCCTGGTCATTAAGGGTGTTTAAGCTAGGGGGGCTGAAGTGGTTAAAGAGGACCTTTTACTGGTCCACAGTTTATTAGACAAAGCTATGTACATGGAGAGTGGCACCCAGGGATGACCCTGCACTTACTTGTATCCCTGGGTGCCGCTCCGTTCGTCCTCTGTAGCCCCCGGTATCATATCCTGAATATGAGCTGAGCGCTGCGATTGGCCAGCGCTCCAGCCCTGGGAGAAGGAGACGCCCAGAGCAAGAGAAGATGTCTCCGCCTCAGGCAAAATTGGAGAAGCAGGAGCGCCGGTACCGGGGGCTACAGCAGGCCAATGGAGCGGCACCCAGGGATACAAGTAAGTGCAGGGTCATCCCTGGGTGTCGCTCTCCATGTACATACCTTTGACTAACAAACTTTGGACCGGTGAAAGGTCCTCTTTAAGTAAACGTAAGCCATGTTAAAATATTTTGCCTAGTTATTCGTCACTGCAGATGCATGTACTTTGGCTAAAAATCATTTCTGGAGTTTAGTAAATATGTTCTAGCCGTTCACGCTGCAGCTTCTATCACATTGTATAGCAAGCTGCAGAATGCAATACACAGGCAAATCCATCAGAGTGCTCATCTATGCTCAATTGTGACGAACTCAAAGTTATCTTTGAGTTGGTCATGATTGACCTTAGTTGATTGCTCTAGAGCAGTGTTTCCCAACCAGTGTGCCTCCAGCTGTTGCAAAACTACAACTCCCAGCATGCCCGAACAGCCTTTGGCTGTGCGAGCATGCTGGGAGTTGTAGTTTTGCAACAGCTGGAGGCACACTAGTTGGGAAACACTGCTCTAGAGAACACCTTACTGGGAAAAATTAAAGGGAACCTGTCACCTAAAAAACGCTTATTAAGCTGTTCATATTACCTTATAGTGCCCCATAGTAGTTTTCTAAAACGCTTTTTCTTATTTACTTTTCCAGCATTTAGGCTCATAGAGAAATCAATGTTTTATTCAGCCGCTGCCCCGTGCTTCAAGTCAGGCTTGAAGTCAAGGGGGCAGCGGCCTAGGCGTCTTCAGTCCTGCTCTCCCCGCCTCCTGCTGCCTTGATTGACATCCAGCATCTCAGTGCCGGGACCGCGCTCTTAGCCAGCATGCGCAGTAAAGGGCGGCAGGAGCGCGGTCCCGGCTCTGGCGCGTACATTTAGCTGGCTTCATTCTTGCTACAGCCCATGCGCCCGCCAGTCTGTCACATGGGCAGCGGCTGAATAAAACATCGATTTCTCTATGAGCCTAAATGCTGGAAAAGTAAGAAAAAGCGCTTTAGAAAACTACTATGGGGCACTATAAGGTAATATGAACAGCTTAATAAGCGTTTTTTAGGTGACAGGTTCCCTTTAAGTTTGAATATATGCAAATGAGCCTCTAGGAGAAATGGGGGCGTTGCTGTTCCTCCTAGAGCCTCTGCTCTCTCTGCAACTGCCATGCCCTCTACACTGTGATTGACAGGGCAAGGTGTGATGGTGTTTTCACTGCCTGGTCCTGTCAAAGTGTAGGGGGCACAGCAGCCCCAGAAAGAGCAGAGCCTTTAGGTGTAATGACAAGGCCCCCATTGCTCCTAGAGGCTCATTTGCATATATCCCAAAATCCTTTTTCTCAGCAATGTGGGCACATATGAACTTGGCAGCTGAAGGCATCTGTGTTCCCAAGTGCACATGTAACGGGTCAGCCAGTTTCATAGGTGCAAATCTGCTGATAGCTGTCCTTAAAGATTAAAAGAAAGGTCCATACTAGCTTTTCGTTATAGCATTCCGTTCAAATGCGCTTAAAACGGAAAATATCGGAAAGCCAAACCGAACCATCTAAAGGCATTCCGTTTTAATCCGTCCGAAAACGGAAACCAGCGTTACATCTGCAGACAGGACTCTTGTTTCTGTCCAAAATAACGGAACCGTGACGGAATGCTTCCATTTTTCTCTCTATGCAAATCTTTTAGGACAAATTAAAATGGAATGCCTTTAAAGTGTTCCTTTATAGCAATTCTGTTCTTTTCCGTTTTAATCGCATTTGAACAGAATGCTATAATGGAAAGCGAAACGCTAGTAATTGTGTGATAGAAATGTGTCCATTTTTAATAACTTTCCTGGGTGGGGTCTGGGTGCAAACATGAATCCTACGGAGATGGTGAAATAAAGCACAGGTGTCTTATCTTAAAGTTCATTTCTGGAATCCGTTTATTCCCCCTAGAATATTGAACTGCTTCCCCATCCCCCGTCGGTGGTGCATCATGCTGCTGCATGATTGACAGTCCTAGTGTTTCTCCGAGAAAACTCTGGGGGAAAGTATCATGAATATGAATGATTTTTGTTGTAGGAGAATGCCTTAATAGTATGTTTTTTTGTAAATGATATTTTTGTTATAGTAATTGCCAGAATAGAAATCTCAACCACAGCTGCAATCCCTTTCAGTATCATTTTATTGCTGTGCCATCCAAAGCATTTTAAATATTATTTGCAAACCAGTATGGTGACTTGTGACATGTGGGATCAATACCTGCTATAGGCTCTTATTAAGCAGCAAATGTAGCATCTGCTGCCCGACCAGTTTTCTGTTGTAGCAGGTTTCACAATGAGCGACCTAATAACTGCGCAGCCCCAGGCCAGCATATGCTTCTGCCGTAAGAATCCATTTCTATGCAGCTGCCAAAATTCTGGAGCTTCTAAAAATTCTTCATACAGTTGAAGTAACAGTTTGATGGCCCTTTGCCCCGTTGTAAAATTAACTTTTCATTTTGCATCATGATGTTTTTCACTCTCATGTATATCAAGTAGACGCATTAGTATCCTTTGTACGGCATCGGATCCTACAATATTACCTAATACGTTATAGAATACTGTATATACTATATTGTTCCTCTGAATCTATAGGGTAAATGTTGTATCGTTACAATGTCCTCACAAATCAAATCATTGCTCAGAACAACGAAAAGCCCAGATCTAATTCAGAAAATGACCTACTGTTCTTTTGAGGAAGTCTATAAAGCTGAGATTCCTGTACCTGATGACAAACAGATGGACATAATAAGGCCCTTTCTCCATAGACCTAATCAATGTTTCTGGTCCCTGCTAATGATGTCCACATCACGGGGACATTTCTTCTTTTCCCTGAATGGTGGTACAGTAACCTCTTTGTCATGTTATATACGAGTCAACGATTGGATGTATTGATTACAAGTTAGAGTGAACCTGCCAGATCACTTCTGCTGCCCTACCACCTATCTGTGATATGTAGGTGTATATCATTTGGAGCTTTATTTCTGAGAAAAAGCAGAGTAATTCCTTACAGGACTCCAGGGAGAGAAAGGGAGTCCTGATTTCACGGCCCACACATGAAGATTGTCTGCCTTCTGTGCACACTCCCCGATACATCTAGAGTTGTCCTATGTGGACAGGGCACTCAGGACTCTTAACTATTTCTCCGAGGAGTCCTGTCAGGATTTACTCTACTCAGAAATCCTGCTCCAGGGGATAGAAATCTATCTATAAAGGGCCTAAGCTTCTCTCCCTCCATCATATGAAGCTCTCAGATAGGGCAGCAGAATTCAAGAGTGAAATCACTTTCACATGCTACATATGGTAACCAAATGCGTTATCGGAATTGCTAGCACGTGCAGTATGGTTACTAATGATAAAAGGTAGATATTGCGTGCTAGTTCTTATTATAACCAGACCCTAATACAACAAACCTGTTTTCTTTTCTAGTGGTGGCCAGCTTTCGAGGAACAAATCCACATGGCTTAACATTAGAGATTGGAGACACTGTACAAATTCTTGAGAAATGTGAAGGTGAGTTACTTTATAAGCGGTGCATGCTTGTAAAGCGGTCAGTTCTCTGTACAGACTAGCTGTATGTATGGCTGGCAGAGATTAGAATGATTTGTCAGAGAACAGTACAATTCATTCTAGTAGACATCCGCGAGACATCATAGCTAATGGGAGAGGTATGGTTATAGGGAACATAACCTTACCCCAGCTCCACTTTTAGTATACCTGGAAACATTTGCAATAACTCATTTAGATAACTCAGTGGATTTACCAGGGTGTAGACACTTTCTCAGATATTTCTTAAACACCACCAGTCTATCTCCCCATGCTGATACCACAAACTTATCAAATATGGTGAAGGTAAGGCGCCATGCCAGGTCAGACCTTGTTTAACGTCCTGACACTTTTGGAAGTGAAAAAGTGACAAGAAATTCTGACGAGAGCCGCGCGGAGGCTCTGAAACCATTTTTTCCAACATAGGTACATGTGTAGGAAAAAGTGGTGCAGGGGCTTCATTAATGTCAGCACTCTCTGTACAGTGGGTGACCGGATGCACAATTGTGCAGAATAAAAGCTGTTCTCTGGATCAGCAGAGGGTTTGATCTTAAAATGATCCTAATGTTTGGGCATATCCTAGTGGAATGCCATACCATTATCAGATGACAATACTACTTTAATTGTTAGAGTCTCTGTATCTTCACATAATTTTATTTTGTAAGAGAATGATCTAATTCCCAAATTTCTAAATCACTGCCTCCATCCACTTGAAAAAAAAAAAAAAAGCTGTAGTCAAAGCCTCTAGGGGTCTCACTGGCACCTACTTTGCGGCCCACCGCCTGTTAGGCAAGATCCGTTCCTTGTAACAGAGTCGGTTCACAGGAAATGGGGATGTGTCAGAGCTAGCTGAGCTCCTGAGCCTTGTAGAAGTGCTGCCCCGCATAGCTTTTGAAGAGCTAAGAAGCTCCTGTGTGTCTGTAAGGGTGGGTTCACATCACATTTTTTGCCATCCCTTTTAACCTATAAAAAAAAATACGTTAACAGATATATAAATGCGTAAAAATAAATAAATAAAAATGAACGAATGCCTCACACTGATGCCATACAGTAGCATCCGTTCACCATAGAGTTTCATTGTAAAAAAAAATAAAGTATAAGTTTTTTTTCACCAGACTCAGCAGGATTGAATAGAGTGATGTGCTGCATTTTTGTATCCCTTTTTTTTCAATGTATACGTAAAACGGATGGCCAAAACGTGATGTGAACTCACCCTAAGGCTACTTCCACACTAGCGTTTTTACTGGATCCGGCAGGGTTCAGCAAAAATGCTTCCGTTACTGATAATACAACCGCTTGCATCCATTATGAACGGATCCGGTTGTATTATCTTTAACATTACAAAGACAGATCCGTCATGAACTCCATTGAAAGTCAGTGGATGACGGATCTGTTTTCTATTGTGGCAGATTGTGGCAGAGAAAACGGATCCGTCCCCAATGACTTGCTCCGAGTTCCAGGACAGAAAGCAAAATACATGTGGCGGTTTGCTCTCCGGTATGGGAACGCAACTAAACGGAACTGAATGCATTTTGGAGCATTCCATTTTGTAAAGTTTTGTCCCCATGACAATTAATGGGAACAAAACTGAACTAAAACGCTAGTGTGAAAGTAGCCCAAGTCTGATCTTCTCGTCCTTATCAGCCACTTGAGCTCCCTAGAAGAAAACAAATATAGTGGGAAGTAAGGTTACTTTGTTACAGTGCTGGAAGCAAGGAGACACCCACTGCCTGTGAGAGAAATGCAGCTAGCTGTGCAGCTGAAACAGGGAGTAATATGGCTGAGGAAGACATTAGGGAAGCCCAAAAAAGAACTGTTCTATCACAGTTATGATTCTACGGTGAAGCACAGCCATTATGCAAACATACTGTAATTGAAATATTTCAACATTTTTATTTTCACAGGCTGGTACAGAGGATTTGCCCTGAAGAATCCAAATGTCAAGGTATTGTAATTTACCTTTTTCATGGTTTATCGCTTATGCCATATTGACCGGCAGTAACAGTACTTTTACACACACAGTGCTCAGTTTGACAGATTTACCAAGACTACCATTTCATGCACCAGTCGTAGTGAACAGTCCGTTGGAGTAAGATGTGCTATTAAGAGACACAACTCTTAATACATTTGAGAGCTCACCAGCATGTCTGTATACTATTAAAATCTATGTGCAGAAAATCATTATAGTCCAAACAAAAACTGAAATCTAAATGACTTAACTGTGTCTGGACCGGAAGGGCCACAATACCCTGAAATGATTAAATAGGTGTCCTGACCCTTTCTAACTGATGCCCTATACTTTGGATAGGTCATCGGTATCTGATCGGTGGTGGTCCAACACTCTTGACTCTGATGATCGGCTGTTCGAGAAGGTACCAGCACCAACCTTCTCGCAGCTTACCAAGGACAGCACCCTACATTGTATAGCGACTATATTTGGTATTGCAGCTCAGACCAATTAACTTCAATGGGACTGAGCTGTGCCAAGGCCACATGACGGATGAACGTGATGTCTCTGGCCTAGGGTAAGCTGCAAGAAGGCCATAGAGCATACAGGATGATACAGCTGATCGGCGAAGGTCCTGGGTGTTAGACCACCACTGATCAGATACTGATGACCAGAGGACAGGACATCAATTATAAAGTGTCGGAAACCCCCTTTAAAGTATAGGTTTTCCTTTGACATAATTCTATTTCTATAGAAATGTAAGCTACATGAGATGTTGAGTTTACAAACATATGTTGCTGGTAACTGTACTGGACTGACGCACTCCTAATATCATAGCAGAGGTTTAAGGCTGTAGTCCATTTTGAGAAACACTTCCCAAAATGCAAAATAGCGGAGGAAACTGTGCACAGCCACAAGGTAAAGAGAGAAAATACAGGGGGAATTTATCCCAGACTGGCATTTTACACCGGTCTGTGATAGCCCCTGTACTGCCAGAAGATACGCCTAAATTATGACGAGGTACAGACCACATCATAAATTAGGCGCATCCTCTGCCAGTTTGTGCACCAAAACCGAAATCTAATTGGAGCTCCCGTAGATTTCTATCTTCACTTACGCCAGAAAACTGGAGTAAATAAAGATATGTGTGCCAGGCCTGCTGGCCATGCCCCCTTTTCAGAAAGTGGCGAAGACGGCATAGAAACATGGCAAAGTTTTGTCACGGGGGCATGTAAAAAATTAAAAACACAGGGTTTGCGACTTTTTTTATGCCAGTGGTGGTGGTGGTGGGGTGGTGGATGATGAAATCCCCCCCATAGAGCGCCATACACACTAGATAACTAGAGACTAAATGCTTGTTTGGCTGACAACTATTTCTGTCATGTGCACGCTAGGATGCTGAAGTCTTATCCTTCTAATCTCATTTCTACTTTCATCTGCTGTCTGTATAAGTGATGGCGAACCTATGGCACGGGTACCAGAGGTGGCACTCTCTGTGGGCACCCGCACCCTGGATAAAGTCTATGGTGTACCAATATGCCTTAGACTTTTCCTGCCATTCATCAGCGCAGGGCGCACTATGAATAGCGCAGGCAGCGCACTGAATATAGGCAGGCTATTATAGCTACATGATAAAGTACATGGGAGATAGACTATATTGGTATTCAGGTTAAATTGCCGTGTTGGCACTTTGCGATAAGCAAGTGTGTTTTGGGTTGCAGTTTGGGCACTCTGTTTCTAAAAGGTTCACCATCACTGCCCTAACTGGACATTTGGGCAGTAGTACCAATAGTGTAGTAGGAGGCATACATATGAGTCTGCAAAAAATAGCTCAAATTGCTCTAAATTGTATCAAATGGTGCACATAGCATAACACCCGTGGTAGAACTTGCTATACATGTTAAGTTTGTTTTACACAGACCGATAATCAGGTGAATTATCAGAGATAGACATTTGCAGAAATGCTCATTCCTGGTAATTGACGTGTTAAAGGGGCCAGCAATCATCCAGTGTTTGCTGAGTAATTGTGTTTTTCAGTCGGTATCAGGTTGTTCTGTGTAAACAGGGATCTACTGCCCAGGAGCAGTGATTTTCTATGGGGACAAGCAATCACTGTATCAATCGCTTGTCTCCCTAGAGGTGATTTCTGCACTGACGATCAGGCAAGTATCTGGAATGTTTGTTACATTCCCGATAATTGCCTGAAACACCTGTCTGTGCAAAAGGACCTTTAGAAACCTTTTTGTTCCGTATCCCACCTCATGGCAATCTTACGATTATACTAATATTGTGCACAAAAAATGTATATGCCCCTAATAAGCCTAATGGCTTTATGACTCTTTTAAGGCCACTTTCACATATGCGCTTTGCTTTCAGGTTTTGAGATCTGGTAGAGGATCTCAAAACCTGACCAAAGCGGTTCTGTTTTGATTACACATCAGGATGCATCCGTTCCATTAGGATGCTGTTGTGTGAAATCAAAACGGAACAAACCGAATCCATCACTAAATACATTGAAAGTCAATGTGTGAGCAGTCCGTTTATTTTGGGATCCTAAGAAACCGAATCCATCACCATTTAATTACATAGTTTTAGTGACGAGTCCAGTTTGTTCCGTTTCGATGAACAGACACAAAACCGCAGCTTGCAGCGGTTTTGTGTCAGGTCACAAAATGGAATGCTAACGAAACAGAAGGCATCCTGAACGGATCTCTTTCCATTCAGAATGCATGGGGACAAAACAGAGCCGTTATGGCCCGCTTTTGAGATCCTCTCCCGGATGTCAAAACCGGAATGCCAAAATGCCTATGTAAAAGTAGCCTTAGCCTGCCCATTTCCTTCAACACTTTTCAGAAACTTAGCGCACAGCATACAACGCATTTTCACTGTCATTTGCTATTTGATTCTACATCTATCTATGCAATTAGACATCTTTAATATCCGTCTTCTTTCATCCTTACGTACATATGTTTACTGCTTGTTGCTCTGCAGAACTGTCTCACTGGAACAGTGGAGGGCTTCTACTTTTCATAGGTTTCTCTTGAATCGCAGCCCCGTGGAAAGGCAGATAGGAAGTATGTGTTTATAATGGCTATAAAGCAGGAATGCGGCCCATATGCATTTCACAAAAGCACTGCAAGAAAACTGTAACAGCAAATTTGGCTGCCGATTCTGCCTCAGACTTCTCATTTCTTAACTTATGAATAAAGCAAATGTTAAGTTATTATCAGAAAACAGGACTATAAAGCCATGTGCAGCCTGCGCAACTGTACTGATGTTCACAGAATAAATCTTCCTCTGGGGCACTGATGTCTTTTTGATGTACTGGTATATACGTACTGTATAACATTAGTCTAGCTGTAGATTTTATTTCTTAGGGATTTTTCAGGTATGTGCAGGGAAAGGAACTTAGAAGTTAACATATTAGTATATTGTCATCCCTTGCTCCAAAATTACCTTATAAATGGAAATCCAAGACTTATATTTTATATTTTTGTCACGCGCCTGCTCACGTAGGCTGCAAATTGAGCTTAAATCATGTCGTAACACAGTCCTCACGCCCCAGTTGCACAGCTTGCTGCTAAGTAACAATGTTTTGAACTTTTGACTTTCAGGTTCCATATCTCACCATCCACTACTACGAAGGTGAGTCTACCATCATTTTATAGACATCATCTTGGCTATGTCATACATAAATCGGACTTGCAGCTATTTAGCATATGATTAGTTATGTTCATTCTTGTCATGTAACTGCATTGTTACTCTTTTGCTCCTGGTGTTGGAACAATCTTTTTCTTCTTGTATGCTACAAATTACAACCTGTTCTCACATTCCCTAATAGCTCAGTGTGTTATTAGGTTGATTCCCAAGCGAAAGGTCACCGTTTCGAATCCAGGAGCAGGCATGAGGAAGATTTCACAAGAAGAGAGAAACAGCATCATCCAGCTCATCGACAGCAGTATCTCGGCCAAGAAAATTGCAAAACTGCATCATGTCAGTGCTAGGACAGTTGGAAGAATATGAAATAAAGTTCAACAAGTCAGCTTATCACATGGTCTATCAGTTCTGGAGCAACAAACATGGCAGTGGAGATGGCCCATATGCTTCGCAATAGTGAGATCACCCTGTGACGCACATTACACAAGTCTGGAATGGTGGCCTGAAAAAAGGTGACGAAGCCTTGGCTTCAATATTGTGATAAGAAGCATCGGCTCGAGTTTGCAAAAAAGTACGAACAGCGGAAAGTAGAAGATTGGAAACAGGTGATTTGGAGTGATGAGGTGAGGGTCAATACACTGGGCTCTTATGGGTGCAAATGGTTCTAGAAGAAACAAGGGAAAAGAGGGCTAATGGATCAAGAAATTGACAGAACTGTCAACTTTGGTGGAAGAAGGCTGATGATATGAGGCTGTAAATAAAGCCAAAGGCATTGGATACTTGACTAGGATCGATGATGGTCTCAATGCTGAGTGATATGTGAGTATCCTACAAGACGAGTTACTTCATACACTCGAGTACTGTGGGTATGAAAAGGACAGCATAGTCTTCCAGCAGGACAACGATCCGAAGTATACGTCGAGATTGGCGAAGAAATGGTTCAATGACCATGAAGTAGAGGTGCTGGATTGCCCCCCCGCAGTCCTCAGACCTCAACCCAATCCAACACTTGTGGGTAGAGTTGAAGAAAAAGTGAGTCGACCAGTATGCACCAACATTGGGAACGTGCAGAAGAGACCTGGGTACAGATTTGAATATGATCGAGAGTATGCCCAGAAAGATTCAGGCAGTATTGAACGCCAAAGGTGGACTTACAAAATACTAAGCTAAACAGTAACAATGCAGTTACATGACAGAAATCTACATAACTAATAGTATGCTAAATTGTTGCAAGTACAATTTATGTATGAGATGGCCAAGATGATTGTCTATAAAAGGTTGGTAGTCTCACATTCGAAGTTGTAGTGGATGGTGAGATATGTAGACTTAAATTCAGAAGTTCAAAACATTGTTACCCTTTTGCTCGTCAGTGTACACACACATGGCTTTATGATAAAAGGTTCAGTAATCAAAAATGCAATAAGAGAAAACTAACTTACATCCAAAACAATTACAAAAAGGAGATACAATGGAAAGATCTGAACACAGTTGTCAGGGCCTGTTCTACTTCCTTGAGGATAGGAAGAACGAAGGATGCGTATGGAAGGCTTGGATCTGACCCTCACAGTGTGAACCGCTCATGTCCAAATATGTTTATATTTATGGCCGGTTTACACGTCCCGATTGTCTGGCACATTATCGGGGAAGAACGTTCCTATACTCACTCCTGACACACTGCACAACTAAGCTCCAGCACATCACCCTATGAGCGATCAAAATGTCATTTGTGCAGACAGGTAAACTTTATTTTCTGCAGTATCAATTATGAAGCATTTATTCTTGTGACTCTGTATTGTGCCACTCATATGAATGAATTGGCAGCAGTCTGCAATCAAGTTGGGGTGTCTCTACACAGGCTGACACTATCCAGTCAGTGCTGACTGTTTAGGGACACTCCACCCAATAGGTAACGCCCAGTTGGACCCCGTTCAGACTTCTAGAAATTCATTCATAAAGTAGTAGGGATAATAGATGAATAGTACAACATAGAGTTATGTGAAAAGATGCTCCACAATTGTTATTTAATGGTTACAGCACCCGCTTACTAAAGCAGACATGTCAAAAGTGGGTACTATGTAATATTATTTTTCCTTGCTGTCCCCTTCTTTCTCCTTCCAAGATAACAGCTGATCCCTAGGGGAGTCAACTTATTTTTAGCGGACTTTTTAACAAAAAGTTTAAAAAGTAGGCAACCCCATTAATCTAAATTTAATTATACTAGTTTCATAAAAATATATGCCAGCACCGACTAATATACACACATGCCAGCACCAACTAATATACACACACGCATTTCTTATCTATACACAGACTGCTTAAAGTGTAAGCATGACCCTAGCACCCTTTTAATGCTTTTTGATTTTCATGGTGTAGACTTCAGCATGAAGCTTTTTTCCTGTGACTTCAGAATACAGGCCAGCCGTTTGTTGTGTTTGGCACATGGTGTAAATGAGTTTGGGTTCTGATTTTATTAACTCTTAATATATTTTTCCCAGGGTATTTTTCCTTCAAGTTACATACACCTAAAGAATGCTTCTGTGAAAAACAAAGGGTAGGTACTTATCTGCAGGTAATGTTTTCTGTATGTCTTGGGACTATATTTATTCAGATGACCGTATGACCGCCATGCTCATGTTGCAGCGGGTCTGCAATACACGGGCACTGGCCCATTCATATTAGTAGGTCTGCTGTTTGCTTTCTACAGTACGGGCACCACTGCCATATGGTCATCTGAATGGGGCCTTATTGAAACATTGTGGAAGTTTAATGTGTAGATATTGGGGTTGGTGAGGTGTGTGTTTGCCTTCCCTCTATCCAAGTGGAACATATGCAAGTCCTGCCCCCTCTTTACCCCAACCTCTCTATACTCAAAGTTTTGTCTTGTACAGCTGAGAAACAGAATTTGGAGAATTTTTGCCTCAAAATCCGCTTCAAATCAGCTCCAAAAAACGCCTCAAAACATCCTCCCATTAATTTCAATGGGAAGCAGGACTTGCTTCTTTATTTCATGTCTGTGAAAGAGAGGCAGAATGTCCTATCTTGGTACAGAATCAGCGCTGAATCTCCCATTGAAATAAATAGGAAGCAGAAATGAACAGCTCCATGAAATTCCATGCGTTTTTGTGCGTTTTCTATGTGCTTCAAATCTGCTTCAGAAACCTCAAGCTGAAAATTCAGCTTTGTACTGAAGTGAGCGCTTTTTTTTTCACACCGAAAAAAAGACACGTGTATTCCGCGCTGATTTTTAAAACATGTATTTCAAAATCTTTCGTGTGAATTGAACCTAGGAAGTGTAGGTCTGTCCTATAGAGAAAATACAAAGAAAGCCAAGGTGTCAGCAAATAGTTTCCTATACCATAAAAAGGCACTTGGAAACTCTGACAGATAGAGGTCTGGCAAACCAAACGCCACAACAAAATCAGAAGGCACGTTTTTTAGAGTTTGCATGATTGGCGGCTCCTAGCACAACATCTTCAAGAACAGCTTACTGCAGGTCGAAATAAACAAGTTTCCATTTCAACTGTGAAAAGAAGACTTCAAGCTGGAGTATTGACAGGTCGAGTAGCAGTAAGGAAACAACTACTATGATTGCCGCGCCTTCAGTTGACTACTGAATACGGGAAGAAAGTCTTTTGAGCTGTCAAATCTAAATTTTACATATTTGGTACATCAGGCAGGGTTCTTGTACGCCATAGGTGAAAGGATGGTTCCTCATTGTGTGACTCCAACTGTTAAACATAGAGCAGGACGCGTGATGGTTTGGGGCTGTTCTGCTGATCCAGAGTTGGCACTTGCACAGGGTGATTGCTGTGGAAGCCCTTTTTTCAGATTTGCCATTTTTAAGCTCCATGCAATACCCCCTGGCCTATGCCTAGTTGCTCAGGGGTACGTATTACAGTAAGACAATGACACAAAACATACTTCTAGGATATGTCAGAACTTCCTCAGAAGAGAAGAACAAGGCAGTATACTTCAAATAATCAATGGTTTGCACAGTCTCCAGACTCAAACCCATTGAGCTTGTTTGGGATGAACTGGACAGAAGGGTGAAAGCAAAGCAGCATATAAATGCAGCACATTGTGGAAACTTTGTTCTGCCCAACAATCATGGGCAGAACTTTTTGAAAAATATCTGAATTCCATTCTGGAAAGAATTCCTTGATTATGTTCAGCATTTAGGTGCCTACTTTGCGGAGTCAAATATCTACGTTCAATTTTGTTAGGCTACTTTGACATTAGCGTTTTCAATTTCGCTATTGAGATCCATCATAGGATCTCAATAGCGGAAGAAAACACTTCAGTCCTGTCCCCATTTATTGTCAATGGGGACAAAACTGAACTGAACAAAACCAAATGCACCAAAATGCATTCCGTTCTGTTTGTTTGCGTTCCCATCGCGGACAGAAAAATGCTGCAAGCTGCGTTTTTCTGTCTGCGATGTGGTGCAGAACAAGACGGATCCGCCCTGACACACAATGTAAGTCAATGGGGACAGATGTGTTTTCTCTGACACAATAGAAAACGTATCCATCCCCTATTGACTTTCAATGGTGTTCATGACGGATCCGTCATGGCTATATAAGACATAATACAACCGGATCGGTTCATGACGGATGCATGCGGTTGTATTATTGTAACGGAAGCATTTTTGCAGATCCATGACGCTAAACTAAATTATTCATGATTTATTTTTTATCTTAAGGCTAATTGCACACTAGCGGCAAGTAACTCCGGCAGGCTGTTCCACCAGGTGAACAGCCTGTCGGATCCGTGCTGCCGCTAGTGCACGTGTACCCCTGGACTACCGCTCTGGCCCCATTGACTATAATGAGGGCGGGCCAGAGTTCTGGCGGCATCACGACAAACATTCAGAGAGGGGGCCAGAATAAAAGTACGACATGTTAACTGTCGCTGATCGCAGCTTCCTGTCATAGAGGCTGGGTGACGGCTATGTGATTCTCAGTATTAAATCATTGGTGGTAGTGGCCACAGGGTCCCGTCCTCCTCATTGGTGGTGCAGTGGCAGATTCTGATCAGAGCCTCAGCAGTGTAATCCTGGGACTCCGATCAGTTACCATGGCAGCCAGGATGCTACTGATAGAGCTATATTAGGGTGAATAGGACAAGGGATCAAAGGGATCAAAATATCACAGGTTCTAGCCCCTAAGGGGGCTAATAGTTAATAAATAAACAGTACAAAAAACACCAAAATATTAATATAAATCACCACTTGTCCCAATTTTACATATAAAATATATAAGCAGTAAGTAAACATATCACATATTGCCACTTCCGAAAAGTCCAAACTATTAAAATATTTTTAAAAAAATCTCCTATGCGGTGAATGCCATAACAGAAAAATATAAATAAAAACTGCATGATTCACCATTTTTTTTAGTCGCCTTGTCCCTCCCAAAAATAGGACAGGACTGTTCGATTATGGGCCGGACGTTCCATAAAATGCGGAACGCAAGAGTCTTTTTTTGGTGCTTTTTAATTTTTTTTGCGTGGTATCGAAACTGAATCAAAATTTTGGTATCGAACAACCCTAACTCAGATACTTTTGTGTGCTACCCTGTGTATTGCTGTACTGATCACCTATATGCTGGTTTAATTAAATTGAACCCACCCAAAAAAAAAAAAATTCCAACCGTGTGGAAACTCAATATACAGAAACGGACGATTGAGGCCTGACCCTTAATATCGCATTAACACTTGCATGTAAATTGTTTCCCTTGCCTTTATATTTGTGTACTGATCACCTATATACTAGTTTAATTAAAGAGTTTGTCTCACCTCAGACATTGAGGGAATATTGCTAAGATATGCCCTGAATGTCTGATAGATTTGAGTCCCACCTCTGGAACCCACACCTATCTTTAGTACAGAGTTCGTAAAGTGAAGGAGCGTGCACCGCACATGCGCGGTCACCTTCCGCTGAGTGCTGGCTCGACTATTTCCGTCAGCCCCATAGAAGTGAACAGAGCGGTAGCCGCGCTTGCTATCCATTCATTTCAATGGAACTGCCGAAAATAGTCAAGCACGCCAAGCGGACAGTTAAATTGTTGCCCTAGCCCCTTTATTAACCCCCCCCCCCCCCCAGAAAAAAGGACTTCTGTGAAAATCCTTGCCCACTACTGCACCGATTGGCTCATTCTGGCTGTCTGTCAGCCTGGGGGTTAATCGAAGGAAGCCACCCCCCCCCCCCACACACACACTTCTAAGGGTCATGTGAGAACCTTTCTTCTTCCTTCCGAGTGCTTTTTTCCCCGCCACGTGTACACTGAAATGGCTATATGTTCCGTTTTAGTGGATTTGTCTGAAACAAATCTGAAAGGATTCGGGTTCGTCTGCTGTCCAAAAAATACCAAAGTTTGGAGTGAACGCAGGTCGGACCGATCCTTATTCCCATTCAATAGAGTCAATGGAGAATTTCTGCATGAAATTTGCATTGGATCTGCTGTATAAATTGACTTGCTGCAGATAAAATACATACATCATGTGCAGATCCCTGACGAGTCACTTAACATGTGAAAACCTGTGGTAAGCAGAATGAGGGCTAGTTGTTCCTTATCAGAATTCTCGTTGGCTATACTAATATATTTTTTAATATCTCAGCCATATAATCCATCTTGTACTTGCGTTCATAGTTATTTTGCTTTTACAGGCAATTTGAAATGGTGTTTCCTACTGAAGACTCTGTTATTACAGAAATGACCTCTACGTTAAGAGATTGGGGCACAATGTGGAAACAGCTTTATGTGGTAAGATATTCTTTTTTTTCAGCAATGGACTGAGCATACGAATGGATTGAAAACATGGCAACTTTCTTCCATAAACAATATCACCCTTTTCAATAGGCTGTAGTGGTTGTGCCGTTCGATCAAGTGAATGAGACTCAACTACATCATCTAAAATAAACACGGATAATTCTGTTACTGTTTCTGAAGGACAGCAGCCATGTTCTCCATCACACAGCTATCACAATATCACACAGATGGGAAAGTGTTATTTCCCATTTAAAAATGGTAAACTAAACACTTTTAAAGGGTTTCTCTAAGATAATCAAAACTTTTGGACGAGCCCTCCAAAAGTCCAAAATAAAAAAATCATGTTGTACTCCTCTGTGGCACTGGTACTTTTTCTGCTATTTGTTCACAACCCTGTAAGGCACGTGACTGCTGCAGCCGATCACTCTCCTCAGTGGTCTAACGCAAAGGACAGGGATTGGCTGCAGTGGTAACCAATAACACTTGCATGTCACTGTGCATGTCACAGTATCGCTATCCTCAGTGGTCTAACCCTAAGAAAAGTGATTGGCTGCAGTGCAGTGCTGCATGTCACAGTGATGTGCAGGTGTATGGCATGTGACTTCTGCAGCCAATCACTATCCTCAGTGGTCTAACCCTAAGAAAAGTGATTGGCTGCAGTGCAGTGCTGCATGTCACAGTGATGTGCAGGTGTATGGCATGTGACTTCTGCAGCCAATCGCTATCCTCAGTGGTCTAACCCTAAGAAAAGTGATTGGCTGCAGTGCAGTGCTGCATGTCACAGTGATGTGCAGGTGTATGGCATGTGACTTCTGCAGCCAATCGCTATCCTCAGTGGTCTAACCCTAAGAAAAGTGATTGGCTGCAGTGCAGTGCTGCATGTCACAGTGATGTGCAGGTGTATGGCATGTGTCTTCTGCAGCCAATCGCTATCCTCAGTGGTCTAACCCTAAGAAAAGTGATTGGCTGCAGTGCTAACATATACAAGCTGCATGTCACAGTGATGTGCAGGTGTATGGCATGTGACTGCTGCAGCCAATCACTATCCTCAGCATTCTAAGGCCTCTTGCACACGAACGTTTTTTTTTTTGCAAGTGTACGGGCCGTTTTTTTGTCTTCCGTATACGGTCCGTATACAGAACCATTCATTTCAATGGGTCCGCAAAAAAAACTGAAGTGTTTCCGTGTGCATTCCGTTTCCGTATTTACCTTTTTCCATTCCGTGCTAAGATAGAACATGTCCTATTATTGCCTGAAAATCACGATCCGTGGCTCCATTCAAGTCAATGGGTCCGCAAAAAAAATAGAACGCATACAGAAATGCATCCGTATGTCTTCCGTATCCGTTCCTTTTTTTGCAGAACCATCTATTGAAAATTTTAAGCCTAGCCCAATTTTCTATGTAATTACTGTATACTGTATTTGCGATACGAAAAAACGGAACCGAAACGGAAACACAACGGAAACAAAAATGGAAAAACGGATCCGATAAAAACAGCCCGCAAAACACTGAAAAAGCCATACAGTCGTGTGAAAAAGTCCTAACACTAAGGACAGTGATTGTGACATGCAGGTGTTCCACATTGTCGCTGCAGCCAGTGTTGGTAACATGTACAGTGACGTGCTGGTGCATGGCATGCGACTGCTGCAGCCATTCACTGTCCTCAGTGATCTGATGCCATGTAGGATACAAGTTTAAAAACAGCCCCAGTCCTTATAAAAATGTTATTGGCGTCTGTGACCTTGTTTCTCAGCCCATTTCCAAAACTGTATATCCTGACACAGCATTTTGAGCAAATACCAATTGAAATCCATGCACTATGCCTCGTGAGTTGTCAGGTTTGCAGTAGTGGAAGTCTCTGAACATAGCTATGCTAAGGAGTGCTGCAGTCGTTTCGGTTGGGAAATGTGTTGTTATCCAAGCTGATGAACCACACTGAAGTGACATTCTGGCATGTATCTGTCACATTGAATGGATATCTGATTGACTATTTCATCTTTATTAAAAGCATTAAACTTTGGACAGAAATAAAGGTGAAACATTTCAAGATTTGACAGGATTTGAGCTGAGTAAATGAAGTTTTTCTGTCTTACACTGCAGAAAAATGAAGGTGATCTCTTTCACCGCCTGGGCCACATAATGAATGAAATTCTTGATCTGCGCAGACAAGTGCTAGTGGGACATCTGACTCATGATCGCATGAAGGATGTGAAGCGACACATAACAGCCCGTCTGGACTGGGGAAATGAGTGGGTAACAGATAATCATCTCACTGCCTTTCACATGCACAGAATGCTGACAGAAGCCATCTCTTTGTCCAGAAATGCTAGATAGTTTCACATTACTTACTAGAGGCAGACGAGTGTTGAGTCCATAGTCATAGCCGCTTATAAATGTACTTTTTACTCCTGACGTTTCTGAAGCTTTAGGCGTAATGTGATCAGCCTTTTAAATCCGAGCTATCAAACACTAAAAACAGGAAATAAACAAGAAATATCTCAGCACTTCCTCCTTTTATATCCACCTTTCTCATATTGCA
This sequence comes from Bufotes viridis, assembly GCA_033119425.1. Classification (NCBI taxonomy): domain Eukaryota; kingdom Metazoa; phylum Chordata; class Amphibia; order Anura; family Bufonidae; genus Bufotes; species Bufotes viridis. The sequence continues at coordinate 232,854,604 of CM065590.1, forward strand.
GTAAAAACTGAGAAATTTATAAGGAAATCTTTTTATTTTTCTGTGTCCTTGGAGATCAGCCATGTATTCCTCTTCACAGTGATGTAATATGCTGTAAGACAGGTGGCCGGAGCAGGAGCCTCCCTTCTGTGCCCTGTATGCAGTAGCATAAAAAGATTGTTAAAGGGATTGTCCGGTTTCCAATACTGATGACCTATCCTCAGGATAGGTCATCAATGTATCAGATCCAACTTCCGGCACCCCCACTGATCAGCTGTTTGAAGAGACCGCAGCACTTGTATGAGCACTGCCTTCTCTTCACTGTTTACTTGCTCGCTGTCGACATTGCAGTGACTAGCAGTGTAATTACATGTCCTCCATCCTATTCACCTGAATGGTAAGGAGCAGTTGTAGTTACACTCCATCCCGTTTAAGTGAATGGGATGGAGGAGCTGGAATTACACTGCTCGCCTCTGCAATGTTGATGGGGAGCAGGTAAACAGTGAAGAGAAGGCAGTGCTCATACAAGTCTCCAGAGGAAGATGGCGCTTATCAGCAGTAGAGTAACCCCTTTCTTCTCTGCAGGATTTCTGCAAGACCCTGACAAACAGTGAGGACGAATATATTTCTTATTTTCTTTTAGCGTTCATTTCTAGGTTTAGACTTCCATTAAGAGAATACTTGAATCATGAACAGTTATGGCACAGTCTTTGTGACATGTGATAAATTGTCAGCTTGAAAGACTGTAAAGGAGTTGGCCAGCTTTAAATATTCTCATGATAGGTCACCAATATCTGATCTGACACCCAGCACCCCCGCCGATCCTTTGATTGAAGAGAAGGCGGCACTCTTCATTACACTGCCCGTCGTCTCTCTTACATTGCTAGGGCAGTGAATGGAGTGAGTACTTGTAATTACACTCCACTGCCGAGACTTTCGAGACGATGGACAGTTTAATGAAGAGGAATCGGCGCTCTGATGGAGCACTGCCTCCTCTTCAAAGAGCTGATCGGCTTGGGTGCCAGGTGTCGGACCCTCGCTGATCAGATATTGATGACATATCCTGGGGGATAGGTCATCCATATAAACAGGCTGCACAACCCCTTTAAAACAAATTCAGATTTCTTATTTGAGTTGCTTACTCTATTAACTATACGCAGTTTGCCGGTCCCTGGACTAGATGAACCATATTGCATTGCAGTAGAAAAGGGACTTACCATCTGGTAAATGAATGCCCCATTAATCCAATTATTTCTGCTGCAGCACAGAATAAGTGCGTACAGAGGCATCTTTTATTTTTTTCTCAGCACTCACCATCGAAATGGGTATTTCTACATGTTACTAACAAACTGTAACATTTGAACTTGAAATATTTTGCTGCAGGGTTAGATCATTTACGTTTTTGTAGAGAGATGCATTTATTATCACTATATATAGTAAAGTGGGTCTTTTACAGGGACACAAGTTCACCTAAAGAGATTTTCCCATTAGGACAGCACTATTAGACGGGGAACCCTTGTTTAGAACTTTACTAGATTAGCCAGAATGGGAAATTGCTGCGGGAGACATGCTGGCGTGCTGGCAACTTCACTAATCATGGATGTGCCAGCAGCAGAATTATCAGTGATCAGCTCATCATAGGGAAAAATGAGCCGCAAGTTTAGTTTTTTTCTGATAAAAGAATACCTTTAAAGGGAACCTGTCATTGGGGTTTAGGCCCCCATACTGCCACCACTCTGGTACCACAAGGCCAGGTACATCATCGCAAGCCACTTCCAGTTCCTTCTGACATATGTGCAGTGAAATAAGATACATTGGCTTTGGCTTTATCTGCGCATGTGCTTTGTGCATCTGGAGGTCAATCAAGCCAAGAAGGTGACCAGATGGCATGACTCTTCCAGCCTCCCCCATGACTCCCGGCACACATTAAAATATCAAACTTCTTTTTCTGAATTCATCATTATAAAGATGTCAACATATGTGCAGTGAAGCGAGGTTCTTTGTCCTTGACTTTATCTGTGCATGTGCTGGGTGCAAGTAAAGGTCAAGTCAAGTCAAGGTCAGTCAAGCCCTGAAGGTCACCAGCTAGCATGAATCCCGACACACATTACAATATAGCAATCAAACTTCTTTTTCTAAATTCCTCATTGTGAAGAGGTCACCATCCTGAATACCAAGCTGTTGGCAGTTTGAGGGCCTAAAGCCTAATGACTGGATACCTTTAATGATAAATGTGTCGACTGGGCCACATTTCAAATTTTGCTGCTTATCAACATGATTAGTTGTTACACCTCTTCTTGTAAGGATATTGCTCCTTAGCTGCACTAAATATACAGCAGTTTAAATGGCCATCCATAGCAGTGTTATCCCACTGGCCATTGGAATCCCATGCATATGCAAAACATGTTCATCTTGCACATGTACAATCTACAAAGAACATGCTATTCAGTTAGATATGAAGTGGTGTATCAAACACGAACTAGAAGTTGGGGAAGTAACATGCATGTAAGAATATTGAAAAAACGAAAGGGGTCATTTATTAAGACCGGCGTTTTAGACCTGGTATATTCAGGTATGTACAGGTGCCGGCCTAACTTCAGCACATCCACAGCTAGTCTAAATCTAGGCCAGCTTCCTTGCCGGCGTAGAAAATGGTAAAGGAGACGGGCCTTTTGGCCCACCCGCTTTTTTAGACCAGGTATATTCCAGAAAACTTGTGTATATTAGTTAGTAAGTGACCCCCTTAGAACCTTGGCCCCAATGTTCTTACTATGGATGTTGATGTATAGCACGTTGCTTATACTGCATTTGAAGGCTCAGCTGCAGTGGGATTAGTTTGGGGATATCTTATTGACGGGCTTACTCTAAAAAGGGATATTTTCAGTTGTGCCGAGATGATTGTATTTAGGCAAGGTCTAAACCGTGTGTTGGAAAAATACCTGTCAGCTTTCTGTATTTTGTCATAGGAGATCAATCTATCGTGATAATAGGATTTAGTTCTTGTTTATTAATGTAATGCAGTATGCACAGATGGAAATGCAGCGATTATCTTTACCCTTGAACTGTATAGATTTGGTTTCCAAGGCTCATACTGTGCTGTTGCTTGGTTTAATACTGCTTCCCCTAGGATTCCGTATGGATTATTAATGGGAATGTTGTAAAAATGAATGTCAATCTAAAGAATATTATTTTGCATGAAATAGAAAGTGCCAAATTGGCTGTAACGCTACTGAGCTTTCCAAGCTAATTACTGCGGCTTTTAGTAGTCATTTGGATTGGCAACAATTAGCACAGTTGTATTCTATGTATTCCACAGAAACAATGTGGATTATTAATTTATTACAAAGTCAGTTATTGTAGAAATTTGAGATCATTCATTGGTACCTAAGAGACAATAATTCTTATATAAAGGACAGAATTACCAAAAAGTGGCATTTCACCCGCCAGTCTTATTAAAAAGCTCGCTGGTGTAAGATGTATCCAATTTATTAAGAGGCACAGACCTTTTTATAAATTTGGCACATGTGGCAGAGGATAAAACCTACAGCAAATAGGAGCTGGTGACGATTTCAGTTTTAAAGAGGTTGTCCGCTTTTTTTTAATAATAAGGACCTATCCTCAGGATAGGTCATCAATATCAGATCAGTGGTGGGCTGACTCCCCCACCGATCAGCTGTTTGAAGAGACTGCAATGCCCATATGAATGGGAAGGGTTGAGATGTGAGAGGTCAAGCAGATCTCGGCCCTTCCCATTCACTTCAGTGGGACATCTCCTTCCTGTTCAAGTGAACTAGAGAAGAGAGCGCTGCATTCTCTTCAAACAGCTGATCTGCAGGCACCAGCATTTGGGCCCCTGCTTATCTGATATTGATGACCTATCCTGAGGCTAGGTACCGTAATCGGTATACATTTTTTTTTTTATTACAGTTAATGTGTTGGGTTGTTTCCTTCAGCTAAACGCAACCCTCCTTTAAAGAAATTACTACTTCTACTTATGAGAGAGCAATATGCTCAAACTATTGTGTATTCCTGGAGGACATGGTGCCATAGGAGCTCTTTAAACCAGGCATATGGCCTGATTTATCAAAACTGTTGTTTGTTGTCCAGTCATTGTCACCGTATGACCGTTTGGGGAAGTAAGGCCTCACTGGACTGTGACAGGTGGCCTGCTGACAGGTCCTGTTTTTTACATATAACTGTGGGGGTGTAGATTTCTTTAGCAGTTTGATGCCTAGATACCATAATAAGCATAATGAAAGAATCTGCATTCTTAACCCTTTAGTGACCATCCTGTTTTATTTTTTTCTTTTCATTTTTTTAATTTTCACATTCTAAGAGCTTTAACTTTTTCATTTTTCAATCTATGTCACTGTATGAGGGCTGCTTTTTTGCGGGACAAGTTGAAGAGCAACAGCAATGCCACCATTGAGTTTTAACTTTATACATTTTGCGGTGTTCATATTTCAGCCTAAATAACATGATAACTTTTTTGCTGGGTCATTACAAAATTAGTAATATCAAATATATGTATTTTTTTTTTTTTACATTTTACTAATTTTGCACAGTAATATCTATTAAAAAAATGTTTTTTGCATTACCACATCCCAAGATCAATAACTTGTTCATTTTCCTATCTATTGAGGCTGTATGAGGGCTTGATTTTTGCAGGACGGCTTGTACTTTTCAGTGGTATCATTTTGGGGTGCATAACACTTTTTAATGTTATTTTATTTTTTGGGGACAAATAAGCTACAAAAAAAACTGAAATTCCGTCAAAGTTGTATTTTTTAACTTAAATTTTTTAAATTTAACATAACCTTTTTAGTTTACTTTTTAATAACTATTTACTAGTCCTTCAAGGGGACTTTAAGAGGTGATCTTTTGATCGCTTCTATAATACATTGCAACGTCTTATGCAATACAGTGTATTATTCTGTCATTGCTATACTGACATCCACCAGCAGGCTGTGCCAGAGGGTGGCAGCCTGCTAAGATACACAGCAGGCAGGGCTGGAGCCTTTATTAGGTTCCAGACTTCAGTGCACAGACATCGGCACCACACGATCTCTTTCTTGGGAGGCCGCAGCATCCAAAGGGGTTAAACGGCCTGCTCATCGGTTCTGTCTGTCCAGGTGTTTAGAAGGAGCTCTGCTCTTGTGAGAATAAAGCCCCCACTCTCCCCTGCACTTGAGATTTGTGCAGTGCTTAGACTTGGTCACTGTACAAGAGATTGAAGAAGTACTCTCACAAAAATATTTCTTCTTTGTCCAACTAGAAAGGTAGATAATGTTATAGTGGAGGTAATTTTTTTGCCGGTGACCATATTTGTACGTTATCCATTTCCTTCTGGTCCTCAACTGTGTCAAGTAACCAACACAGTGTCAGTGTAAGACTCCATATTTCTTATAAACATCTACTGTAAGGAGGAATTAGGGTATTAAATGTATGAAACGATGACATTTTATCAGACGTAGTGTATAGATCAAATTAAAGTTATTAGAATGCCAGTTTTTAATGGTTTTCCATATTTTGTAGGCAGTTGGGTCTAGACTTGGTTCCAAGGAAAGAGTTTGCTATGGTAGATCCAGAAGAAATCAGCGTTACTGAATTATACAGACTAGTAAGTATGACAATGGTCAAGTTTTTGAATGTAATACCATGCAATGACGATAAAATTGATGTGTAAAATGGTACTTTCACACTTGCGTTGTGAGGATCCGCCAGGCAGTTCTGTCACCGGAACTGCCTGCCGGATCCATAAATCCGTGTGCAAACGGATCCGGATCTGTCTAACAAATGCATTGAAACACCGGATCCGTCTCTTCGGTGTCATCCGGAAAAACTGATCCACTCTTTGGTGCCAGATCCGACATTAATGCATTTCAATGGAAAATAATGCCAATTCCGGCAAATGACTGAACTGAAGACATCCTGAACGGATTTCTCTCCATTCAGAATGCATTAGGGTAAAACTGATCAGTTTTTTTCCAGTATTGAGCCCCTAAGGGCTCTTTCACACTGGCGTTTTTCCTTTCCGTCCTAGAGTTCCGTCCTCGGGGCTCTAGGACGGAAAGATACTGATCAGGATTTATCCTAATGCATTCTGAATGCAGAGCATTCCGTTCAGGATGCATCAGGATGTCTTCAGTTCAGTACTGAGACGTTTTTTAGACGTTGACAAAACCGTAGCATGCTGCGGATTTGTCTCCGTCCAAAAATCCGGAAGACATGCCGTAACGCCGGATCCAGAATTAATGCCCATTGAAGTGCATTAATCCGGATCCGGCTTTAAGCTAAACGTCGTTTCAGCGAATCGCCGGATCCGACGTTTAGCTTTTGTGAATGGTTACCATGGCAGCCAGGACGCTAAAGTCCCGGCTGCCATGGTAAAGTGTAGTGGGGAGGCAGGGGAGGAGTATACTTACCGTCCGTGTGGCTCCCGAGTCCCGGGGCGCTCCACAATGACGTCAGAGCGCCCCATGAGCATGGATCACATGATCGCGTGGATCACGTGATCCATGCACGTGGAGCGCCCCGAGAGCCGCACGGAATGTAAGTATGCCGCTCCCCACTACTACTATGGCAACCAGGACTTTAGTAGCGTCCTGGCTGCCATAGTAACACTGAAAGCATGTTGAAGGCTGATCAGTCTTGAAATGCTTTCAGTTGTCTTGCGCTGTGACGGATCCGGCGGGCATTTCCGGCGACGGAAGTGGACGCCGGATCCACACAACGCAAGTGTAAAAGAGGCCTAACACAGAACTCAGTACCGGAAAACTTTAACGCAAGTGTGAAAATACCCTAATTTGTAAATATAGAACTGACCACTAATTAATTTATGAAATTTATGGTAGTAATTTTGCCCAAGTATAAAGTGAGTCTGATTGTGGTGTTTTAATTTCATGGAATGATGGTTCATTGTCTCCATCCTGTAGAGAAATGTTTTGTTCTGTAGTGTTATTCCTATGATTTGATAGATAAATGTATATAGTTACTTGATGATATTTTAGAGATGTTGAAAGAGTTGTTTGAGCTTAAATATCTATTATATGCCACCAATGTGTGGTCATTGGGGACCCAACCAATGTGATCTCTATGTATTCCAAAGATAAAGGGGCCCTAGCACTTGGTAGAGCATTGTGGCCTCTTCAGATTTATTTATTATGTCTTAATAGATCATTTTTCTTGATTTTGAAAATAAACATCCAACCGTAGACGCATAAAGAATGTAAAGATATAAACCGTACACAAAGAATCATCTAGATAGATCAAGGTCTACAGAACTTCAAATACCTTAGCAACCCCAAGACAGTAAGATCTCAGTGGGATTCTACCAGACATATACAGTATGTCTTGAACATTTTATATATACACATTCAGGGCACGTGAGTCATATATTTTTAATGTGGTAGAATCCCACTGAGATCTTCAGACTTTTTTTTAAAATTGAAGTCATAGATCATGATCTGACAGACAGTGCTTCACAATAATGCAGGGATATGTATATGTGTATATATATATATATATATATATATATCTATATAGTATTTTTTTTTTTTTTTTTTTTATTTCATTAAATTATTATTTTTTGGTTTCAGATGGAGCACAGGCACAGAAAAAAAGATACTCCCGTGCCAGCAAGCAGCCACCACCTATTTGTGCAGATGAAGAGCTTAATGTGTTCAAATCTGGGAGAGGAACTAGAAGTGATATTCTCACTTTATGACAGCAAAGAAAATCGACCAATTAGGTAAAGAGGTTAAAAACCATTGGATGCCGATATTTCACTGTTTTTATTTTGCAGTAGTTTGTCTTGGCTGTCTTGACATTTTTTATGCGTGCTATATAGTTAATGTCACTTGATAGTCTGAAATAGTGTCCTTTGAGTAACTTAAAAAAAACTCCCATTGAAACTGTACACCTACTGTATCAAATGTACAGTTGTAGATGTATTGTATGTAAGTGTTTGGCAGTTGTCCCATGATATGTGATTTATTACTGTTTATTCCGTGTGCTTTAAACAGAACCTGTCACCATGAAATACAGTGCAATCTGCAGGCAGCATGTTTTAGGGCAGGAGTAGAGGAGCACACTATATAGTTTTATGGGAAAAGATTCAGTAAAACTTGTAATGTATTCATTTGTTTTATGCATGCGAGTCGTGTGAGTGGTGCCACTCCGTCATGGACAGCCTTCCGTGTATGGCCAGTCACTGGCACCACCCAGATGACTCTGATGTCTTTTCCCATAAAACCATATATCAATCTGCTCAGCTCCTCCTGCTCTATAACATGATGTCCTACAGTTTGCACTGCATGTCATGGTGAAAAAGTAAAGCTCCACCATGAAGCCAGCTATTCAGGAGCTATTCAGTCTGAGGAAAGGGCTCCCAAACATGGAGTCTGCCCTTGTGAAACCCAAATTTCTTAATGGGCCAAATGGAAAACGGTTGTCCGGAGGGGACAACCGTTGAACGTGATGGAAGTATAATATACAGTAAAATGTAATGCTAAAAATATTCATGAATGGCGGATCACTTTTTTTTTAATATTCTTGAAAAGGGCACCTGTGGTATTTGTTATGTAGTATCATTCTTATGTTTTGGCAGCTTTCACTCTTCTATAAGAATTATGCTTTGTTGGGGAATCAATTAAAGTATCTTTCTCCCTAACTGGCCTAGTATGTATTCCTTATAAGTGTATGAGGCCTGCCTAGTTCAGCGGGGAAGGTGGAAAAAATGTACCCGCTTCACATATGCGGCAACCCTCCTTCCCAATGACAAACTTTTTAAAAAAAAGTAAGATATGTTCAAAGATAATACAAAATACATTTTCACTCAGTAAGTGTATCCAAAAGTGTTAGCATTTCTGCATAGAAATCATATGTCTATATCTAAATATGGATTTTTATTGGGTTTTCAGCCAAGACTCTTGCATATACATACTTTCTTGCATAATACATTCAAAATGTAAAATATCAAAGCTTTGAACGTTCAGCACATGAAAGAGAAAAGTTGCCCAGATTCTGAAAGCTAAAATGCCTCTCTGTATTTTCTTTTCCCTAGATAATTCCCAGATAGTAATTTTTGACAAGAGGATCATGCTCAATAGTGTTAGATATGTACTTTTTATGGTCATACATTTGTATGAATTGTATGAGGACACAACAATGTTTCCGGTTGTATAAAAAGAGGTCATGTAAGATATTTTACATGTTTGTTGAGGATATTTAGAGAGGCTGCCATGATGTCTGTCACTCTGACCACCTGACAGATGTACATAGTAGAGGCAACCATAAATGATGCGTGTATTCATCTGATGGCGCTTGGATATGAAATTTCCAGGACCTGTACTGTCTGTCATTAAGATTTATAAGGTGACGCACCTTGCTAATAATTAAACTGTCTAATAATGTTTGGGGGTTTTGTTGTATTTTATTTTTTATGAAACGATTAGCAATGCCATATAGAATTTTGGTGAAGGAAGTCAACCTGAGTCTAACATAAACTGATATTCCTAACATAACAAAGGCATTAGTCTGAATTGACAGACAACTAAAATGTGAAGGTTCACAATGATACTTCCAAGCCAGTGGATGGGACAAAGAAAGTATGTAAAGGCCTCTGTACACTGGCCAAGCATCAGCTAGATCAGGGATGCTCAACCTGCGGCCCTCCAGCTGTTGTAAAACTACAACTCACACGATGCCCTGCTGTAGTATGATAGCTGTAGGCTGTCAGGGAATGATGGGAGTTGTAGTTTTGCAACAGCTGGAGGGCCGCAGGTTGAGCATGCCTGAGCTAGATAATCGCTAACCAGCGGTCGTGGGAATGCTCATATTCTGCTGATTACCCAATAAACGAGCGAAACGTTTGTTCATCGAGTAATATGATCTTTTGTGCAGTCACCTAAACACACTCTGCTGCTGGCAAACATGATTCTGTATGCGGACGAACGATGGGATTAGCGATACTGTGTAGGAGATCACAGGATGTAAATGCATTGGTCGCCTTTACTGACGTGCAGGGGTTTGTCGGGAAGGAGTATATCTATTGGTGTAAAGGGGCCTTAAAGAGGACCTTTCACTGGTCCACAGTTTATGAGGAAACTGTATAAACATGCAGAGCGGCACCCAGGGATGACCCTGCACTTACTTGTATCCCTGGATGCCGCTCTGTTCGTCCTCTGTAGCCCCCGGTACCGGCGCGCGAGCTTCTCCTATTTTTGCCTGGGGCGGAGACTTCTTCTTTTGCCCTGGGCGTCTCCTTTTCCCAAGCCTGAAGCGCTGACCAATCGCAGTGCTCAGCTCATATTCATAGAGAAGAATTAGGGTAAGAAGGGAGAGAAATAAGAAACTTTGATGTGACTCCAGTGCATTCATTTATTTGCTGATAATGCATTATATGGTGTGTGTTATTTACGGTTCATATTTGCGTCTGGGACTCTGTTTGGAGCCCCCATTTCAAATTCCATCAGATTTGACAGAAGGAATAGTTCTCCACGCAGCGCTATTCTTTTCATCAAAACAACTGACAACCCAATGGGTCTCCATAGTAAGTCGGAGGCACTCCTCAGGCACCATTGTTCTCCATTATACAGCTGATCCGGCAGAGCATCACTGCTTTGATTAGAAACTGAAGCCTCTAAGGCCTCATGCACTCGACCGTATGCAAAACACGGATACCGGCCGTATGTGTCCAACACTTTTCCGTTCCGCACTTTTCGCCCTATTGTAGAAATGCCTTTTCTTGTAAACAGTGTCTTGAATCCTTCTCTACAGAGTTTTTTAGTTTCATATTAGTCTATTGGCTTTCAATTACAAAATAGTAATAGCAGATTAGCCGCCTTTATACTTCTGGTAAGATGCTGTGTGTTTCTTAATTCCATTTTCTTTTCTATGAAAATATTTAATTGCTTTGCCGAGTACTCAATAATTGGATATTGTGCAAGTGTCATGAGTTGAAGCCTAAGTTTCCTGCTGTAGTGAAGAAGCCAAGATGTACTGAAATCCCAGCAATGTTAAATTGAGGATTAGAAATATTAGAAATCAACTCACTGCCCACTGATCTAAAGAAACGGCAACAAACAGAATGGGGTTGACTGTTGATTTAACTGGCATCTTTGCCTTATTTTCATTAGCTTATTGATGCTGTCTGTGCATGTGGAGGAAGCTTTGTAGCATAAATGGCTTCTTATAAGAAGAAAGGCTCTTCGCTGTGAGGTTTTAATCATTGCCTGTGATCAACTGCCTCCTCAGATTGAGAGGTTTTCTTTATTTTAATCACAAACACCAAATTAAAAGGCCTAGCCGGATGTTGCTCACTTTGTATAGACTTATCAGCAAGTTCTGTGCTTTTTCTGAAAAGTATTTACACAAGTTATTTCTTTCTTTTTTCTTTTTTTTCTTTTTTCTTTTTTTTCTTTCTTACTTTTTTCTTTCTTTGTTCCTTTTTTTTCTTCTTTCTTTTTTTTCTTTCTTTCTTGCTTTTCTGTCTAATTTCTTTTTTTCTTACTTTTTTCTTTTTCTTTCTTTTTTTTCTTTCTTTCGTTCTTACTTTTTTCTTTCTTTCTTTTTTCCTTCCTTCCTTCCTTTCTTTCTTTTTTCCTTCCTTCATTCTTTTCTTTCTTTCTTTTTTCCTTCCTTTCTTTCTTTTTTTCTTCCTTCCTTTGTTTCTTTCTTTTTTACTTCCTTCCTTCCTCCCTCCTCAACAGAATTCCCACTATCCTATACCAGACAAACAAGGTTTTAGAGACAGCACATATTTTTTAGAATTGTTGGTGGTTATTTTTTTCATGTCATTATCCACATTTAAAAAAAAAAATCCTAAAATCTTGCAGCTTTCATACTAAACACTAAAACTGATAATGTTATGTTGAGACTTCTTGTTCTGCTCAGATCATTTTTTAGCAGTCATCCCATTATCATAACAAGCAGGAGTAAAATTATAGGTATCACCTCCGTATAGATAAAACAGGGTTCTCCGTTCACAATGGGTGTCATCGCAGCTTATCTACTCACTCCCTGTACAATGGCCTCTGAACAGATTATGGAGTATGCCTAGAACACTCTTCCATAGAAGTCAATGAGGTCATCTCCTGTCTATTGTGTCCATGGTGGCTGTAAATTATTTCTCTTAATGCTCAGTAAAAAAAAAAAAAGGAAAATAGGAACATGTTTCAATCTGTTTTTTGTTAGTAAAAAATATAAATACTTGTTTTCATCTTGTAAAAACAGTTCTGGAGCAGCTTTTCTTATGACTGTATGTTGTAGCATCCATCTATTGTTCTACTAGAAGTTTATAAATTGACAGCAGTATACAACAAAGGTCCATCTGGGTGTAAGCCGTTGGGGTGTGCCCCTGCATAGTCTGACTGTCCAATCATTGCTGCCAGTGTCAGACTGTAGAGATACAAACTCCCACCTGGTAACGCCCAGATGAGCCTTTATGGCTGACTGTTGGCAATTCATTCATAACTTCTAGTAGGAATAACAGATGGCACAACATAGAGTTCTCAGAATAGATGCTCTGGAATTGTTATTACATGGGGATTCATGTAGGGGTGGTGACAGGTTTATTTGTCTCATTTCTATGGCAAGGAGCTGCACAAGTCCAAATTGTATTCAGGTTCCCATTGTGTGTGCTAAAGTAATCAGAGAACATTTTTTGGCTACAGCATGAAGGAATGAGATGGGATTTTCTATTTTTTTGAAGAGCTGTTATATTTGCTGGTAATTTAGTAATTCTGTTTGGATAAACCATTGTGATGTCACATAAGTTAGAAATGTTTAAACATTAATTTATTGCTTAGAAGGTCTTTAATCCACATAGCAATACTACTACTACTACCACTACTACTACAGTACACACCACTAACATTAACGGGATTATCTGACTGTTTGTCACTGATGACCGACCCTCTGAATAGGTCATCAGTATCTGATTGGTGAAGGTCTGACACCCAGGACCCCTGCTGATCAGCTGTTTGAGAAGGCCTGGTGCTGCTGTGCTTACCGCAGCCTTCTTGCTGCTTACACTAGGTCCCTGATGTCACAACCATAAGTCACGTGGCCCAGGCGCAGCTCAGCCCCATGGTCGTGAGGTCTCTGGCTGAATGTAGGCAGACAGAAGGCTTGGTGTCAGTCCTTGGTGTCAGACCCCCACCGGTCAGATGCTTATGACTAGGGGTGACCGAATCTAGCTTCTGATCCAAGATTTTAAAACAAGAATCCAAAGTTGGGTTTGGTACCGGCTGGTTCTTGATTCCTGTTTAAAATGTTTTTAACGTCGTAGAATTGAAGCCTAATGTTATTCACTGAATTCTCTCGTGGCTTCGGACTTGGCAAATTTTGCCTCACTGAAGCACATACCTGTACATTTTAATCCTGCACGGAGACAGGTCTCCGTTCAGCATAAAAACAAAGTTTTTAACAAGTCGACTTCGGATCTTGGATATGAAGCTCAATTCACTCACCCCTACCGATGACCTATCCAGAGGATAAATCCAGAGGGCAAATGTAGAGGGTTCAAATGCGTTCACCCCTGTCCCAGAGGTAAATTTCATTTTCTGTTTAGCTGTTTTCTATGTTTGAAAAGCGCAAGCAGCAACATAGCTGAAATGTCCAAACATTTAGAAATGCAAGGATCCCGCAGGTAGGTAAGGCCCCAACAAATGATCCAGGTAAAAGAGATATAGAAAGAGGTTTCTGATCTTTTACAGGTTCTCTCTCTCTCGGCCTGTACCGTATACTGATGAAAGCTGGACTAATGGAAGATGATTCAGAATTCATGAATAGTGCATGGAACATAACTCTGCTCACAGATAAGAAGCCAGAATAACTTGTTTAGAATGTTAAGGCGCAGGGGAAAGATCGAACTTCAGCTTCAGAACCAGACGAGAGCTGTATATTTAGTGCCAAGAGCTGGATCATCTCCAATCAGAACAGGGAAACTGTGTCCCAATGTTTTGACTGTCCTCTTGAGGTTATATGCACATGCTGCGTATTACACACAGATTTTCTTGCGGAAATCCACAGTGTAATACCGTACCAGCTAAGTAGATGAGATTTTCAAAATCTTATGTATACGGTATGGAAATTGACCTGTAGATTGTAGATTTTCAAGTCTGCTACATCAATTGTTTGTGTTATTTTCACTGCAAATTTCACCTTTTGCAATGCAACAGCTGAGATCTGGGGCCAATTCACGTCAAAAATCTGCAAGTCAAAATGGTGGCTTGCTAGCAGCTATAGGGTCCTCACTGCCTTTTAGAAGTTAGAGCAATAGTCAAAGCTTAGTAATTATGTAGTCATTTGCAGTGGTTGAAGATGGTGTGCTTACATGTGAAACCAATCTTTGTCATTATGTTAATGTGGCTTTTGAGTCTAAGTAATGTTAAGGACGCATTCACAGTGTATTACTGTACAGCGGCGGCACACAGCGCACGGCATCGTAGCAACAGATGACACCGTGGACTCGGCAGGACGGGTTTCACGGACCATGGTCCGTAAAAATCCATATATGTGTGAATGCGGCCTAAGAAGAAACCACAACTTAATTAAGCTGAGCCTAGGCTGTCTTCTGCATGTGTCTAATGCAACTTTAAGACTATGTCTGCCTTAGCCCCACTACACATATGTCAAGCTGTCTGGCTCAGTTCCCCTCAGTTCACCTGCCACCACTCCCGACTTGTCTGTTTTAATAGCTCCATTTATTCCCCGTGTAATAACAATTCTGGAACAACTTTTCTTATGGCTCTATATTGTGCCATTCCTTTATTATTTCTGTTAGAAGTTATGAATGAATTTCTAGCAGTCTACAGTAAGGATACAGAGGGGTGTTACCCAGTTGGGGGATGTCACTGCACAGATTCGCTCTATCCAATCAGTGCTGTCCTTTTCAGACTGTGCAGGGACACCCACCCAACTTGTCACCTCCCCTCTGCACCCTTTCTGCAGACTGCTGGGAATTCATTCATAACTTCCAGCAGGAATACAAAAGGAACGACACAGCATAGAGCCATAAGAATAGGTGTTCCAGAAGTGTTATTACATGGGGAATGCATGAAGCTATTAAAGCAGGCATGCCAGGGGTGGTGAAAGGTCCCCTTTAAGTTTAATTTTCCATTAAACTTCAGAAAATGAAACTTATGGAACCTAGGGGACCACAAAGCCAAGGTTTCCTCTGAGGAATCTGTGATACATGCGGCCTCATACATACATGTGTGTGTCTGATTATTGGTTAACTCTGTATGGTTCAAATCATAAAATGTTAACAGTGTATGCGATCATTGTTATTTTTTATAATTAGATTTGAAGTATTAGGTAAACCAAGCATGAAATACATACTGGTGAAAGTGCTTCAATGATGCTTACAATGCTAATGAATGAGACTTCCAACGGTACTTCACTACCGGTCTCTGTACCCACAGTAAGAAGTAATTTCTAGTTGAATACATTGCTGTATGTGCTTAATAGTTTATGAATCATATTGTACAAGCAGGCCTCTTTTCTAAATGTGATCTGCCACGTATTAGAAAGAATTAAGTACCTCTTAAGCACAAGGTACAGTTTCTTAAAGAAAGAAAGTAGTGCCTGGGACACTGACTTCAGCGGTCTCTCACATAATCTTAAGGTACAGTAGTTTTTGAGAACTTACAGCTTATTTTCAGAGCTCCCCCCCACCCTATTTCTGTGCATAGGGAGGTACGTTTGAAAGTGATTTATTGCTATGAGCAACGTCTATTATATGCTGCATTTATAAACGGTCACAACACATTCACGTAGTAGCAGTCTCTTAGTACCATGTTTAAACATACTGCTATTATAAAATGTCAGACCATAGCTTCCCCCCCCCCCCCAAAACAAAAAAAAAAACAACAACCTAAACCCTTAGTTACTTTTCTACAGAAACGAAAGGGTTAAAAACCACTCGGCGCAAAGGCTCCATTTATTACTATAGGAGAATCTTTAGTGCTAAAATCCCCTGATGACCTGCTTTAGATTAATCTCTTCAGTGTTGGTTATTTTTCAATCCCTCTTCGTCTCAAGACAGCTATAATTGTGAGGCATGTTATGGAGACATTTGCTGTATTCAGGTACGAAAGCAATCTGGTTCCCCACACATGGCACATTGCATTGCGGAGTGTGTTGCATGGTGCTTATGGGCGTTAGTAACCATTCAGAAACTCTGCGTCATGTTAAATCAGAATGCCCCAATTTTATCAGTCAGTTAATATTTTCGCACTCTGGCTTCTTTGCGTTTTTCCCCTTGCCTTTTCTGGACTGTAGTATGCACAGGGTAGCAGCACGCTCCTTGGTTCAAAGGTTTGGTGGTGGTACAGGTTCAAAGGGGTCCCACCGTCAAAAACCTAATAGAACCCCAACCCTTCAAAAAGAAGACCGCACACACATGGATAATGCAATTAAAGTGCAGACGTTTATTATTAAGGCTCCAGTGACATGGTATGGCAATGTTTCAAGCCAGTAAGGCCATTTATCAAGCCAAGAGCTGGGGCACAGTGATTTTTTATTTTTTTTTGTTTGTTTTTTACGGCCCTGGAAATTTACTTGAGACTTGATATCGGGGTCTTTTTGGCTCGAAACCTAGCCGTATGATGTTACCAGAAATAAACTGCCCTTTAATTGTATGTGCTCAAACGCGTGCAGTCCTTATCTGGGCATGATGACTGTACTACATAGCTTCAATCAGGGGCTGGTAACGCCATGACCAAAGCTTCAGAGTATTAGGATTGTTTGCTGATACAAATCATGACATGATCTTCATCAATATTGTTATGTTAAGGACAAATGGCTAATTTATCGCAACGTATACATATCAGTGTAATAACAAGCAGACGTTTGGAGATATATAAAGTACATGTATATATTCATTTTGTGGCACTAATTGCCCAAGTCCAGAATGGTTTATTGAAACTTTGTATTAGGGCTGCACTATATGGGAATTTTGTGCGATTGCGATTAGGGCCCTAAAAATTGCGATAACGATATGCGATGCGATATTTTAAGGGAATTGTGCTAGAGGTCCATCTGCTTGGATCTTCAAGGTAAAAGCATACACAGATGACTGATAATGTGAAATGTAGTTATGCTGAACTCAAGAACTGAAAAATAAAATACATATTTGCATTACTGCAAAAGTACAAAATACAAAACTTGCCATTTTCTTTGATAGCGCTGCACAGAACAGATAAAAAATAAAATAGATAAAAGAACATGTGTTCATTAAAGAGGACCTTTCACTGGTCCACAGTTTATCAGTTAAAGCTATGTACATGGAGAGCGGCACCCAGGGATGACCCTGTACTTACTTGTATCCCTGGGTGCCGCTCCATTCGTCCTCTGTAGCCCCCGGTATCATATCCTGAATATGAGCTGAGCGCTGCGATTGGCCAGCGCTCCAGCCCTGGGAGAAGGAGACGCCCAGGGCAAAAGAAGAAGTCTCCGTCCCAGGCAAAATTGGAGAAGCAGGAGTGCCGGTACCGGGGGCTACAACAGGCGAACGGAGCGGCACCCAGGGATACAAGTAAGTGCAGGGACATCCCTGGGTGCGGCTCCCCATGTACATAGCTTTGCCTAATAAACTGTGGACCAGTGAAAGGTCCTCTTTAAAATAACGACTTTCCCCCAGCCCCTCCTCGCACTGTAACTGATGTATCGCTGGCCGCGCTGTGCAGCATAGCGGCCGGAGATACAGTGTCAGTGTCACGTAGAAAGTCAACCATCGCTTCATAAGACGCACTGCCATTCCCCCCCACACTTTTGGGGGGGAAAAAGTGTGTCTTATAAAGCGAAAAATACGGTAATATAATTGCAGCATTTTTGGGTCAGCAAATTGCGATTGCGATATGGCGATTAATTGCAATTACGATTGCTTTTGCGATATATTGTGCAGGCCTACTTTGTATGATATATGACCAGCAATAGGAAGTTACTTCATCTTATTCAGTTACTTTTTTTTTGGTCTGTTTACCTCATATAATTTTTCAAGCTGAAGGAAAGATGCAGACTGACAGTTTCAGCAATTACCATTGCAAAGCTGATGTCTTGTCAGGTTTGTAACTCACATTGAATATTTAATAACGGACAGACCTTTTTTTTTCAACTGAGGTTGGGTGGAATTAAGCTTGTGAGTTCAAAAATGAGCACTCGGAATTGTTCCCATTGCTTTTCTTTTTATTTTATTTCAGTGAACGATTCTTTGTAAGATTAAACAGAAATGGACTGCCAAAATCTCCGGAAAAGACTGAAAGATATAGTTCTGTTTTTGTTGTAAGTATCTGCTGTCTGTCATATTCTTCTTTTTTTTTTTTTTACTGTTTGAATGGTACTAAAGTCATAATTTTTCAAATAAATTTTGATTAATCAGAACATGTATTGGGATTTCTATGTTTGGATCCACACATTTATTTATTGTGAGTGGCCTAAATGCAACGTTCTCATCTTGTAAAGTGATGGCATATCGCATATGCCATCATTTCATGATTGAGGGGATTCAACTAATCCTGAGAATAAAGTGGCTACAGTGCTCGTTCAGTTGTTCAGTTGTTATTATTTTAGTTTTACCTATTTTAGTTTTGCAGATTTTTTTTTTTTAAATCTGTTTGGTTTTGTTTTTTTTTGTTTGAAATATTTCCAGAAATCCTAACAAACCTCTTGCCAGATGAGAAAAGATCCAGATCTGTTCTAGAGAAAATATTTGTGAAAGGATAATATAGATTTTAAAGATCCAGATGGGAAATTATGACTATTTTTATATTGTGTGGTATTAGGTGCATTAATAAGTACATTGCAGAAATCTCCTTTTGAGATTGTAGCATAGAATCAAATGTGCATAGATAATGTGCCACAACTGACCCAGTTTAATATTTACATTTTTTCTAGGACTTGAGTTCAAGTGACCTTCGGAAAGACATTTTCATCACTGTACACATAATCAGAATTGGTGAGAAACATTTGCCCTTTACATGCTGTTATTAGGGCTTGTATTTTACTGTAAAATATTACAACATTGTTAATTGTTCTCTTATATGCTAGATTACATACCTTATGTCATATTTTGGATGCCCATAGCTAATGTTTTTAGTGGTGCACTAAGAGAAAACCTGATGCTCTCCCCTGAAAAGTAGCTTTTGACACCTGCTGCTAACAAATGCACAAAATTACTCGACATGTTTCTTTTTTTGCCAATGCTACAATTTGCCAAGATGCAGGAAATTCACTGCCAAACAGGCTAGTTGTTTTGGCAAGATCTGCCTAAGGGTACTTTCACACTTGCGTTATTCTTTTCCGGCATAGAGTTCCGTCAAAAGGGCTCTATGCCGGGAAAAGAACTGATCAGGCATATCACAATGCATTCTGAATGGATAGAAATCCGTTCAGTTTGCATCAGTATGCCTTCCGTTTAGTCACTGTCAGGAGTTTTGGCCGGACATAAAACCGCAACATGATGCGGTATTATGTCCGTCCAAAATGCCTGATCAGTCGCCGGAATGCCGGATCCGGCATTAATTCCCATTGACTTGCATTAGTGCCGGATCCAGCATTGCGAAACAGACCGGGAAAACTGTGCAGACCGGGAAAACTGTGAAAAAGACTGCAAGACGGATCCATCCATCCGCATGACAAGCGGAGAGACGGATCCGTTCTTGCAATGCATTTGTAGACGGATCCACACCCGGAACTGCCTGCCGGATCACACAAACGCAAGTGTGAAAGTACCCTAAATAAGCTAAGAGCCATGTATAAACTTTGTGGAAGGGCAGAAGTGTTATTTTTAGTTTCTCAACAGTCCCTAACCTTTTGTAGATTGTGGGCCACTTTCAAGTACAAAAGACGATGCTGAGCCACACTGAATGCTAAATGAGAAAAAAAAAAACTACTAAAAAGTGTTCCTAACCTTTCAACAAACTTTGCATTAAAAGTTCAGTGTGTATATATGAGGAATAACCATTTCTGACCATTATTTCACATGTATCTGGCATTTTTAGTAGTTTTCCTCATATTTAATGTCTAGTTTATAGTTCTCCCAGAGATGGTGGGGACTAGCTGCCATCCACTGCACACTGAAAGTGAAGGAGAATCTGCTTCCTAACCTTCTTCAATGCACTCAGAAGCAGCCTCAGAATCGTGGAGGACATTACAGAGGAGTACTGACCTGTATGGTTTAGAATTTCAGGGGTTCTGGGTGCTGAGACCCCCAATTGATTAATGAAATAAAGGGATAGAAGCATTCAGCTGATTCCTGTGCTTCTTCAGCTGTAAGCACCTCTGCTTGCCCCTCTTCGGAGAATGTAGCAAGTGGTGAATGAACTCATAAAAAAATCTGTACATTGCTACCCACACCTCTCTGATGGAACCCAGACAGAGACAATCCGGGAACAGCGAACAGTACTCAATGGAGATCTCAGCACCCGAATCCCCACTGATCAAAACTATGGCATGTCAAAAGGTTTCTGATATGATTATTACATTTATATTTCTGTTATAAAATACTTTTTAAAAAGTATTTTATAATTTATTTGTAATCCTAGTAAGTTGAGTAATTGTAAAGAGTATATTGTATTACTTGATGCTTCTGATCCTGAGTTGCTGCCTGCATTCTATTACAGAGCTGTAAGTGTTTCTAGTTTGAATACATTTCATTTCTAATTTTTATATAAATGCGTTATCTGGAGGAAATTCTCCTTCAGGAATTCTCTGGTTCATTGGAGAGATTGATCTACCGTTTTTTTTTTCTCATAATGAATAATGCATTTTTTTGCTTAATAAAACATACAATTCCCATTTGTCTGTAAGGTCGTATGGGAGCTGGAGAGAAGAAGAACTCTTGTAATGTGCAATATCGTCGACCTTTTGGTTGTGCAGCTCTCAGCATTGCTGACCTGTTAACAGGGGAGTCGAAAGATGACCTCATTTTAAAAGTGTATATGTAAGTTCTCTGTGGTCGTCTTTCTTTTATATGTGTATGATTTTGTAGAGCATAGTTTGTCCAGATGCACTGAAACATTCTTGATAACCATTAGGGATGAGCGAATCGACTTCAGATGTTTCATTGCATTCGCATAAAACTTCATTAGAATACTGTACTGAGCGAGCGCTCCGTACAGTATTAGAATGTATTGGCTCCTATGTGCCAAAGTTATTACTTCGCAAAGTCTCGTGGGACTTCGGGTAATAACTTCAGAAATTAATTTCTACTGTTAAAAACCTTTTACCGAACTTGTTTTTAACAGTAGAAATTAATTTCTAAAGTTATTACCCAAAGTTTAATCCGAAGTCGATTTGCTCATCCCTAGTAACTCTGAAATGAAATACATAACATTTCTAATAAATACTGACTTTTAACTGACTTTTAGTGTGGTTCTGTACCAATTCTGAATATATACCTTTTTTAGGTGCAACACAGAAAGTGATTGGTATCAAATCCATGAAAATATTATCAAGAAAATGAATGCTCGATATAACTTAACAGGCTCAAACACAGGTTTGTAATAATCCATTTACTCCTGGCCACAACCTCATGCATATGATGAATGCAAAACCAGTAAATGCTAATAATAGGCCACTGTTACTACTGTCATGCAGTGAGAAAACAGGAAAATCCAGCTTCTTAAAAGTTGCAAATTTATTCCATCAGGTTAAAATCTTCAGATACAGGAATAGACTCAACGAACAACGCATTTCAGACCTTAAAAAACATTACGGTCCTTACTCATGAACCTGTATACTGTCATGCAGTATATCCTTCATAGTCAAAATATAAAATAATAGAATGGCAAATCTACATAGTTATGCTCTGATGCAGGAACACCCGGCAAATTGCCTTATATGATAAGCGGTAATAGGTGTCATATACTCATAGTTGTTGTCGCTAAGTCAGGGATTAGTATAATTATTAAATATAATTATTTAAGAAAAACTCCATGACTTTCACTTACGCTTATACTTTATGGAAATCATTTTTAAATAGAAACTGTAAAAAAGTTGTGGAACCATAGAGGTAATAATGAAGCAGATTATTTTGGGAAAAGTTGCATTCATTGCCTCAGTAATCACAAGTTTCTGCTAGATGAATAGACTCCTATCTCTTGAGGTTTCTGCGTATGCTGTAGTGCATCCTGGCAGAGCAGGCAACGTTCTGTATTGAGTCACCTGGAGACGGATGACTGCAGAGTTGTGTTATTTTTCTCCTTCGTATGCTAAAATTTATCTTTTAAGAACTTTTCCACAAACTTAAATAAAGTAACTCATTATTGACGGAAGCCATGGGATTATAGAAAAGTTTCTTCACAATCAGTATCTCAGAAGTCCTAGGAATTGCTACAGCTTTTTTTAGACAACCTTTTTGAGCTATTACCTTTTATATGCATTTGATTATTGACGATTGTAGGTGTCTAGATCAGGAAGAAATAATTGCATGTGTTTTTCGAGTCAGAAAAGCTTTGAATATTCTCAAATATTGTTTAATTGCTTTAGTTGTGAATGTGGTTCTCTGAAAAGTATTTTTTTTTGTTAATTTTTATTTCTACTAATTATTCGAAGCTGACACAGATACATCAGATCCAGGCATACTCTTTCATTCTGGCTCTTATAGATCTCCAAGATCCAGCATACTTTGCTGTTCACTAGTGACCTAGTTCTGCCGCCTGAGGGTACTTTCACACTGGCGTTTTGGATTCCGTTTGTGAGATCCGTTTCAGGGCTCTCACAAACGGTCCAAAACGGATCAGTTAAGCCCCAATGCATTCTGAATAGATAAGGATCCGTTCAGAATGCATCAGTTTGGCTCCGTTCCACTTCTATTCTGTTTTGGAGGCGGACACCAAAACGCAGCATGCAGCATTTTGGTGTCCGTCTGAAGAGGCGGAGCCTAACCGATCCGTTTTGAATTACAATGTAAGTCAATGGGGACAAATCTGTTTGTTAATGACACAATATGGTGCATTTGAAAATGGATCTGTTCCCCATTGACTTTCAATGTAATTCGAAACGGATCCGTTCTGAACGGATACAAACGTTTGCATTATAGGTGCGGATTCGTCTGTGCAAATAAACAGACGGATCCGCGCCAACGCAAGTGTCAAAGTACCCTAATACATAAACAGCAATAAGACAATTAGCTTAATACCCACCGTTTGTACTATTTGTATATAGTAAGTGACCTGTTGCAACAAATATATATTCGTTGTGATTTTATTGGTATTCTTTTCCCTCTCACTAAAAGTTGTCTACTCCACATTTATGTCCTAATATACTTATTTTATTGCTGGGCTGAGAAGGTTCTCAACAGACATAAAGACTCAAGGTTACTGCTTACATGACTGTGGAGAGTTTAGAACTGTTCAAAACCTGGCAGTATTTGTAGGTAGTCTTGATGTGTTTGGCGGCCCACTGTGCCATGTATATAACATTTATTTTATTACTTAATATACTACTAGAGTCAGTGTAGTAAAGGCTACGTTGTTTAGAATGCATTGGTTCATGATTCAGAAGTTCACATTTGTTTTTTGGTCTGTTTTTATGCTTGCTCTTCATTCTGTTTACCAGCACCTGATTATTATATTGCTTTGTATATGTGATCAATGTTCAGCAACTAAACAAGCCACAGTAAACTCCCAGCACAGCACCATGCTCATTTGTCAGGTGAACACATCTTCTATGCGGCACCCAAAATCATTTGTCGGCAGCACATCACCCTGTGTAAACAGGGGATCTATTGCCGCCAATATGTAAAGTGAATGGGAAGCGAATACTTAGCATCGGCCTGCATGAAAGACAATTTAAGATATTTTAAATACTTATTTATTGCCGATCAGCCTGTTTAGGAGGATTCATTTCTTTGGACTGAGAATATGAGAACTCTTAACTAGGCAGTAGTTAATAGGGTGTAAAGCATTCCTTTACTTTTTTGTCTTGTTATCATTGGCATTGACTTGCTATATTCACTCGATACCTATGTGACTACGTGCTACATTACTGCTGCATATCTTGTGTGAAAATCATTTCCTTCAGAAGAACAATTGTGAACACAGTTGATGGTTTTCCCTCTAATTTATTATGAAGTCATGTCCAATAAAGTAAAAAAAAATATTACTTTACATGTTTTTATTACAAGTTTTACATAAGATATGCCCTGGATAATAATATATACCCCGACTAATGATATATGTCTCCTACACATAACCAGTAGAATATGCGAACAAGCCCTGTGCCTGGTCTCCATTTCTGTAAAACAAAATTTTGTCTTGGATAAAGGTAGCAAGAAAAGCCCTTGCCACACTGCTCCAACAGCCTGTTTTAGCATAGCTGACATTAACATCTTCGAAACATGGTTTGACCATTTTTGGGACAAGTCACCAGTGATCGTTTTTGTTGAGTGATAAATGTGTCTTTGCATTCCTAATGAATACGTATAAGATTACCAAGCATTTTCCAGCCATCGCATTTCACACCATAGTACAGCGAGGCTTTACTTAATGTATAATTTTAGCCACATAGGCTCTGAACTGCTTTGCAAAGAACTGTTAGGACATGTTACCACATCAACTCACTGTATCTTAGTACATTTTATGTTACCTGTTTGACATACGATCATTCTGTTAAAGTCATTTTTCATTAGCAGATGTGCTGACTGATGACATGGCAGGCCAGTCAGAGCTTGTTTTTTTCCATATACGTAGTGTAATCATCTCCTGTATGTTCAGATGGACAATTGTTT
Organism: Bufotes viridis; assembly: GCA_033119425.1. Lineage (NCBI taxonomy): Eukaryota > Metazoa > Chordata > Amphibia > Anura > Bufonidae > Bufotes > Bufotes viridis. The sequence goes on from CM065590.1 coordinate 232,879,319, forward strand.
GTGCAGTAGTTGGTCCCTATGAAGTTTGCATTATTGTAGGCAGCACATTCCCTGTTTGTCGACTGATGCTGGCAAATGATAATTTTCATGTCTACATAAAAGATGCGTTCAACTATAAACGAGCATTTGAGTGTTCAGGCCATCACCCTGTGTAAAAGGTCCTTTAGTCATGTTAGTGATAACGCACTTCCAGTGTTAAACATGTTTAGAGATGCTTCTAGACTGCAGAATGTATTACTTTTAAAGCATTAGAAGAAGCAGGGATATCAGATGAATTACCCTTCCTCTCCTCAAATTCTGTGTGTCAGATCCTGTGGTCATGTGTTAGTCCTTTTCCATCGGTCCCATCTCCTTCTGTTTGGAAATGCATAACACAGGCATGCTCAACCTGCGGCCCTCCAGCTGTTGCAAAACTACAACTCCCATCATTCCCTGACAGTCTACAGCTATCATCTTACAGAAGGGCATCGTGGGAGTTGTAGTTTTACAACAGCTGGAGGGCCGCAGGTTGAGCATGCCTGGCATAACACATGACTTCATGGTCAGAATTAGGCGTGACTGATTTGAGCTTCAGATCATAGATCTGACGTCACTTAGTTGAAAAACACTTTGTTTTAATGCTGTACAGAGACCTGTCTCTGTACAGCATTAAAATGTATTGTCTCTGTTGAGGCCAAAATTGTTTCACCCGAAGTTGCGCGAAACTTCAGTGAATTAATTCGGTATTCGTTTCAGCATCTTTAAAAATGTTTAAAATTCCGACTCTGAAGCCGAGTTTGGTACTAAAGCTGACTTCGGATTGCTAATTTTAAATGAAGACTGAAGTCTTGCGCGACTTCAGGTGAAATGACGTTTGCCTCAACAGAGGCAGTACATTTCAATGCTGTACGGAGACAGGTCATCGTACAGCATTAAAACTAAGTGTTTGAACAAATCGACTTTGAAACTATGATCTGAAGCTCAATCCGCTCAACACTATTCAGAATGCATACATGTAGACATATAGTAATCTATAAACATTAAAGAGTTTATCTGGTAAATGATAACCTATCCCCAGGATAAATTATCATTATCACATCAGTGGGATCCAATTCCTGGCACTCCTACTGATCAGCTGTTTCAGAGAGCCGTACATCTTATAGTGGTAGTGCTTGGTATTGCAGCTCAGCTTCATTGATATGAATGGGGTTAAGTTGGAACTAGGCCACATGACCGATGTACAGTGATGTCACTGGCCTAGGAAGAGCCTGCAGTGCACAAAGTCTCTTCTAACAGTTGATGTGTGGGGGTTCCGAGTGTCACACTTCTGCAGATCTAATAATCATGACTAGGGATTAGCTAAATTAAAAAAAATTGGATTTTGCTGATTTGCAGAACTTCAACAAGAAATTTTATTCTAAAAGCGATCAATCGGGTATACCCCGGCCACTCTGCCTAATCATATTCATCTCACTTGGTGGCCCAATCTCACTTTGACAGCTTGGAAGTTAAACTGCTGACGGATCAGAAGAACGCAAAAATAAACGGTGATGTCAACATGGACAAACAGGGACAATAGTGGCGCCATAAAAGTGTGGGAATGGGGGCCAACAGCAGTGGCAGTAACAGGGACAATAGTCGCCCTATAACAGAGTGGGGATGGCGGAGAAAAGTGGTGGCAGTGATGGGGACAATAGTAGCCCCATTAACTCCTTAAGGACACATGACGTATGGGTACGTCATGTGTCCAGTCCCTGAAGATGGCGCCCGCTCCTGGCCGCTGCGGGGGTCCGGCTGATTCCTGTAGCTGACCCCCGCAGCTGATGATCGCGGTCGGCAGCGCTGCCGATCGCGATCATTTAACCCCGCAGATGCCGTGATCAATCCTGATCACGGCATCTGCGCGCGCTAAAACCGAAAGTAAAACTTTCGGCAGCGCTCCGGCTCCCCCTAGTGGTGATCGGGAGAATCGGAGCGCTGTAAGGGATAGCCTTAAGCCTTTCATTCAGCTTAAGGCTATCACTTACTATTTCCTATGGAGCCCTTGTTAGCAATAGGGCTTCATAGGAAAGTAGTAAAATGCTCATAAACTCCAATACAAGTGTATTGGAGTTTATGATAGAAGCAATCAGGTAACTGATTTATATAGGTCCCTATGGGATCTATATAAAAGTGTAAAAAAAATAAAAAAAAAAATAAAAAAAAAAAAAAAACTAAACATTTAAATCACCCCCCTTTCCCCAAAATTAAAATAAAATAATAAAAAAAATACACATCATGGGTGTCGCAATGTGTGAAAACGCCCATAGTATAAAAATATAAAAATATATTTCCCATACGGTAAACAGAAAAACTGAAAAAAGCGCCCAAATGGCCGATTTGCCGTTTTTGGACGCTTCATTTCCTCAAAAAAATTAAATAAAAGCGATCAAAAAGTCCTACACACCCCATAATGGTATCAACTAAAAGTTAAGATCGCCCCGCAAAAAATAAGCCCCCATACAACGCCATACACTTATTTACAAATACGTTATAGCGGTCAAAACATGGCGACAAAAAAAAATAAAAAATTTCCCACTTTTGAATTTTTTTTCACTATCAAAACTCAAGAAAAGCTATACATATTGGGTATCGCCGGATTCGTACTGACCTGTAGAATAAAACTAAATGGTCAGTTTTATCGCAAATCAAACTTCGTAATTTAGAAACCCGTAAAACTGTGGTGAAATTGCTTTTTTTTGCAATTTCACCCCATTTGGAATTTTTTTTCCGCTTCCCACTACACCGTATGCATTATTAAATGATGGCGTTGGAAAGTACAACTTGTCCCGCAAAAAATAAGCCCTCATATGGCCATGTGAACGGAAAAATAAAAAAGTTATGGCTCTTGGAAGGCATAGAGCGCAAAACGAAAAATCAAAAATGAACCGCAGCAGGCGGTTGGCAGCTCCAGAAATAATAGTAGCAGCACATGGCCAAAATTAACAGCACATTTTGCAGAATATTCCGGTGTGGCAACTAGAGTTGTTTCGATACCAAAAAATTCGCCTCCAATGACAAGTAACCATTCATATACAAACGCAGGCAGCAGGTTACTTGTCATTGGTGGCCAGTGCTCCCGCCCCGTCTCCGCCCCTCTCGCTCTATTTGTTGCAGCAGCACAGGGGGTGAGAGAGACTGCCTCCTTCTCCCTGTGATGCCGAGGAGAACATGGCCGCAGCCACATTCTCTGATACTAGTATCAATAAAACACCAATCCTGGTATTGAGCTCGATACCAGAGAACAGAGAAAAGTATCAATTGGGTATCCAAAGTGCGATACCCGCAACAACCCTAGTGGCAACACACTACAATATGATCATTAAGGGCAGAATGATCTATTCTGTTGCATCAGGCACCGGTGTCTGGAAATCCTGGTTGATCCACACCTGATTCGTCTTTAGGAATGTTAGTCTCTCATTATTTTGGAAGGAAAGGCGAGTTCTCCTAGGGGTAACTATGCTCCCCGCCGCCCTGAACTCCTGCTCTGATGCCACACCACTGGCCGGAAGGCATGCCCATGGCAAACTCAGCCAGTTGCAGCCACACTTCAGATTTTCATGCCCAGTAGTCCAGGGGTTCTTGAATCATGGGTAACAGGGTGCCGTCCAAGTTTGCTATAACCTGCTGGTTGAGCAGCTGAAGAAAACTGCTCATCAGAGACTCCAGACTTAAGTTGCTGCATATGGAGCTGGTGCTGCTCCTGCCCCCCCCCCTCCCCCTTCCCCCACCAGTCATGGCAGTGGAGCTTGAGCACAGAGGGTCCCCCCCAGTCAGATCTTCTTGAGGACTGGCAATGCCTATCCTAGTCAGTGACCAACTGACTGCACAGCTTCTCTGTATAGTAGTCAATTTTTTCATCTCCCCCAAAAGGTCTAAAAAGAAATGCCCTCATTTTTGACCGTTAGTGAGGGTCTAATAATGTGGATAGCCAGTCGTCATTCCTTTTCCAAATCCTGACAATGCGGCTGTCACTATACAAACATGACAGCATGCATCTGGCCATTTGCACAAAGGATTCGGAGGGCCTCCATCCATCTCCACTGCGTACTGCCACGGTCTGTTGGGGTCATCTGCATTTTCTTAGTTGTCACCCTCCAGTTACTCATGCTTCTCCTGCTCCTTTCCTGTCGCTTGGGCAGATAAACCACCTCCTGCATTTGTCTGCAGATCTCCCACTGCTTCCACCCTGCTGTCTCACGGGCACGGCCCCAACCTTGTGATAATGACTATGTCCTCTCTTTACCCGCATCCCACATGTGATCGGCTACATGATCATCACATGTTGGTCATCACTTATGTCACCCTTATGTCACTTGCATACGTTCCTGACATCTCGCAATGTGCTTCCACCCGATTTGTCATCATTGGTAGTTGCACACCTAGTCTGCTGCATACCTCTCCACCTAGTCTGTGCTGGCCTATAACTGCTGACTGTCCTCACAAAGCTCATCCTCGCTTAAAAATGGAGCAGAGCCGGCGACATACATTACTTGGCTAGCAGAAGGAGCAGCAAAAGCAAGAGGCAGGTTCAGGACAGGTGACGGCACAGAGACAGTTCCAGGGCCATGCCAACTGTGCTTGGTGTAAGAGGAAACCATGAATTCCTGGCTGTGTATCTGTTGTCACTTGAGATGATATTGAAGAGCGAGTCAACCATTCCAGTACAGCTGGATTGTTGGTCAAAACACAACCACTGAATTATATTCGCAGCTCTGGCCTGTTGCTGTGGCTGCTACCACCCCCTTCTTCTGTTGCTACTTGTTCCAGCTACAGCAACATTATTGCCACTGCCCATTCCTTTGGAGGGCCCAGGCACCTCTCTGTTGGCTATAGTGTACAGTAACTATCAGTAGTGTAATGGATTAACTAAGAATGTAGCAGCAGTTAAACAAAATACATGTGGTGATATATTAGACTTGCTGTGCCTCAGTATTAAAGGGTGGTCTATCTATAAAGTAACATATTAACTATGAATATGGCTGCAGTTGAACAAGAAGCACACAGCGATATATTAGACCACCCTTTAATACTGAGCCTGAGGCACAGTAAATCCATGTATAAAATAACAGATGAATGTTGCAGCAGTTGAACAAGATGTATGCAGCAATATATTAATACTGAGGCACAGTAAGTCTATGCATAAAATAACAGATAACTATGAATGTTGCTGCAGTTGAACAAGATGTACGTGGCGATTACACTCAACCTGCAGTTTCTCTGCTTTCTCCCCATGTTCTCGCTTTAGTCTCAAAAAATCTCTCCCTGCACTGTCCCTGTCCAATATTCCTTTTTAAACAGTTTTCAGAAACACTGTCCCTAGCACATGAGCGCTTGGCATGTCTCTCCCTATGTTCAGTGAAATGGTGGAGACCGCTCTGGATAAGGCTTTTATAGGGCTTTGACATCACAGGGGATTGGCTGGCTGCAGGGCATTATGGATGATCTTGCGTTCTTGGGCTTCTTACTTACAATTTGTAACGTGCAGCTGTTCATTTAGAAAAAAACAAACATTTGTTACCACGAAGCGCAAGGAAATTCGGATTTGTGGTGAATCGAATTTTCTCTAAACTTAGGATCGCATTCCACTTCGATATGCTTTAAAGCAGGCATGCTCAACCTGCGGCCCTCCAGCTGTTGCAAAACTACAACTCCCAGCATGCCTGAACAGCCTACACCTATCAGCCTACAGCAGGGCATGGTGGGAGTTGTAGTTTTACAACAGCTGGAGGGCCGCTGGTTGAGCATCCCTGCTTTAAAGAGTAACTAAACTTTTGTACTAACTTTTAATATGTTGTCGCTAACCCTCTAAAAATATTTTTCTAATATACTTTATTAATCTTCTATTTTTACGGTACTTTTTCACCCCTAAAGCGCACCATTCACTGGTGCGCTAAAACTCATGTGCTCATGTGCATGTCAGCATGTGCAATGCCAGCAGTTAGTAATAGTCCAGGGAGCACGGGCAGGAGCAGCAATATGCTCCTGCGCTGCTGCGGCCCCATTCATGAAATGAGTACTCCATACAACGCTGACAGCTCAGTGGTGTAGGGAGAACTGAGTTTTAGCGCACTAGTGAATGGTGCGCTTTAGGGGTGAAAAAGTGCTGTGAAAATAGAAAATTAATAAATAAACATATTAAAAGTTAATACAAAAGTTTAGTTACTCTTTAAGGCCATTCTACGCCATAAACTGGCCCGCCCTCTTCCTAGCCCATGCCACGCACCCTTTTTTAGCCACTTTGCAAAAGTGATGTGAGCAGGTTAAAGATTTTGTTGCAAAACACCTTTGCGACAAAATATGCAACCTAATTACGCCAAAAACTGGCGTAAATCTGAGAATAAATGACCACCTATATATTTCTAGTAGTTTATCCTTTTTATTACAAATATTACAGATTTGCTTTTACTTTTTCATTTGGTACTGTAGTTGACATTCATCAATGATGGCTTAATTTGCGTAAAAAAATTCTAACTTTACAAATCAACTGGTGGTTTGTTTGACCTCATATATCAAAAGGTGCACATCACTTATAAAATGTGACTTTTTAAATATAAACTTAATTATCCTCCTATTTCTTTTGATTTGAGACATTTTAACACTAATGGCACTAAAATGCGACTTTTATAAACTGAAATGCCAGACTGCACTTGTGACTTTTGAAGCACATTTACGACATTTCCAGTGGTAATTTGCAACTTTTGACTCAGACTCAGGACGTTTTTGGTTATTATTTAGTTTTTGTTAAACCCTGTTGTTTATCTAATTTATATTAGATAAAAATAATTGCATCCTGTTTTAATACTTACCTATCACTTGTTCACAATACGAGTTTGTTTTCTTTTCATAAATGGGACTTTTTGACAAAAAGTTGCATCTTTATGCCATAAATCCGACTTTTTACACAAAACACCACCACATAAACTGGCTTGTCTGCAACAATTTAAGCCACTTCTGCTGATTAGAGGATGATAAATGAGGTGTAATATGCGCCAATTCGATAGCCCTGCCCACTTTGACATTTAGTACTTATTTCTGGTGTGATGCATTTTTTATAGTAAACATTGTGTAGAAAACAGTTGATATATTTGGGTCAAATCAAAATGCCGTTCTTTTTAGCGCATTTTACGTTACAATTCTGGTGCAACATGCTTAGTAAATGTCCCCCATAGTGTTCATCTAGTTTCTTATTTTGTCACTTGACTGTTCAGTAATTACATGCCCTTTTTTCTAAAAAAATTTAATAACTTGCAGAAACCCAATCTCAATTATGTAAACGTGTTATTAGTGATGGACAATAACATTTGATTAACATGATTTTTTTGTAAAATGTAGAGTTCCCTTGTTTCGGAAAACACCTCGTTTCTTGTAATCAAATTAATAAAGGTTGGGCAGAACAACCTCTTCTTTCCAGTGGGAAGTTTTGATGCTAGTGATAGAGTGGTGCAAGCTACATATAGTTAGGTACTGTTTTTGGTGCCTTGCGATACAAAGACATGCACTAAACAGCAGATATTCAGACCAGGACAGAGCACCACAACACGTATTTCACTCAGGCTTCATCTGTGGTAAAAGCCTAAATGACAAGATTAATGTCTAGTAATTTTCAACTTGCTAGCTTTGTGTCAATGGTATATGTATCTGTGACCACACCGTGTGTTGCAATATACATTATGCATGAAAACAGCCCTGTCAATGTTACCTTTAACAAGCAGTCAGATTCCAGATTTAATTTTTGAGCCTGTTCTGGAAAAATTAAAGCAGACATTTGTGGTGCACACGTTCGCCTGTTGTTAGAACAATTTTCATGAACGAAGCCTATTGTTTGTGGTCACCAGTAGTTTACAGTTGGCTCATGGCCTTCAGCTCTGGCCAAGTACGTGACAGTAGAGTATGTTGGCAAAGGCACCATTCTCTGGCCGAAGTACTGTAGTAATGCTACTGTTTCACTGAACCCTCAAGTGATGAAAAGTACTATTGTTAGTAGAAATTAGAAGTACAGTACTCATCTGATGTTAAGACTTCTAAAACAATCCAGGCATAGGAGTGATCACTGAATTTTACTGTTTGTTTGCATCCTAACATATTCATCAATGAGGTAGATAAAGCTTTGGTTGTCTGGTCTACTGGAATTCACTCTTCAGCATGGCTAGTCTGGGTCTGACTACTTGAGTTATGCTTCATTTGCTGAATTCCATTCAAAATAGCCTCAGAATTTCTCCTGAATGCTTAACTTCTGAGCCCTTTTCTCACTTTTCTTCCAGGCTTGGCAGTTTCTCTTCAGCTGCTTCATGGAGACATTGAACAAATTAGAAGAGATTACTCTTCAGTGTTTACCCGAGGGGTCTCTATAACAAGAAAGCTCGGCTTCTCCGATGTCATTATGCCTGGTAAGCTTGAGGAAAACAAAAAGTATATGTTGCAGTAGCTGCAGATATTTTAGTAATTGCTAACGATCCCTAAACAGACTTTTTCAGCCATGATTATTGCGTTACAAGATGTTTCCTTAGTTACATTAATACGATACAGTTGTATACATGGCTATTTCTCGTTCTTGCTTTTTACTGACTTTAAACTGACATCCCGCTTTAAGAATTTTTCTAAACTCTTCATTTCCTATATCACATAGCAGAATATATCAAATGGCCAAAAATTCAGTGTAGCATCCCAGCATCTTATAATGGCTACTACTATCACTGACAACTGCAACATAAGAATTATGACATTTTGAAGAAATGTGTCTGCACAGTTCTTGCCCTTGATTCTGTTTAACTGCAGTAAATAAATCATATAATTTGATTAATACATTCCATTTACAAGATTTTGTAACTTTGTTTCCTTATAAAACACATTTGTTCGTTTTTTGCTCTTTTTGCTTACTTTTTTTGCAGGTGAAATGAGGAACGATTTATACATCACTATAGAAAAAGGAGAATTTGAAAAGGGGGGCAAAAGTGTTGCAAGAAATGTGCAAGTTACCATGGTTATTGTGAACAATGAGGGACAGGTTCTAAAGGTAAATTTGAAAGTTTTTAGATTTTTTTTGTAAAACAGGCTGTTCACAGTAGTTTTGTGGCTTCTGTATATAATGAAGTTATGACAGCTATGGCAAACTATAACTTTAAAGGGGTTGTGTCAAGTATTAATGTTATCCCTATCCACAAAATAGGGGATAACGATCTGATTGCTGGGGATCCGACTGCTAAGACCCCTACCAATCCAGAGAGTGGGGGTCCAGTTGTAGCATCCCCAAGTCAGGGGAGTATGAGGGACTGACCTGGGGGATGCCAGTGATGGAGAGGCTGGCACGTGGATCTTCTGGGGCACTCTCTGGGTTCTTGAGGGACACAGCCAGGTGTAGTGTGAGGTGCCCTTGGTGTTGTTAGATTAACGTGCCTGTGGCAGGGTGTCCCTGATGTCCGTGACGCCAATGCCGGTAACGGTGGCACACCGATTTGCAAGAGGAATAATTGAGGTGTAGGCTTGGATAGTAAACCAGAACTTTACTTTACTGAACAGTAATAAACAGCATACACTCTCTTGACAGTTCCTCAGAAGACGATTGGTTTCAGCAGGCTTTAAGTTACAGTACAATAATGGCAGGCTTATATTTAGCAAGGTGATTCACAGAGGGTTAAAGCAGGACTTGCAGTACAGGCGGCTTGCACAGTACTCCTGACTGATCCTGACTAGGAATATATATTCTTCTCCAAGGCCCCAATGCCCTATCTCTGGCTTTTATCCTTGGGATAAAGTTAGCTTTAAGTACCTCCTCTGATATTTGTAGTACCTCTTGCTGTCTTGGTTACTGCTCTGCCTTCCCTCAGCTTACTCAGGCTGGTGACCAGTGATGTTCCTGCTGGGATCTTTATCCTGTTTGCAGCTTGACTAAGGAGGCAACACTTCTCCACTAGTCCTAGGGTCTGGACTGCTCCTCCCAGGGAATGACTCTTCCTAGGCTGGACCCTCTCAGGCTATAGGGCCTGGGCTGACTTCCACAGGCTCAAGGCCTGAACACTGAACACCTTCACAGGCTCATGGCCTGGACTAGACTGCCTTACTTCCCCTGACTGGGCCTATATAAACTAGGGCTCCCCAGCTCCCTCTAGTGGCTAAAGCTGGGATGACACCCCTAGCAGGCCTGCACAATGGCACACAATAATAGTAACAGGGTGAGGGGACACTGAAAATGACATTCACCAATCTCCCCACAAATGAGGGGAACGTACGCACCCTAGTGAACCTTCTGTAGTGTCGGGCATCACAACTCCCGTACACTACACAGTGACCCTGTCCTGATGAAGTGAAAGGCCAAGCATGCGCCCTTGCACTCCATTCATTCTCTATGGGACTGCCAGAAATTGCTGAGCATTGTACTCTGCTATCTCTGGCACATGCTCAGCCTGCCACTTCATCAGGATGGGATCATGGGGGCCCCACTCTCGGGTTCAGTGAGGGTCATAGTGATCTGGCCTCCAGCAACCAGTTAGTTTTCCTGTATCCTGTACCCTGTACCCGGACTCCATGTTCTTGTTTATGCTGAATATAGTTTTTAATGGCATTGGCTGTATGTTTGGTGTCCTCGTTCTGCTGCGGAATAAGTTTGGAGCAGTGCCATCAGCTCAGAAATGACAGAAACCAGTGAAATTTAGGTACTAGTGACGTAGCTATAGGGGAAGCAGGAGAAGCTGCTGCTTTAGGCCCCCGACCTCAAAAGAGGCCCACTTAGGAGGGGGAGCGATTTTGACTAGCCACAGGATTGGAGGTTGCACCAAAGGAGGGGTTGCGAAGAAGTTGCTTGTTTTTTGGGGGGCGGTGAGGGGGCATTCAAATATTTGCTGTGGGGCCCAGTAATCTAGTTATGGCACTGTTAGGTACACCCATCTACTGTTTGGAGAAGTCTGCTCAGAAGTGGCCTTCATAGAAGAATTGTGGCCAAAAAGCCATATCTTCACCGTGGAAACAAGGCTAAGCCACTCAACTAAGCATTGGAACTGGAGTGCAGAAAAATGGCAGCAGGTGCTCTGGACTGTCAAAATTTTAAATATTTGGCTGTAACAGAAGGCAGTTTGTTTGCTGATGGTCTGCAGGCGACAGTAAAGCATGGTGCAGGTTCCTTGCAAGTTTAGAGCTTTATTTCAGCAAATAGATTTGGTCAGGATCAATTGTGTCCTTTGTTGACAAGAACAGGCAGATAATTATCCATCATGTAGTCATCAGAGATGAGTCTGATTGGCTGCAAATTTATTCAGAAACAGAACAACCCCAAACATACCAACAATGCTTCTTGATGTCTGCTTCTGACATTCTGAAGTGAAAAAACTGTATTTTCATGCAGCCGCTATTTCTGGGGGATCTCAGTGCAAAGACATTATAATAGATTCCATTGCACTGTATAAATTCCTGTGCGCAGAGCTCACCCCAGTGGTAGCTGCAGGCAGCCAGCTTTGTAATATGTGTAGTAAAGCTGGAGAATTTTGGTGTACTTATGTCCGTTACATTGAGAAATCTGCTGTTCAGGATGAGCACCATATTTTTGAAGCATCTGTTCCACTTTATCCACTTTAGATAAAGTGGGTGAAGCCAAGACCAACTTTTTTTTATTATATTTTTTTAAATAAAATTTCTTCTCCTTAATAAAAAAATAATTTAAATGTGTTAGAAATCTGGGGACCTGGGCTTTGCATTCTGCATTGCCTGGGAGTGATTGACAAGTGCACAATGGGAAATTGGTGAGGCAGTGGGCCTATGCTGTTTTGCTAGCCCTGTGTTCACCCTGTTGGTAATGCTTTTCTTTAGTGAATTTTAGGCTTTACAATCTAGATAGATGCAGTATTAGCGTTCCTTGGTCTAAGATGTCGTATCAATGTTCCAGATTACACAAAAGAAATAACTACTATTCCTAGGATTTGTAATCTTGGACAGGATCACATTTTATTAAATTACTTTCCCTCGCTGTTTATATGTCTGATTTCACGTTTAGCTTGACGAGGCTTCCTTTTTCATCTGTTATTAGAAGTTTTTTATAAATGTGTTCCAGATATTCACAGAAAAGCACTTTCTCTTTAAATTGTGAAAATGCTAATTCATTCCAGTAGGTCATCTGTCCCAAACAATAAAAAAAACAACAACTAGTTACCTGAATTATGACATTTAATAAATTTAATAAACTTTAAAGGGTCAATATTACAAATTAGGAAAGCATTGAAGGCTTACCAGTTTGATGCGTTGGTAGCTCCTATTTCTCCCTTGACACAATCTATGCAAGATGCATAAACCCATTAATTTCTATTTTCTAAAAAGGTTTATATAATTGGCATGCTAATGAGACAAATTTACATAGTGAAGAGCTGACAGAATGTTTAAGTGTCCCTGTGCTTTAAAAAATAAAAATTGATATGTCATAGCGACATATCAAAGGTTTTGATCCTAGTTAGTGTTGATCGAGCACCCAAGTGCTCGGGTGCTCATGCCAAACACATCAAGATGCTCGGGTGCTCTACAGAGCACCTGAGTATAATGGAAGTCAATGGGAGAACCTGAGCATTAAACAAGGTACCCCCTGCTCTAAAGAGGGGAGGGTGTCTGGTTCATAGGAAAAGGTCAGAAATTGATGGAAACACCACCGAAATGGTTCGGGACAGCATGGGGAGGATGTCTGGATGCATCTTGGACTCCCAGGTCGCTGCTGGGAATGACGTTGTCCGAGTAGTACGCCACTTTTACAGACTGACAATAATACGCACAAAACCAAAGATAAAATTGATTTTAGAGGAAAAATTGTTGTGAAACATTCTTTCCTGTATATTTACTTGTATATAAAGTGCAAGTGCTGCCAAAAATTACAAGGAACCGGCACTCCAATACACCCTTTGTTACACATAAAGGAGGGCATCATACACACCCTTGAAAAATTATGATTGATGGCCTGCTGGTGACCCTCAAAAACATTTGGAGCAAGGGCCTGCTGATCTGACCATCTAAAACATTAGAGGCGAGGCCCTGCTGCTGAGCCAACCCTCTAAAACATTAGGGGTGAGGGTCTGCTGGTGAGCTATCCCTCTTAAAGGTTGTAGGTGAGGGCCTGCAGGTGAGCTGACCCTGTAAAACATTATATGCGAGGGCCTGCAGGTGAGCTGACCCTGTAAAAGATTGTAGGTGAGGGCCTGCTTGTGAGCTGACCCTCTAAATGGTTGTAGTTGAGGGCCTGCAAGTAAACTAACCCTGTAAAAAATTTAATGGGAAGGCCTGCAGGTGCAATCCAACCGATCACCAGGTCGCACTGGTCTGACTTCAAGAGTGGTGTCCTGCGCCGCCCGGCAAACTGGGACATTAAGCTAGGTATCGTGGATGATTGTTTTTCCTGTGCTCTGGCAGCAGGCAATGTTTCAAGCGCCCAGGGCCATGGCCTCTGCGTGCACCATCAGCATCACGGCCACTTCCCCGTCCCTGCTCGCCTTCTTAATTTTAAATGTTATATATGCTTGAAAGTATGTCACACGTACAGTAGCGTAGGATTTAGAAGTGTATGCGCAAAAAAGTTTAAAAAGGTATTTGGGATGTGGGAACGTCACACAGGAGATATCCCGCAGATAATGTCAATGCTGTTACCAGCGGCTAATAAAAAATTACAGGGAATGTCACAGGTATTTGGGATGAAGAAACGTTAGGACAGGTACCACAGGTAATGTCACTGTCTGCAGCGTCTATGAAAAAAGTACACTGTATGTCACAGATAAAAATTTTAAGCGCATACGTTACACTTTAGATGTGGCCCTGGTAATGTCCTTGTCAGAAGCGGACACAGTCTATTGAAAAAGTACACTGTATATCACAGATACATTTTTTAAATGCACACGTTACATTGGAGATGTACCCCTGGTAATGTCACTGTCAGAAGCGGACAGATATTTTTGGGATGCGCACACTTTACACAGGAGATGTGGCGCAGATAATTTAACTGTCAGCAGCAGCCTATTAGAAGCTATTTAGCGCAGGATGCGCTAAAAAAAATATATTGCTGCTGCCACACACAATAGTCCTTAAAAGGACATTTGGGTCTCTGAAAAGTTCATGCAGAGCTATTATCTATGATCTCTTGACCTCATATACACTACTTTCCCACTTGTGTTTACATTTTCCCATTTTTGAGATCAGTCATAGAATCTCGATTCTGGAGAAAAAACGCTTCTGTTTGGTCCCCATTCATTGTCAATGGGGACAAAACGGAACGGAACAAAAATGCATTCCATTCCATTTGGTTGTGTTCTCATACCGGAGAGAAAACTGCAGCATGGGATGCGGAGCAAAACAGATGACCCGGCATGATCCACAATGGAAGTCAATAGGGACAGATCCCTTTTCCCAGACACAATAGAAAACGGATCCGTCACACTATTGACTTTCAGTGGTGGTCATGATGGATCCGTCATTGCTATGTTAAATATAATACAACTGGATTCGTTCATAACGGATGCAGCTTGTTGTATTATTAGTAACAGAAGTGTTCTTGCTGATCCCTGCCGGATCAGGCAAAAACGCAAGTGTGAAAGTAGCCTAAGGCCCTTTTCACACGGGCGAGAATTCCATGCGGGTGCAATGCGTGACATGGTTATAAGGGAAAATAATAGCATTCTTAATAGAGAATGCTTACTAAAATGTTGATTGAGGGGTTTAAAAAATAATAATTATTAACCCACCTCATCCACTTGATCGTCGGCATCGTCGTCTTTCAGGACCTGCAAAAGGCCCTTTGATGATGTAATCGCGCTTACCACGTTTTGAGCGCGGTGACGTCAGTGCAGGTCCTGCTGAATGAAGATAGCAGACTCCTTCTATCTTCATTCAGCAGGACCTGCGCTGACGTCACCGCGCTCACCATGGTGAGTGCGATTACGTAATCAAAGGTCCTTTTGCAGGTCCTGAAGAAAGAAGACGATGCTGGCTGAGCGATCAAGTGGATGAGGGGAGTTAATTTTTAATTTTATTTTTTTAACTGCTCAATCCACATTTTAATAAGCATTCTCTATTAAGAATGCTATTATAAGGGAAAATAATAAAATGTACAGAATACTGAACCCATACCCGAACTTCTGTGAAGAAGTTCGGGTATCGGTACCAAACATTCTGATTTTTCTCACGCGTGTGCAAAACGCATTAAAACGCATTGCACTCGCGCTGAAAAATTGGCCGATTTTGAAGTCAGAAGATCAGAGATAAGAGGTACACATGTGACTTGGATACCAAGAAATCAGAAACTGACAGTCTGCAAACAGACTGATGTTTTTCACTGAGTCTCGGAAACCTCTGAGATTTTTAATAAAGACGAATTGAAAAATAATTTTTAGCCCAAAATGAGTAAAATGCAATAATAAAAAAAATGCCCCAGAAGGTGTACATAGCCTTTAAACATTCCACCAATAAAAATGCTTTTTTGAAGTGTTGTTTACCTTAAAAATAAAACCAAACTTGGAACAGCTGTTTTTTCAGGTGTTATTTAACTCTGAGATTCATGAGGCAAAAATGCTTAAAAAAAGTCATAGTTAAAGTATACCATGTTTACTCAAAAACACTCAACATAAATAAATGAAACACAAATACACCATGCAAAAAAACAAACAAAAAAAGCGCTTAGTCTGTAGTGAATGTCATAATTCACTATACCAGGCATGTCCAAACTCCGGCCCTCCAGATGTTGCAAAACTACAACTCCCATCATTCCTTGACAACCTTCAGCTATCAACCTACAGAAGGGCATGATGGGAGTTGTAGTTCTGCAACACCTGGAGGGCCAGAGTTTGGACATGCCTGCACTTGGGGGTGCACACCTATGTGAAAAATCTGGGAACCCTTGAACTGCCTGGTGAGGCTCCAATAGTAAAGTGGAGAATGAATAAAGGGGTTGCCACACATTTGCACAGCTCTTTCCGAAGGCAGTTGCAAACACAGCCGAGCAAGCATGCTTGGATGTTTGTGTGACTCCTACAGCAGTGAATGGAAAGCGCTGTGCATATGAGTGGCCATCTTACCACGGAGCCACCATTATTCATTTATATCCCATGGACATACCATAAATGTCTGAATTAGAACTACCATGTGAATGTGCTCTAGCACCATATAAGGAATTATTTAATCTATTCTCGCCAGTACTGTAGCTCCAGGATGACATCTTATTTTTAATTGTTTGTAATAAATTAAAGTTTTATTTGTAAAAGTGATAAAGAAAGATGGACATTGACTTTTCTTCCTTCTTTTTTCCCCCAGGATTATATATCTTTTGGTTCAGGAGAACCGGCTGCTCATGAGTATCATTCATTTGTATTATATCACAACAACAGCCCAAGATGGGCCGAATTACTAAAGCTTCCTATACCTGTGGATAAATTTAGAGGAGCACATATCCGATTTGAATTCCGACATTGTTCTAGTAAGAATGATTTTCTTTTGTTACGTAGAATAACATCTATGGTATATATCCTTTATCTGTGCAAACTGAGAATGTATAGTTAGTCCAAAAAAAAAAAAAAAAGTTCACATTTCATATACAGTTTAATATTGAATCTCACGGATAATTATATATATTTCTTTGTTAAAAGTTTAGGGGATTAAGGTGGGTTCACATCATGTTTTATGCCTCTGTTTGACATATACATTAGAAGTAAAAAGGATACAAAAACGCAGAATACCACAATCCTGTATCCTGCACAGCCCAGTAAAAAAAAGTATACTTTTTTTTTTTCCACAATGGAACTCTATGGTAAATGGATGCCACTGTATGGCATCAGTCTGATGCATCCGTTTAACGTATAGGTTTTTTTAATACGTTAAACGTATGGGAAAAACGTGATGTGAACCCAGCCTTATTTCAGTACTGTATGTATGGCACACTGCTTTATATATTTCCCACTATTTACAATTAAACAGAAAATTATTCTCATATCAATGACTTTCCATGTGCTCCTTTCCATTCATTGCTGTATGATATGTTTGGAATATAATTTGGTTTGTGTGTGTTTCTTTTTCTAATTTAGCAAAGGAGAAGGGTGAGAAAAAATTGTTTGGCTTTTCATTCATTCCACTGATGCAAGAAGATGGCCGAACATTTCCAGATGGCACCCATGAACTCATTGTGCACAAGGTAGAATAACAATTCATGTGTTTTTACTAAACTAAAGTCTTTGATGCCCAAAGCAATGCAAAAAAAGCTGCATCCTCCATGATTCTGAGAGATTTTTGGCCCATCCTATTATTTTGTATATATGTATTTCTATTAGGCATTGTACCTATTCAAGTAGGTTGACTAAGACATGGCTGTGCAGAGTCCTCCATAGCAGTAGCCCCTTTTCCAGCGGCCCACCACTCTGGGTAACAAAGGAGAGCCCTGAAGTGGGTGTCTTTAGATTGTTTTCCTACATAACATTAGAAGATGCATGAGTTGTAATAGAGACGTCAGACAAGATATATTTTTCTTTTTCTAACCAGACAGAAGTTTAATCAGCACAGTTTTCCCATGTGCCTACTATTATACTAGCAGCCTGTACATAATTGCGAAGTTCTAAAATAACAGCCCTGTTAATTTCCCTTGCCCCCCACCCTTTAAACTTGCAGAGGCTTAATGATCAAGTATTATGGTGAAATGTGAAATCATTCTTGTGCTGTATTATACATACTGCATTGCTTTAATACCAAATATTGCAGTAGTAATTTGAAGCTCCTACTAATCTATGACCAGTGACCACCCAATCAAACTCTTTGCATAGACACATAGCTGTGGTTCACCTGATTAAAAAGCTGTTTCTCCTTTGTTGATCTGAGACTCTGCTCCTGAGTTATGATACATGTTCTTAATATGCAAATTAGGCCTTTGGAGCAATGAGGGCGTCACCATTGCTCTTGTTGCACCCATGCTCCACTCCTTTCTGCGGCCATTTCCTCCCTCACTGCTTTGATGGACAGGGCCAGGTAGTGGTAAAGCAGCTAGAGGGAGGCGGGCCACAGCAAGGAGTGGAGCTTGGGTGCAACAAGAGCAATGGTGATTCCTTCATTGCACCAAATGTCTAACATGCATATTAAGATAAAGTATTATGCCTGGGAACGGATCCTTGGACCAACAAATGAAAAACTGTGTGTTAATCAGGTGAACGTCAGCTATGCGTCTAGGCAAACAGTTGTACAGGGAGGTCACTGGTGACAGAGTCCCTTTAAAGAGACAACATTGGAAGACATAAAGTGCTAGTATTTGGCTCTTATGAAGTCTGACTTTGACTCTTTCTTCCCTTCACCTGTCAGGGAATGAATTCTACTAAACACACATGGGGTTATTATTTTTTTTATGGCAGAACATGTCTATTGAGCCCTCAAGATCAGTCCTCTGTTTCCATTGCTATGACCGTAGACATAGGGAACAATTCTACTTTGCTGTTGCTTGTTGCAGTGTGAAGAGAACACCGTTTTTCAAGATTCCTGCCGCTACCTCAAACTCCCATTTTTGAAAGGAAATCTACAAGGAAATAATAATCAAGCTGTTAAAAATACAAAAGAGTCTTTTTGGATAACCTCATTCCTTTGTTCAACCAAGCTGACACAAAACGGTATGGAATTAGAGAAATGTTTCATCAAATATTAACTATGCTGCCGTGGTAGAGTTGTCTTTATGGAGCTTTGTAGTGCTGTGATCAAGCCTTTGCTGGTTCTGCAGGAATGACAGTACAGACTGTGTATATGCCGGGCTCGGGGCTGTGTGTTTCCTGTTACCTTAGAAACTGAAGTGAACGCTTATGACAGGTACCGCAGAGCGCTTAGTGCAAGCGTGGTGATATTCACATAACGCACATTACCATGTTAAGATATGAGAGTCTTATGCTTCCTCCATTTGTAAAGTATTATCAAGCACAACTAATTCCGGGTGTTAATCTGCAATGCAGTACTGTGACGTATCACCCCAATTAGAAAGCCAAATTAGAAAAAAGGTTAGTTATTCTTTATGGTACAGTATCAATCCTTGAAGAAGCATTATATAAACGCATTTTCATTAAAGGGAGTCTATCATCAGGAAATTCACTGTTAAACCAGGCACAAATTGGTCATTTACTGTAGCTCTGTGCCCATCTTCTGGCCTAGAAATTGTGTCAAAAGTGCAGTTTTACAGTATATTTCTTTTACTTTTTTATATTGCTTTTGGAAATTATATTTTTTTTACTTTTTAGGTTTTGCTTTTCCAAAATCTAGGGTTCATGTGGGTGGGAGGAGGCATTTAACAGGCAAAAGCTCCGTGGCCCAACTGGAGTAGATTTCAGTTCTGGCACATAGACTGCAGAAGTTGCGACCAACTTATTAAGAGATATACACATCATATTAATCGTATCCAGCAAGGTTTTTACTAATAGTGCGTGTAAAACTCTGGTTTTGGTAAATGACCCCCCTGTGCTTTGTAGGACTAGCTTATCTCAATGTAATAATACTTTCCACGTAGCAATCTGTTGCTTCATTCTGGAGAAAAATGACTTTGCTTTGTAAGGCTAGCTCTGCTGGATGTCGTGATCTCTGCCACTTAATACATTGCTTCATTCTAGAGAAAACAACTTTTAATCCATGATTAAGATGAGCAAGTAAGTGCACAGGGGGCGGACCCAAGCCACTCTGTGCACCCTTGCTCTTCCTGCTTCCTCTGCAATCCCTCCCTCTCCTCCTTCATCAACATCTTTGATAGCTTTTTTACTCTACTGTGTCGGAGAACAAAGCAAAATGGATACTGCTTATCTGATAAGTTACAATAACAGATTTGTTTAGGGCTACTATTATGAGCTTTTATCCTGGTTTCCATCACTTTTGATGTCAGCAGTAGCACAGAATGTAGTGCTAAATAGATCTGTCATATAACACAGCATCATACCTACTGTCATAAACATGTCCATTTGTCTTCAAGTTCTCTCGCTTTGCAATTCGCACCCTCGAAAAATGTTACTGAGATAAAAACCCTCTCCTTACTCATGTAAATGAACAATATTCTGAAAACTCCATTCAGCAGCCTTTAGCACATTTTGTATACATACATTTCAGTGCCTATACAGCAGGGGTGCACAACCTTTTTTGGTCTCGGGGTGGCATTGTCACATTGGTCTCGGGGGCCGCAAAAAAAAAAGTTAATCAGCACTTGCTTGCATCAGCCTATTACACAGGCTGATGCAAAGTGAATGGGGAGGAATGATCGCTACCACAGTCACTGCTCCCTCATTCAGTTCTGTTGATTATTGGCAGCGCACTGATAGAGAGATGTGCTGACAATAATTGTACATCTTTCATCCTGATAAAACATGCAACTCAGCCGACAAATGAGTGAATGCTTGTTTATCAGCTGATCAGCAGCAGTGGTGTGCTTATGTTGTTTGGCACCGGGGGCGGGTCCTTTCTCTGGAACCCACCCACCCAATACTTCTAAAAAATCGTGCCCCCTCACAGTAGTGTTGCCCTCATTGTACAACTTTCAGTAGTTTTGTACAAATGTGTGCCTCCTAACAGTAATTATGCCCACATTATGCCACTTAAAGTACTTATCCCCTTATTGTGCCCCTCTTACAGTAGTTGTGCCCTCTCTGTGCCCCTTTCACAATAGTAATGCCCTATCTGTGCCCCTTCAGTTGTAATGCACTTTTTGTGCCCCCTCACAGTAATAATCCCCATTGTGCCTCCTTCACAGTGATAATGCCCCTTAATAGTAGTAATGCCCATTGTCCCCCTTCACAGTAATAATGCCCATTGTGCCCATTTACAGTAATGCCCATTGTGCCCCCTTTACAGTAATAATGCCCATTGTGCCCCTTTTCAGTAATAATGCCCATTGTGCCCCTTTTCAGTAATAATGCCCATTGTGCCCCTTCACAGTAATAATGCCCATTGTGCCCCCTTCACAGTAATAATACCCTCTATGTCCCCTCCATAGTAGAAATCTCCATTGTGCCCCCTCAATAGTAGTAATGCCCTATGTTCTAGCAATGCCTATTGTGCCCCCTTCAGAGTAATGATGCCCTCTGTGCCCCCTTCATAGTAGTAATGACCTCTGTGCACCCTTCAGAGTAGCAATGCCCATTGTGCCCCCTTCAGAGTAGCAATGCCCATTGTGCCCCCTTCACGTTAGCAATGCCAATTGCGCCCCTTCACATGAGCAATGCCCATTAGGCCCCCTCCAGAGTAGAAATGCCCATTGTGTCCCCTTCACATTAGCAATGCCCTCTGTGCCCCCTCCAGAGTAGAAATGCACATTGTCCCTACTGCACATTAGCAATGCCCTCTGTGCCCCCTCCAGAGTAGAAATGCCCATTGTGCCCCCTCCAGAGAAGAAATGCCCATTTTGCCCTCTCCAGAGTAGAAATGCCCATTGTGCCCCCTTCACATTAGCAATGCCCATTGTGTCTCCTTCACATTAGCATTGCTCTCTGTGCCCCTTCCAGAGTAGAAATGCCCATTGTGCCCCCTTCACATTAGCAATGCCCATTGTGCCCCCTTGACATTAGAAATGCCCATTGTGCCCCCTTCACATTAGAAATGCCCATTGTGCCCCCTTCACATTCGCAATGACCATTGTGCCCCCTCTGTGTTACAAAAACGAAAAAACACAGTTACTCACCTTGTCCCGTTCATGAAGCTCACAGTCCTCTCTCTCCTGCAGGCACAGATCGCTCTGCAGCACTATGTGGGTGGAGCTTATGCAGAACCCTGGGCTGCAGGCTCCGCCCACACAGGCAGGCAGCGCGTTCTGTGTCTGCAGGCTGATTGGTGGAGCGGTGAGAAGTCCTGCCTCACCATTCAGAGTGTCGCCAGCCTGAAGGAGGGGATGAGCACTGGGAGCTGAGGGGTGAGTGACAGAACCGCAGCTCCCAGCGCTCCAGCAATGAGCGCTTCCATCTGTATTGATGGAAGCGCTCATTGCTTCTGGCACCCCTGAGAGCCGGCACCCGGGACAGACCTCCTTCCCCCCCTATAGTGCGCCACTGCTGCAGAGCGTTCCTTGAGGAGAAGGCAGAAGCTCTGATAAACTGCACCTGCCTTCTCCTCGGCTCTGCCACACTCACCAATAGCCAGGGACCCGTCCTACTCCAGACTCCTGCTTCCCTATGTGGCGCTCCAGGAAGAAACCGCACAATCAGCTGTGTTGCTGTCCAGCAGGACGGGGGCCGCAAACCTTGGCTCTGGGGGCCGCTTGTGGCCCGCAGGTTGTGCCCCAATGCTATAAAGGCAGGGGAATAGACATGGTCCAGACACAGTCCTAAATATTAAACGCAGTGATTTTAAAATCAAGAGGTTTTAGGCTATTTTTTGTTCTAAAGCCCTCAGACATAAGGACAAAAAGGACTTTTAACATATTTTTATGGAAGAGTGGAGCCCACTGAGTGTACCATTGAAGCAGCACCCTGGTCCATACTTGCCCCCCCACCCTCACTGTCTCTTTAATGTATGGGGCACCCACCCAAACCTTTCACAGAGAGGATGTTTGTGCCTCTTAGAATGATTTCCTCTCAACAAATTGAAAATGGCAGCTTCTTTAGGGTACTTTCACACTTGCGTTGAAGGATTCCGTCAGGCAGTTCCGTCAACGGTGCTGCCCGACGGATCCGTTAAAACGTTTGAAAACGGATTTCATTTGCAAACGTATCCGTTTGCAGATCCATTTGACAATTGTATTGAAATAACGGATCCGTCTTTCCGTTGTCATCCGTAAAAACGGATCCGTTATTTATTATTTCACCATTTTTAAAGGTCTGGGCATGTGCAGAGTGGAAGAACTGATCCGTTAATGCATCAATTTTCAATGTCGGATCCGCCGTTATCACATTTCAATGGAAATGAATGGCCGTTCCGTCATTCTGTCAAGTGTTTCCGCATTTTTGGACGGAGATAAAAATACAACATGCTGCGTTTTTATCTGTGTCCTAAAAACGTGAAAGGACTGAACTGAAGACAAACTTATGCAAACTGAACGGATTGCTTTCCATTCAGAATGCATTAGGATAAAACTGAAGCGCTTTTTTCCGGTATTGAGCCCCTGTGATGGAACCGGAAAACTTTAACGCTAGTGTGAAAGTACCCCAAGGTAGTTTAACTTCTAACGGAAGGACGGAGGACGGAACTCAATGACGGAAAACTTTGACGCTAGTGTGAAAGTACCCTTAAATGTACTTTACATCAGTAGAAGCCAATCGGCAGAAAATCCTGGAAATTAAGTGAAAAAAATGACAATATACTGTATCTGTAATTTAGAAATAAAGAAACGTTGGCCATCTTTTTTCCTACTGTATTGCACTGTGGCTCTTTTCTTCCTGATCCCTATGCTCTGCTGTTGTGATAATGAATGTTATCTACGCTTCTTTACCACTACTTAGGGGACATGCTGGATCTGCTAAAATGGAGGATGCATCCTGATAAAATCTCAGGCTCGTTGTCTAAGTTAAAGGAGATTGACGGATCTGAAATTGTGAAGGTAGGCTGCCTAGTGTAAGTATATATGATTGTATCTTATAGTAACACATTTTTAAACCTAACTTTCCCCTTCACAGTTTCTGCAGGATACACTGGACACA
The DNA here is from genome assembly GCA_033119425.1 of Bufotes viridis. Classification (NCBI taxonomy): domain Eukaryota; kingdom Metazoa; phylum Chordata; class Amphibia; order Anura; family Bufonidae; genus Bufotes; species Bufotes viridis. The sequence continues at coordinate 232,902,910 of CM065590.1, forward strand.
TTATTTGGCATTCTGAATGAAAGTTCTCAGAAGTACAGCTCGAAAGTCTTTGATTCCTTGGTAAGTGCCTTAAACAATATTGGCCAGCCATTCTATCTGAGACGTTTTATTAGCAGTTACTGTACATTATATTATACAGTTCTCTTAATAGTTTACAGTTCTCTTATTGATGTCTTATGTCTCAGGTTCATATAATAAACTTACTACAAGACAGTAAATTCCAGCACTTTAAACCAGTAATGGACACATACATAGAAGGACATTTTTCAGGTGCCCTTGCTTACAGGTATGATAAGTATTTGATTATTCTATAGCACATATGTTGGATATATGTCTTGTGGCTTGAGGAAAAGTTTATACTTTTTGGGGGAAAATTACCAAGACTGGCATTCCCATATACCAGTCTTGATCCCCTGTGCCCTGGTGTGAAATACTGCTAATTTATTAAGAGGTAGATGTCTCTTAATAAATTTGGTGCATCTATGGGTCTCTGTGTCAGGTGCTGGCATAGGCTTTAGCTACAACTTCCGCTAGTTTCTGGTGTTCATTATGGTAAATCTGGCTGGCCGATTTACCTTGTCCACTCGTCCCTCATCCACTATGCCCCATCCCTTTTAATGCCACTTTAGAAAAGTGGTGAGGAGCTGAAAAATGTGCAAATTGTGTGCCAAAGTTGGCGTAAACAAAATAATAAATGCCCCAGTTTGTGTTTAATGCAAACTGGCCAGTGGCATTAGGGTCGTAAAATTTTATATGGATAGAACCTATATACAAAATGATCCTATAAGCCTCATTTACCCTAAAATCTCTAACAGAAAAACTATGTATAGCAACCACATAGTTCAGCTTTCACTCTTCAAGTGTGGTTTTAGAAATGATGTTCTGATTGGTCGCTAAGTTTTTCTGTAATACAGTTTTGTTGACTGAAAGGCCTTTTACGCTGGCCAGTGATGAACTGAACAAGCATTGTAGAAACATTCATTCGTTGCCCTTTGTAAATATGCCCAGTGATCACCTGACAAAAAGCCAAATGCTCATTTGCTGTTGATCTTTGATGTTAGACATATGTATAGTTTTTTTATGTCCAAATAGTGTAAAAACAAATGTAAACTTTGATAAAAAAAATTTTTTTTACATCACCATATTCTTATACATGGGGGCTCATTTTTTGCGGTACGATCTGTAGTTTTTATTGATACAATTTTGGAGTGTGTGTTGCATTTTGATCACATAGTATACATTTTTTTGGGTAAGAGAAGCAATGAAAAAATGGCAAATTCGCCATTTTGACCTTTTTTTCCATTATGTAATTCGCCGTATTGGAAAAATATTTTCATATTTTAATAGCACGGGCGTTTTCATTTGCGGTGATACCCAATATGTTCATATTTTTTATTTATGTATTTTTTTTATTATACCGAAAGGGGGTGATTTAAACTATTATATTTTTTAAATTGTTTATTTTTTTTTACTTTTTTGTTATGATTTTGAAGCTCATATTTGAGCCTACAAAATCCAATATTATTATTTTTTTTATTCTGAACAAGCATGGATTTTTAAAATCCATGTATTACTCAGAATTGCTAATTTTTTATGTTGGCCTGCCACCTGGCATCTTTAATGCCCTGAGTCTCTTCAGCGAGACTCAGCGTAGTAAAATCAATTACCAGCATCCTCACTGGCCGCAAGATTCTGGGTTTTTTAAGCTTTAGATGCCGTAATCTCACTTGATCACAGCATCTAAAGGCTTTACTTACCACGATCGGCATTATTGCCCGCCACGGTAATTAGCCACGGGTCTCTGCTGTTTGAAACAGTGAAGTTAAGGTGGTGGTGCTATCAGTCATTGACCGCTATCTCTGTATGCACAGTCCTAGACTGAAGGTTGTCAGTCACTGACCTCCTTCTTGACTTCAAAGCCCGAAATGAGCAGAGATTTTAAATAAAATACAAATTATACTGAATCTTTTCCCATAAAACTATATATACGTCTGCTCAGCTCCTCCTGCTCTATAACATGGTGTCTGTAGATCAGGTTCCCTTCAAGTTTTTTATGTTTGGAAAAAACCTAATTCATAAGTTATCTTTTGACTTTTCAGAGACCTCATAAAAGTGCTGAAGTGGTATGTGGACCGAATAATTGAAGCTGAACGGCAGGAGCATATCCAGGAGGTGTTAAAGGTAATGAAAGAGGGGACTAGGTGTACTTTTGTACTCATTTACATTCAGGTTGATCTTTTCTTTAATGATTTGTGCTGCTTCGCTTTGATGTGGTGATAATTGGCAATTGGCCTACTTATGTCCTGTAATAACTCCAGTAGCCAGGATCATGAAATGACTGTAGCTGGGTCTCAAACACAGTTTATTATCCTAGCTTGTCAACTGCATATATTTGATTGCTGGTTCTTGTTGTTGTTAGACAAAGGCCTTATGCACACGACTGTTGTTTTGGTCCGCATCCGAACCGCATATTTTGCGGCTCGGGCGCGGACCCATTCACTTCCGCATCCGATGCTCCGTTCCGTTGCCCTGCACAAAAAATAGAGCATGTCCTATTCTTGTCCGTTTTTTGGACAAGAATAGGCATTTCTACAATGGGCCGCATTCCGTTCCGCAAATTCCGCAGACCACAAAACACACACGGTCGTGTGCATGAGGCCTAACCATTTTAGGTCAATCAGTTGTCTATAATGCCGCGTTCTTTTATGACATTTCTTTACTTATGCATGGTGATCATTCTTACCGTTGGAAAACATTACTATGATGGTTACTCTTTTTCTCTAATATTGTAGGCTCAAGAATACATTTTTAAATATATTGTTCAATCTCGGAAACTTTTTTCATTTGCAACTGGTGGACAGAATGAGGAAGAATTCCGCTGCAGTATTCAAGAACTGATGATGTCCATACGTTTTTTCCTATCCAAAGAAAGCAAAGGAACGAGTGCTTTGTCTCAGTCACAGGTTGATGGTTTCTCTTTATTTCAGCTGAAAGCCTGACCTTTTTTCATTGTAGATTTTCTAAGAAACGGTCATCATCATGTATATTTATATCGCACTAATATCTTTCAGTCCATTTAAGTTTTGAAAAATCTCTCTCTTGTGCAAAGCTTTGAAGCATGCTAATCATAGTTCTGTCAGATGCTGCTTTTCAAGACTCCACAAAAAGCCAATCTGAAAGTAACAGCTGACAGAGTGACAGTTTACGGTTTGTCGATGAATGTGTTGAACATGGACTGCAGGTCATTGTTAAATATAAAATTGTATTTAAAATCTGTTTGGAGGGATTTTTGCAGACTTGGAACAACTCCTGAGAGAGGTATTCTAGTTGGTGGTTTTCAAGGTCTTAGTGTTCGGACTTCCTCTAACTTTGCACTCTATTATCTACATCAGGGCATTGTAAGGATAGATGGCAGGCTCAGAATGCAGTGTTACTGTTAGTATGCATCCTTACGTGAAGCAACATCAATGACTCCCCACCAGGACTCCCAGTCTCAGTTTTGTAGATCACACAAGAGTCCTTCAGAGGCCAGCAGTCATAAAGCTGCCTATTCTGGTGTGGTCCTTGAAATGTAATACAATATTATTATTTTATTTATCTATTAGGATTAGGTTCATGTATAGGACAGAATGCAAATAATGTGCACTTTCCATAGATTGTAATTATCAGAGTAATAAATAGAAGATTCTACTCATTAGACTTCTGACTTCTTCTGACTATATTCATATTTTTCCATACTTCTCCAGGCTGTGTTTCTGAATTCTTTCCCAGCAGTATACTCAGAGCTGCTGAAGCTGTTTGATGTTCGGGAAGTGGCAAACCTGGTGCATGATACTCTGGGCAGTCTGCCAACAATCCTGCATGCAGATGACTCCCTTCAGGAGATAAAACTTCAATGTATTGCAAAGACAGTGGAGAGTGATCTCTATAGCAATCCTGGTAAGGGTAGTAATACATGTTCTTAATATTAAGGTGTACTTTAGGGAACTTAGATTGTGAACTCCATTGGAGACAGTGTGATGATAATGTCTGTAAAGTGCTGTGGAATATGTCAGCGCTATATAATTGTGCAAAAAAAATCATTTAGCTATATATATATAGGAAAAGGAGATGGAGGCACTGAGTATGGGCGTAACTCGGGTGCTATGTCCCAGGACATGAGCTCATAGCCCAAATGTAGAAAAAAGAAAAACGGACAGCACTCCACAAAAAGTAAAATAAAATAATTTATTCACCCATGTGGCAAAAAAGCGATGTTTTGGCTCAACAATAGAGCCTTTCTCAAGTATATATATATATATATACATATATATAATCAAAAATAGAGCAGCACTCCAAATTAAAATGAAAAAACAAGGTGTTTATTTACCTATAGGTGTACAAGTGACGTTTCGGTCCCAACTGGAACCTTTCTCAAGCCTACAGCCATCACAGAGGGGAGAGGTTGTGAAGCGGCTAATACCCTGAGTGTGAAGAACTGCAGCCAGCTGGCCTGCCCCCCCCCCCCCCAGTGCAGTCACAATACTCAGAATTAATTTTTAATCATTTCTTGGATTGAAAGCAGAGTCAGGGTATTACCACTTGTCCCCTGCCCTTTTCTGTTTATGTCTGTCAGTGTTATTGCATAGAGAAAACTTCTGACAGACTCCCTTTATAGAGTAACTGTCCTTTCAGTTTTTCATAAATGAATATTACAGATTAGGAAACTTGTCAGAGAAACACTCACTTTCTGCCCTTATCAGGCTCCTCCGTGAAGACCGGCTACTGGCTCACAGAAGGATCAGATAACATATATTCTATTGAGAAGGGAGGAGGAGAGGGATTAAAGGGGAGGGCTGCTGCAGACAGGCAGGGAGACCGACACAGAGAGACTGTGGCTGGATTGTGATTAACTGTGATTAATTTAATTCACTGCTGGACTCACATGTAAACTGCTCAGTTCTGCTGCGATTGGTGCTCCCTTACAGTTGCTTCTTCTGATCTTCTGCTACAGAGAGATGGAGAAGCAGGATCTCCTATTTATCCCTCTCCTGTGTATTGGCAAACATGATCTCAACTAGATTTACCCACTAGCTCAGAAAAAAAATAGATGGCAACAGAATAACACAGCTAAAAATGCCATTCCAGATAGCCAGCAGCTTATTCTGCAATATTACCTGAAAAGACAGTCACACTTTAATAACAATTATGTAGTATATTTTAATGATTTATTCATACTGCATGATTTTTTGAGGAAAATTCTAATTTTCATCTGAGTCTTAAGTATAGGTGGCCTAAGCATCTTAAGCCCTGCTTCCATGATTCCCCCTCGTTTTTTTAATTATAGGTTATAAAGGCAAGACAAGAGATATATCCCCAAGAGAAGAGACGTAAACCATTCTTTTATACGTCTCTCTAGGGGCCAGTATTAGTTTTGACCTACATAAATATATGGCGCCATGCTGTTTGAGCCTTGCCTTTATGTATAATAGATATGTGCTTATTTGTGGGTGTTTAGAGGATATTCATAGTGGAGTTCTCTCGCTGTACAAATTGTTGATGACACTTTCTTATTCTTTTCTCTACTAATTCATGTCTTTCTGGACTTGTAAACTAAATGATAATTTACTGTATGATAAAATTTAGAATGCTGATAAATCCCAAGTCTCTTTATTATGTCTTAAATTGATAAAATTCTTTAACAAAGAGATTGAAACATAAATCCCACTAAAGAATATTTTCAGAATGGGAGTCTTAGGTTCTTTCATGGTGCACATTATCTTTGTTTTCTTGCTCACCAGGAAGATTTTGCTCTATAGGCTTTAACGGCTTTATTTACTCAAACCCAGAATAGTGTTTCTTTTCAATTAAATGAAATCATTGATTGCCAAGATACTTTGTATATGCACTGAGGTGTGTTACAAACCTTAATTTCAAGGCAAGATTAGCTTTAATTCAGTTATTCTTATCGCAACAGGAGCCAAGTTACTAAAGTGAGAGGAAATCTGATGATTTCTTAAGTAAAGAAAGCAATATAGACTGATGTCTTTTACTAACTAATAATATTAACCACTTGCGGACTGCCCATTGACTATAAACATTTAAGAGGTACCCACTTATCTCTGCAAGGACGTTCTTGGGCCACAACAAGGTCATTTCCAAACCTATGATTTTACTTTCTTTCCCCTTTCAATCATATTTTGGGAGTCTAATGTGGCCCCTAAGTCTTCCAACAGAAAACAGTATTGAAATATTCAGTAATTTATGCTAGGCATTAAGCGCAGCACCTACTGTATCGACTAAATTAACAGCTCTACTAAATATATCCCTGACTCACAAAAAGTTAGGGATATTTGGCTTTCGGTTGAAATTTATGGAAAACGTAAAAAGTTCATGCTACAGTGATGATATATCATGAAAGTAGGGCGATTTCCTCATCTAAAACAATTTATTGAAACAAAAGCCAACAATAGTGGTGGGTATACCTCCACAAAAAATGTCAATGTCTCAAAAACTTGTCATGTGGCCTTGAGCATCAATTACAGCTTGACAATAAATTCTCATGCTGTTCACAAGCTGACTTATTGTCTGCTCAGGCATAGCATCCCACTCTTCTTGAATGGCCATAAGGTCATTGAGGTTCTGGGGTGCAGAGTTACGAGCCGCTACACGGGGTCTCAGCTGATCCCATAGGTTTTCAATGAGATTCAGGTCTAGAGAAGGTCTAGTGCAGGCTACTCCATGAAGATAAAATTAGGCCTGTGTTGTTCATGCAGAGGCAACATGACTGGATTAATGATGTTATTCAAGTAGTATGGGCTTGTCACTGTACCATTCACAAAGTGTAGGGAAGTTCTGAATTGACTAGACACACCTGCCCACACTGTAACACCAAAGGCTCTTCTGGTGACAACAGTGGCTGATGCATATCCCTCTCCTTGACGTCTCCAACATTGTTGGCGGCCATCATTTCTGCTAAGCATATATCAGTAAACAACACTGAGGCCCAGTGGTCCCTCATTCAGAGTAGATGCTCCGTGGCCCATGCAAGACGACGCCTGTACCTGGTGGTATGGGCAGGTACCCTCGCAGGTCATCTAGAACGCAGACCAAGCTGATGTAAATGGTTTCAAATAGTCTGACGTGACACTTTGGTTTCTCTCATCTCATTTAAATGTGCCTGGAATTGTGTGGCATTCATCATCCAGTTCCGCAGGGCATTGTTCACAATGAAGCAGTCATCAGTGTGGGATGCGGCCAAAAGACGTCCACTTCTATGCCTTTCTATGACTTTTCCAGTCTCTCTGTATCTCTGTTGCAACCTGCTGATGACAGTCTGTGACACTCTAAGCTCAGTCTGAGAACATCCTGCTTGAAGCCTCACAATTGTGACTGTTTAAATAAATTCATTTCTATGGGGCAGACGGAAATAGCTGGGCCAGCACTCGGCTATTTTCGCGGCCCCATAGAAATGAATGGAGGTCGGCTGCGCATGCGCAGTTCGCCCTCTGTTCATTTCCCTGCTCTGTTCTAATTGTAGGGGCGGGTCCGCGAGGTGGCACCCGCACCTATCAGACAATGGGACCATATCCTAGCGATATACGCCCATTGTCTGAGATGGCCGATCTGATAGTTATCCCCTATCCTGTAGATAGTAGATAACTTGTTACAACTGGAATACCCCTTTAAAGGCCAGTCCCACCCAATGCTTCAGTAATCAATGTATCAGCGACTAATTCCTGCAATCCGAAGGGGTGGTTCAGCCTTCCTGCCTAGGGGAGGTTTGACTAAATTCAAACAGATACCCCGCCAATTTTTAACCACTTGAAGACCACAGGTTTACACCCCCCTAGTGACCAGGCCCTTTTTTACAAATCCGCACTACACTACTTTCACCGTTTATTGCTCGGTCATACAACTTACCACCCAAATAAATTTTACATCCTTTTCTTCTCACTAATAGAGCTTTCATTTGGTGGTATTTCATTGCTGCTGACATTTTTACTTTTTTTGCTATTAATAAAAATGTAACAACATTTTTGCAAAAAAATGACATTTTTCACTTTCTGTTGTAAAATTTTTCAAGAAAAACTACATTTCTATATAAATTTTTCACAAAATTTGTTGTTCTACATGTCTTTGATAAAAAAAAATCTAATAAGTGTATATTTATTGGTTTGGGTAAAAGTTATAGCGTTTACAAACTATGGTGCAAAAAAGTAAATTTCTGCATTTTGAAGCAGCTCTGACTTTCTGAGCACCTGTCATGTTTCTTCAGGTGCTAAAATGCCAGGATAGTATAAATACCCCCCAAATGACACCATTTTAGATAGAAGACACCCCAAAGTATTCACGGAGGGGCATGGTGAGTTCATGTATCATTTCATTTTTTTTCACAAGTTAGCGGAAAATGACACTTTCTGAGGGAAAAAAAATAATAATAAAGTTTCCATTTCTGCTAACTTCTGGCAAAAAAAAAAAAAATCTCAGACGGACTCACTATGCCCCTCAGTGAATACCTTGGGGTGTCTACTTTCCGAAATGGGGTCATTTGTGGGGTGTGTTTACTGTTCTGGCATTTTGGGCGGGGCTAAATTGTGAGCAGCCATGTAAAACCTAAAGGTACTCGTTGGAATTTGGGCCCCTTTGCGCATCTTAGCTGCAAAAAAGTGTCACTCATGTGGTATCGCCGTACTCAGGAGAAGTAGGGCAATGTGTTTTGGGGTGTATTTTTACATATACCTATGCTGGGTGAGAGAAATATCTCTGTAAATGACAACTTTTAAAACAAATTTATACAAAGTTGTCAGTTTACAGAGATATTTCTCTCACCCAGCATGGGTATATGTAAAATACACCCTAAACACATTGCCCTACTCTCCTGAGTACGGCGATACACATGAGTGACACTTTTGCTGCCTGAGTCGCAAGGGGCCTAATCTAATGAGTACCTTTTAGGAAGAGCATTTTTACGCATTTTTCTTCTCACGCTTTAGGGCCCCTAAAATGCCAGGGCAGTAGAAATACCCCACATGTGACCCCATTTTGGAAAGAAGACACCCCAAGGTATTCCGTGAGGGACATGGCGAGTTCACAGAAGATTTTATTTTTGGCACAAGTTAGCGGAAATTGATTTTTTATTGTTTTTCTGCTAAAGTCTCCTTTCCGCTAACTTTTGACAAAAAGTTAAATTTTTCATGGACTCACCATACCCCTCAGAGAATACCTTGGGGTGTCTTCTTTCCAAAATGGGGTCATTTGTGGGGTGTTTGTACTGTTCTGGCATTTTGGGCGGGGCTAAATTGTGAGCAGCCATGTAAAAGCTAAAGGTACTCGTTGGAATTTGGGCCCCTTTGCGCACCCAGGCTGCAAAAAATTGTCACTCATGTGGTATCTCCGTACTCAGGATAAGTAGGGCAATGTGTTTTGGGGTGTATTTTTACATATACCCATGTTGGGTGAGAGTAATATCTCTGTAAATTGACAACTTTGTATTAAAAAAATTAAAAAGTTGTCGTTTACAGCGATATTTCTCACACAAAGTATGGGTATATGTAAAAATACACCCAAACACATTGCCCTACTTCTCCTGAGTGCGGCGATACCACATGTGTGCCACTTTTTTGCAGCCAAGATGCGCAAAGGGGCCCTAAAACCAATGAGTACCTTTAGGATTTCACAGGCCATTTTTACGCATTTGGATTCTCACGCTTTAGTACCCCTAAAATGCCAGGTCAGTATAAATACCCCACATGTGACCCCATTTTGGAAAGAAGACACCCCAAGGTATTCCGTGAGGGGCATGGCGAGTTCACAGAAAAAAAAATTTTGGCACAAGTTAGTGGAAATTGATATATATATATATTTTTACAAAGTCTCATATTCCACTAACTTGTGACAAAAATAAAATTTTCCATGAACTCACCATACCCCTCACGGAATACCTTAGGGTGTCTTCTTTCTAAAATGAGGTCACATGTGAGGTATTTATACTGTCCTGGCATCTGAGTGTCTCCATAATCATTACACGTATGGCCAGCATTAGGAGTTTCTGCGATTCTCCTTATATTGAGCATACGGGTAATGAGATTTTTCCGTTCAGCCTCTGGGCTGAAAAAAATAAATAAAAATGAGCAGGCGCAGATTTTTTCATTCGCATCGATCAATGTGGATGAAAAATCTCTGCCAAATCAGTGACTGCGGTGCGGTGGGCTGGGCGCTAGCTACCTAACAAGTAGCTAGCTAACTGGCGGTGATAAGGGACCCTTATGCCCCATTCACACGTCCACAATTCTGTTTGCGGAGCGGAATTGCGGACCCATTCATTTCTATGGGGACAGACTTTGTCCCGCTCGGATCGGAATTACGGATCCGGCTTCCGAGTCTGCACTTCCGTTCCGCAAAAATATAGAACATGTCCTATTCTTGTCCGCAATTGCGGACAAGAAAAAGCATTTTCTATATAGTTCTGTGCGGATCTGCAAAATGCGGAAAGCACATTGCCGGTGTCCGTATTTTGCGGATCCGTAGATCCATGGATCCGCAGATCCATGGATCCATAAAACACATACTGGACGTCTGAATGAGCCTGTAGGGGGTGATTAGTGACAGGGGGTGACAGGGGGTGATCAGGGGGTGACATTGGTGATCAGGGGGTGACATGGGTGATCAGGGGTTAATCAGTGATGGGGGTGGGGGGGTGTGTGTGTAGTGATTGGTGCACTTTACCTTTGTTTCCTCTGGTGGTCCCAAACAAAGGGACCACCAGACGAGCAGACAGCAGGCATATCAGACGCTGTTTACAAAACAGCGTCTGATATGCGATTTAAATGCGTTTTTTTCCGCATCTACAGCCTGCCAGCGCATGATCAGCGCTGGCAGGCTGTAGTTTCAGTTGTCCCGGCTCCGATCACATGAACGCGCGCGCGCGTTCATTTGAAATCTCGGGTCTCACGAGATGACGCCGATAGGCGGCAGTGAGACCTGAGAGAGCCGCCGCGCTGACGCCCATCGGCGTTAGCGTGGCGGCAAGTGGTTAAGGCTGCTGGTTGTCTTTCAGGGAAAATATTTTTATTACCTGGTAGGATGCAGTTATGACACTTCTAATCTATTAATACCAACGTGATTATATTAATCATTTTGATACAGTCTTAGAGATTTATTATTAAACCATAACACGTAGTAGCACTTAGTAGCCTAGGATATCATGTACCCCAACTTTAACTCCCACATTATATTCTCACATAGACAAAATAAAGTATATTAGCCCTCCCAACCTAACTCAACTTTCAACCCTCTGATTTATCTATTTTATCCATCTGTTTTTCTTTCTTTATATAATGAGCGCATTATTGCTAATTATATGCTAATCTCTAACAGCAGCGATGTCTACACCGAAAGCCCATATAAGGGGATCTAGTGCCCTCAATACTGTAATTACTGTAGTCCAAAAATTGATATAATCGTAACACTCCAACATAACATATCAGATTTCCCGTTTTATCTTTACACCATAAATGTCAGGAGGGTTACCCTGCCTCCACATTGACAATAAACGTGGAGAACAGTAATTAAAAGCATCCTACCTTAACTTACTCCAGTTGTTTTCTGTCCCTCACAGGATGCATTGACAACCTTCCTGCAGATGCGGTCACCTATCTTGTATGTGCAGCCTTGTGGTTCACCTCCCCGGCGGTGCAGGGAGGGCTATAGTAGAGAGCCAGGATTCCAGGATGGCGGTGTGCAGTTCTTTCAGGATCTAGGCGGAAGTCCTACATTGTGTGCAGCCCTGGGCTTGGCTTCACAGTACGAGTGATGCTGGAGAATTGGAGTGCGGATGTGTGGCTGAGGCAGGCAGAGAGTTCTCGTGGGCCAGGGAACTTCCTCCTCTACGGGCATCACTTTAGGCGAATCACAACCCATGTGACACGGCTGAGGATGTCACAGTCGTCCCGGAAGTGCTGCTTGATTGCTTCAGTTTGATATGGGATTTAAAAATGGCAGGAGGCAGTTGTTGTTTGACACTCTTGACTGTAGAGCATTTGTTCCTGCGCTGCTATGTCTGTGTCTGGGAAGGTCGACTCCGCCCGTAAGTCTCGACTTTTATGCTCAGGTCTAATATTGTGGCTACATATGCAGCTAGAACTCATTCCTTATGGCTAAATCAGTTGGGAGAGAATTTGGTTGCTGGTACTACAAGAAAGGATATCATTTCATTCCTTCCAGTTTTCAAATCGGCTACTAATTTTATTTACCTAGTAAAGCTTTTTGCCGGATTGGAAGCCTTGGCCAATGCAACATGTAGGACGGCCTGGCTAAGATCCTGGTCGGGAGATGCCTCTTCAAAAAATTGAAGTTCGGAGATGATACGACTGTGCTCGGTCTCAGTGATAATGATGAGACAGACTACAGAAAGGAAGTGAGCCGTCTAGCTTTGTGGTGTAACCAGAACAGTCTCTCCTTAAATATTAATAAGACCAAGGAAATTGTTGTGGATTTATGGAGAACAAAGGGCCAGTATGCTCCTCTGACCATCAATGGGGCTGTAGTTGAGAGGGTAAATACTACCAAGTTTTTAGATGTGCCCATTTCAGACTCCTTTATTTTCTTCGTAAGTTAAAAAGAGCTAGTATCCCCACCCAAATTTTGTGCATGTTCTACAGAGGTGCTATTTAAGCATTCTAACAAGTGGTATTATGGTGTGGTGGGGGGCCTGTACTGCATCTTGTTGTAAAAGACCCTTCAGTCCATTGTAAGAGCAGCCGAAAATTATTGCCATCTCTTTGCTGTCTCTGCAGGAGATATATACCTGCTGTACTCATAGGACCATTGGCATAGCCGGTCACCCTATTCCCCCATTATATTACTTCTTCAGCTTGTTGCCATCAGGGAGGAGACTAAGGAGTCTTTGGGCTAGAACTAGCAGATTGAGGCATAGCTCTGTCCATCAGGCTGTTAGAATATTAAATTCTTTATATGTTTTGCCATCTTTCAAACCAACTTAGAATCAGGATGTTTCAGGTATATTTATACTGGATTTTTTAGTTGGATTGCATTATTATATTAATTATTGGTTAATGATATTTAATGTATGTAAATGTTGTGTTTTTGTAAATTGTAGAGGCAATACTATTGGTTTTATAGAGATATGAAATTTCGATCCTCTGTGGTGTTGACAATAAAGTTGACTTTGATTTCCTTCTTCCGCCTGTCGTCAGTAATGTCCATGAGAGAAATCATAACTGTTGTAGGCTTGGTGACTTCCACCATTCCTGCAGTGAAATGGGCTCAGGCCCACACAAGCAATTTGCAGTCCTTTTGATAAAATTCTTGGGACACACATCAGACATCCTTGGACAAAAAGCTGAGGATTCAAGCGGTAATAACAACAGATGCCAGGAGACAAGGGGCCCATACTCCTCAATTTTTGCTTCAGGTGACCTGGGACCCAGTCTTAAGCCAAGCCTCCTCCAAAATAAAAGAATTGATGGCTGTTCTACAAGCACTCAATACATCGAAAATTCCCGTTGGGCAGTGCCATCACTGTTGTGTAAATGATGGAGGGGAGAGAAAAGGAGTAAAGTTCTTTCTTCAATAGCAGAGGTAATATTTGCCTGGGCAGAAAAATTTGTAGCCTCCATATCTGCAGCCCTTTTTAAAGGGAGTCTCTAAGAGAGGGAGAGTGGAGCCTTATTTTGGTAGTTTTCAGACAGATCTTCGAGAAGTGGGGAGTTCTAGTTTTAGATTTATTTGCATCCAGAAAGAGCAGAAAGGTCAGCAACTTTTTCTCCCTGTCCTTTTAATATCTTCCTCTTCAGGTGAACGTGTTTTCCCAGCTCTGGCTGAAGGGTCTCCTTTATGCGTTCCCTCGATTCTCCGTGATTCCATGAACCCTAATAAAAGTTGCAAATAAACAAGCACAGTTGATTTTGATTGTGCCACATTGGCCAAAGAGGACCTGGGTGCCACATCTCCGAAGTCTGTTGGCAGGGAGTTTCTGGATTCTTCCCCCCCCCCCCCTGCCGGACCTTTATTAGGACCTAGTTCTGCACTTAAACTTCCCTTAGCTTTATCTGACAGCTTAAGGAACGGGGTTGTCGGAAGCACTGATATCTACTTTGATACAAGGCAGGAAACAAGTGACTTCCAAAATTAATCTTAGAACATGGAAAGCTTTCCTTCACTTTGCCAGTGGTTCTTGGGATCCTTCTGTGCTCTTTGATGTCGGGATGGTTTTGTACTTTTAACAAACATGTCTGGAGAAATGCCTTAAAGTCTGTACTCTTAAGATTCATGGAAATTAAATTTGTGAATCTTGATCTTGTCAAGAGATTTGTCAAGTGAACTGGAAAGATTTGTGCTTCCTACCTGTCCTCAGTTCCACCATGAGATCTAAATGTGGTCCTCTCAGCCCCCATTGATCACGCCTTTGAACCCTCAGAGATTTTTCTTAGGATTTATTCTTAAAAACTGCTTTCTTCCTGGCCATAACCTCTGCTTGGAGAGTTGGTGAGATCCAGGCTTTCTCTTGCATGGCCCCTTATCTGGCTATCTTCGAAGATTTAATTGTCCTGAAACATTCTCTGGCATCTTTTTTTTTTTTTAAACCCTGTTTTTTCATTCCGCTCTGTTCTACTGTACTTTAAATATCAAATAACAATGTGAAATTCTATGGGAGGAAAATATTCACATTTTAGATAAGTTTCACATTGTCGTACTCCAGACATCCATTGCACATCTTCTACATCTATTTCTCATTTACTTCTGATATCAGCAGTTGTGAAGTCGCCTTCACAACTCAACAGTTTATACATTTTTTACTTGTTCCTTTTTAATTGTTTCAACTAACAAAAACCTTGTTTTTTTAAAATCTAGCAAATAGTACGATTCTATCCAGACCTTCTTTTCTTAGGCAAGGTGTCATCTGATGATTGTAACATCTCCTACTATTCTGTATTACATTTTCTTTATCCATATCTTGTATTAATCAGCTCTATGCACTACAGAGTAGACAGAGCTGTGTATTTTATTTTTGTGACCAAGCTATTGACGAACAGCTGATTGGTGGGGTGTTGGCTGTCAGACCCCTGCCGATCTAACATTGTTGGCCTGTCATGTAGATAGGCCAACTATATAAAAATCGTGGAAAACCTCTTTGATGTAATCTGCATGCAGATTTGCAATATTGTAGATATACAGTAGGTCAATATATGTAGATCTTTGCTCTTTTCAGATTATTTTTAACATAATAATGCTTCCTAGGGGTTTATTTACACAGTAGAAATATCACATGGATTTGTTTTCATATTCCGCTCTGAAATCCGTGTGACGTCTATGTCCCATTGTTCCCAATTTATACAATGGGTTAGCCACTTATCGATTAGCCCCATTAGCTGTGGCAGTTAATGCAAATCTAGAACAAAAATCTGAAAGTCTACTGTAGGTTCCACAGAAAAATATGCTACACCTACCCTAATAGTTTAACTGTGTAAACGTATACCAGGCACTGACAAGATGCACCAAATTTGTCAAAGTAGTGCTTGTTTTGTGACTGATTTGGCCTGCCTTTTGTAATGTAATTCAAATTTATTTTTTAAGCCCACTCTTATTTGGCTTACTTTAAACCACTATTTCGTGCCAAAGAAATGCCACACAGCAGTAATGAATTTGGCACAGATTACAATGCCGCTAAATAGGGCTGCAGTAAACGATTATTTTAGAAATCGAGTATTCTATCGATAATTTTTTACGATTAATCGAGTAATCTAATAAGAATGTTACCATGGCAACCAGGGCTTCAGTAGCGTCCTGGCTGCCATGGTAACCGATCGGAGCCCAGTTATAACACTGCTGGGGCTCCAATCAGAACTTCCACCAATGAGGGGGAGGGGACTCTGCTCTGTGGCCACTGCCACCAATGAGGGAGGAGGGGACTCTGCTCTGTGGTCACTGCCACCAACGATTTTAATACTAGGGGGTGGGGGGAGGGCGCAATGCGCCACCAATGAAAATAAACCTTTAATACAGACGGCAGGCAGCAGATCAGAGGCAGTTAACCCCTCAGGTGCGGCACCTGAGGGGTTAACTGCCGCTAATCGCAGCTCCCTGCCTCCTGTATTAAAGATTACAAAGGATCTTTCATGGTCCGGACTTACTAGCAGCTACATAGAGCGGCGCCCAGGGATGTCCCTGCACTTACAATTAAACCCGGGCGCCGCTCGGTTCTCCCCACTGTGAGCCAGTTACAGTCTCCTGCTCCATATGCTAATTACTAATATCGGAGCAATAGGGAGGAGACATCACCTTCTCTGTGGGCGTTTCTTCTCTCTGCGCTGTGACGTTCTGTGCTGCGATTGGACAGCGCAGGGAGAAGAAACGCCCACAGAGAAGGTGATGTCTCCTCCCCATTGGTCCGATATTAGTAATTGGCACATGAAGCACGAAACTGTAACTGGCCCACAGTGGGGAGAACGGAGCGGCGCCCAGGGATAATTGTAAGTGCGGGGACATCCCGGGCGCTGCTAGTTAGTAAGGCCGGACAATGTAAGGTCCTGTCATTAGTGGCGCAGTGCGCCCGCCCCCCCCCCGTCTCTCCTCACTGGCAGCGCAGCACAGGGGGAGGGAGAGAGCGACTCCTTCTCCCCTGTGCGCCTCGCCTCCTCTGCTGCCAGCCGCTCTGCACAGTGTCGGGTCATAGGGCACGCTTATGTGCACTATGTCCTGACGGGTGACCACGGAGCGGGGAGTAATAGCAAGTGCTGCCCTCCCGCTCCGTGGTCACATGACACAAACGAATCCTCGATGCAAAAAAATTGCATAAAGGATTTTTTTGTGTCGAATTACTCGATTAAATCGAGTAATCGTTTCAGCCCTACCGCTAAACCACACCCACCTTTAAGCGAAAACAGGTGATTGAGGCACATAACCATTCCTCTTATCGCAAACCATTAATATATATATTTCATTTTGGTGCAGTTCATGCCAGAAAACAGACGTAACAGCTTTAGTAAGTTCGGCTATTATTTTTAATTGTGAATGTTTTTCATGTAATTTTTTAAATCATTCTAGAAATTATTCCAAAAGGGCCCACAGATTTATCACTGATCATGGCAAGCTCATCACAATATAGTCTATCATTTATTTATCAAAAGCAGGCTCTCAAGCTACATAAAAATGAAAACAAATATCTAAAACTCGCAGTATACCTGCTTCAACAAAAGATGCACATATAAAAATGTCACGGATACATAATTAGCAGGGATGTATTTTTGCCATTTTGGAACTGCCTATTTTAGTAGCTTTATGAATTAATTTGCAGAGTACTATTACATTATATAAGAAAGTGGTGATACTACAGTCTATCTGCGCCAATTTGGACAGTTCTGTGAAGGCCCATGGTGTTGATGATTTTTAACGGATTTGGATTAATTCTCCTGGATCAGGATTGTATTGTTTCTAAGACATACTAATCAAGTATATGTGACCATATTTTAGATATTTTGTCAAAGCAGATGCTCTGTGCATTTTGGTTATTAACGTTAAGCGTTCACGTTGAAAATGCAGTCCAATCCGCATGCAGCATGGTACAGAGCAGGAGGAGCTGAGCAGATTGTTATATATTTTTATGGGAAAAGATTCAGTAAAACTTGTAATTTATTCATGTTAACCTATGCTTAGAAGTCACTGAGACTTTCCTATGCAGTGACTGACTGCTATCTCTATACACTGTCATACATAGAAGGTTGTCAGTCACCAAGTAAGACTCCTTAGTAATACTGACTCTTTTCCCATAAAACTACATTAACAGTCACACTTGGCAAGTGTATACAGTTGCAAGAAAACGTATGTGAACCCTTTGGAATGATATGGATTTCTGCACAAATTGGTCATAAAATATGATCTGATCTTCATCTAAGTCACAACAATAGACAATCACAGTCTGCTTAAACTAATAACACACAAAGAATTAAATGTTACCATGTTTTTATTGAACACATCATGTAAACATTCACAGTGCAGGTGGAAAAAGTATGTGAACCTTTGGATTTAATAACTGGTTCAATCAGGTTGAGGTCAGGACTCTGACTGGGTCACTCCAGAAGGCGTATTTTCTTCAATTTAAGCCATTCTGTTGTTGATTTCCTTCTATGCTTTGGGTCGTTGTCCTATTGCAACACCCATCTTCTGTTGAGCTTCAGCTGGTGGACAGATGGCCTTAAGTTCTCCTGCAAAATGTCTTGATAAACTTGGGAATTGATTTTTCCTTCGATGATAGCAATCCATCCAGGCCCTGACGCAGCAAAGCAGCCCCAAACCTTGATGCCCCCACCACCATACTTCACAGTTGGGATGAGGTTTTGATGTTGGTGTGCTGTGCCTCTTTTTCTCCACACATAGTGTTGTGTGTTTCTTCCAAACAACTCAACTTTGGTTTCATCTGTCCACAGAATATTTTGCCAGTACTGCTGTGGAACATCCGGGTGCTCTTGTGCAAACTGTAACCGTGCAGTAATGTTTTTTTTTGGACAGCAGTGGCTTCCTCTGTGGTATCCTCCCATGAAATACATTCTTGTTTAGTGTTTTACGTATCGTAGATTCGCTAACAGGGATGTTAGTATATGCCAGAGACTTTTGTAAGTCTTTAGCTGACACTCCAGGTTCATTCTTCACCTCATTGAGCAGTCTGCGCTGTGCTTTTGCAGTCATCTTTACAGGACGGCCACTCCTAGGGAAAGTAGCAGCAGTGCTGAACTTTCTCCATTTATAGCCAATTTGTCTTACCTTGGACTGATGAACAGCAAGTCTTTTAGAGATACTTTTCTAACCTTTCCAGCTTTACGCAAGTCAACAATTCTTAATCGTAGGTCATCTGAGAGCTCTTTTGTCCGAGGCATCATTCACATCAGGCAATGCTTCTTGGGAAAAGCAAACCCAGAACTGGTGTGTGTTTTTTATAGGGCAGGGCAGCTGTAACCAACACCTCCAATCTCATCTCATTGATTGGACTCCAGTTGGCTGACACCTCACTCCAATTAGCTCTTGGAGATGTCATTAGTCTAGGGGTTCACATGCACTGTGAATGTTTACATGGTGTGTTCAATAAAAACATGGTAACATTTAATTCTTTGTGTGTTATTAGTTTAAGCAGACTGTGATTGTCTATTGTTGTGACTTAGAAGAAGATCAGATCACATTTTATGACCAATTTGTGCAGAAATCCATATCATTCCAAAGGGTTCACATACTTTTTCTTGTAACTGTATATCAATCTACTCATCTCCTCCTACTCTATAACATGCCCATAGATTGACAGATTGTATTCAAGTAGTTTTCATTCTCTAGGTATCTGAGGTGGTTTGGGAGCTTGCTTTTGATCTAGTTTGATATGGTTTTGTGGGTTAAGGAACCGCCAGTGCACTCGCTGCGTTTGCAGTAAGACACATTAACAAGCTGCCTAATTGTTTTTGTGCTGAATCCATAGTGGGCAAACTCTTCTTGTTGAATGCTTGAACGGACCTGTATAACAATATGATATGTTGTCATTTTAGAGTCCCGGTTTATTCTTCTCCCTGTCGTCCTCCACCACCTCCACATGCATCTGCAGGAGCAGAGAGATCTTGTAATGTGCGCACGTATCCTTAGCAACATGTTTTGTCTCGGCAAGAAAAACAGCTCTGTAAGTAATTGCAAGATGCTTATTATATGCATTAACATACAGCATGCTGGATAGTAATCCAGAGCACACTGTAAACCATTTCCACAGTAATCTATATATAGGAGAAACACTCTGCAGGTGCCTGGCATACAGCTGTAAAGCGATCATTTCAGCCCGCCTCAATTTTAATAAATTGCATGCTCTTTTGCTAGGCATCTTCTCTAATCTCTAATTACTAATCACAAATTAACTTGCATAATGTGGAGAATTTTTGATTATATGCTGGGCCTTATCTGTTCCTGTGACCCCAGCAGTGCCACTTACCAATGTTATAGGAACTATCAATCCAAGGGGAAGAAGAAGATAATGAAGTCAAAATCAGTTGATTCATCGTTGATTCAGTTTTTTTTACGTTTTTCCTTTTACTTGTGTATTGACTTCTGTTCCTAGTGAAGGCATGTCATGCTTATCAGGGACAATTCCTGATGAATCCCACTGGCAAATGTGAACACAGCATACATGAAGGCATTTGATTGACTTTACCTTCCTGCACATGGACACAGAGTACTTGCTAAGCAGCGATAAAGCTGATGTATCAGATAAACCAATTTCAGCGAGACCAGACAACCATCTAATATGTATATGGGCCACCTGACCTGATGTCGGCATGCCTTATTTTTTTTATTCTTGGGTAGATAAGCCACCACCAGCAACTTACTCCTCTCATCCTGTTTAGAATACATGCATGATCAGCCGAGTACGCATGTTTATGGGGATGGTCAGGTGAGATAGCTGTCAGACAGGCAAGCATTTGGCCAACAGTTATCTTGTGTGTATGGCCAGAATAGGGGGTATTTATATGCTGCTGCAGCCAATGACCGGCCTCTGCAGACACGAGCAGCATGTAACGTGCCGCTTTGATCTTTATTTATTTTTTATTGTTTATTTTCATTTTTAGGAAAAGGTGTGATTTGCATTTTTTTTTACTTTTTTGTTACTTTTTTCCATGTTTTGGGGGCCAAGTGGACCCCAACATGTAATCATTAGATTGCAATTTGTATAAAGTAATGAAATTTTATTCTTTACGATATACAAAGATCGGTATATTCCAATGCAGTGCTGCCACCTGCATGCCTGCATTGGAATATACCAGTGATGGGCAAACTGCGGCTCTCCAGCTGTTGCAGAACTACAACTCCCAGCATGCAAAGCCTGTCTATAGCTATCAGCCTTACTGCACGGCATGGTGGGAGTTGTAGTTTAGAAACAGCTGGAGAGCCGCACTTTGCCCATCACTGGGATATACCAATAATAGGCCTAGAAGCCTAGTCGTAGCAGTCTGGCTTCACATGCATTCCCCATAAGATTCTCTACAGGATGTTATTCCATTCCCACGTTTCCAAGCATCTCTTGGTATACCTCATACTTATTTTATGTATTTAACTATGCAGCTTCTGTCTGTAACTTTTTTCTTAGTTAGCTGTCATAGCTTTTTACACTATAATCTTTTATATATTTGGTTGTTCTTAGGAAAAGTCCGCCATGAAGGAAATTGACGTGATTGTGAAAAGCTTGCTGGATATTTTATTAAGGACTATTTTAGAGATCACAAGTAGACCTCAGCCCTCAGGCTCTGCAATGAGACTTCAGTTTCAGGATGTGACTGTAAGTATTTTGTCTCGGCATGTAGACAGTTTACTTTCTCACCGTTTAAACATGTGGAACACTTCATGTCCCACAGAGTTTTTTTTTTGCACGTCAGCTGTGCATGTAGTAACATGGAATGTGCATTCATCTTGCACCGTTTCCTGAAATCATGTTTATTAAGTTTTAGTAGAGTATTAAGACCTTTACGGCTGCTAACGATTAAAATTCCAACTACTGCTTTTGTTCCATAAGTTGCTAAAATGGTCATTTTCACTTTCGATGTAATTTATTTCTTTATGTTCTATGATCGTTTTTATTCAATAGGGGTTTCTGCTACAAAAATAATGGTAACCTAAAAATAAAGTCTTATAATTGTAATCTGCTTCTTGTCACAATTCCTCTGTGTCGTACACCACTGGTCTCTGTGCTCCAGTGCAATGGGTAGGCCACAGTCGTGTGTCCATTGCTTTCTTACATACAGAACATCACTGTGGAATATCACCACAGCCTACAATGGCTATGTAACATAACGTCACTATGAACACGTCACTTCACCCTAGTTGTCACATTCCACTACACTGAAATTTGTATGCGTTGTCAGGGTTTTTGTATTCACCAAACATCTTCAGATGGGTCATAGCTCTGTTTTTCTGATATAGTGCCCCAAATTAAGCTTTGAGGGTGCTTTTTATTTTAATTGTGACCCAGCTGTAGAGTTAACCCCTTCCCACTGTGTGATGTGCGATTACGGCACAGAGTGCTGCTATTTAACGCTGAGTGCCATAATTGTACGTCACGGTGATAGCGCTGGGTCCATGACATCGCTTCCAGTTGCCAACTGTATTACATAGCAGGCTCCTGGCATTCACTACTAGGATTGGAGATAAGCCTGATCCTGGCAGTTTAACCCCTGAAATGCAACGGACAATAGCAACTGCGGCATCTGAGCAGTTAAACAGAGGGAAGGAGCTCCGTCTGTCCTACGATCGGCACCCTGCAAATGCATTCACGGGGTTCCAAGTACTTGACATAACAGCAAAGGGCCCTTTGAGAGGCAAAATGTATTAGCGTGCTTGTCAGAAGGACTATGCACTGTAGTAGTATGAGCATGGAGAGCCACCTCCTCTTTGAAACGCTGATCGGCGGGGGTGCCCGAGTGAAGGACCCACGTCAATCAGATACTGATCATGATATATCCCGACGATAGGTCATCAATATATATGGCTGGACAGCACCTTTAAAGGGGCTAAATGAGTCTGTCCACTAGCTCAATAGTAGCGTCGTTTTTCATTACCCAGTTGTTCAGGTATATTTTACATACTTATCCTTTCTCTTAACATATATCTTGCCATAATATACATGACTGATCTGTTAGTATTTTATATTATACAAACTTACTACATTCTAAATTTTACATAGGGTGGTTGAGGGGTTGGTAATAGCATGCAATATAATTAGTAGTGTACGGATTAAAGGTATTGTCTGAGTTATTTTAAAATGTGACCAAAACTGTGACAAACAAAATACTTGCCCTTCTGATCCCCAGCCACTTCCCTCTGCCTCATTCAAGTGGCTGCAGTGGTCATATGCCTTATGCACATGTGACTGCAGCAGCCAATCTCTTTCCTCAGCAATCTTGTGCCATAAACTGCTGAGGACGGAAACTGGGATGTGTACAGATTTCTCTTGTTATGTTATCACAGACCACGTTTTGCATAATCACGGTCATTCGTACGTTAATGATAATATCTTTGGTGCTCTAGAGTGCATTTGAGTTAATACTTAAAGGGACTCTGTCACCAGTGACCTCCCAATCCAACTCTTTGCATAGACACATAGCTGTGGTTCACCTGATTAAAACACTGTTTTGATCTGAGGCTCTGTTCCTGACTTCCGATACTTTTTCTTAATATGCAAATTAGGGCTTTGGTGCAATGCGGGTGATATAGTAAGATTAATTAAACATAATTAAATCTTGGCTATACCTTGGTTGCAATATCTGGTATGAAAGCTAGATGGCTACAGAGGGGACGTCATGTATCTAGACAAGGAATTCCTCTGCTTTGGTTTTCCCACACTAGAGTATCCTTAATTGTGTCCAGACGAGGATATATACACCATTCTTTGTTAAAACACGTAACAATCCTTTTTAGGTTCTAAGGGAAATACCCATGTTTTTGCTAATAAAATGAGTCTTCTGCTGTTTGTGGTCAGAAGAGAAACAGGAGTACTCAAATACCACCATGAATCATTACTTCTCATTCTTCTGCCCCTTGAGTAAATTTTAAGATTTGGAACATTGCACACAACTTAGTTAGATCCCTTGTTTGAGCTGATCATACAAAATTGTTACTCTCAGAAATTCATCCCTCAAATGCAAGTTTCCAAGGTGCTACTATAGAGCCATAACATCAGGGGATAACTTCATATTTCCTCCGGAGCTAGGTATTTGCAGTGTGGGGGACCCCCCCCTATGGGGTACATATGACCTAATAGGGCATATGGACATGGGCTGTCTTCAGGGGACCACGCATTTAAACATCAGTTCCTTGACACTGATGTCCTACTGAATATAATGTGTTTTTTAATACATCAACTTATAAGTTGGGTTTACTTGTAGATTCCTTCTACAGTCCTCGACATTGTGTTTGTGTCTTTCTCTGACATAGCAGTAAATGTTTTAAAACTGGGAAAAAAATAAATTAAATACCTTTATTTGCAGTGTGATGTTAGAAGTTATGGAGAGCATCTGGTTGCCTTTTCAGCTACATTGTTGGCAGTGATGCCGCAGCTTTGCTGACTGTTCAGAATTTGTCATTTTCTTCCTCAGAGAGCCAATTAAATGTCAGTAAGTTCTAACAATATGTCCCTGTCATTCTGCAGCTTGTGCGAGCGTGCTACAAAGTACATCAGTCTTCTCCAGTCATAGCTATGATTCTTTTATGGGGAAAGGTAGGGGTTAGCACTGTGTCTAATCTGTCAAAAGAGGAGAGCCGTTTTAATATTCCTATGTAAGCATATTTATGGTTCATGTGTAAAGATTTATTTAGCATTATATAAAGTAGTGATTGGTACTGTTTGATCTTTGTATTGTCATAATTGTTTCAGGGTGAATTTGTTGCCTCTTTACTGTCCTTGTTGCGGCAAATGACGGACAGACACTACCAGCAACTTCTAGAAAGCTTCAACACTAAGGATGAACTTCGAGTAAGTTATTAACAGGAGATTTTCTTTTCCTATAATTTCCATATTTACTGTATACTATAATGGTATGTTTGGAAGAATTGCTTCAAACCAATGAGCGCTGTCTCATCTATGTGCATTTTTGCCGTGCCAATAGAGGGAAGCTTCAAGCTCCGGGTCCTCATCAATTAGCTGGAGTAGAAAGTGGCTACTAAGGCTATGATTTATCAGGACCTGCATTTGCGGCGCTGGTCTTGATGGGCCCTGCATTGTCGAAGCAGGCGTTTAGTTAAGGCCTTCGGCAGTCCATGCTCCAGACTGAAATCTACTCCAGCTTGTAGTTGGCATAGATTTCAGTCGTCACTTACGCCATGATGATAGATGTCCTGGGAATGGTCAACATGCCCATGTCCCCTTTTCATAAACTGGCGAGGGTGGCATAAAAATTTAATTTAAAAAGTCGCAAAACCAAGTTTTTTGACTATTTAATGCCAATTTCATGGCTTAGGGGATGATAACTCTACCCCTAAGTGTATTGTTCTTTCTGAACAACCTGGCAGGCCTGTACATTACACAGGCAGCTCACTGATTCCACTGAAGGGGAATTAACATTTGCTGCCAGGTATCTTTTCAGATTATTAATGTACAATTGTTTTCACTATTTTGTTCTGATAACCACCAATAGATTTCCATAGCAGGGACAGGTTTCCGATGTTGTAATCCTCTGGTATGCCTTTCTGGCTGGATCACTAATGGCTTCCTTTCTGGGGTTTAAAATAACTGTGTCTCACCAGTGCGCCTGTCCTCGGTGTCCACCATGTAGACTCTGTATTAATTATCAAAGGAGGTCCTGTCTCAGCACTTGTATATTAAGATGGTGTTCATCAAAAGTAAAGCAAGACTGCAGCATAAAATATTTGAGAATATTTTCCACAGAGGTCTTTTAAGTGGTCGCATGAATATTGAGCGTTTTGTTGAGTACTTTATTATTTAGTACTTCGCTAATGAAGGACACATTTTCATTTATAATTAACAAGTAAGTCCTAAGTCTTTTTGGAAAAGGCATGTAATTCAATTAAGCAGTACATTTTTAACTTCTTTTCCTTTATGATTAAGTAATCAGAAGTGCAACATTTGAAATAAGTTCCTATATTTATCATCGTCGGAACATTAATCTTTTAAACACAAGAAATACACATTATCATGCTATGATCGGAATGATTAACCTCATCCATTTATTTCTGAATGCTTAAAATACAGAGATAACCAAAACAAAATAATATATAATTCCCATCTTGTAAAGTGATGGCATAGCGCTAGGCTATATGTCACATTATGGCCTCACCTTGGGGTCCCCCACTGATCTGGAGAATGATTGCTCTATTTCCTGGTACAGGGGCACCCAACCACTGTGTAGGGAAATGCAGAGTGGCCCTATTCAACAGGGCTGTGGAGTCGGTAAGCCAAATCCCTGCCTCCGACCCCTCAATTTCCCCTAACTCCGACTCCCTCATACATGGTGCATTTTTATTTGATAACTTAATTTAAGCTGTTTTGTATTTTGTGTTTCTGTATTTGTGAATATGAGATGTTAGAAAACAGTTTTCCCCCTTACATTCTGTGTATAGCATATAGAAGTTATGGGAGCAGCTAACCTCTCCAAACATTTGCTCAGAGAAAAGCAAACTAAAACATAAAGCACACAGAGAGCACATGCACTGGACAAGTGATTTAGGCATAGTTTATTGAAAGTTTAGATATACTAAGAAGTACTTGCCTTAAAGGGGTTTTCTCAGCACGTTGATGCACTGGCTGACAGGTAGTTTGCACTCACTCGGTCTCCTCAGGCTATGGGTGGGTCTCCAGCAGTTATTAGCATATATATTAACTTACTCTGACAGAGCAGGAGATTGTGATCTGTAACACAATTACAGGTAAAGCCATGCTTCTCAGTCCTCACAACACTTGGACCTTTTTGCCTAATACAGGTAATCTTGCTAAACCTTATAAGTTTACTCAGCTCAGTCCCATCATTCCGCGGGGGTGAGGCCACTCCTGCTCTCAGCCAATCAGATAACAGTCTTTCTGGTATGCAGGTTACCATAGAAACTCTATGGTTTTACTCTAGACTCTATAGTTCATGACTAAAGTAAAATCTACTGACCAATGGATTTAGAAAATGTCTTCTTTTAACTGTCCCTTTATCTTGAAAACTAATCTTTGTAACTAGTAAGAAAACCTCTTAAAATGTACTTTCACACTAGCGTTTTGGATTTCCGTTTGTGAGATCCGTTCATGGCGGATCAGTTTGCATTCTAATGCATTCTGAATGGAAAAGGATCCGCTCAGAATGCATCAGTTCAGTCTCCATTCCGTTTTGGAGACGGACACCAAAATGCTGCCTGCAGCGTTTTGGTGCCCGTCTGATGAAACTGAGCCAAACTGATCCGTCCCCATTGACTTACATTGTGTGCCAGGACGGATCCGTTTTCTCTGGCACAATAGAAAACGGATCCGTCCTCCATTGACTTTCAATGGTGTCCAAGATGGATCCGTCTTGGCTATGTTAAAGATAATACAAACGGATCTGTTCTGAACGGATGCAGACAGTTGCATTATCTGAACGAATCCGTCCATGACGGATCCGCACAAAACGCGAGTGTGAAAGTAGCCTAATCCTGTTTTCTCTAGCAGATCTGAGATGAGTGCAGCCATTCCTTCCCAGTGCCTTTTTCCTCTGTAGCGGAAGAGCTTCACTACTGAGCATCTACATAAAGGGCAGCACACATTCATCTCAACTAAAAGCCTAGATCCTTAGATCAGGAATAGAACAGACATTTATAGGACATTTCATCATTTTCCCAAATTCTTATAAAAATTCAGCACATATGCATTGAACTACCTGTACCAATTTATTATATATTTTTGGAATCGGAGTCGGTCCATTTTATAACGACTCGGACTGCACAGCCCTACTATTCAAGCATATGAGGTGTGCTGCAGTACCTTGTGCAGCCTGGTGGCTAGCACTGCAGCATCACTATGGCCCTTTGGGAAGTTTGATCCCCAAGGTTCCTACATTTAGAATATCCTTTTAACTTGATATACAGTATTTATTGGGTCAAAGATGCACTTTTTTAACATTAAGAGCAAAAGCTATTTATACAGATATTTGTCAGCATTAGGAAAAAAACATCCATATTGAACACGAATTAACCTGTGTCGAGATCTGTACGCATTGGTGTGGTTAATAATGACAGACATCACCGTCTTCAACAGTTTAAAAGTCCAAATCAGACACACTTGGCAGTCAGAGTCAAGACGTCACTTTGAGCAATCCACAGAGGCTACAAAACATAAAGAAAATTCCTGTCCATCTGGGCAATAACTATACAGAGCAGTTTTCTCACCTGGTAATCAGAAAATGGGAGATCAGGCTTAGGCCTCATGCACACGGGCCGTTGTTTGGGTCCGCGTCCGAGCCGCATATTTCGCGGCTCGGCCGCGGACCCATTCATTTCAATGGGGCCGCAAAAGATGCGGACCCATTCATTTCAATGGGGCCGCAAAAGATGCTCCGTTCTGTGCCCCCGCAAAAAAAATAGAGCATGTCCTATTCTTGTCCGTTATGCGGACAAGAATAGGCATCTCTATAATGGGCCGCGTTCCGTTCCGCAAATTGCGGAATGGAACGCGGAGCAGCTTCCGTGTTTTGCGGATCCGCGGTTTGCGGACCGCAAAACACCCACGGCCGTGTGCATGAGGCCTTACAAACAACTTGCAGCTTCCAGGCACAGACACTGACTCTGGGTTCACACCTGAGCGTTTCTGAGACGCGCGTTTTTGTCGCGCGTATTACAGCACGTTTTTGCAAATAGGAAACGCGCGTCATACGCGCGTTCGTGACTCTGGAGACCAATTGAAAAAGGCATATCTGCACTTTAACGCGTGTTAAACGCGCGTTTTACTCGCGTTCCCATTGAAGTCTATAGGTGCAAACGCGTGACAAAACGCCCCAAAGAAGCTCAAGAACTTCTTTGAGTGTAGGGCGTTTCGCTGTAAAACGCTCAGGTGAGAACCATGCCCATAGGGAAACATGAGTTTTCTCCTGTTGAGCGTTTTACAGCGCTGTCGAACGCGCTGTAAAATGCGCAAGTGTGAACTGAGGGTGAATGAGCCTCTCAACCCTGTATTTATTCCACCAGTAATGAGTCCAGCAGCTAATATCTGGGTTGCTGCTGGTTAGGGGAAATTATAGTACTGGAGTGGAGAGGGAATGGCATGTCACACTACCAGACTACCTTTCATTCCATAAAAATATTCCGCCCATTAAACAATTTGAAAAAGTGCCTCTGCAAACTACATTTTGCCGAAACAACCCAGCTTTCCTGGTTTCTTCTTACCTCACCCATCTAAGCATTCTGGGTGAGATATACACCCCCTTTAGTACTTTATAAGCCGCTATGTTACACCTGAAGGTTCCCCACACTCAATCCACCTGCTATATGATAGTTTTAAAAATAAAATCATAAAAAAAACACCATATAATACTCCCAAAACTTGTACTCCAGTGTAAGTTAAAAAGAATGTGAGGATATAGTTTTATAACACTTTGACTATGTCTACTACCACTAAGCAGTGGCCTGAACATATCTGGGACTCTTTAATAAACAGTATTGTATGCAATCTACTCACTCTTATTTATAGATTCATATTCATAGATGAATTAGAGGAACCTCTAAACACCCAAAATGCAGTTTTACAAAGGGATTGGGAATGTTAAAATTAGAATCGACAAGAACAATCTATTTTTATATTGGTGGTACTTGGCAGACCCCTTTTCATATCTTCCCTTGCATATTTTTCTAAACCAAATGCACATGAAAATAGATTTAGGATGATATTTGCCGACAGAGAAATAATTTTGAACATTTCTTATATCATGTGCAAAGTTTGAGCTTGTTTCGTAATAACTTGCAATATGAAATCAATTCAGTCAATTTTCTGTTTACTTCATTGTGTTTTAATAGGTGTGATCTTTATTCACAGGATTTTTTGCTGCAGATTTTTACAGTGTTTCGAATACTTATAAGACCTGAAATGTTTCCTAAAGATTGGACTGTTATGCGGTTTGTTGCCAACAAGTAAGTTTTTTTTTTTGTTTTTTTTATGTACAGTAACCCTGAATAAATAAACCCTTGCTAATTTTCTTTTTTTTTGCTTTCAGTTTTTCCTCGTCTTCCGAGAGCCTTAACTTTTTTATTTTTACTTCATCTTTAATATAGTGGTAGGGAAAAACAGGAAAAAAAATTATGTCAGGTGGAATTGAAAAACAGAACCCACAATTCAGCCTTTCTTTTTTGTTTGACAGCATTTACTGTGGCTAAAACACTATATATTTATTCTGCGTGTCAGTACAATTACAGTGATACCAAATTTATATATTTTACTACAGACTTAAAAATATAAAAAACTTTTGGGAAAAAAAGTGCTATGTATTGCCATATTCTGACACCCAGGCCTTTTTTTTTTTTCTAGATACAGCTCTGTGTTTTTTTTACAAAGCAATCTATAGTTTTTATTAGAATGCATATGACTTTTTGCTTACTTTGTATTCAGTTTTTTTCAGTTTCAGGGGATGACGTTGTTCATTACGCTGTTCACCATGCAGAATAAATAATAGTTGAGACATTTTTTGCAGCCATACCAATTATCTTTATTTTTTGTTTATCTATTTTTATGTGTAAAATCTAAAAATAGGGTGATTTAAGTTTTCCTGTTTTTTATTATTATTATTATTATTATTATTTTTTATGTTTTAGTATTCTATTTTTTGTCCCCTTATGGGACATGAACATTCAAAGGGGTTTTCCAAGATTTATTACTGATGACCTATCCTGATGATAGGTCATCAGTATCTGATCGTGGGGGTCCAACACCCAGGACCCCCGCTAATCAGCTGTTTGAGTAGGCATAGGTGCTCGCCGTGGCCTTCTCCAGTTTTCCCTATGCCAATGATGATACGTTCATCGGACACGTGTCCTAGGCGCAGCTCAGCCCCATTGAAGTGAAGCAGCTGATCAGCGGGGGTCGTCAGTATTAAAATCTCAGCAAACCCTTTCAACCAAACCACTTATACCATAGACTAAATAAATTGAAATAGTATATATTTGAATTTATGGAGATTCTGATGTCTAGGGCTTAATAGGAAGATTACCATGGTAGGCCTGGGAGCCTTTACAAGGACATAGTCTACCAAGTCAAGCGATCTGCACCCATGATTTTGCAAAACTTGGGGGATACAATAAGGGTTCAGAGTAAGGCCCTCTCCCTCTGACTAACTGCTCAGATGCCATGGTTGCCAGGGGTTAAGGCATTAAAATGTCATTTGTTATATGCTTACTTCCAGGTTATAAAGAATTTTAATTTTTTTAACTATACAGTAGGTAAAGGTTCTCACCAATGAAATACAATCTGGTTATTAGATTAACCCCTTCCTGACTACTCAACGTAAATTTATGTTGGCGGTCGGGCATTTAAAAATGGCACCTGCTCGCGAGTGGTGCAGGCGCCGTAGCTGCCAGGTGTCTGCTGTTTTAAACTAATATATGTGGCAAGGCTCCATAGAAACACACTGTAATTCTAATAGACTCCAATGCTAATGCTGACACATATATATAAACTTTTTTTTTTCAAATCACCCCCTTTCTCTAATAAATTAAAATAAAATTAAACAATAAAGAAAATTGAAAACAATAAAAAAGATTATTAGCATCGTCACATCCCAAAATGCCTGTACTATTAAAATATAAAAATAATTATTCTATAAGTAAACAGCACAACGAAAAAAAACAGTTTGAAAGTTGATTTGTCATTTTTGGTCACTTTACCTCCCAAAAATTGATTAAAAAGTTATAAAAAAGTCCAATACTTCATAATTGTATCAATAAAATCTACAGGTCATAATGTGGTGATGCAAAGAAAAAATGTTACAGTATTACAACACAAAAAAACTATAAAAACATGGTATCGCTGTAATTGTACCACAGAATGAAGGGTCAGTTGTACTGCATAGGAAACAAAACCCATACAACTTGGGCAGAACTGCGTTTTTTTTTTTAAATGGTGCCTGTAGAAAGTACAACTTGTTCTGCAAAAAACAAGCCCTCATACGGCTATAGTAACATAGTATATAAGACCGAAAAAAGACATTTGTCCATCCAGTTCGACCTGTTTCCTACAAGTTGATCCAGAGGAAGGCAAAAAAACCCTGTGAGGCAGAAGCCAATTTTCCCCACTTAAGGGAAAAAAATCCTTCCCGACTCCAATCAGGCAGTCAGAATAACTTCCTGGATCAACGACCACTCTCTAGTAGCTATAGCCTGTAATATTATTATACTCCAGAAATACATCCAGGCCCCTCTTGAATTCCTTTATGTACTCACCATCACCACCCCCTCAGGCAGAGAGTTCCATAGTCTCACTGCTCTTACAGTGAAGAATCCTTTTCTAGGTTTGTGTACAAACCTTCTTTCCTCCAGGCGCAGAGGATGTCCCCTCGTCACAGTGTGAGTGTATGGCTATGGGAAAATAAAAATAAAGTTATGGCTTTAAAGCAAAAAAGCAGATTTAAGGGGTTAATCCTCTCAATAAATCATAAAAGATCTTCCATACATTGCCTTCGATAATAAAATAGAAATGCAAACAGAATATGACCTTTTACTAAAATGCGATGTGCCCTATGACTAATAATGATTCCAGTTTAGTATTCCTATATATTTGAATGTTTATATAGCATTTAGTCCTTGGTGCTGTCCAACGCTATATAGCGTGGATCAATACGTTAGCGCACAAATGCAATATTCAAACACAGATAGTCAGAACACAGTGGTGACAAGCTTACAGGAATTCGAGATAGAGACACTTTTGTCTTGTGCTGTCACTGGCACCATGCTCATTCACTGGGCTGATATCAGTTGTCAGTTAGAACATAAGCACACGGGGTCAGTCATTTGACCACTTGACACAAGGATGATGGTTATAGCACAAGCCATGCCCCTGAGGAGGAAATGGGTCCTTCTAATTGAATGAAGCAATTAATTAGCTTTGCCGTCATGAAACCAATTAGAAGACTAATGTCTTTTGCTATTCAGCTACATACTGAAGCACTCTAGCCCACTTCCAGTTCCTGCAGCTGCTCCTAATCGCTGTGTGCCAGCTACACCACTCTCACTTCATAGAGCGAGACCCAGGGGAGACGCTTTATTTGATTAAAGACTACGGAAAACATAAATAGCACATTGTGGAAATTGAGAGCTCATTAGGGTTCAGTAAATCTCCAAACATGAAATCACACAGGTTTTTATTGATACTGTAAATATTCCGCTGACATGGCTTTTTTTTTTTTTTCTTTTTTCCTGTGTATTATGCGGTACTTCAGATACAGCTGCATGCAGAATACTATGTGCAGATTACAGCTCTTTTACTGGAGGAGGCACCTGATCATAATGGACTCCATTTATGTGTCTTGTTTGTATCATTTCATAGCTTTTTAAAGCAGACATGCAAAAATAATTTTAGTTCTGCTAAGTAACATACTCCTGTGTAAATTACTATTTTTGTCTTTGGACTGTACTCCATTCTGGATATTGAGTTACAGTATATTTATGTAATACAGTTTATATTTGTGTTTCCAAGATGTACTTTTTATAATAAATCATATAATTTAATGCCATTTGGTTACAATATACTTCATCTTTAAGATCTTTACTCATCTACATATCCTGAGATGTATGATTTGAGATAACCAGCTTTAAAAAAAAATTAAAAAAAAGTTGGAAATATTGTGTCACACGATGTTTATCCCTTATGTGTCAGTATGTGTCCACACACGGGGTGTCATTTGAATTGCAGTCTGCAAGGGTTTTGATAGTGTGTCACTATATTGAATCACTTATTTTGTAAGAAACTTGAGTCCCTAAATTGTACCTCCAGTTATAAACATGTTTTTAGAAATGAATAGTACAGGTGAATATAAAAAACTTTGTAATATATCTTATTAAAGAATTATGCTACCTAGGCTTCTCAGGGTGCTTTCATTCCTTTTCTGTCACTCAGCCTGTTATCTCTTAGTACTGGGTCTACAGCCTTATACACAAAAGTCTATGGAGAGAGGAGGTGGGATGAGGAGTCTGTTGCTAGCTAGTACGTGATTTAT
This sequence comes from Bufotes viridis, assembly GCA_033119425.1. Taxonomy (NCBI): domain Eukaryota; kingdom Metazoa; phylum Chordata; class Amphibia; order Anura; family Bufonidae; genus Bufotes; species Bufotes viridis. The sequence continues at coordinate 232,936,590 of CM065590.1, forward strand.
TACCTCACTCACTTATCTTCCTAGATATAGTATAGTCAAAAGTGCTAATTGTAGCAGAGCTAAGAAACTGAAATTTGTCTCTCATCCAGCAGCATCATCCTCTCTCCATAGACATCAACGTTAAATGCAGGAAACAGCAAAGCAGCCTGATAAAAGCTAATAATATATATTACAAAGTTTCTTATAGTCACCAGCTCTAGTCATTTATGGAAAGTTTTTTTTTTTTTTTTTTATAACTTTTATAACTGCAGGTAAACTTTAACCAAATTTAAGCTAAGGTAAAGAGGGGCACATCTTTACTGTTCAGATTGTTCCATAGAAGCAAAAGTAAACCAATAAAGTTGATATCCAGAAGAGCAGGAGTTGGCCACAGTGCAGCAAATAACTAATGTGTGTTGTGTCAGCTCTTCTGTCAGGTCTTAACTCATAAAAGCAGGCAACTTATCACATATGGGGATACATTGGAAGTCATCATAAATTGGGGTCCATGTGCTAAAACTTCAACTGATTTAGGGTACATTCACACAACAGTGAAAAGCTGCAGTCACACAGCCATTTTTAGAACCATTGCAGTCCATTGGGTTATTTACATTGCCGTTTTTTTAATGATCAGAGAATAGCGACCATCAAAAAATAGGACAAACCCAATTTTTGGTTGTTTTGGCGGCAAGACAACCCGATAAAAATCAATGGGCCCATTTGTAATGGACATTTAGACTGGAGGGCACATATCTAAGTCAGTAAAAATGGGTAGCTGAGCGGGAAGGGAGGCAGGAAATTAAAAAATAAAATACCTCACCACAAGTAGCCTCGGAACACTCACTCTGCACTGTAGGCAGCAGGACCTGCACACCCAACATTGTGACGTCACATGAACATGCTGGGAGCGTCAGGTCCTGCTGCCTCCAGTGTGGAGTGAGTGTTCTTAGGACTGCCTGTGGCGAGTTCAGTATTTTTTTTTTTTATTTGCTGCTACTATCATAGATGTCTGGGAGCATTATTTATATGGGAAATTTTATTTACAGGGGGCACTATGGGGGGAATTATACTGTATCTACAGAGGGCACTGTGGGAGGGCATTATACATACTGGGGCCACTATGCAGGCCATTATAGACATTGAGGGTACTAAGTGTAATATAGTGGACAGTGTTTATACTGGGCACTGTGTGGGGCATGATATATACCGAGGGCACTGCAGGGGTTAGGGTTGTAAAAAATTGATGGGGTTAACTGCTGCACCCTGGGTGCCGGCTGTGTGATTCTGCCGCCAGCACTCACCGTCCATAACTTCGGTGAGCGCTGCTGCTCCCTGAGACAGCTGATTCACGGAGGTTCTGGACTCGGATCCCCGCTAATGTGATAGTTACGACTTGTCCTGAGGATGTCGTCATTATCTTTTCCAGGATAAACCTGTTTTTTAAATATTTGATGTTACACCAAATATAAGCCAGCATATACGATTGATATAGAAGATGATTCACTTAAGTGTTTACATAGAATATGTTCTAAATATATTTGTTTTTTTTCCTAGTGTCATTATTACAACTGTATTGTATCTTTCCGATGCTCTGCGTAAGAACTTCTTAAATGAGGGCTTTGATTATAAGGTAAGAATGACTCCCAAACTCAGAAGCAGAGACTCATATAAAGTGCACCATTATTTTGGTTTGGCATTTATTTTACTTTAAAAGATGGATGAGACCATGTTTTGTTATTTACAATGTAAATAGCAGCTCTTGGAATTATTATTATTGTTTATGTAGCTGAGTACATACATACTGTACAATACACATGGTCTGAACCATCTAATATCTTTTACTACAGTTTCCTCCCACACTCCAAAGACATACTGATAGGAACTTAGATTGTGAGCTTCATTGGAGACAGCAGGTGATAATGTCTGTAAAGTGCTGCGGAATATGTCAGCTCTCTATAAATGCGTAAAATAAATATATGTGGGTAACCTGACTCTCCTATGACAGTAAATGTCAGTGGAAAGAAGAATTAGGCATGTTGGATTTCAACATGCCTAATCCATTTGTTCTCAAGGAAATAAGCTGCCATCATAGGTGTCTGGCAGTAGCTTATTCTCCCCCTTCTCTTTTGAGAACACATGCACAGTTGGCCGAGCCCAGCATGCATGTGTATAGCTGCTGTCTGAACTAGCCTTTGGCAGACAGCTATTCCAAAGTATATGCCCAGCTTTAGTGCGGACTATTGGCACTGTAAAAGGAGACGCATATAATGCCATCACTATAGATGTGTGCACCTGCGAGGAGTTCCTCTATATATTATTAGTATTGTAAAATGTATATATATGTGTGTGTGTGTGTGTGTGTATATATATATATGTGTATATATATATATATATTTATATATATAGTAAAACAAAAAAAGCACTGCAGCACTCCAATTATGTAATTCACTGGTGCAAATCCTCAAACCACAGGCCAAATGGTCAAATATACAGCTAGTTATCCAAAAACGAGGCAGCCCTCCAGGATAGTGTGAAGAAAGTGGACCCTTTATTCACCCTTCAGCGACGTTTCAACCACTCATTGTGGTCTTTATCAAGCATGATATGCTTGATAAAGACCACAATAGTGGTTAACGTCGCTGAAGTGAATAAAGGTCCACTTCACACTATCCTGGAGTGCTGCCTCGTTTATGGATAACTAACTATATAATATATATATATATATATATATATATATATATATAGATAAAAGCAAAAATGAGGCAGCACTCCTCCAGTATAGTTAATCCAATGGTGCACGCGTCCACCCCTGGTAGCGGGGTCTCTTTACAAATCCAACAAACTGGCGCAGCACTCCTTAGATAAAGGAGTGCTGCGCCAGTTTATTAGATTTATATATATATATATATGTATGTATATATATATATATATATATATATATATATATATATATATATTGTGGGGGGTTGCTCTAGTAGACAGCGGTGCGGGTGCAGTATAGAGGCAAAGAGAGTCCAGGTAGTGCAGCAAACAGTGTTTTATTTCACACTTGCACAAACAAAACTCAAAACAGTCACTTAGTGTTACTTCACACACAGCAAAAACTTGAGGCAAAACAAAAGTCCAAGACTGAATCGAATTCACCTGTGTGGTTTAGGTGCGTGTTCACACCTGGCTGTCAGCCCAGCCGCAGGAAAGTCCAACCTCAGGCGTCCAGGCAGACTGCACGCCTCTTTGCAAGCTCTTGCTTCCAGCCCTGAGAGCTCCACAGAACACCAGCAGTTTCCAGGTTAAATCACCTCAAATCCTAGGTGTCAGTTCACACCTGGCTGAATGCTCAGCAACACAAAAAGTCCACTGACCGTCTTTACATGGCCTGCTCTCCTGACACACAGGTCTCAGCTTTTCAGCCCAGCACAGGGCTCAGATCCCAAACACAGAGAGAGAGTTTGCATAAAACCCAGCTGTCTTTTAAAGGCACCTAGGCATTAACCCAAAAAAAACCCGGACCGGCACCTAAAATCCGGTCCAGTATTTGCCCTCACTTGGCTGCAATCAACCCAGCAGCACAGGCTGAGAGGAAAATACCTGTTTTTACCACCAAACCTCTCACTGTGTCACATACCCCCCTTTGTTCAACCCTGAGGGGGTGAACACACGCCAGACAGTATACCCAGAACCGGGCACTCGCATTTCCCTGTAACTGCCCTGCTCTGTGTTCCACTGAAAATCTAAAGTTCTGAAGTCACCCGAACCCTCTGGTGACCCAGGACTTTCCTTCTTTGTCCAGATGGGGACAGGCTGCGGCCAACCCCATATCACTCTTTCAGAGATGGCTTGTCGCCGAGCCACGGGCACCTGGTACGGCTTTAACCAGACTTTTGCCTGGGGCTCAGTGACAATATCACGGTGAGTTATGGAAGGGCATTCAGGAAATCACAGAACACCTCTGTGTTCCGACTAACAAACTCCTTGGCTCTCTGAGTCTGTTCAGTGGAAAGGCTGCCAGTAATTTTATCTGTGGCAGCCGCTTCCTGTTAGCAGACAGGGGACCGGAATCTCTTTCCTAGATAAACCGGCCGCGGGTTGTTCTCAATACAAGTCTCTCTAACCTTCCAAGGTTTCCGTAAATTTACATGGTAGACCGGCTCCGGCTTTTGCAGTCCTGGCTGGTGTACCTTGTAATTTGGGTCTCAACTTTCTGTGCTATTTTATAGGTCCCCTTCCCCTAGCGCTGTCCTTACTGTTCACAGGTGGCCCAACAACCAAAACCGGGTCCCTTTGGCTACGGACCCCAGACACTCGATTGCAGGTCCGGCTTTGGCCTTGCTGAGCCACCTTCCTATGTTTTCTACCTATCCTATTTAGGGGACTGTCTTCCCCTCACCCAGCGGACCTACTGTGGGTCCCTCTGCCTTGGGTTTCTGGGGTTCTAACACCTCACCTGGGCTAGAGCCTCACTACTGGAAGTTTTCCTACCTGTCTGGGAACTGTACGTACAATGGCCGGCCACAGGGCTGGGAACAATGGAAAGTCTCTTCCTATTATCACATCATAGGGCATACTCGTGGTTACAGCCACCTCATGGACCTGCCTGCCGACACACGTGCTTACAGACAACAGAGCAGTGGGGTATTCTATTAAATCTCCATGAATGCTGAAAACCCCGACTCTCCGGCCTGTAAACTCTGTGGGTCGCACCAGGAAGCCCTCACCAGGGTCACCTGACTCCCGAATCCAGCAGAGCTGCCACTGGAGTGTCTCCCACCTCCACCCGACACAAATGTTCATCATGGTTAACCTCTGACACATCGACCCTTCTGGCATACAATGACTGTCGATACCCAAAGTTCACATCCATGGGCTCACCCAGGAGGGGACAGTTGGCCCGATACATGGCCAGGCTCCTGGCACCGCCAGCAGATTATAGAGTCCTGATCCCCAAAGGGCACATCCCGTGCGGTCTTTCTCAGCTCAGGCCGCAGGGTCTGGGAGGGATTTTCTGGGTTTTATTACTCCCTTCCCCAGAGTCCCCCTTAAGTTCCTCAGTAGCCCCATAACGTTCGACCAGGTCCACCATCTCCAGGGCACTAGTAGGAGAGGTCTGGCCAACCCAGCGCTGGAGGGGTAGTGGCAATGCCCTCCAGAATTTGTCAGCTACAATACGGTCCAGCATAGCAGTGGGACTAAGTACGTCAGGCGGCAGCCATTTTTGTTAGAGTTTTAGCAAATGGTAATACTGGGGTCGTGCTGGCTCAGCTGGGTTAAACTCCCACTGATGTACCCGCTGGGCCTAACCAACACATTCACCCCCAGTCTCGCCAGGATCTCACCCTTGACCACAGAGTAGTCTGCCGCTTGGTCGTCCGGTAAATCAAAGTATACCTGTTGGGGTCCTGACGCCAGAAACGGAGCGATGACCTCCGCCCACTGGTCTCGGGGTAGTCTCTCTCTCACGGCCACCTTTTCGAACATCGCCAAGTAGGTTTCAACATCATCTGTCGGTGTCATCTTGGGAACGGCGGTGCGGACTGCTTTCCGGGCATCGTGCACTCCCTGAGGCATCCCTGACTTTTCTAGCACCATTACGTGTTGCAGCAGCCGCTGGTTCGTGTCCTGCTGTCGCTGATTAGCCTCTAGCAGCTGTGCGACGGCCTCTTCATGTCTTTTTTGCTGTTGTGCGATGGCCTGCTGTTGGACAAGTAAGGCTTCTTCATGTCTCTTTTGCTGTTGTGCGATGGCGTGGACAAGCTGCTTTATCATCTCCTCCATCTTGTCCTGTGTTGGTGGTTGCAGCTTGGCAGGCTTAATCCAGGACATACAACAGTGCCCAAAAAAAAAATGCTACAAAAAGTTTTGGCTTCCCGCCAGCCTCACTGCAATTGCCCGCATCCTCCACCAAATGTGGGGGGTTGCTCTGGTAGACAGCGGTGCGGGTGCAGTATAGAGGCAAAGAGAGTCCAGGTAGTGCAGCAAACAGTGTTTTATTTCACACTTGCACAAACAAAACTCAAAACAGTCACTTAGTGTTACTTCACACACAGCAAAAACTTGAGGCAAAACAAAAGTCCAAGACTGAATCAAATTCACCTGTGTGGTTTAAGTGCGTGTTCACACCTGGCTGTCAGCCCAGCCGCAGGAAAGTCCAACCTCAGGCTTCCAGGCAGACTGCACGCCTCTTTGCAAGCTCTTGCTTCCAGCCCTGAGAGCTCCACGGAACACCAGCAGTTTCAGGTTAAATCACCTCAAATCCTAGGTGTTAGTTCACACCTGGCTGAATGCTCAGCAACACAAAAAGTCCACTGACCGTCTTTAAATGGCCTGCTCTTCTGACACACAGGTCTCAGCTTTTCAGCCCAGCACAGGGCTCAGATCCCAAACACAGAGAGAGAGTTTGCATAAAACCCAGCTGTCTTTTAAAGGCACCTAGGCATTAACCCAAAAAAAACCCGGACCGGCACCTAAAATCCGGTCCAGTATTTGCCCTCACCTGGCTGCAATCAACCCAGCAGCACAGGCTGAGAGGAAAATACCTGTTTTTTTACCACCAAACCTCTCACTGTGTCACAATATATATATATATATATATATATATATATATATATAAAAAGTTGGACTGCACACCTAAATAGTGAAAACAATAAAAACTTTATTCACCCATATGGTGGCAAAATTGCGACGTTTCGGCTAACATGAGCCTTCCTTTGCTTGATGAAGGCCCACAGTACCGGTTCCCTTAACAGTGACCTCCACAGTACTCCGCTCCCTTAACAGTGACCTCCACAGTACTCCGCTCCCTTAACAGTGACCTCCACAGTACTCCGCTCCCTTAACAGTGACCTCCACAGTACTCCGCTCCCTTAACAGTGACCTCCACAGTACTCCGCTCCCTTAACAGTGACCTCCAGTGTAGTTGTGCCCTATGTGTCATGTAGCCCTAGCCTAAAACTGACCTACAGCAGTGAAGAAAAATGGCTGGGTTTGGTATCGAAACCTGGAGTAAAACTGTGTGTATGTGGAGACTAAAGGCCTGCAAGCTTCTATTGTCTGACAAGGGACATGTGACCGCGTGTGTGGCAGTTGGGATGTGAAGAGAAAGACTTTCAGGCTTGTATTGGCTAATGCAGGTGATTTTTTGGGAATATCTCAGGAACTGTACGTCCTAGAGAGCTTTGACCTGGTCTAAAATCTTCCTGATGTACCTGTGTGCCAAAGATCGGTCCAGTTGTTTGGTCGCGCATAAAGAACAGACAGAAACTAATTTATATATATATATATATATATATATATATGAGATATATATATATATATATATCCATGAAAAATCAACGCAGCACTCTTCTTGTGAAAAAAACCGCAGTGTCTTTATTCACACATGTGACACAAAATAAGCAACGTTTCAATCCCCTTCCGGGATCCTGCCTGATGTCAAGGGTGAGACGCGTGCACCTGATAAACCATAAAAGCGAGTGCTGCCGGAATTTAATATATTTTATATATATATATATATATATATAAAATTATATATAAAGCTGGGCAGCACTGCAGACAAAGCGATGGAGTGTGTGTATATATATATATATATATATATATATATATGTATATGTCACTGTAGATTTCTGAAACCATGTAAAAGAAATATTGTCTGTGGTTCTCGTAAAAACCAATCACAGCACAACTTTAATTTTGTAAAGTGCACTTGAAAAATGAAATCTTTGCTGTGATTCATTGATATGGCCAGCAAATAACTGTGCCCCATCATTTTATTTCTAGATTAAATTAAAGGGGTTTTGCCATCACATACAATGGGTGCATATCCTAGCCCCCTCTGGGACCCACACCTACAACGAGAACAGAGCTGGGAAATTAATAGAGGGCGCACTGCGCATATGCAGCCACCCTCCATTCAATTCAATGGGGCCACTAAACATAGCTGAGCGCTGGCTGGCCTATTTCCGTCTGCCCCATAACAACGAATGGGAGCAGAGGCCGCACGTGCGCAGTGTGCTCCCATTCACTTGTATGGGAGCAGCTCTTGGTGGTGGACGGTTTCCCGGTGTCCTCCAGCCACGGCAATCCCCGCTCCGTTCCCCAGAGGTAGAACTCGCACCTATCAGACAATGGGGGCTTATCCTAGTGATATGCCACCATTGTATGTGATGGGAATACCCCTTTAACAAGGTTGTGTCAGCTGGAGAATTCCTTCTTAAAAGGAAACCAGCCTGACTTATCAGATTGCTGCAGATCCAGTTTTTGAAGGGATTCCCCATCACAGATATTCATGGCATATTGCTAGGATATGCCATAAATGTCAGATAGGTGCGGGTCCTCACTCCGGAACCCATTCCTATCTTTAGAACATGCACCTGACGTTAAATGGATGTTCCAATATCAGACATTGATTGCATATAGCCAGGATATGCTATCCATGTCAGATAGGTGTGGGTCCCACCTCTTGGACCTGCTCCTGTCTTCAGAAAGGGGCTCCCAAAAATGAAGGGAGAACCTGTCAACAGGTTGTGTCTGGCACTGCAGCTCAGCTGAATGGTGCTGAATAGGCAAAGGTATTCTCTAGGAACAGTAGGGAAGGACATAAACTTATTGGATCTGGAAGCGCGAGGTAGGGAGCATAGCCACATTCTCCATGTGAACCTATATACCAATTTAAAAGATGAATAAACCTCCGTTACAGCATACCACTGCCGAGTATTTGCTATTAAATGCTTGTGTTTGTAATTTTTTCACACAGATATGGGATTCATACTTTTACCTTGCAGTCATCTTCATAAACCAGTCCTGTTTACAGCTGGAGATGTTTACCCCTTCTAAGATGAAAAAAGTGCTGGAGAAGTAAGTGTGAACTGGTGTTTTTACCTATTCTAACTGTTATTGACCGTGGTAGTGAATTTGCCATCCCCAGGGGTACATTTGCACACAGTGGTACAGTGGGTACAAAAGGAATTAAATACACCACCAATTGTACTTGATTGTTGTATCACACTAGAGAAGCAAAACCATAAAAATATCTACAGTCAGAAAACAGAGACACCTAAATGGCAAATCATGGAATTCTCTTTAGAGCTTTATGGGATAACGAGTAGCGATTCTTTTCCGACCTTTTGTAGTGGCGCTGAAAACAGGAGGCAGTGTTCCACGTGGTATTGTTAAAAGGAAGATAAACTTTTATTCTTATGTCAATGCGTTTCAAGGGCGTACAGCCCTCTTCATCAGGACAATAATGGCATGTATAAAATGATGTCAGGGGATCGTCTTTTAACCCCTTCAGGACACATGACGTACCTGTACGACATGTTTCCCGAGTCCTTAAGGACACATGACGTACCGTTACGTCATGAGTAGTTCCGATCACTGCTGCTCAGCCGGCAGTGATCGGAACAAGGTACCTGCTGAAATTATTCAGCAGCTACCTTGTTACAATGCCCAGGGGGGTCCTGTGACACCCCCCCCCCCCCCCCGTATGGGCGATCACTGCAAACCGCAGCTCTTTTCGCTATCTCAGACCGCTGGGATCAAACAGTTAATGCCCCCAAAGTTATACATTTTCACCCCCCGAAGCCCCCAATCATATTATGGCTGGGGGGGTGGTTGCGGGCGGCAAGAGGCGGTGCGGGAGGAGGTAATATTCCCTGGTGTCTAGTGGACCTATCAGAGTGTCAGCACATTGCTGACACTCTGATAGAAACGGCTGGCATCTGTGCTTGATCAGATGCCAGCCGTTTAACCCCTTCTATACCGCGGTCCGTACGGACCGCGGTATGGAAGGGTTAACAGGGAGGGAGCTCCCTCCCTCTCCCATGGGGGGCTGCTGTTCCTTTGCAGCCCCCCGACAGGATGGGATCGCAGAGGGAGGGAGAGGGGCTCATTGTCCTACTTCTCCTGAGTTCGGCGATACCACATGTGTGACACTTTTTTGCAGCCAAGATGCGCAAGGGGCCCAAATTCCCATGAGTACCTTTAGGATTTCACAGGGCATTTTTACGCATTTGGATTCTCACGCTTTAGGACCCCTAAAATGCCAGGACAGTATAAATACCCCACATGTGACCCTATTTTGGAAAGAAGACACCCCAAGGTATTCCGTGAGGGGTATGGTGAGTTCACAGAAAAAAATAATTTCCCACAAGTTAGCGGAAATTGATATATATTTTTTTTTTTTACAAAGTCTCATATTCCACTAACTTGTGACAAAAAATAAAATTTTGCATGAACTCACCATACCCCTCACGGAATACCTTGGGGTGTCTTTTTCTAAAATGGGGTCACACGTGATGTGTTTGTACTGCCCTGGCATTTGAGGGTCTCCGCAATCATTACACATATGGCCAGCATTAGGAGTTTCTGCGATTCTCCTTATATTGAGCATACGGGTAATGATATTTTTTTTTTCCGTTCAGCCTCTGGGCTAAAAAAAGAAAAAAAATGAATGGCACAGATTTCCTCATTCACATCGATCATCGTGGATGAAAAAATCTCTGCCAAAATCAGTGACTGCGGTGCGGTGGGCTGGGCGCTAACTACCTAACAAGTAGCTAACTAACTGGCGGTGATAAGGGACCCTTAGGCCCCATTTACACGTCCGCAATTCTGTTTGCGGAACGGAATTGCGGACCCATTCATTTCTATGGGGACAGACTTTGTCCCGCTCGGATCCAGAATTGCGGATCCACACTTATGGGTCTGCACTTCCGTTCCGCAAAAATATAGAACATGTCCTATTCTTGTCCGCAATTGCGGACAAGAAAAGGCATTTTTTATATAGTTCTGGCAATGTGCGGATCTGCAAAATGCTGAAAGCACATTGCCGGTGTCCGTATTTTGCGTTTTGTGAATGGAGCCTTACAGGGGGGTGATCAGTGACAGGGGGGTGATCAGGGAGTTTATATGGGGTGATCAGGGGTTAACAAAGGGTTAATAAGTGACAGGGGGGGGGTATAGTGTGGTGCTTGGTGCTACTTTACATAGCTACCTGGTCCTCAGGTGGTCGATCCCAGCAAATGGGAACCCCAGAGGACCAGGTAGCAGCTATATCAGATGCTGTTCACAAAACAGCGTCTGATATACCGGTTTGATGCGATTTAATTTGCATCTACAGCCTGCCAGCAATTGATCATCGCTGGCAGGCTGTAGAATGACTGCCGAGCTGTGCACTGCAGTGAACGTGCGCGCGCGTTCACAGCAAATCTCGCCTCTCGCGAGATGACGCACGGATGCGTCCAGGAGGAACAAACCTACCGCCGCCTGGACGCATCCGTGCGTTCAGCGGTCGGGAGGCGGTTAAGGTGAAATAGGGCCGTGTCCTTAAGGGGTTAAACAGTGTTTTGGCGCGCAGTTTTTTATATACTTTAGAGCTTTATAGCATTTAGGTATCTTTTATATCAGATATAAAAAGTAAACCAGCCTAACCACAACGGAAAAGGCGATTTTGTGAATATCTTTCTTAGCTAATACATATTGTATACCGCTTGACTTTCACAACAATTGATACTGTTTTATGGAATATTTGATATTTCTTATCTCTTTAGATATGGGGACATGCGTGTGACAATGGGCTGTGAAATCTTCAGTATGTGGCAAAATTTAGGTAAGGTGATCCTTTATCTAATATGATGTGGTATTTTATAATGAAACTTCAATGACTTGATGTCAACAGCTATGTGATCATTAAAGGGAACCTGTCACCAAAAAATGCAGTATAATCTGCCAGAAACATGTTATAGAGCAGGAGGAGCTGAGGAGATTGACATATAGTTTTACAGGAAGAGATTCAGTCTAACCCGGATTTACTTAATATAAATTCTTGCTCATTCTTGGCTTTGAAGACAAGGAGACGGTCCTATCAGTGACTGACCTCCTTCCCTCTAGGACTGTGTATACAGAGAGAGCTGTATGGAGGAGGAGGTCCTATCAGTGACTGACAGCCTTCCCTCTATGACTGTGTATACAGATATAGCTGTATGGAGGAGGAGGTCCTATCAGTGATGACAGCCTTCCCTCTATGACTGTGTATACAGACATAGCTGTATGGAGGAGGAGGTCCTATCAGTGACTGACAGCCTTCCCTCTATGACTGTGTATACAGAGATAGCTTTATGGAGGAGGAGGTCCTATCAGTAACTGACAGCCTTCCCTCTATGACTGTGTATATAGAGATAGCTGTATGGAGGAGGAGGTCCTATCAGTGACTGATAGTCTTCCCTCTATGACTGTGTATACAGAGATAGCTGTATGGAGGAGGAGGTCCTATCAGTGACTGACAGCCTTCCCTCTATGACTGTGTATACAGAGGTAGCTGTATGGAGGAGGAGGTCCTATCAGTGATGACAGCCTTCCCTCTATGACTGTGTATACAGAGATAGCTGTATGGAGGAGGAGGTCCTATCAGTGATTGACAGCCTTCCCTCTATGACTGTGTATACAGAGGTAGCTGTATGGAGGAGGAGGTCCTATCAGTGATTGACAGCCTTCCCTCTATGACTATGTATACAGAGATAGCTGTATGGAGGAGGAGGTCCTATCAGTGATGACAGCCTTCCCTCTATGACTGTGCATACAGAGATAGCTGTATGGAGGAGGAGGTCCTATCAGTAACTGACACCCTTCCCTCTATGACTGTGTATACAGAGATAGCTGTATGGAGGAGGAGGTCCTATCAGTGATGACAGCCTTCCCTCTATGACTGTGTATACAGAGATAGCTTTATGGAGGAGGCGGTCCTATCAGTGACTGACCTCCTTCCCTCTATGACTGTGTATACAGAGATAGCTGTATGGAGGAAGAGGTCCTATCAGTGATGACAGCCTTCCCTCTATGACTGTGTATACAGAGGTAGCTGTATGGAGGAGGAGGTCCTATCAGTGATGACAGCCTTCCCTCTATGACTGTGTATACAGAGATAGCTGTATAGAGGAGGAGGTCCTATCAGTGACTGACAGTCTTCCCTCTATGACTCTGTATACAGAGATAGCTGTATGGTGGAGGAGGTCCTATCCATGACTGACAGCCTTCCCTCTATGACTGTGTATACAGAGATAGCTGTATGGAGGAGGAGGTCCTATCAGTGACTGACAGCCTTCCCTCTATGACTCTGTATACAGAGATAGCTGTATGGTGGAGGAGGTCCTATCCGTGACTGACAGCCTTCCCTCTATGACTGTGTATACAGAGATAGCTGTATGGAGGAGGAGGTCCTATCAGTGATTGGCAGCCTTCCCTCTATGACTGTGTATACAGAGAGAGCTGTATGGAGGAGGAGGTCCTATCAGTGACTGACAGCCTTCCCTCTATGACTGTGTATACAGAGATAGCTGTATGGAGGAGGAGGTCCTATCAGTGACTGACAGCCTTCCCTCTATGACTGTGTATACAGAGATAGCTGTATGGAGGAGGAGGTCCTATCAGTGACTGACAGCCTTCCCTCTATGACTGTGTATACAGAGATAGCTGTATGGAGGAGGAGGTCCTATCAGTGACTGACAGCCTTCCCTCTATGACTGTGTATACAGAGAAGCTGTATGGAGAAGGAGGTCCTATCAGTGACTGACAGCCTTCCCTCTATGACTGTGTATACAGAGATAGCTGTATGGAGGAGGAGGTCCTATCAGTGATGACAGCCTTCCCTCTATGACTGTGTATATAGAGATAGGACCTCCTCCTCCATACAGCTGTCTCTATACAGACAGTCATGGAGGAGGCTGTCTATCAGTGACTGACCTCCTTCCTCTATGACTGTGTATACAGAGATAGCTATAGAGGAGGAGGTCTGTCAGTGACTGACAGACCTCCTCCTCTATGCATCTGTGTATACAGAGCATAGAGGAGCTGTAGTCACGGATGGAGCGCTCCCACTATCAGTGACTGACAGTCTTCCCTCTATGACTGTGTATACAGAGATAGCTGTATGGAGGAGGAGGTCCTATCAGTGATGACAGCCTTCCCTCTATGACTGTGTATACAGAGATAGCTGTATGGAGGAGGAGGTCCTATCAGTGATGACAGCCTTCCCTCTATGACTGTGTATACAGAGATAGCTGTATGGAGGAGGAGGTCCTATCAGTGACTGACAGCCTTCCCTCTATGACTGTGTATACAGAGATAGCTGTATGGAGGAGGAGGTCCTATCAGTGATGACAGCCTTCCCTCTATGACTGTGTATACAGAGATAGCTGTATGGAGGAGGAGGTCCTATCAGTGATGACAGCCTTCCCTCTATGACTGTGCATACAGAGATAGCTGTATGGAGGAGGAGGTCCTATCAGTGACTGACAGCCTTCCCTCTATGACTGTGTATACAGAGATAGCTGTATGGAGGAGGAGGTCCTATCAGTGATGACAGCCTTCCCTCTATGACTGTGTATACAGAGATAGCTGTATGGAGGAGGAGGTCCTATCAGTGACTGACAGCCTTCCCTCTATGACTGTGTATACAGAGATAGCTGTATGGAGGAGGAGGTCCTATCAGTGATGACAGCCTTCCCTCTATGACTGTGTATACAGAGATAGCTGTATGGAGGAGGAGGTCCTATCAGTGATGACAGCCTTCCCTCTATGACTGTGTATACAGAGATAGCTGTATGGAGGAGGAGGTCCTATCAGTGACTGACAGCCTTCCCTCTATGACTGTGTATACAGAGATAGCTGTATGGAGGAGGAGGTCCTATCCAGTGACTGACAGCCTTCCCTCTATGACTGTGTATACAGAGATAGCTGTATGGAGGAGGAGGTCCTATCAGTGACTGACAGCCTTCCCTCTATGACTCTGTATACAGAGATAGCTGTATGGTGGAGGAGGTCCTATCCGTGACTGACAGCCTTCCCTCTATGACTGTGTATACAGAGATAGCTGTATGGAGGAGGAGGTCCTATCAGTGATTGGCAGCCTTCCCTCTATGACTGTGTATACAGAGAGAGCTGTATGGAGGAGGAGGTCCTATCAGTGACTGACAGCCTTCCCTCTATGACTGTGTATACAGAGATAGCTGTATGGAGGAGGAGGTCCTATCAGTGATGACAGCCTTCCCTCTATAAATGTGTATACAGAGATAGCTGTATGGAGGAGGAGGTCCTATCAGTGACTGACAGCCTTCCCTCTATGACTGTGTATACAGAGATAGCTGTATGGAGGAGGAGGTCCTATCAGTGACTGACAGCCTTCCCTCTATGACTGTGTATACAGAGAGCTGTATGGAGAAGAAGGTCCTATCAGTGACTGACAGCCTTCCCTCTATGACTGTGTATACAGACATAGCTGTATGGAGGAGGAGGTCCTATCAGTGATGACAGCCTTCCCTCTATGACTGTGTATATAGAGATAGCTGTATGGAGGAGGAGGTCCTATCAGTGACTGACAGTCTTCCCTCTATGACTGTGTATACAGAGAGAGCTGTATAGAGGAGGAGGTCCTATCAGTGATGACAGCCTTCCCTCTATGACTTGGGTATACAGAGATAGCTGTATGGAGGAGGAGGTCCTATCAGTGATGACAGCCTTCCCTCTATGACTGTGTATACAGAGAGAGCTGTATGGAGGAGGAGGTCCTATCAGTGACTGACAGCCTTCCCTCTATGACTGTGTATACAGAGATAGCTGTAAGGAGGATGAGGTCCTATCAGTGATGACAGCCTCCCCTCTATGACTGTGTATACAGAGATTGCTGTATGGAGGAGGAGGTCCTATCAGTGATGACAGCCTTCCCTCTATGACTGTGTATACAGAGATAGCTGTATGGAGGAGGAGGTCCTATCAGCGACTGACAGCCTTCCCTCTATGACTGTGTATACAGAGATAGCTGTATGGAGGAGGTGGTCCTATCAGTGACTGACAGCCTTCCCTCTATGACTGTGTATACAGAGATAGCTGTATGGAGGAGGAGGTCCTATCAGCGACTGACAGCCTTCCCTCTATGACTGTGTATACAGAGATAGCTGTATGGAGGAGGAGGTCATATCAGTGATGACAGCCTTCCCTCTATGACTGTGTATACAGAGATAGCTGTATGGAGGAGAAGGTCCTATCAGTGATGACAGCCTTCCCTCTATGACTGTGTATACAGAGATAGCTGTATGGAGGAGGAGGTCCTATCAGTGACTGACAGCCTTCCCTCTATGACTGTGTATACAGAGATAGCTGTATGGAGGAGGAGGTCCTATCGGTGATGTCCTCCTTCCCTCTATGACTGTGTATACTGAGATAGCTGTATGGAGGAGGAGGTCCTATCAGTGACTGACAGCTGTCCCTCTATGACTGTGTATACAGAGATAGCTGTATGGAGGAGGCAATCCTATCAGTGATGACCTCCTTCCCTCTATGACTGTGTATACAGAGATAGCTGTATGGAGGACTCGGTCCTATCAGTGACTGACCTCCTTCCCTCTATGACTGTGTATACAGAGATAGCTATATGGAGAAGGAGGTCCTATCAGTGACTGACAGCCTCTGCTCTACGACTGTGTATACAGAGATAGCTGTATGGAGGAGGAGGTCCTATCAGTGACTGACAGCCTTCCCTCTATGACTGTGTATACAGAGATAGCTGTATTGAGCAGGCGGTCCTATCAGTGACTGACAGCTTTCCCTCTATTACTGTGTATACAGAGGTAGCTGTATGGAGGAGGAGGTCCTATCAGTGACTGACAGCCTTCCCTCTATGACTGTGTATACAGAGATCGCTGTATGGAGGAGGAGGTCCTATCAGTGACTGACAGCCTTCCCTCTATGACTGTGTATACAGAGATAGCTGTATGGAGGAGGAGGTCCTATCAGTGACTGACAGCCTCCCCTCTATGACTGTGTATACAGAGATCGCTGTATGGAGGAGGAGGTCCTATCAGTGACTGACCTCCTTCCCTCTATGACTGTGTATACAGAGATAGCTGTATAGAGAAGGAGGTCCTATCAGTGACTGACAGCCTCCCCTCTATGATTGTGTATACAGAGATAGCTGTATGGAGGAGGAGGTCCTTTCAGTGACTGACAGTCTTCCCTCTATGACTGTGAATATAGAGATAGCTGTATGGAGGAGGAGGTCCTATCAGTGATGACAGCCTTCCCTCTATGACTGTGTATACAGAGAGAGCTGTATGGAGGAGGAGGTCCTATCAGTGATGACAGCCTTCCCTCTATGACTGTGTATACAGAGATAGCTGTATGGAGGAGGAGGTCCTTTCAGTGACTGACAGTCTTCCCTCTATGACTGTGTATACAGAGATAGCTGTATGGAGGAGGAGGTCCTATCAGTGATGACAGCCTTCCCTCTATGACTGTGAATATAGAGATAGCTGTATGGAGGAGGAGGTCCTATCAGTGTTGACAGCCTTCCCTCTATGACTGTGAATATAGAGATAGCTGTATGGAGGAGGAGGTCCTATCAGTGATTGACAGCCTTCCCTCTATGACTGTGCATACAGAGATAGCTGTATGGAGGAGGAGGTCCTATCAGTGATGACAGCCTCCCCTCTATGACTGTGTATACAGAGATAGCTGTATGGAGGAGGAGGTCCTATCAGTTACTGACAGCCTTCCCTCTATGACTGTGTATACAGAGATAGCTGTATGGAGGAGGAGGTCCTATCAGTGATGACAGCCTTCCCTCTATGACTGTGTATACAGAGGTAGCTGTATGGAGGAGGAGGTCCTATCAGTGATGACAGCCTTCCCTCTATGACTGTGTATACAGAGATAGCTGTATGGAGGAGGAGGTCCTATCAGTGATGACAGCCTTCCATCTATGACTGTGTATACAGAGATAGCTGTATGGAGGAGGAGGTCCTATCAGTGACTGACAAACTTCCCTCTATGACTGTGTATACAGAGATAGCTGTAAGGAGGAGGAGATCCTATCAGTGATGACAGCCTCCCCTCTATGACTGTGTATACAGAGATAGCTGTATGGAGGAGGTGGTCCTATTAGTGATGACAGCCTCCCCTCTATGACTGTATACAGAGATAGCTGTATGGAGGATGAGGTCCTATCAGTGGTGAGAGCCTTCCCTCTATGACTGTGTATACAGAGATAGCTGTATGGAGGAGGAGGTCCTATCAGTGACTGACAGCCTTCCCTCTATGACTGTGTATACAGAGATAGCTGTATGGAGGAAGAGGTCCTATCAGTGACTGACAGTCTTCCCTCTATGACTGTGTATACAGAGATAGCTGTATGGAGGAGGAGGTCCTATCAGTGATGACAGCCTTCCCTCTATGACTGTGTATACAGAGATAGCTGTATGGAGGAGGCGGTCCTTTCAGTGACTGACAGTCTTCCCTCTATGACTGTGTATACAGAGATAGCTGTATGGAGGAGGAGGTCCTATCAGTGACTGACAGTCGTCCCTCTATGACTGTGTATACAGAGATAGCTGTATGAAGGAGGAGGTCCTATCAGTGATGACAGTCTTCCCTCTATGACTGTGTATACAGAGATAGCTATATGGAGGAGGAGGTCCTATCAGTGATTGTCAGCCTTCCCTCTATGACTGTGTATATAGAGATAGCTGTATGGAGGAGGAGGTCCTATCAGTGATGACAGCCTTCCCTCTATGACTGTGAATATAGAGATAGCTGTATGGAGGAGGAGGTCATATCAGTGATTGACAGCCTTCCCTCTATGACTGTGCATACAGAGATAGCTGTATGGAGGAGGAGGTCCTATCAGTGATGACAGCCTCCCCTCTATGACTGTGTATACAGAGATAGCTGTATGGAGGAGGAGGTCCTATCAGTTACTGACAGCCTTCCCTCTATGACTGTGTATACAGAGATAGCTGTATGGAGGAGGAGGTCCTATCAGTGATGACAGCCTTCCCTCTATGACTGTGTATACAGAGATAGCTGTATGGAGAAGGAGGTCCTATCAGTGACTGACAGTCTTCCCTCTATGACTATGTATACAGAGATTGCTGTATGGAGGAGGTCCTATCAGTGATGACAGCCTTCCCTCTATGACTGTGTTTACAGAGAAAGCTGTATGGAAGAGGAGGTCCTATCAGTGACTGACAGCCTTCCCTCTATGACTGTGTATACAGAGAGAGCTGTATGGAGGAGGAGGTCCTATCAGTGATGACAGCCTTCCCTCTATGACTATGTATACAGAGATAGCTGTATGGATGAGGAGGTCCTATCAGTGACTGACAGCCTTCCCCCTATGACTGTATACAGAGATATCTGTATGGAGGAGGAGGTCCTATCAGTGATGACAGCCTTCCCTCTATGACTGTGTATACAGAGGTAGCTGTATGGAGGAGGCGGTCCTATCAGAGATTGACAGTCTTCCCTCTATGACTGTGTATACAGAGATAGCTGTATGGAGGAGGAGGTCCTATCAGTGACTGACAGTCTTCCCTCTATGACTGTGTATACAGAGATAGCTGTATGGAGGAGGAGGTCCTATCAGTGATGACAGCCTTCCCTCTATGACTGTGTATACAGAGGTAGCTGTATGGAGGAGGAGGTCCTATCAGTGATGACAGCCTTCCCTCTATGACTGTGTATACAGAGGTAGCTGTATGGAGGAGGAGGTCCTATCAGTGACTGACAGCCTTCACTCTATGACTGTGTATACAGAGAAAGCTGTATGGAGGAGGAGGTCCTATCAGTGACTGACAGCCTTCCCTCTATGACTGTGTATACAGAGATAGCTGTATGGAGGAGGAGGTCCTATCAGTGACTGACAGCCTTCCCTCTATGACTGTGTATACAGAGATAGCTGTATGGAGGAGGAGGTCCTATCAGTGTCTGACCTCCTTCCCTCTATGACTGTGTATATAGAGATAGCTGTATGGAGGAGGAGGTCCTATCAGTGATGACAGTCTTCCCTCTATGACTGTGTATACAGAGATAGCTGTATGGAGGAGGAGGTCCTTTCAGTGATGACAGCCTTCCCTCTATGACTGTATATACAGAGATAGCTGTATGGAGAAGGAGGTCCTATCAGTGATTACAGCCTTCCCTCTATGACTGTGTATACAGAGATAGCTGTATGGAGGAGGAGGTCCTATCAGTGATGACAGCCTTCCCTCTATGACTGTGTATACAGAGACAGCTGTATGGAGGAGGAGGTCCTATCAGTGATGACAGCCTTCCCTCTATGACTGTGTATACAGAGAGAGCTGTATGGAGGAGGAGGTCCTATCAGTGATGACAGCCTTCCCTCTATGACTGTGTATACAGAGAGCTGTATGGAGGAGGAGGTCCTATCAGTGACTGACAGCCTTCTCCCTATGACTGTGTATACAGAGATAGCTGTATGGTGGAGGAGGTACTATCAGTGACTGACCTCCTTCCCTCTATGACTGTGTATACAGAGATAGCTGTATGGAGGAGGAGGTCCTATCAGTGATGACAGCCTTCCCTCTATGACTGTGTATACAGAGATAGCTGTATGGAGGAGGAGGTCCTATCAGTGACTGACAGCCTTCCCTCTATGACTGTGTATACAGAGATAGCTGTATGGAGGAGGAGGTCCTATCAGTGATGACAGCCTTCCCTCTATGACTGTGTATACAGAGATAGCTGTATGGAGGAGGCGGTCCTATCAGTGATGACAGCCTCCCCTCTATGACTGTGTATACAGAGATAGCTGTATGGAGGAGGAGGTCCTATCAGTGATGACAGCCTTCCCTCTATGACTGTGTATACAGAGATAGCTGTATGGAGGAGAAGGTCCTATCAGTGACTGACAGCCTTCCTCTATGACTGTGTATACAGAGATAGCTGTATGGAGGAGGAGGTCCTATCAGTGATGACAGCCTTCCCTCTATGACTGTGTATACAGAGATAGCTGTATGGAGGAGAAGGTCCTATCAGTGACTGACAGCCTTCCCTCTATGACTGTGTATACAGAGATAGCTGTATGGAGGAGGAGGTCCTATCAGTGATGACAGCCTTCCCTCTATGACTGTGTATACAGAGATAGCTGTATGGAGGAGGCGGTCCTATCAGTGATGACAGCCTCCCCTCTATGACTGTGTATACAGAGATAGCTGTATGGAGGAGGAGGTCCTATCAGTGACTGACAGCCTTCCCTCTATGACTGTGTATACAGAGATAGCTGTATGGAGGAGGAGGTCCTATCAGTGACTGACAGCCTTCCCTCTATGACTGTGTATACAGAGATAGCTGTATGGAGGAGGAGGTCCTATCAGTGACTGACAGCCTTCCCTCTATGACTGTGTATACAGAGATAGCTGTATGGAGGAGGAGGTCCTATCAGTGATGACAGCCTTCCCTCTATGACTGTGTATACAGAGATAGCTGTATGGAGGAGGAGGTCCTATCAGTGACTGACAGCCTTCCCTCTATGACTGTGTATACAGAGATAGCTGTATGGAGGAGGAGGTCCTATCAGTGACTGACAGCCTTCCCTCTATGACTGTGTATACAGAGATAGCTGTATGGAGGAGGAGGTCCTATCAGTGATGACAGCCTTCCCTCTATGACTGTGTATACAGAGAGAGCTGTATGGAGGAGGAGGTCCTATCAGTGACTGACAGCCTTCCCTCTATGACTGTGTATACAGAGATAGCTGTATGGAGGAGGAGGTCCTATCAGTGACTGACAGCCTTCCCTCTATGACTGTGTATACAGAGATAGCTGTATGGAGGAGGAGGTCCTATCAGTGATGACAGCCTTCCCTCTATGACTGTGTATACAGAGATAGCTGTATGGAGGAGGAGGTCCTATCAGTGATGGCAGCCTTCCCTCTATGACTGTGTATACAGATGTAGCTGTATGGAGGAGGAGGTCCTATCAGTGACTGACAGCCTTACCTCTATGACTGTGTATACAGAGATAGCTGTATGGAGGAGGAGGTCCTATCAGTGATGACAGCCTTCTCTCTATGACTATGTATACAGAGATAGCTGTATGGAGGAGGAGGTCCTATCAGTGACTGACAGCCTCCCTCTATTACTGTGTATATAGATATAGCTGTATGGAGGAGGAGGTCCTATCAGTGACTGACAGCCTTCCCTCTATGACTGTGTATACAGAGATAGCTGTATGGAGGAGGAGGTCCTATCAGTGATGACAGCCTTCCCTCTATGACTGTGTATATAGATATAGCTGTATGGAGGAGGAGGTCCTATCAGTGACTGACAGCCTTCCCTCTATGACTGTGTATACAGAGATAGCTGTATGGAGGAGGAGGTCCTATCAGTGATGACAGTCTTCCCTCTATGACTGTGTATACAGAGATAGCTGTATGGAGGAGACTGTCCTATCAGTGATGACAGCCTTCCCTCTATGACTGTGTATACAGAGATAGCTGTATGGAGGAGGAGGTCCTATCAGTGACTGACAGCCTTCCCTCTATGACTGTGTATACAGAGATAGCTGTATGGAGGAGGAGGTCCTATCAGTGACTGACAGCCTTCCCTCTATGACTGTGTATACAGAGATAGCTGTATGGAGGAGGAGGTCCTATCAGTGATGACAGCCTTCCCTCTATGACTGTGTATACAGAGATAGCTGTATGGAGGAGGAGGTCCTATCAGTGACTGACAGCCTTCCCTCTATGACTGTGTATACAGAGAGAGCTGTATGGAGGAGGAGGTCCTATCAGTGACTGACAGCCTTCCCTCTATGACTGTGTATACAGAGATAGCTGTATGGAGGAGGAGGTCCTATCAGTGATGACAGCCTTCCCTCTATGACTGTGTATACAGAGATAGCTGTATGGAGGAGGAGGTCCTATCAGTGACTGACAGCCTTCCCTCTATGACTG